>OY856409.1:568800447-570000447 GCA_963693085.1 Alisma plantago-aquatica | reverse complement strand
TTTGTATCTGAGTGGTACAACTCACTTCTACAGGGCATAATAATTTGTAATCAATTCGTATAGTATCTTTGCTTAGGGAAAATACAAAACATTGGTTGAGGCCTTGAATGCTGTAAGCTTTCTCATATGCTCTTAAACGGTCTTTGTATAAGTTTTCATATACATGTTCTTCATATTCCTTCTTGCATAAATGGCTAGCTATTACCTGTTATTTAGTTTTATCTATCTACTCAGTCATCTGTGATAATAATAAAGTTGGTAGAGGGTTATGTTTCTCACTGGGACTGTGTGTCTCATCCCGCTGGTTAATAACCCTTTTTAAGTAGACGTGCCTATTGAGATAAGGATCATGTGGCTAAAGACGATGAGCAGAGGTATCTTACCTGGTAGAATTGATAGTTTCAAGCAGTAGAGTCCTATGTGCCATCCCTGTATACATAGGTCTTCGGGAGAGTTTTCAATGTTTCTCATATGATGATCGATATACGGTTTTTTGGCTTATGTACCTTGATGTATTAAATCAGCATGTGGAACAGTTATTTCATGTAATGAGATGATGGGAAATTATGTTGTAGCACCTTGAAAATATGTTATGAAAAGAAAGTGTTGGCTCAGATACAACATGTCTCATCTTATGGTGCTTGTTGTAAATCAGTTTTAATTTCTCATGATTTTTTTATAAACTATTGGTTAGTATATAATTGTGTTTTGTTTGAGATAGGATATCTCATTATTATTAATCCAAGGTTACTAATCATCTTCTCATCCTACAAATTGATACTAATCACTTGTGAGAGATCTCTATTGTGGGAGGTCTTGAGGTGATTAAAACCCCAATTTACTTAAAAATAGGATTGTTTGGGGAATAATGGAAAAGAAGAGAACATAGATATCCATCCCTAAAAGCATGCCCATAAATATAAAGTATTTTTTAAATTATTGTATTGCTTTCATTTTTGCTTTTTTATTAACCAATCCAAAAATACCATTTCTTCGAATCACATAAGAAAAATGACATAAAACCCATTTCTCAGGCTAGATGGGAATGCTCATCCTTCATCACTTGTAACGAGATCGTCGAACTTTTAATTTTGGTTTGATATTATATCTATTAATTTCAATTATCTGGCTTGGATGCCATATCAGCTTCTATCTTTGGATTGACAATGTTTAATCTTTTTTCCTTTATTTTCTGGTGGCAACTCCGGATGCTTTTCTTTATTTTCCATGTGACTTTGGAAAAGAGTATCAGTACCAAAAGGACAGGATCACATCATATCTTTTCTGGGTAGGATGTGGCAACTACTTACCACAATAATTCTAATATTGTCCTAGTCACAAGAATCTATACAAGATTAATTTCATGTGCGATTTCAATAGATAAGAGAGCAGTTGTTTATCTATTCAGAAGACACCATTCTTTTGTTCCTTTTGTATCCTTTCTATCATCTCTAGAAAATTAAACTTGTGCAAATGCATTCAAATAACCATACCTGTCTATCAAAGTGGAACAACCAGACCCCAAAATTGGAGTCATATGAGCTGGTTTTAACATAATCCAATTATTTTATTAAATTTTCTATAGTTTATTTCTATGTATGACTAGTTCAAATTAGCAAATTGAACCTTTCTAATGAATGCAATGACAAATGCTTGCACATATAAATATTTGCTACTTTAGAATATATATGTAACTAGTCATATTGATTTCGTGTATCCATATCTTACGTAATATCGTTAGTTGTGCAAATTTAAATATGATTCAAGACTTAGATCAGAATCAAACTCATGTAATAGGATCTGACTGTATATAATTAATAATATTAATCGATTCTTTTTATCCATCAAATAGAGAAATCAATATATGTGTATGAGGAACTTATATGCTAATGCAGATCAACAAAGAAATAGACTTAGAATTTGACAATCACACTCAAATAATTAGTGATGTAATTTTTATATAATGTAGTGTTGTTATTTTAAGAATGTATGAAATTATTAATGTTAATCTAATTTTTTCACCAGTGAAAGAGAACATCATGAAAATACATATTTTTTTGTTGTTAAGGTATCCCTTTCATGACAAGTACTTTGCACGTCACTCAATAGTGTGAAATACAACTGTAAAGATATCTCCAAACTAGTACTTCTACGAGGATGTTATGACCCACTCCATGATTAACTAATAAATACCTCGAATTATGTGAAACACCTCAATTAGTGTTGAGTATCAAATTAAACATCATAGATAATCAAGATACGCTAATATGTGAATTAATAACTGAGATTGAATCATCTGAGGTAAGTAATGATGACAATATTGATTATTTAGTACATTAAGTTGAATCAAGTAATCACAGTTGTAATTAGAGATTTGATCCAGTGAAATAGTCCTTTTAGCATGTTATGCACTTTGAGGTTATAGAGAATTCCGTGCTTAAACCGTTGCAAGAAAAATCACTCGAAACCGACTTCCGAGTTAAAAGATATGGACATTTGAGTGTTTAGGGACCTAGTTGTAAATATTGGAAATGTTTGGGGAATTTGCATTTTTGCCCCCTAGCCCTTTCTTCCTTATTCCTTCTTTCCCGATAGAACAGAGAACAACCGCTTGAAGCGGTGCCCAGCGCCCGATCGAGAGCAGTTGAGGGGGGGGCGCGAGAGCGATTTAGGGCGAAATAGCAAACCACCAACCTCCGTCCGTCCTTCCTCCTCCATTCTTCTTCTTCAACCTTCCTCCATCCTCGCCCTAGGTGCGCAGCACCTCGGCCAGCTTGGGCGGCCAGCCTGCTACAGTGCAGCAGCCACAGCAGTGGCCACGGCGCCGTTCCGGTGTGGGAAACAACACAAAATCGCCGCCCTTGAGTCTGGTCTTGAGGTCCCTGCACAAATCCGCTGCCCTAGCCCAAGTTCTAGCTATCAATCGAGCCTGTTTCCAACCTATACGTGAGAAGCAACTGCTGCTAGTAGCAGGTCCGGCCAGGAGCCCTTAGGCGCAAGGTGCAGCTCGAAACGGCACCATCGACTTCGTCCTTGAGGTCCAAACTGGAATCCGCAGCCAATAGCCACCTTTTGGCATCCTAACAGAGCTTGCTTTCCACCTGTGATTGAGGAAGCTACTGTTCGATTGCAACATGTTGAATTCCAGGCTATTCCAAGGTAGAAGAAGACTTGCGTGTGCCGGGAACTGGTCTCTGGACGCAATTCCGGTGGAATCCGGACACCCCAAACCACTCAGGTTATCGAGCAGTGTTTCGATCGGCCGAGATTGCAGACTGATCGGCCGAGTTGTCAGCCGATCGGCCGAGTTTCCAGATTGGTCGGCCGAGTTTCATTTTTGTGAGTAGGAGTTCATTTAGTTATCATCATTTAACTCCTTCGTTGGAATTTTTCGGTAAATTGTGCATTTTTGCACTGATATCAGTGGTTATCAGGCGTTTTATCGATATTTGATGAAACTTGAATTTTATTTTATAAATTGTTTCTGTATGATTATACATGATATAGAATAGCTTCTGATCAGTGTAGAACAGTTCAATGATTTTATTTGGTGCAATGGAAACCAAAAGTGCTTGATACAATTACTTGAACACAAATAGTGTTGTGTATGTTTAGGATAATTTAGATATTTGACTAGCTCTGAGAATGCTTTTGTACCGGTTGAGTAGTTTGTTGAATGTGAGTAGTAGCTCATTCAGTAATCATTAATTAACTCAATTTAAATGCTTACTTGCTTCTGTATCAGTTAGTATAACTTTTAAATAGTATAATACATGCATTGGAGTATGTCAGATTCATTGGAACTTGAAATATTTATTATGCTTGTTGAAAATGATGAAATTTCATGTATAAAAGTTGCAATGTATGTGCTGATTTAACAATAGATGTTTAGCATTGAAAGTGGATAAATGATACTGAATCATGTCTAATGATGATAATGGATTTATATTTGCTTCATGTGTTATTCAGATTGTGCAATATGCATGAAATGTGATATTCCTGTTTAAATGTTTATTTGTTAATTAATTATTAGACTTAGGTGCCCTAACACCGTAGAACCCCTAAGAGGTATCTGCAACTTAGGGGTGAAACTCGTGTCCAACATCAACCGGTTGAGTAATTCTGGTGGCACGAGGGTTGATAGACAGTGTCCAACACCAACCGATTGAGTAATTTCGGTGGCACTGGGGTAAATAATAAGTAAAATAGAGGGTTATCCAACACCAACCGGTTGAGTAATTCTGGTGGTAACCCTGTGTTGACTCCCTGCGCCTGTGTACTCAGGTCAGGAGGAGTCTGGAGCACACGTGGTTGTGCAGCACACGTGGTTGTGCATTGAGGCCGTGGAGCCTGGGGTCCTGTAGCAGAACAGGGCTGGTGTCAGACTTAGCATTTTCCGGGTGTGTCGCTAAGTCTTGTACGGTGAGACCGTAGCATGAACTTGCTGCGGATCTTTATATGCAGAGTACACTGCATATATTTAGGGCATAATAATAATATGAATAAGTAATCATGTAGGATCACAGTAAATTTATATAATTGTTTATTTACCTGAATTATCTGTTGATGCTTAGAAATGTGATTAATATCTGTATATCTGCTATGTATTTAGAACTGCCTTGCTTAGTTCTGCATTTATGTTTAATTTCAATTTATAAACCTGATGAGTTGTTTAGTGATAGCTAAGTGAAATACTATTCACTGAGCGAGTAGGCTCATACCTCTACTCAAAACATTTTCATGTTACCATCAACAGCAGGAAATCAGAAGGATCGATTTATCCTTACGCCTAGTCGATAGAAGGCTCGTAGTTAGTAGTTAGAGGTCTCTTAGTCCATTCCCCTCGATCTTCGAGACAAGGTGTGAGTGAGAGAGAGAATGTGTACAAAGATGTAAATTAACTGTTTCGCTTTATTTTATGTCAAACAATGTAGAATGCTGTAGACTCTGTTTATATTGCTAGTCAGTTAATAAAGATGCTTCCGCAGTTTATTTAGTGTCAATTTACAACATAACTCAGATTATCCTATTAATCTCTTTAAAAAGTTTTAAAAAGTGAAGAGTGATTGGCTTATGTGTAAATCTCATCCTGTCGCGTCCTAATTTCGTAGTTTGTGGTTAATGTGAGATTGGGGCGTGGCAATTTTTGGTATCAGAGCTTTGGTTTGAGTACATAGTTACTCAAGGTCAGGGGACGATAAGAGACCAATAGGATTAAGGTTTAGGTGTCTTTCTTCTATCTGTAATTTTCTAATAGGAAGTGTTCTGTTATACTATTGCAGATAGCAGGAAGAGGATGTGGTCACGAAAATCAAGCAATGAGTTTAAGATGAGCCGTTAAGAATCATTAGGGTCAAAAGATAAGGTTATAAGTAAGGTGAATAATAAATGATGTCTTTTAGCTCTGGAAGGTCTGAGTGTTTAGATACCCTGGCCAGGTGTCTGAATACTTAAATTGACCAGTATCAAGCTACTCAGTCTGTTCTTCTCTGAATGCCCTGGCCAGGTATGCAGAGGAAGGATAGGCTAGAGAGAAAACCCTAGAAATCTTAGGGTTAAGAAATCAGAAATTAATGTAGAAGTAAGAGATTAAACAAAGGATGTGATATAACTCCTACTTTATATTGCTTATTTGATTAAAGATCATTAGAAACGCTCTTATATGCATGAATTTAGACTTTCAGTTTGTACAATAAGTATGATACTTTTATATTGTTGTGACATGAAGTGAATTGTTTAATGTTTGTTTTCTTTGTATTAAAGTAGACCCGAAATCATGTATAAAAGAGTTTCCCTAAGTGGATATTCTTTCCGCATGTTTAAGGTTAATAGGAGTTGATTAATCTCGAGTAGCTCTTGGCTTCAGGACTACAGGTTCGGCCTGGTCCGGCTGGCAGGATGCGTTACTGAGATCTAATGACTCCTATTAACAGTAAAATAAGAATAGACTCTGGATGATTTAGACCCGTAATATAGTGAGAATATATATACATTAGGATGTTTTAACTATGATAAGAAGTTTAAATGTTCTTTGTTCTTGAGAATTAGGGTTTGAGAATCATAGACCCTAATCGGCCCAAAATAGGGTTTTGATGATACATAAATGCAGAATTTGATAAATAGAATGTCTCACTAAATGATTTTTAGTATTTTATGTGTAACTCTGATTTGGCTAAAATTGGGATATGAGTTGGATATATATAATGTGAGCAACAATTGGAAAATATCAGAATTTTTGAAGAATATTCAAACCTGTTTATCGGCCGAGTTTCAAACTCGACCGATCACATTTTCTGAATGATATAGCAGTGTGGTAATTGAATTTTATCTTTTTATTGGTATATCCAATTGATCTCAAATTTTAACTGTGCTTGAAAAATACAATGTTAGATACTCTGTTAAATTGGTGAAATTTTTGGATGACTTTGACCTCTACAGTAAGGGTGTCGGCCGAGTTTGTAACTCAGCCGAACCTGCTGCAGACTGCAATATAGCAGTGCACTGTTCTATTTTTAATTAATTATTGGTAACTTAAAATGATCAGAAATTTTTACTGTAGGTCTGAAACTTCATTAGGTACAACATATAAAATTTCCAGAATTTTTGGAGCTTCTGTTAGCTGTTTAATAAACGAATTACAGAAACTATTGTGAAAACTGAATTTTCAGCCAATATAATTAAAGTTGAGTGTTGGGTTAATATGTTATTGACCCAAGCAACTCAATTTGATTTATATAATCGACCACACACACACAATAATGCTATGTTATTAATAAGGATCAAATCCTAGAATGATTAAAGTTGTAGTAGTTTAAGGGATATCATTAGTGATGTAACCTTGAATACTAGTGTCTTTGTAAAATAAGATCTTGAGATATGTTCTATGAAAAGTAAACTGGCTTTGAAAGCAATCTAGGGTTTTGAAGTAGATAATCTGATCAGTACATGAACAACATGAAATGATTTAGAGAAAAGAGTAAAACATAAACCTAAAATGTGACAATAAGTAAGTGGCATAGAAAGCGGAGTATTACCCGATATATGATCTGCAGATAGCTGATGAAGTTCATGTTTTTAAGACATGGCGTTACTATCTTTATGATGTAACAATAGATTATCACCCTGGTAATGAGAATATGGTGGCTGATGCTTTCAGCAGAAAGTCAAGTTCAACAGTTAATGCATTCTCTATGATAGGTTTCAATAGAGACCTGTTAGTAGAAATGTGAGAGATAAACTTAGACTTAAGGGTGACAACACAAAGTGGTTTGATTGTACAGATGCAGGTTCAAGCCTACTTCTTATGATCAGATTAAGGAACTACTATAGGGTGATGGTGAGTTAAACCAGACTATGCATGACATGTTGTGTGTACCTCGAAATAGAGTCAATTTCTTTTAAGGGGAAAAGGCCGAAAGAAAAGATTTTTATGGAAGTGTATGTATTGATGTATGCTATGCTTTCAGGAAACACTAAGATGTATATGAATCTCAAGTAGTTGAAACGGATGGTCAGATATGCAGAAGGATGTAGCTGAGAATGTGGTTAAAAGTAGTGTATACCAGTAGGTTAAGGTTGAACCCTAGAAATCTATAGCTACCTTGCAATCTTTTCTATGCCTGATTGGGAGTGGGAATTTATCACAATGGATTTTGTGGTAAGATTACCCAGGACACCTAGAGGTTGTGACTCGATATGAATAATTGTGGATAGACTAATTTAGTCTGCTCACTTTCTTCATATTAAGTCAACCTTTGATGTCTCGAGACTTGATTAAGATATACATGGATAAAATAATTAGGTTGCCTGGTAATCCAGTTTCAATCATATCATATTGAGTTTAGAAATACACAACTGATAATGGTACGGTTTGAGTATGAACCCAGAAAACACAGATTTGGTAAATCATTAGATGTATGATTTTAAGCTAGCAAGATAGCATTAAAATATGTAAATAAATCTAGTTGCATATTTCCTGTTATGTTAATGTGTGTGACTTAACATTTACATGAATTGGCGCATTTCTCTGAGATATTATCAGAAATTCTCAAGTACTATTAAATATATGTGTGATGATACGTAAATAACTCTTAATTGAGTTATGTGATGCATAAACCAGGAATTTGGTTAATATGCACGTTCTTCGAGAAATTTCAGATAATTGAAAAATAGTACAGATGGTTTCTTATATGTGAAGTAAATAACTCCTATTGATGTAATAAGATGTTCAATTACATGAATCCAGTATGTATGTGCCAAAATTGATTGAGTTTGAAATATTTATGAATTTTTAATCTGTCTGCATGCATGATATAAACATTACTCAGTAATTACAATGATTTGAAATATACTATTCTGCCAGTTTTAGAATGATACCGTATTGTGAATTGAATTGCAATCAAACAGATGAGATAATGGAAACCCTAAGAGTAGGGTGTTGCCATGTGACTAATGAATGAGATAACCCTAAGAGTAGGGTGTTGGCATGTGATGAATGAATAAGGAAAATGAAACCCTAAGGATAGGGTGTACGATGAATCAAGTATTTTGATATCAATTCTCAGTATGAGATGTAGTGATGTTTAACAGTTAAATTGCATGATTTAATTTTAGTACCAAATAGACATACATTCTGTTTATTTAAGAATGTTAGTTTGTTTGCATGTATAGTATAATAATTTCTCAGTAGTTATCATAAATTGAGATACTGTTATAACAGTTCTGAAAAGACAATGTTTTGTGAGTCGATCTGGAATCAGATCAGATGTGTCCTAGGTTAAGGGACCTATACAGATGGTTGATCGGAGGATCAAGAAACTCACGAATTGTGAGGTACCATTAGTGGTGGTTTTGTGGAGAAATCTTAACCTAGAGGGAGCTACGTAGGAATACGAGTTAGAAATGAGTAACACGTTTCCTTTCTCTTTTAGGAATTTCGGGACGAAATTCTTTTAAGGGGAAAAGGTTGTTATGACCCACTCCATGATTAATTAATAAATACCTCGAATTACGTGAAACACCTCAATTAGTGTTGAGTATCAAATTAAACATCATAGATAATCAAGATACGCTAAGATGTGAATTAATAACTGAGATTGAATCATCTGAGGTAAGTAATGATGACAATATTGATTATTTAGTACATTAAGTTGAATCAAGTAATCACAGTTGTAATTAGATATTTGATCCAGTGAAATAGTCCTTTTAGCATGTTATGCACTTTGAGTTTATAGAGAATTCCATGCTTAAACCGTTGCAAGAAAAATCACTCGAAACCGACTTCCGAGTTAAAAGATATGGACATTTGAGTGTTTAGGGACCTAGCTGTAAATATTGGAAATGTTTGGGGAATTTGCATTTTTGCCCCCTAGCCCTTTCTTCCTTATTCCTTCTTTCCCGATAGAACAGAGAACAACCGCTTGAAGCGGTGCCCAGCGCCCGATCGAGAGCAGTTGAGGGGGGGGGGGCGAGAGCGATTTAGGGCGAAATAGCAAACAACCGACCTCCGTCCGTCCTTCCTCCTCCATTCTTCTTCTTCAACCTTCCTCCATCCTCGCCCTAGGTGTGCAGCACCTCGGCCAGCTTGGGCAGCCAACCTGCTACAGTGCAGCAGCCACAGCAGTGGCCACGGCGCCGTTCCGGTGTGGGAAACAACACAAAATCGCCGCCCTTGAGTCTGGTCTTGAGGTCCCTGCACAAATCCGCTGCCCTAGCCCAAGTTCTAGCTATCAATCGAGCCTGTTTCCAACCTATACGTGAGAAGCAACTGCTGCTAGTAGCAGGTCCGGCCAGGAGCCCTTAGGCGCAAGGTGCAGCTCGAAACGGCACCATCGACTTCGTCCTTGAGGTCCAAACTGGAATCCACAGCCAATAGCCACCTTTTGGCATCCTAACAGAGCTTGCTTTCCACCTGTGATTGAGGAAGCTACTGTTCGATTGCAACATGTTGAATTCCAGGCTATTCCAAGGTAGAAGAAGACTTGCATGTGCCAGGAACTGGTCTCTGGACGCAATTTCGGTGGAATCCGGACACCCCAAACCACTCAGGTTATCGAGCAGTGTTTCGATCGGCCGAGATTGCAGACTGATCGACCGAGTTGTCAGCCGATCGGCCGAGTTTCCAGATTGGTCGGCCGAGTTTCATTTCTGTGAGTAGGAGTTCATTTAGTTATCATCATTTAACTCCTTCGTTGGAATTTTTCGGTAAATTGTGCATTTTTGCACTGATATCAGTGGTTATCAGGCGTTTTATCGATATTTGATGAAACTTGAATTTTATTTTATAAATTGTTTCTGTATGATTATACATGATATAGAATAGCTTCTGATCAGTGTAGAACAGTTTAATGATTTTATTTGGTGCAATGGAAACCAAAAGTGCTTGATACAATTACTTGAACACAAATAGTGTTGTGTATGTTTAGGATAATTTAGATATTTGACTAGCTCTGAGAATGCTTTTGTACCGGTTGAGTAGTTTGTTGAATGTGAGTAGTAGTTCATTTAGTAATCATTAATTAACTCAATTTAAATGCTTACTTACTTCTGTATCAGTTAGTATAACTTTTAAATAGTATAATACATGCATTGGAGTATGTCAGATTCATTGGAACTTGAAATATTTATTATACTTATTGAAAATGATGAAATTTCATGTATTAAAGTTGCAATGTATGTGCTGATTTAACAATAGATGTTTAGCATTGAAAGTGGATAAATGATACTGAATCATGTCTAATGATGATAATGGATTTATATTTTCTTCATGTGTTATTCAGATTGTGCAATATGCATGAAATGTGATATTCCTGTTTAAATGTTTATTTGTTAATTAATAATTAGACTTAGGTGCCCTAACACCGTAGAACCCCTAAGAGGTATATGCAACTTAGGGGTGAAACTCGTGTCCAACATCAACCGGTTGAGTAATTCTGGTGGCACGAGGGTTGATAGACAGTGTCCAACACCAACCGATTGAGTAATTTCGGTGGCACTGGGGTAAATAATAAGTAAAATAGAGGGTTATCCAACACCAACCGGTTGAGTAATTCTGGTGGTAACCCTGTGTTGACTCCCTGCGCCTGTGTACTCAGGTCAGGAGGAGTCTGGAGCACACGTGGTTGTGCAGCACACGTGGTTGTGCATTGAGGCCGTGGAGCCTGGGGTCCTGTAGCAGAACAGGGCTGGTGTCAGACTTAGCATTTCCCGGGTGTGTCGCTAAGTCTTGTACGGTGGGACCGTAGCATGAACTTGCTGCGGATCTTTATATGCAGAGTACACTGCATATATTTAGGGCATAATAATAATATGAATAAGTAATCATGTAGGATCACATTAAATTTATATAACTGTTTATTTACCTGAATTATCTGTTGATGCTTAGAAATGTGATTAATATCTGTATATCTGCTATGTATTTAGAACTGCCTTGCTTAGTTCTGCATTTATGTTTAATTTCAATTTATAAACCTGATGAGTTGTTTAGTGATAGCTAAGTGAAATACTATTCACTGAGCGAGTAGGCTCATACCTCTACTCAAAACATTTTCATGTTACCATCAGCAGCAGGAAATCAGAAGGATCGATTTATCCTTACGCCTAGTCGATAGAAGGCTCGTAGTTAGTAGTTAGAGGTCTCTTAGTCCATTCCCCTCGATCTTCGGGACAAGGTGTGAGTGAGAGAGAGAATGTGTACAAAGATGTAAATTAACTGTTTCGCTTTATTTTATGTCAAACAATGTAGAATGCTGTAGACTCTGTTTATATTGGTAGTCAATTAATAAAGATGCTTCCGCAGTTTGTTTAGTTTCAATTTACAGCATAACTCAGATTATCCTATTAATCTCTTTAAAAAGTTTTAAAAAGTGAAGAGTGATTGGCTTATGTATAAATCTCATCCTGTTGCGTCCTAATTTCGTGGTTTGTGGTTAATGTGAGATTGGGGCGTGACAGAGGAAGTTTGAATATGACTTTAAAAGCAATATCTCCTATATAAGAGAATGTATCACTCAGTGGCGGAGCCAGCCTGCTGATGAAGGGGGGCACAATTTAAAATGATGTTAAGTACATATGTGGAATTCTTATTGTCAACATGTCTCAATTGACCTATTTACTTGGATCTAGAGAGGAAAATGGATGGATCTTCCATAAATGAAAAAAAAATTAAAGACACGACTCATCACTTGGTGGAGTATTTAATTTTCAATTTTTGTATATGCATTGTTATATATGTTTATTATAACATTCTACATACATTTAAGATTTTTTTACATTTAAGATGAATTTGAAATGGCAATTTCTGATATCAAAAAGATTTAATCTTTTTTTAATCAAACCAACTATTCTATTAAATTAATTCTCCATAAATATAGGTCGTTGCGAAAAACACATAAATTTAGTATTCAAAATTGATTGTGTGGACTATTATATATTTTTTTAAGATCAAACAAGTAATTTCTTACTTGAGGAATTTGACTACTCAAGTAATTAAAAAGTAACATAAAGTTAAAAAAGTTGAATAAATAAGTAATACCACATGACAATTATTATTATTATTAAAAATAAAAAACAACACTATAGCAATTTAATGTTAATAAAGATAGTTATGATTATGTTTAACCTATTTATTAATTTTACCTAATAAATCAATAAAGTTTGTGATATTATATTGTTCACTAAATTATTGGGATTGTTATTTCTATGTTGTGTTGGAAATTAGGTACATACAAAAATTTTGTTATCTTTAACATCATGATGAAATAACATATATAATTTAGAGGAACAACATTTACACAACTTGCGAATACAAGTATAATTTTAATAATTTCATAAGATACATGATAATACATTATTTAAAAAATATCTATTGATGTATAAAAAATCAAAATAATACACATATTTTAAAAATATTAAAAGTAAATTTATCATGAAATCATGTACTAATAAGAATATCATGTTTCATTTGATGTTATCTTTCGTAGCATAAATTACACTCATATTAGAAAAGAATCAACATACATCCGCACACGTAACATATACACCTGTAGACTATGTTGTAGTTATATTTGTTATAGATTTAATTATTTATACATAATATAACACTAATTGATATCCATGGAGTATATTGTTAATTATATATATTGGTTTTTTGTTTTCTCATTTCCTATTTATTTGTGGTATTTGTTACACACTTCGTTATTTATATATTATATAAAGTATTTTGGTATTCCATATAGTATACGAAATAATTATAGATACTAGTTTGTTTTGTCTCATTAGTCATACAACTATGTACTTGTTATGTTTGTTATACATTAAATTTTTAATTTATACATGATATAAAAATATTTGATATTTTATAAAGTATACTATTAATTATATATCATAAAGTATATTATTAATTATAGACAGTAGTTTCTTGTTTAATCATTATAAATTGGTATAAACTTATAGTTAAACAATTGACATTAATGTATGTATTTTGTATAATTGTTCGTATGTTTAATAAAAAACACAACTTGTTAATTATGTAATAATGAAATATAAAAATAAAAAAACGTCATTTATTTTTATAAAATTTACCCTATTCTCATGTATTTATATTTGTAATTCTTACTTAAAATTATATTGGTAATAATATTATTTATAAAAGAAATTTTACATAATTTGAAAATATGTTAATAAGCTTGTGAAGCATGTAAAGTGTAATTATAAATATTAACTTAGTTACCATGCTAAGTATACACAATATATATATTCAAAAAATATCAAAATTGGAGGGGCCGCCGCCACTGGTACCACTTAACCATCGAGCCAACCTTGTTGTAATATATTGAACAATTAAGATATACAACAATGTAATGTCATTTCCATGTGTATGACTTCCTCACATTCTTGTGGAGAGAAAATTTCCTGAACACCAAGTTGGCACAACTAAAAATCCACCTTTTGATATGCTTGCAAAATTTTATATTGTCTGTATAGCCGTACAACAAATAAGTTCCAAATTCCAATGGGTAACTTTTGTCTATATTCCTTTTTGAAATGCATGCTCTATCTTTACATAATGTTACAGCGGCATCCACCTGTATATTCGTAAAAATAAAAAATTACCGTCTCCCAGGCTTCTTCATAACGGGAGCAAATAATGCGTTTGGGAGTGGAATTCCTATTCTGAAGAGCTAAATAGTTGTTAGCTCCCTATCGATGGATTTGTTTTGCTGTCAACTTTCTTCATCATATATTTACCTTCATAAACAGCCTCTACAGTCTGCCTACTTGTAAATAGTGTTCTTCAACTCCCATCTTCCCGTTTGGGCGCCTATATAAGGGGTTCGACTTCCATGAGTTAAAGCAACACTGTTACCAAGGGAGCGAGAGTTGATATTCAGCTGAAAAGCCCTAACCCAGTCCCAGACTCAGTTTCCTCCTTCCAACCCCGCCTTCATCTTCCTTATTCCATTTTCCACATTCTAGATAGATGGCAGCCCATGCTATTCAGCATCTAACATACGATCTAAAAAAGTCAAGATGTGATGTGCTTTGTGCCACACTTTACAAATAGTAAAAATATAGTATAGCAATCAAATATTCACGTAAATAACGAGAAGGATGCTATCTATTTAGCTCGTGGAAAACAGAACGAGAAGGATGAAGGTGGGGATGGATGAAGGAAATTGAGTTTAGACATAGGTTGAGCTTTTCCGTTAGAAACCAACTCTCGCCGTCTTGATTCCGCTATTGCTTCAGCTTGATGGAAGCAAAATCCCTTATAGAGGCTCCCATTCAGAGAGTTGGAAAATTAAGGAATATTATTATGAGTAGGCAGAGTGGAGAGGCCGTAAGTGAAGGTATATACTATAAAGAAAAGTTTACATGTATAGTAGATAGACACATCATCATAGGTAAGAATTAATAACAGTTTAGCCCTCTCATGCCTCGAGAGTTTACCATGTCCTCGTCCGGGGTGGGTTCTCTCAGTCACAAAAAAAAAAACAGTTTAGCCCTCTAGATGAGGACTTCCACTACTAAACATATAATTCGCTTCCCGCTCAAGGGACTGTAAATTCTATTTCTTGCAAAATATAGGTGGCTGCCATTGTAACACTATGCAAAGATAGATCATGCATTTCAAAAAGGCGCAAAGACAAACGTCACGGACGGGAATTAGGAGACTTGCTTGTTGTACGGTTATGGAAATAACACAATTGCAACTAAATTTTTTTAAATGTTAAAAGGTTAATATTTAATTATGCCAACTTGGTGTTAGATAATATTTCAATGTAAATGTAAGAATTTTCTTGGTCACAGGGACATGAAAAAACGACATATGAATAAATTTTAATTTGTCTATATATTACAACAAGGTTGGCTCAATGGATTAACGGGGTGTTAGAAGATGTTTTGTTTGAATTCTCATTAAAACTTCCTAGTAGTACTAGTAAGGGGCTAGCTTTGTAGCTACATTTCATGCCACTAAATGTGGACTTGTCACTACCTCATTGGCACCCATTTTACTCTACTAGGTTATTTTCATTATGACACTCCCTCAAAGGGGTTTCTCAACAACAACTACAAAATTATTATTTGTTTCCAGTTGTGAAAATAGATAATGTCCTCTGATTAATGAAATATTACTTCAATATTAATGATTTCATATATTCTAAAACTCCAGCCACACATTATTTCACGTCTTTCTATTATTCAAAACCTTATATCACTGATAATTCAGTGTGATTGGTCAAATTGGTAATGTGCTTCTTTTATTGATCGACAAAACCTCACAAGTTCCTCAAGCAAAAAGATCGATGGCCCTACTTATCAGATGAAAACAGTCTATTAAGGTTATTCATTACATATAGTCAGATCCCAAATTGTCAACTAGAAAGTTGAGTGCACATTACATGAGTTCCATTTTGATGAAGGACTTAAAAGGGAAGTACTTGGTCGAGTATTGCATCATATTTAACTTTTCTTATACAAAACTAATTATATCACATAAAAATGAATATACTAAATCAATATGACTATATATATATGTATATGTAATTAAATTAGAAAATTTTAATATGTGCAAGAATTTGTCTCTGTATAGTATAATGGTCCTACTGGCTAGTTTGAACTGATCATATATACTTGGTAATAAACTAAATAGAATATGCTAAAATGGGTTCATATGATTCAAAAATTTGGATCTGGTTTGTTTTGATTCAAAAGATGGGTTAGTTATTTGTATGCATTTGCACAAACATAATTGTCTAGAATTGATATCAAGCATAAAACAAGGAATAATGGAAAGGTGTCTTCTGGCCAGATAAATAACTACTCTCTTATCCATTCAAATCACACAGAATTTACCTTGTGTAAATTCTTACAACTAAGTAATCTTATTATTATTGTGGTAATAGTTGAATGTGAATCTTCTTGCTCATGTAATTATCTAGTCAAACTTGTAACATGAATTTAAGATCTTGAGTGGGGTTATAAATTTATGATAAGTCTCACGGGAAAATGGGGTGCATCAGTTCCAATTGTAGCTATCATAATACGTACATACTAAGGTTCACCGGGTTATCTTTTTGGGACACGCCATACAATAATCTTTTTATCCAATATTTCTTAACAATATATTAAAATGCATGAACCTTTTTTGCATAGTTTTCTAATAACCAATCAAAGAGCCAAAATTTTATGTCCTCTTTCTCCAAAAATATCATATATATATTTGCAAAAAATTAATTTCATCGAAACCACTCTGCTCTTCTTTTCTATTCTTATTCAACTAACATCCCCCTTGTCGTCATGCCAGTCGTGTCATACTCACCTCTCCATATAACATGTAAGCTACGCCAGAAGGAGTCCAATCTACTTCTTCATGTCATTGTTATGTCACACTCATTCCCTATAACCCAGTGTGTCATCAAAACATACTTGTGTCAAGATATTTCACCAAAACTCATTGCACATTACTTGCACATGTAGTGACCACATTTTACCCATGCCTACGAGTTCAGCCCACGAAGTTGTATCATCCACTAGGACCACACTCTACATGTGTCAATTAAGGTCGTCCTTCACCTACTCATCCATGAATTATGAATCATTTAAAAATCTAATTCCACACACCATTTATTTATACAAGTTCTAAGCATGTATCTCAATTACTGTGTCAACAAAATGTTTTTCAAAGTTTCATAAATATATGATGGGTGTCATGTGGTGTTCCTAAAACTCATGCACATCTCCAGAGGCGGAAGAATAGGAGAGGCGGCTGGGGTCATGCCCTCCCCCACACCATATGTTTGGGATTATATAGTTAATATGCATGGTGTCTGAGATTTGTACCAATTTCTACAATCTTGCAGTCTCGCGTTGTTCGGACTATAATTAACATTTTGATGTGGCTCATTTGCGAGATGTGTTCTGAGTTTCAGAAACTCACGCAGCCATGCATGCTTAACATCCAGCTAAAACAACATCTTAGATCTGACTCCTTGTGATTTCTGCCGTCATTTTTATGTTGTCCCATCTTCTATTTGCCTTTTATTCCGCACTTTTTCAATCACTGAAAATATACAACAAAGGCACTAACAAAGACATTATGTGTACCAGTAAAGGAGTCATGAAATGTTCTGTTCTTTGCTCTGGTGTTTCTACTCCCTCAACAACATAAGAGATGTGATCCGTATCTGGAAACACCACGCGAGGCAGTGTTGTGGAGGCATCGGCCCGTTGATTGACTCAGTCAGGTGATCGTTCGTCTACTTGTGCAGGCAAGGAGGAATCTTCTGGGGCATTGGCTCATTGGGTGGGTCAGAACTGAGAATGTGGCCGCATTGATATCTACTCAGCCTGAGGAACAAAGGGTTGTTGCGAGCCACTTTAATAAAAACTATCAACAACCCTTTGCTTCATAATGGAATCCCACAAAAGGACATCCCTTGACGACGTGCAAGATCCACATGGCTTCAAGAGATATAAATGGAGAGAATATATAAATTGATAACTGATTAATCATTGAGCCTTTATACTTTTTACTAGGAAATGGTAGAGTACCCATCCTTGCGACCATGTTAATGGGAATCTCACCCAAAAAATCATTCTTTTTGCTCTGAACACATTACCATTCAAGTTAAAAGTATGTTGTTCCTATCTCAGGCGACGATCATGTTGATAGTTGCTTATCCCTTCTGGCCGGTAGTCTATACTCTTCCTTATAATCATCCAAAATTATATATTAACAAGTTCATCACTTGGTGTGTTTGATAAAAACACGAGCATACAATGTATCATATTTCTCAACTTTGACTTTAAAATGATTTTCATATTCACATGGTAGATTGAGACTTTTTTCCCATCATTGAAAGGTAAACCATTGTTTTTGAATCTTTTATTTGCTACTTTTCTAAAGTCTATTAAATATCTCATCTGTCTAGTAAACCATATTCATAATTATATAATCTATTTTTTCAAATTTTCAACATGTCCTTCAAAGGGTATTTCAATTCATGAAAAAATCACTTCCATATCCAACAATACTTGTATAGTAATTCAAATTCTTATTAACATAAAGCTTGGATTTCTAAATGAGAAAGTAATTTTCATATCTAGTAATTGCCCCACCCCAACCTCCAACTGTTGATTACACCCCTGGCTGACTTTGAAGTATATTTTGTATTGTTATTTGCACCACGCAGACATATGAGTGAAAATTAGTACAATATTATGTAAATATTAAGAAACAATTTTATAAACATGTTGCAATATGCTACTCATCCAGAGGAGGCTGATTGAACTTTTTAGTTTTACTAAAAATAATTTAGAGATCGAGTATCAAGCATTACAAGAATTTATCTTGTGTGTTTTTCATAAGTCTTACATTAAAGAGTATGTAAATGTGCATTCTAGAAACACTTAATATGTCGTGTTGTATTTATAATGCCATTTATAGAAAATGCAATCGAAACGAAATTTCTTTGGTAAAAGTGTAGTGATGTAATTATATATGTTCTTTGACAAGTGAAACACATATATGGGAGTAACATTTATATGTAGATTGATATTTTGTAAACTCAATCACATGGAAAAAAATATAAGGGGGGATAACATAGGCTTTAAAACTATGTTTGTGAAGTAGTATTGCTACTAATATATTCATATTAATAGTGATGTTTATATTTATATAATCAGTTGTGATAAATATCAAACTATGTGTTTGAGCAATTAATTGGCAGTTGGGTTTCGTAAATAGGGACAATGTATTGGAAATTGTTTTTCATAGTAGTGAGACATTAACTACATACACACATGAATGGTATATATAGAGAGAGAGTAGACTTGATTTTGGGATTAATTAGCATTCATTATGTCTATATTAAACTCTAGTTTCAAGGTGTTGCTATAACATACTTTAAAAAATTATATCCATATATGTTGGATCATATATAATTAGGTAGTACAGTTCACCATAACTAAGCTCGTGCTTTAATTTTTTCTTTGAGATATACATATAAATACATATATGTAGAACTTTCCAATTAAAATGTGCTCTTTAAGGGTATGAGAGTTACTAAATATATGTTTGACTACCTTTCAAATTTTGTGCACATTTTCCCATTCAATTTTATAAGAGAAGTGCACACATATAATTTTTTCGTAAATGTGCATATCACTCTACTAGAATCACTAGAGAAAATGGCCATTTTTTCTACCGAGGTCGGTTTTAACTACCGTGGTTGGTAATCCATGGACTATCCATGTTGAAAGGGGCCGAATGAGAACTTATTCCCTACCGGCCTATTCAATTTTCAGCCCATTGCGCCCCAAAATAATAAGCGGGCAATTTCCCTCTACCCCAAACCAACTTTCCGCTCTCAACCTTATTTCTATCGTCTCGAACGTTCTCTTTCCCCGACTCCTTTTTCCGCGGCGACCATTCCCCCCTCTCCTACCCCGTCGCTTCCTCTCTGCCTTCCATGTTTATACTTTTTCTTCTCGATTCTACACCCGCTAACGGAATCGTAGGTAATCCAGGAGAAAGTCTCTCCCCATTAGAAAGGACAGAGGCTTAGGGGCTAAAAGCGGCTAAGGCAAACTGAATTGCCCCATTGGAGCACAACAAGATCCTACCTAAAATGGACTCTGCCGCATAGCTCCCTAGCAGTTTCCGGCCCGTCGACGAGTGCCTCGCCATGGCTGTCCTAGCTGTCAGCGAGCAGATCTCAGGTATGATCCAAGACGTGTCCTATCTAAGCCCTAATGTTGCACACTACGCATGTACGAGCCGCCTCGTTCAGGAAGTTGCCCATGGATAGGCCATGTTTTCTAAGACCATTAATACTAGTTTGTGCAGGTCGAGTTCTTCTACCTCTGTACCACACAGAGTTCATCCACACTGGCCGAATTGGTTATAGCTTTACGTTTGTTGTAGTGGTCATGAGTTGAAATATATTTAGAATATTTTCATATTAGAAGTCCCTAGCAATGCTTTTATTTGTACAAATAATCTTATTAAAGATTTTCTTATATAACATGTTCACGTCGGTATTCAAAGGATTGATTGACAAGAAGAGCTTTACAGTCACTATGCTAGAGAAAAGGAAGATCATCACTGTAAAGAGGTTGAATTGGAAAAAGGGATGTAGGGGCACACAGAGTGACCGCTAAAGAAAGAAATCCAATTCGTTACCTTCTTGGTTAAGTCCCTTGTGTGTATCGATGTGTAAGTTTACTGCATCGATTGCTTCTTTGTTTGTTTTTTTGAAGTGTTGATTCAGAAAATTCTGAACTTATTTCCTTTTATTTTGCCTTCATTGTTACTTCTAGTACGAACTTCTTGTTGCCTCAATGCTATGACTATGCTGATATTACATAGTACTTCATACATGTGATGTTTTCCGTTCCCGACAAACTATAAATTATATTAATGCAATTCAATGCTCACTCTTTTCTATTTTTTCTTATTTGTAGACTGAAATAAACTACATTGACTGGGTGCACCACTCCAATCTGGTATAGAAAATAGAGTACTACTTTAAAGACGTGCTTGTGATGCTCGTCCATGGTTTTTATGTGCAAAAGGAGCTTCGAGAACCATTTCTTCAGAAGTATGCTTCTTCTTTTTTCTTTCTCATCACCCTTCTTTTGTTGTTCACTGCTGATTTGCTTACCTTCTCTTATATCTTAATACATATTTTTGAACTATCAACAAGTACTATATGTTAGTGATTTTGGTTTGTTGCTTAACCAATACAATGTGCGTCCTGGACTTGTTGTCCCAGGCTTTCTCTTCTGTACACATATCTTACTATTTTCTTAACAGTTGATTTTTGGGCAAATGTACGACAAAGATTTTTTGGGCACACCCAACACGTTCGTGATAGCACATTTGGAGGCCTTACTTTTAGCCTTTGTCATAGAACACACAATTGCAAATTTCCTTGGGGCAACTTAGATACACCATTTGATGTTGTAGTTAAACAAAGACAAAAGGTGGTTCCTTCTTAAATCAAGTTCTAATTTATGAATGTGCACAACATCCTTGAATATATCGTGATACAAATTTATATTTAGATTTAATAAATTTAAAACCATTCTAGTAAGATTTGTACCTTTTTCTCTTTTTATATGTTGTAGGTGCGTACATTATAAGATTAGTAAGTTTCATATATTGTTACCGTATGTAGGCGGAATACTTTTTGTGGGTGTAGGCTTAATTCTCATTAAAATGTTGACCTTTAAAAAAATGAATGAATGTCCATTGTTAACTCTTTCATGATGGTGAAGACAATGTAAAATCTTCTTTTTACTACCACCTTGGTGGCCATGTAAGATACACTTCTATTATTTCTGGGCTGCAAATCAAGCCACGACCCGAATGACCCGACCCAGACCCAAAAATATAAGTGGGTTTAGGGTCTAAGGTTTTTCGAGCCCACTCGAAATTGATCCAAACCCAAAGAACCCAAAAATAATTTAGGGTCCGGGTTCGGATTTGGATTTTAGACCCAAATAGACCTGAAATTCACAATTATATTTTCAAATATTATTACAAATACTATATTTTAAGACACGTAATGGCCTATTAAAATCATTAATCCATCAATCGTTAAGCCCAATCCTCATAGCCAATCCTTTTCGTGAAGTTACAGATCCATTTTTCTGACTCCCTTGCCTACATTGTTCCATTGTCCAGAGGTTGTTCACTTTGGAGACCTGATGTGGTTCTGAGTATGGCTAGGCATGGGAGGTACTCGGTCCTCTAGATTTTTCTATCCATTTTTATGACTTCCCTTGCCTACCACCAAATCCTGGGCTGACAACTTCTTTGATGAGCTCACACCTAAGGTTTTATCGCAGCCGCCACATCCTCCTACTCATCGGGACTTGGAAATTTCCCCGACGACCGATGTGGATTGTGCGCTTCACCACAGTCCATTTTTGAAGCTAGTTAATTCGGTAGTTGAGTTGCTACACACTCCTTTACAGATTTGGACTTCCATGACCACTATTTTGATGTCTTAATGACCAAAACCCTTTGTGGGTTCTAGGTTAATGTGTATTTTGGCACCACAACCCAAATTTTGATTCATCTTGCACCACCAGTTCTGCTGACAAAAAATGGCCGAGCTCTCATTTCTGAGGTGTGGTTCAATCAAACAACCACTCTAATATTATCCTTTGAATGTTTTTGAATAGGTTGAGGTTGTTGCACCCCCAATGACTCTAATAATTGGCTTCACTATATAGAACTCGTACATGGGCTATGTTTTAAAACTCGATTGGATAGGCCATTTATCTGTTTGAACGTCCACCCTATACATCTAGTAGACCGGGTGGGATTGCAACCTAGTTCTGCCCAAGATACAAAGTTGTCTTGATGACCTGACTAGTTCAACCACAAATGACTCAACCAATATATTTAGTGTAAAGGCTTACACCTCACACACATGCACATACAAGCACATATGTGATTTTCTTTCCCCCTTTAGACACCCACTCATGTTCCTCTCTCCTTGTAAAACTTAATGTTGTGTACCCTAGATCTTAGGATCTATATAAGGTGCCATCATATAGTTTGTCCCATTGTGTTCCCCTTTCTTATGGATCACTGAATCTAGGGAAAACACTTCAATCCCGTTAAGGAGTGCCCCACTCACACACACTCACACACATGCACATGATCTTCTTCCCCCTTTAGACCCCGACTCATATTACTCTCTCACCTTATAAAACTCAATGTTCTCTAACCTAGCTCTCAAGATCTATATATGGTGCCATGATTCGATTTGGTCGATGGTGTGCCCCTTTCTTGTAGATCCCTAGGTCTAGAGGAAACACTTTGACCCATTTAGTGAGTGCCCTACTCATACATGCATGCAAGCATGCAAACACACACGTGATCTTCTTCACCCTTTAGACCCTATTCCTCTCTCTCTCCTTATAAAACTCAATGTTCTCTACCATAGATCTTAGGATCTATATAAAGGTGACATTATATAGTTATGTCAATAGTGGACCCCTTTCTTATGGATCCCTAGGTCTAGGGAAACAGTTCGTCCCAGTTAGTTAGCAACCTACTCACACGCACGCATGTATAGAGACATGATCTTCTTCCCGCTTTAGACCCCCACTCATATTCTACTATGTCCATGTGATACTCAATGTTTTCTACCCTATAGCTTAGAATCTATATAAGGTGACCTCATACGGTTGATCTCATGGTGTGATCCTTTCTTATGGATCCCTTGATCTATATATCCTAGTATATTTTCTCTAGTAACTATATCCGATTGAAAGGCATTTGTTCCAAATCATAGAAGTCTCATGGAGTCATTACCAGATTTTGGTATTGTCTCTCAACCATCGACCTCTTTGTACTAGTGTAATTCAATGCTACACCTACCATGAGTATAAGTTACATCCCTAGCATAAGATCTACATAGACCATATTAGTTACAAAAGTTCAAGTCTGCACCTCCCATGAGTCGTGTTTCTGTGTAGTTTCTGATCGACAGTGTTAAGGGGTGTTGATTCACAAAAACTATTAGTGCCACTTTGCATAGTTATACAATCCATCTCTAGTTCCAGCTAACAACTAGCTTGCTTAGATGCTCGTTGTCTATCATGATGTTAATGAATGGATTAGATTCTAGTCTCCTAGTCACAATCGGTGGTGGAATCCTCAATCAAGGTGATGAATGTATGTATCCTTTTTAGTGTTTCTAGTGGGTAAAAACGTTCATACTAAATTTGATTGTTCTTTAGTAATTGAGAAGACATACATATTCTATTTAATCTCACATGTTAGTTTTGTTTTCTTGAAATTAGAATGAGACGATGATATTAACTTTGGCCTGTTGTCCCATGTGATGTCTTGTATGTATGCCATATGTGATTGGATAACCTAAGGAGACCAAATTATCTTATACAATGATCTATGTATGTGGATTGATGTATGTGGATTATTTTTCTTGCTGATGTCAATCCATGATCTTTTCAGGGAAAAAAACTTTTTGCCCAACATTATGTGAATGGATGGATTAGGTTCTTGCTTCCAATTACAATTGTCAGGGGAGTCCTTATTTAAGGTAATGAATTCCTATAACTTTGTACTAGTGTTACTAGTAGATAAAAGTATTTTTATAACAAATTTCTTAACTTTTATGTAACTCAATAATCTTTAGTAGATGCATCAAATGACACAGTTGGTGATGATATCTGAATGCTATTACAAGAGAGAAAGAATGTCAAATGGAAGAACTGCAAGCTGAAAAAGATTGTGAGATAGCACAATTGCAAAATTGAATGCATAAGTGAAACACAAGTAAAACTAATGTTACTGAAATTATATTATCTTTTACAAACAAATTGTAATACAAATATAATATATAAATCATAAGTCTATAGAAGTACGTTTCTCATACTCATGGTGTAGAAAAATCATGAACAAGATCTTTCTATGGTTGGAGCATTAAGGCCTCTAGCTCCTTTTTGGTAAAATCACTACTACAAAAATGGCTTATAACGTCACATTTACAGGCGTCGGTTGCATATAAAAATCGAAGCCTAAACCATACAACGTCGGGCAAATAATGAAACTTACATATATCTGTGAAGGGCGCCCAGACACGGGTATCGCTTTTTAACTAGCGTTGATATATAAATTAGAAACTGACGCTAAACATTGATCGTCAAATTCAAATTTTTGAACGAAAAAAATTCCCTCCAAAATTTAACATACATCGTCGGTTATTAACCAAGAAACCGATGACTAAAGGACAGAAATTTGACCAATTTGTGTCGTCGGTTGTCTTACAGTAACCGACACCGATGTGTTTTCGCACGTTTAACCGCGAAAATTTTCACCACCATATAGTGTCGGTTTTTACAAGGAAATCGATGACTATGGTCTTAATTCGAGAACATTTATTTTTGTCGGCATATATATGGACGTCGGTGTTACTTTTTTGAACCGTCGCCTATAAACGAATAGAAGTGTCAGTTTTTTGTTGGTAATCGACGCCTATAATTTGAAGGATAAAAAACTATAATAGCACAGTTTAGTAAAAATATGTACACCTATAGCACCAATGCAATCTTATTTCCTATAATAGCCCACTTTCTGGTGAAAGCGCCAAAACGGACGCGTTTTCAAGTAAAAACGCCAGTTTTCTGGCGTTTTCAAGGAAAAAGTAAAAAATTAGGCATTTTAGTTAAAAAGCACCAACCTTTCGGCGTTTTAGAACAAATGCGCCAACTTTTTGGCGTTTTCAGACAAAGGCGCCAAAAATTTATATGTTGTGCACTCAACGATTGAATTCGTAAAAAGCTAAAACTGAGACGAGAATTAAAGCATCCGTTCTTGAGCAGCAGAAAACTAACGAGGAATCGAAGCATGAACTAATGACAAGAAAATGAGGAATTGGCATCCAATGGACTTTCATTCCGATCGTTTGCGAGTGAGTCGAAAATCTAGAAGCCAACCGTGTGTGTGATCTAACAAACTATCCAGAAAGTCGATGATGAACACCGAAGCAATAAGAAGAAGAAGAAGTCGATGATGAATCGAAGCTTGAAGAAAGAAGAAGAAGAAACTGACCATGAAGCGTAGCAGACAAGCTCCCTCTAGGGACATAATCGAAGAGCAGCAGCTTCTCATCTTTGGAGTAATAATACGCCCTGAGTGGCTGCACATTCAAGTGCCCATCAGCACCAATTTCTTGTAGTGCCAGCAGTAGCTCTCGCCACGGCCTTCATACACGCCTCGAACTCTCCTTTCCCAACCCCAACATTCTCCCCTCTGAGCCTCTTGACCACAACAACCGCCCCGTCCTCCAGCGTCGCCTTGTACGACGTCCCCGACGCACCTTTACCCAGCACCTCGGCAGAAGCCCTGAGGAGGTCCTCCAAATCGAAGCTGTACCAATCACGTAATGTATCAAGGACGACCAGCTTGTTCCTCTTGTCGCTGGACAAGCGAACGCCGCCTCTAAGGCCTCGGACAACAGTTGGGTCATCCTTGGATGCCGAGGACGTCGTAGCCGTGTCGACCCCCCCGCCGCCGCTGCCTGAGGCGGTTGATGTCGGGACCGGTTTTGGGGATTTTCCACCAACGCGATGGCGGCAGCAGGCTGCGAGGAGTAGTAGAGCGACTAGGAGCAGCAATGCGCCTCCGCCGTCGGCGATCGCGATAATTGCCGCTGTGGAAAGCCTCTTCCCTTTCTTGTTTCCGCTATTATAATTACTTGGCACATTGTCGCTTCCGCTCGATGGTCCTGCTGCTGGGGCCGGTCCGGGTGCGCACGGTGGCAGCGGCTTTCCGCAGAGGCCAATATTCCCAACAAACGCCTAAAACTCCTAATTTTTGGCGTTTTCACATGAAAACGCCTAATTTTTGGCGCTTTTACTTGAAAACGCCAGAAAACTTGCGCTTTTACTTGAAAACGCCAGAAAACTTGGCGCCTTTACTTGAAAACGCCAGAAAACTTGGTGTCTTTGGTCTCGGAAAAAAGAAATACGCCAATATTTTGGCGCTTTCACCGGAAAGTGGGCTATTATAGGAAATAAGATTGCATTGGTGCTACAGATGTACATATTTTTACCAAACTGTGCTATTTTGGTTTTTTATCCTAGTTTGAAGCGTCAGTTGTTTCTAATAACCGACATCTATTATTAACTTAACAACACCCGTGCAAGTCAAACTCTTCTCCTTTCTCTGTTTCATTCATCTCGATTGAGGGTTTAGGGTCCGGCGACAATTCCTCTACTCACCGCTCCTGTGTCGCTGCTCGCCTCCATCGCCATCGTTTGTTGGTCCTCCGGTCGCTGCGCTCTAGGTCAGTCGCCGCCACGAAGGCCCTCTGTATTCGTCGGTCGTCGCCCTAGCTCGATCAGCTACTCGCCCACCCTCTCTGCTCGTTGCGGCTGCTCTGCACCTGCTGGTCAATGCTGCCACTCTCTGGAGCTCCTCGCCGGCCGCCGCCCTTGCTTGATCAACTGCTCTCCCGCCCTCTCTGCTCGCCGCGCCTGCTCTGCACCTACTGGTCGGCGCTGCCTCTCTCTGGAACTCCTCACCTGCTCGCTGCTCTTGCACCTGCTGGTCGCTGCCGCCGTTCGAGGTACCTTCTTCCTCCTCTTCTCCCTCGTGGTGGTGAGCTGACTTGACGGTGGTGGGAAGCATTTTTGCTGTGTCACTATTGTTGCTACTATTTCTTCTTATTGTGATGTTGACAGTGGTAGGGTGTGAGCAAATTCATTTATTAAGTCAATCCTTAAACTGCTAGTAGATCCGATATGTATATGAGTGTGCTCATTGAAACAGTAGGATTTTTTTTAAAGGGAGTGGTTTTTTAGATTAAATGACTACAGAAGACATAATATTAACTCTAGCATAATCTCATGCGTAGGTGATATTAATCTTTGATATATTAATTTTTTCTCAGACCCAGGTGATATTTTGTTTGATTTAAACATGATTGGGCATTATTATAACTATTTTTTTCCATAATGAGGCAATTTTTATAATACCTTGCTCTTGTTCCAATTGTTGGACAATTCATATACTCTCAATTGGGAAATATCATTACTCTTCTAAAATAATCTTATAATGTTGAATCGGGTTAATGACCACACCTGCTATTGTGCCTGAATTATGCCATGTATGTTTGTAAAAAGTGAGTTTTATCGCTCTAATTGTGAATTATTGTATGTTTGAAACTATTGAATTCTTGATTTATTATTTAATAATGCTCTAATTGTAAGTGATGCAATGTAACTGAGCAAATACATGTAGTGGATATGTACTCATTAGCCTAGAAACTCGTCTAAGATTTACTCATTAGGAGTAAATCTTAGATAGTCCCCAGTTTGAGACTGTTCTTGAACACCTAATCTCACTTAGGATGTAAGTGTATAATGTGTATTGGGTTTCCAAGAAAATTTCGGTAGCATTTCCCCGTTTGTTCTCTAAGTATATATGCACTTGGAGAACAATGGGGAAATACTGCCGAAATTTTCTTGAAAACCCAATACACATTACACACTTACTAGTGAGATTAGGTGTTCAAGAATGGGATAGGTGGTACACATTTATTATATATAAGAATGACAGTACATGTATTTGTTGGCCTAGAAACCCGTCCAAGATTTACTCATTAGGAGTAAATCTTGGATAGTCCCCAGTTTGGGACTGTTCTTGAACACCTAATCTCACATCGGATGTAAGTGTATAATGTGTATTAGGTTTTCAAGAAAATTTCGGCAACATTTCCCCATTTGTTCTCTAAGTACATATGTACTTAGACAACAACGGGGAAATGCTGTCGAAATTTTCTTGAAAATCCAATACACATTATACACTTACTAGTGAGATTAGGTATTCAAGAATGGGATAGGTGGTACACATTTATTATATATAAGAATGACAACACATGTAATTGGCCTAAAGTTTTAACCATGCAAAAACTCTAATATGTTAACCCTAGACCCTAATCTTGTTGTAATATATACTTGTTTTCTCTTTGATCATAGAATGGATAGATCATGAATGTCCATTTGCAATCACTACACCCCAGAGTTTATTTCTGGTCTTGAGCATTTTATTAGATTTGCCGAGGAACATAGGAAACAACCTGGAGATAGGTTCTACTGTCCATGTAGGCATTGCGGTAACAACTTGAAAGTCAGCACTGGTGACGAAATCAAAAGTTATGTCATGCACAACGAGATTATACAAGGCTATACAGAATGACACTGGCATGGAGAGATTTCAAACCCGAAACTAGTAGATGTCGATAGCAGTGCTTGTGTGGAAGAAGAAACTGCCTCCGATGACATAGATGTGAATGAACCAGTTCCAATAGACATCGTTGATGCGATGCTGGGTAGTTGTGGGGTAGAGCACACTGATCCACCTCCCATTTTTAGAAACATTATGCATGATGTTGAGATATCGTTATACACAGGTTGTACTAAGTTTACGAAGCTTAGTGTTGTGTTGAGATTGTATAAGTTGAAAGCTAACAATAGATGGAGCGGCAAAAGCTTCACGTCGTTGTTGTACTTGTTGAAAGAAATGCTTACTGAAAGAAACGAGCTGTCAATCTCAGCATACCAGGTAAAAAAAATTATTGTGCCCAATGGGAATGGATGCCAAGAAGATACACGCATGCCCGAATGATAGTGTATTATTTCAAAAGAACTATGTGGATTTGAAAGATTGTCCAAAATGTGGTGCGTCACAGTATAAATTGACGACTTCGGGGGGTCCAAAACTGGTTCTCCTACCAAGGTGATGTGGTATCTACCTATAATATCACCGTTTCAACGCTTGTTTGCCAATCTGATAGATGCAAAGAATTTGAGGTGGCATTCAGATGTTAAGAAAAATAATGATGAGATTCTATGACATGCGTCTGATTCCCCACAGTGGAAGAAGATTGATCTATTGTACCCTGAATTTGGTGAAGAAGTCAGGAATCTAAGACTTGGGCTTTGTACAGATGAGATAAATTCGTACTAGACATTGAGCAGCCAACATAGCACTTGGCCAGTCATGCTTGTTATATACAATCTTCTTCCTTGGCTGTGTATGAAAAATAAGTATGTAATGTTGTCGTTGTTGATATCGGACCCTAAACAACCTAGAAATGATATTGATGTTTATATTGAACCTCTGATTGATGACTTAAAGAAACTTTGGGGTGAAGGTGTGATGACCTATGATGCTTCATGAAGAGAGACATTTTGTTTGCATGTTATGTTGTTTTGCACTATTAATGACTTTCCAACATATGGGAATTTGTCTGGATACAGTGTCAAAGGAGCTAAAGTGTGTCCTATATGTGAAGAGAGCACTGATTCAACAAGACTAAAACATGGCGGTAAGACTGTATATCTCAGTCATCGAAGGTTTCTTACAAAATTTCATCAGTATCATAGGAATCGCAAAGCATTCAATGGATTGAATGAGGAACTGAGAACACCTAAACTTATACCAGGAGAGGTTGTTTATGAAAGAGTAAAAGACTTTGTCAAATAATTTGGTAAGAGATAACAATGTACTATGGCCACACAGAGTGACAAATCTTTATTCAAGAAGAAGTCAATATTTTGGGATCTTCCTTATTGGAGTTCTTTAACAGTCAGACATTGTATCGATGTCATGTATGATGAGAAAAATGTTTGTGATAGTGTCATTGGTACTTTGTTGAATATACTAGGTAAGGATGAGTCTACTGCTCAGTCTGGTTCTACTCAGGAGTCATCTACTATAGGTATCACACCTCTGCCTCACCATGATGTCTGGCTAGTTGGGAGGCAAAATAAAAAGAGAGAAATAAGGAAGCACACAACTGCTGAGGCGGCTGCAAAAATAATAAAATACAACTCTTAGAGAAATTGTTCAAATATTGATTATTTGTGGCGTTTACTTAATTACAAATTTTTGTTTTGGCGATTAGCGGGAGCTGCACGAGCTGAGAAAATAAGGCAAGTTCATCCCTGAGGGCACAAGGGATGAATTGACAGTTGCTCTGGGTAACCCAGAGCATCTTGGGCGTGTTAGGGCTGTAGGCACTGGTGTGGTCATCAAAGAGTTCTTTGGGCCATCCCAGCACAAACATGTCCCAAAAGAAGGAATTTCACAAGATGTAACATGTTCTTTTTTTTAGAATGTTACTGTAAAAGAGAATTCAACAATCAGAAACTAACGTTTCTTTTATCCATGTATAGGTAGATGTGTTAATTGAAAAGAGAATCCAAGAAGCAATGGTGAAGTGGCAGGCGTCTCAGACTGCCACTCAGACAGTACATATGACATCCCGTTCTACTCCTACTGCAGAGGTTGGGAGTAATCATGTAGACCCACCACCTAGCACATTCGCTGTAAGTATTGTTATGACATAGTAACTAGTCTTTTCAAGATGATATGTTTTCAAGATGATATGTGTGTGTATATATATATATATATATATATATATATATATAACATTCTTTACACAAAAATTTGTAGGGATTGAAGCTATGTCGTCTAAAAGTAAAGATTTTATCATTGTAGAGGCGTCAGATTACCCATCCCTACCAGGGGAAATGTTTCATGGGTCTCCGTTATCAGCTAGTTGGGTTCGTGTGAGCCCGCTATGTATATTCCCCAATTGGATGGATCTTCCATTGCCATATGCCCACCCAGATTGTGAAACGCTTGGTGAGGCAGAAGGCGGAGTGATATTGTGGCCAAAAGCGGATGTCCTCTATACTGAAACTATATGGTAAATTTATATTATGTTAAATTGTTAGTGTGTGTATATGATGTCAATTGATCTGAAATTATATATATACATGTTAAAAAGAAGACACCCAGAGCATCTAGGCCTCCACCTCCACCTCCTACATTACCAAGTTGGGTTCCACATGACCTACATGTCCCGTTAGGTCCTAATTGTAGGGGTATGGCAATATGGTTAGGCGAACATGATATAAATTGCCCTATAACTGTTTCTATAGATGTGGATGTTGCAGGTCAATCATACGAAAGCAAACTATTTATATAAGATATTTTGGAGTTGTTTTGATATGATTGGTTGAATACATCTGTGATAGAGCTATGGATAAGGTGAGATCTTCTTTATACATCTATATACCTTGTGTAGGATCTGGTGATCTGGTTTCTTATTTATTAATGTATACGTAATACATGTTTTGCAGCTACTTCGACAAGATATGTACAGATTTTTCATTCGAACATGTAGGATTTTTTATTCCATCTTTGATTAGTCTAGTAGCTAAAGACCCTCCGTCAGTTCAACAATATTGTTGTGATGCTTTTACAAATTTTGCTCAAAATAACAAGACGGTGATAATAGCTCCAATCAATGTGGAGTAAGTTTACTTTGCTTATAATTTGGACTTAAGAAAATTACATTTTTATTGTGGATTTTGAGTTATTAATTTTTAACTTTTTTACCTCTAGTGGTATGCATTGGGAGTTACTAGTTATTGTCCCCGGGACGCACTGTCTATTATGTAGATCCTAAGGGGACTAAATTGAATTCAAAATATAGACACACAATAAAAATGACATTATTTCGGTGAGAAATATTTCATTTTCATATCTGTTAACATATGTTATTACGTTACTATTTAATTATGCAATGTATTGTGTTACATAAACATGTAGGGGTTTAGATGAGTTCAAAAAGGCTGGAGGAAAGGTCCTCAAGAAAAGAACCAGCCAATAATTTGGAAGAACGTGGAATTAAGTTCCCGACTGCAATGTATATATTATTTATGTGAACAATGCTTAATTAGTTGTATTTTTTAATATTTTGTATGTTTCAATTTATAGTGTGCTACACAAGACAACGGATGGACATGTGCATACTATGTGATACAATTTATGATATGATTATCAAATATGTCGCAGTGGACATCGATACCAATCTTGAGGTATTGTATATAGTCTCATTTGATAATATGAAATATATCAATCTTATTTATATATTATTAATTATATATATACATCATTCTCTTTGCAGGTATTTAAAACTGACCACACTACAGGAAAGGCCTTACTAGATGTACATGCTCCCTATACGACGGAAGAATTAAATGATGTAAGAGAAGAATGGGCAAAAGCCATACAAGTAGTGGGTTTTTTTTAAATATAATTGGGATGTTGATAGCGAATAATGACTAAAGAATGATATTTTGTAAATGAATTTTTGAATTGTAATATGTGTGAATATTTCTACATGTCTCGATATTTCTACATGTGTTTGAATGTTGTTATATGAATGTTTCTACATGTGTGAATGTGAAAATGAATGGAACTGCAAATTGCTACATGAATGTTTCTTTATGTGTGAAAATCGAATGGAACTGCAGGTCGCTAAATATGTGAAAAATAATGTTGTTAATTTTGCAAGTTTGTGGCCTGTTGTTGGCTGATATCAATGGATATCGTAAAACCTACAGTTCATAACGGAACTGCAGGTTTCTCATCCTGCGACCAGCCACAGCAGGCCTGCAGACTGATAAGAAAAAAAAACATGAAATAGGTGTCAGTTATTTGTTTAAAACCGATAGCAAATGATTATAGTGTAGGATAAATAACTATAAACGACGCCTAATGCATGTGATGTGGCGTCGGTTATCATAACAAACTGATACTTATGGTTCTGGCGTCGGTTTCCCTACTAGTAATCGACGTCGATTTCCCTAATGAGGCCAGGCACCACGGCCGTGCCGGCCAGCACAGTCGTGACAGCGGGCCAGACACCACGGCTGTGCTGGTCAGCACGGCCGTGGCAGCGGGCCAGACAACACGGTCGTGCTGGCCAGTACGACCGTGGCAGCAGGTGAGATGGTGTCGGTTATCACTTATAAACTGACGCTGATAGTGTCCCAGATGACGCCCTTTCTGTGGCGCGAAGGTTTATGGTGTCGGTTTCAAAACTAATAATCGACGCCTATACCCCTTGGCTGGCGCGCGAAGGGTTGTGTCATCGGTTTGAGAACCGACGCCTAACGGTTGGCCTTTTAACGGCACCCACATAGGTGTCACATTAAAACTGACGCGAAAGGCTTTAAATAACCGACACTAAAGGCCGATTATGTACTAGTAAATATTATCATTAAGGTGCCAGAAGTTCAATGAAAGATGTATTTTATTACTATTTTTATAAAACATAAATTTTATATCTCTATTTTGTTGATACATATCTAAGAGTATGTCTAACTATTCTACATTTGATTTATAACATATAGATGTCATTCTCTTAATAGAATATGCATTGTTTTTCTAGAATAGACAAAGATAGCTCTATATCCAAATGTGAGGAAACTTACTTTCCTTTGTAGCTAGTCAACTCAATGAAAATGTGTGTATCTAATTCTTTTTGTGATATGTAGCCACATGTTTATTGTTATGCTTCTTATACATTTTTAGGTGAATGTCATTTTTATTGCAAGGTTGCTGCACACTACTTTGTGACACCATACTTCTGGCTTTTTGTAATGGAATATTCATATTTTTAGTTTGGAACTTACTCTGGATATTAAAGTAACATGAGTGCTGAGAAGTTGGGTTAATTGAAGTACTCATAAAGGCTCAAGTAGAAGGATTGAAAGATAGTGTTGTTGTTGCAAATGATTTACTCACGCCAAATATGGAGTACATATTAAAACTCAAGTGGACAAAATGAAAGATAGTATTTCCTGCTAGAAATGACTTTATTATACTATACCTTTTGGCTTTTTATGGTGTATTCAAATGTTGAGTTGAAGTTTACTCTGGATATTGAAGTATATGAGCAATGTGATATTGGTTAATCTGGAGTTGTATTAAACTCAAACAAAGACACAATACTGTAAATTACAATATTTCATTAATTAAATGATATTTCACGAGGTATCTGTGTTTTGTTGCATGTTTGTGGTTGAAAATAGAAATATATTGATCATTTACCTTTGCAAACAAAGTCATTTTAATAGCTGCAAATTAAAAAAAATGTGCCACTTGGTCTAGACTACCATTTTATGGTAGTTTATGTCTATTTATTGCTTTTAGTGATGTTAACTTATTTCTCTACTGATTCTACATTTATCTACCATATAATGGTAGTTAATACGTTTTTCCTACCAACCCAGAGACTACCACCCATTATCTACTGTTTTCCTACTATCTATCATAAACTAGTAGTTTTTTCTATTTCACCTACCATAAGCCGGTAGTATACAACATGTTTTTCTATAGTGAATATTTCTCCTATTTCCTATGTTGTTAGTAGTGGTTGGGGCTCTCTTTTACTTTAGAAAAGTCTCATTTACCCTAATCTTTTGTTATTTCTAGTGAACTTAAAGACAAGGGGTTAAAATAAGAGTTACAACCATATTTTGAAGTGGTAAAACTTGGCATTAGTTATGCCACATGTAATTATAGGACTTGAAAAAACTATTTGATTTTGTGGATGTTTATTTTTGTTGACGACTAGAAAAGGATATACACTATCACATTTTATGATATTAGTTGATATTTAAATGTTCATTTGTGTTGATTAAACGGTGTTGACATAATGAAAAAAGTTGAATTTTTTATAGTATTGGATGACTATAATTGGAAGTAGTATTTAATTAAAAACCTTTTAAAAGTAGAGGGAAATATGTATTATATAATAATGAAAAAAATATGAGATAGAAAAGGAACATTAAGACCCCTCTAACATGAAAATTCAAGAAATAAGATATAAATAAGAGAATTGATCATTAAATGATGCTAAGTATTCTACTATTGTTTGTTTCCATTAAGGGATTTCTAATAATTATAGTGGAATATTTTGCCACAACAGCTAGAAAGAAAAAGAACAATGAAAACATAATGAAACATATCAAAATGCCTTATTTTTTTCTTCATTTATACGATAATTAATTTGTAAGAAGATACTCTTTATTTATGCTCCTAAGTTGTGAACAAATATTAATGTTATTGTAATAGAAAAATAAGAAATATGCATGAAATCACTTTACTTTTATTTTACCTTTTGGCCATAGTAACACTGAAAATGACACATGTTGTGATACTCCTATGTGATTATTGGACAGAAATAGCCACATTAGAAGGAATATGGAAAAGAGATGTAAATTACCTCATTTTGGATCCAAAAGATAGAATATATGTGTATATTATTATTGACCACTTGTTAACGGACTTTACTTGATTGTTAGGTCACAAAATGACACTCAATTTTTGCATTTTTAGGGGTTATATTTGTCATAAAGAGCCAACATAAGTCATGCCCACCCATAATGGATTGACTAGGGTATGTCATGACCTAGTGCACATGTTGGGGACATGCATGGGATTTGAAACCCTCAAAGTTCTTACCTATATTTATGGAAGTGACAATAATCTCATCTCGTGTTCTCATATGCCCCGCATGAGGCCGCTTATGCGGCCGCATATGCGGATGTGGCCCTCATCCACTTCACATATAACTACGCAGTACTATTTTTTAGGCATGGATCAAATATGCGGCCTGCGGTCCGCATATGCAGTCGCTTAGGCCCCACATTTCATTTGATGACTTAAGTAATAAAAAAATCAACCACTGATAAAAAAAATCAACCAAATTAAATGACAAATTCTTCTATATAGTTTTTTTTGAAAACTCCTCCATTCATTAATAACAAGAATCAAGGTACAAAAAAACCATCATTCTCTGCAACACTACGCCAACTGGCCGGAAGAGAAGCACGTTTAATCGTGTTACCCCCAAAGCCAATCGCGTCGTGTGCAATAAAGTGAGCCAAGTGAATTCTGAGCACTTTTAACATGAATGAAAACGACATTACTAAAAGCAGAAGCAAAGCTACAAGTATCATCGGCAATCAAACCCAAATAGTCGGGTCTCTTTATTGTCTCCTTCAAGGCCTTCACAACGATGAGCGAGTCCGAGCATAAAGCAACCTTATCAGTAGGGGACAGAAACTCCTGGCCAGCTCCAAACCTGCCCGAGAAGCCAGTGCTTCAGTGAGTGAAGCATCCCAATCGGCATAAGCATGCTGCAGTACCGCACCCAGAAAAGCACCATGGTCATCCCGAATAACATCTCCAATCCCACGCTGCTCCCCCCGGCACACAGCTGCATCAACGTGAATAAATTTCCAACTGCCGTCCACACCCTCTGCAAGCATCCTCACGCTAGCCCCTTCCCCGGATTCATTTAGCACACTCCCACTCAAGCCGGCTGCATTGCCACGCCCACTGTCTCCGACACCTCCCTAGTCTCACCGCCCAACCGCCGAGGAGCAGCAGTCCTTCCTCCCCCTTCTTCCAGCGACGTAGAGGCCCTCCTGTAGTCCACAATCATTGCCCTATATGCTTGGAGAGTAGGCCTCGGAAAGGGAGCTACATCATCAAAAATTTTGTTATTTCTACATGTCCAGGCAGTCCACACCACACAGCAGCGAGTTCGTCTTTTTCGTCATCCGTACAGATACCCAGCAGCTTGAGAAGGTTTTCTTGCAGGTTGCCGTGCTCGACCAGAACTTGTGTCCCCCAACCAGCTCTCCCTCATCACAATGACCGCCCCGGCGCAATGACTGAGCATGTGTTGTATTGACTCTTCCTGAACAGCGCAGATCGGACACACCCCGTCTAATGTAACGTGCCTGTCCCGTAGCCATCCACGGGTTGTCAAACCTTCCGTAGCAACGCGCCATAAGAAATATGACAACTTCAGAGGCCACCTTCTTCCCCAAATCATCTTCCAAAGACCGTAAGGAACAGCTCTCTCCCTTTCCCTCACGCCCGTGCCGCCCAGTTTACCCAGCCAATAGGCAGAGCGAACAGAGAATACCCCATTCGGACTCGGCCACCAGAATTGAAATGGTAAAAAATATATAGTTGGTTTTAGATCAGATATTGAAATTTTTCTACCTCAGAAATAATTTTATTTTGAATGAAATGGTGCAAAATATATTATTACATTTACAATTGTCAATGTTTCATTATGTTCTTTCCTTTGTTCTTTTTGTTTCTTTTTTATTTTGCTCTAAGATTAGAACATGTTGCACTTGTAACAGTTCTTATTTTGTCTTGTATAAAAGGGAATCTATTGTAGATATTAATTGGATATGGTATTTTCTTTTACAAAGTATCAAATTTGTGTGTTGCTTAGATAATAATTTGTATCCCTATGACTTTTTCTTCTCTATTTATTACTGACTTGATTTCTTCGTATCATTTTGATGTTTTGAATTTTTTATGTTCTTTTTCTATTTCTACTATGAACTACCATGTACTGTGTTGATGTGGTTATTCTACCTGTGTTCATTCAATAAATGTCCTGTTATGAACTGTAGGTATTAGTGTGTTGTGTTACTTGTATATTCTAGTACATTATAAACTTAGGTTTTTGTTGATTGATATTTCTTCTTGATTATTGAAAAATGTATTTTTTTTCCATGACGCAATGATCCGTTGGTACATTTTGGGCTATTAGGATATGAAACTAGACAGTATGCAATTTATAATTATGATTATATTTTTAAAATTAAATATATGTATAAAATATAGAATTTATTAAGAAAATCAAAAAAACATATGTTCCACTTATGCTCTCGCATTCCACTTATACTCTATATGGTACCCTGACCGAACACATACCACAGAACGTATTTCAGAACATTGATCTCATCTAACAATGTTGAAGAGAAGGTGTTTTCATTTTAACTGACATAAACCATAGATTCCCAATCATGTTTATGCATCCTTTACAACACATATAATTCTTAGAGACCTAACTAAGATCTTAGAAAATAATTCACTATTTCTATAGTCTTGGGGGATAAAGTAATTCTTCCTATGCTTTTGTTCCTTATTCTATAACCAAAAAATGGGGATCCGACAATAAACCTTACTCGTCCACCATAACCTTTCTCGACTAACACACCAATTTGTGTTTATTTGGTGGAGAAAATAGTGAAATTGTTGATGAAACATGTATGGAAGGTTGACCAGGTTGTATATACTTGTATTGCATGTTGGGAACCAAAAACTGAGTGTCATCCCTCTATAGATAAGGAATATGTAAAGGCTATGGACTAAATTCTCAGATGAGTCAACACAAAAATCGGCAGCAGAGACTGCTCATGCCCCGAGACCACAACTGCATTAGGCTCACATGTTACCACCCAATTATTAGCCCCAATGCATGCCACCACAGTATGTGTGGCCACCAAACAACTAGTATGGGTATGCACCACCACTTATTCATCCAGAAATGCAGTAGACAATCGTAAGCACTCCTTCGACAATGAGTAATCTAACATCTCATGTCGTTCTGAAAACTATCGCCCCATCAATTTAGGAGTCTTCCAAACTAAAGAGGAAATACATGCCCTTTGGAGACTCCCTTAGCACTATCTCGTAGGATATCAAGCATCTACTCAAGTTTCCATCTATAAGGGATCCATTGAGCCCCTTACCAAAGAGCTACAATGCGAGCGCCTTTTGTGACTACCATAGAGCAAAGGATCATAAGAAAAATTCCTAAATCATGCTCAAACATGCATGTAATGTCTCAATAGATAGACATGTAAATGGATATCCAGAATCTACACATTTGATCTGGATTTGAGTCTAAAATTTTGAAAAAAAAAAAATATGACATCCGCATAATCCAGATTGGATTTAGGATATCAAATTACATATCCAAAAATTTCGGATAGTATTTCGAATATGGCTATACCCGCTCTGAAAAAAATTCAAAATCCAACAATTTATATATATATATATATATATATATATCAAATATATATTATCTATATAAAAAAATAAAAATATAGATATTTTATCATATATATTCATAGTGATATCAATGTTTTCTATATGTAACATATTAATAACAATATATTTATGACTTTTGGTTTGGATCAGATATTTATCTGAATTTAAATGATGTTTGTCGGATCAGATGCATATATTATCACATGATATCCGTCAAATATCGAATCAGATTTTTTTTGGGATTCGAATATCAGATATAGTAGTGTCCCCTCCATATTCGATCCATTTACAGGTCTACTCATAGATGTTGGGGAGGTCAACACAGTCATTTTAGAAGAGGCACCTTCATCCTCCAACATAGTGATTATTATCTCATCACCATAGGAATCGCCCCACAGACTCGTTCTTGCACTAGAGCAAGCAGTCTAAAGTTGGTCTCAAAATGCTTGGATCATTGCCTCTACCCAAGGACATTGGTGATTCTTTTCAGCCTCAAGAAGAGGACTAACACATCAAGTGCTATTCAATGGCAAGAGGTACCGCAAGTAATCATATCAGAGGCCCTCCAAGGGAAAAAAGCACAAACGATCAACATAACAAAGGCAAGTCCAAAGCCAAATTTGTAGAAGTTTTGGGTCTAAAAGGTGACAATCCCTCTAAAATTCTTGTCCTGCAATTGTGGTATCAACCATAATGACTACACCTATCATAGAAAAGGGAGATCAACACTCTACTTGAATAGAGTTACCATCACCCCTAGATAAGTGTAAATAAAAAGTGTCTACCTACATAGTAGTACCTACCGGTACTATTAAAGAAGGGGACATCAAGGTCTCCATTCCGTCCATTGTTACTGAGAAGGTACCACTAACACCTGAGATTTGCAAGGAGACAAATCATGAAGGCTCAGACACAATCTGATTTGTCAGTGAACCAGATGGAGAAGTATCAGCGGAAGAAATGATATAAAGATCCCCAAAACACCTAGATTCAATCATGAAAATGTTGAAAGGAGCCTATGCCTCTGAAAACATTCAACCAAAAGCTCTTGTAGTGACCATCTGTTTAATAAAAACCCCTCACTTGATCTCTTTATCTGAGGATGATATTCTAATATGAGGAAATCACAATAGGCCCTTATTTATCAATATAATACACAACAACCTCAAGATACCATCATGCTTCATCGACAATGACACATGCCTCAATGTAAAACCTTTGAAGACAGTAATCCTCCTAGGGAGGGATCTATCCGACCTCAAATCAATAACAAATAAAGTAACCTCCTTCAATGAAGTAATCAAGGATGCTTTGGGAGAAATTATGCTTGACCTAAAAATTGTACGATAGATGTTCAACATATCATTCGTCCTCATGGAGTTGAGTTCCTCCTTCAACCTTCTTTTTTGGAGGCCATGGATACATTAAAATTGGGAAGTTCCCTCATTCTACATCAGAATCTAAAGTATTGGTTAGGTCATGCCATTGTCACAGTTTAGACCAACAATCTTGGTACCATATCATGCATCAAAGAAGTCAGTCTTCTACTTTGCTTCAAGATGCTTCACATTGTTAACATCAGTTGGGTGCCCCACGTAGGAGGAGGCATCATTTGCCCTGTGATCTTGTACAGTTTGCACAATATCTAAAGGAGATGAATATCCATCTGGACAAAGATTGAGCACCAAACCATAGGGATGCATGGAGATCATCCAGGTCCCTTCCTGATAGAAATCTAGTAGAAGATTATTCCCTATCCAGAGATTTTTGATGGATGAGGAACTGAATACATGTATTGATGTTGACATACTTTGTTCTCATAAACCACAATTGTACCTAGGGACAACGTATTAAGTAAAAAAACAAATCCTTTAAAATGTTATGGTGAACTCTTATGTGACCTTCAGAGATTTTGATGGATGAGGAACTGAATACATGTATTGATGCTGACATACTTTGTTCTCATAAACCACAATTGTACCTAGGGACAACGTCTTAAGTAAAAAAACAAATCCTTTAAAATGTTATGGTGAACCCTTATGTGACCTTCAGATGTAATTTGTAACCCACCATAAGAAGTATTATTTGAAAAGAAGGATATGAAGCCAAGGGAATTAAACAAAAGTGTTTATTAGTGGGACTAAAAACAATAATGTGACTTGCTCAAAATATCTAAAATATTAATTAACTTTTCTTATTCAACTAAATCAATAATTTTCCTACCTTTATAGGACATACAATGATATTTTCCTACCTCATTTGTTATATTTAGGACATATAGGAGGAAATGAGTTGCTTGAAATTAATATGGAAACATGGCAAAAAAATTTGTTAGGTATCTTCTCTATATGGATTAGTTTCTCAAGAAATTTTCACTTGAAATAAAACCAAAGATGGAAGGATGCATGCTACGAATTCTTCATGACCCTTTTGATAAAATTGACTATTTTACATCAAATATAATAATTTCATGGTTTTCTAACACCCAAATATCCATTACAAATGAGATAGTGAGAAGGTAAATCACAAGCTTTCCACTTAAAAATAGTTGTAAATATTACATACATTGAGGATTTTTTTATGAACTGAGGAAATGCAAACTTTTTTTCTCCTCTCTTCAATTTTTGCACTTAGTTCGTTGGTCAAACCAATGATTTGCTTCATCATGATGAAGTCATGGAGACAGTCTTTATTTCTCTAGTATCACTTCTATAAATACAATGAAAGAACCATCCCTTCCTATTTCTTTGTACTGTCATACCGAAAGAAAATGAGACAAAAAGAGCCTCCACCGCTTGAGGGAAGAAGTAGCTTGACCGATAGAGAGAGGGGGTGGAATCATCATTTATAGAACTTAGATTACTAAAATATGAAGGGAAAATGGTTCAACTTCTCCACATAATGCTTACGAGAAGTAAATTGAATTACACTTTTGATAATCCACCTAAAATAAGACATTCCATTAGTGTGAGGCTCTAATAACATCCAATTTTGTTGATGTTTCTTGCCTAATGTTGTCCTCGATTTCCTTCTATCATACAAACTTTCTTTATCTTTTTCACATTTTTTTCATATTTTCTATTTGTGTCTTGATTTAGGATTTTTGTGCAGGAACTCTGGCCGATACACCAAGGTCCAGCCCAATACAACTCCAACAAGGCTCGATAAAGCCCAAAAAAACTCAAGAAAAGATCCCAACCCATCCTCTCAACCCTAGAGGATGCAAGGATAGAGAAAGACATCTCTTAAGGTGACAACCTTGCAAACCAACCCTAGAACTTGGGTAATTTGCAAGTTGCACCTCAACCTCTCAACAGAGCACAAACAAACCCTAACCACAACTCAGGTGATTAGGAAAGCATCTAAACATAGGGTTTAGGCAAATCAAACAGGGTAAGCCCAAAATAGAGGTCAGGGTCCTTACAGTTATGACATAACCCAGGTTAGGGATGTTACAATTATCAACCCCTAACAGGGATTTCATCCCTCCAAGATGGACCCCATGAAATTCCCCCTCCATTTCAAATTTAGGATTTGCTCGATATGACAAAATTTTGTAGAAAAACCTCCAAATCACCTTAGAATAATTTTGTAATCATTATTATTTATGATATCACTTATGACTAAGATGAAAAAAAATTAGGGACACTTAATTCCATTGTTTCATCACTTAAAAGTCATTTTGGAAAATTGTCACAACAACTTAATCGCTCAAGTTTGAATATTGACTGATATGTGATAGATTTTTGGAAAAGGTTGCATCGATCGAGTTGCACACTCACAAAGTTTAACCGACCAATTTTTTGATCAAAGTGGATTTTGGTTGATCGGTCGAGTTACCCCGTGACAAACTCTACCGATAGTTTGAAAATTAGCTTTGTCAGATAGTGGATCAATTGAGTTACCTTTATTGAAACTCGATTGAATGCACTATATAGAGAATGCAGAAAAAGTGATTCCAACCATTGGAGAGTTGTTATAAATGAAAATAGATTTTCCACAAGTTGTAAAATGACTATTTTTTTTTTCTTAAGTGATCTCATACTCAAAGGAACACCCCCAACTATAAATAGGACCTCTAGGAATTCATTCCAAGGTTGCTCATTCATGCTATCCTTGGTCCTTGCTATAGTCGAGTGTGCTACAAACCTTTGAGCCCCTATCTCTCTCTCTTTTACAAAGCATTTTGTGATTATGAGTGAGTTAGGCATGTTGTAAGAGATCTACCTCATTGCTACCTTGTAAATCTCTCCATCTTTCCATCTTCCCAATCCCCTTTCTCAAAGAGAAAAGGCTAAAGTGATCTTCTCTGAGTGAAGGAGGATTTATTGTTCTTCTTCAAGGCTGAAGAAGGTGTGAAGATCTTCTCCAAATGAAGGAGAAGGACAAGGCAGAACATACAAGGATCTTGGTAGGTAAATCCTCAAGGTTGAAGATCTATTGCAAGAAGGAGATGTCCTAGGAGAAGGAATCAAGCTACTTGCAAGAGTGCGTAAGACCTGTTGTGAGGTGGAAGACTAGATCTTGGATAGAAAATCCCTTGGATGTAAAGTGGTCTTATTGTATGTCTTATAATGGAATATACGTATACATGGGTTTCAAAGTCCTAGAGGTTTACCTCTCTAGGTAATGTACTGACAGTCTCCTAGTTTGGAGACTGGAACCACTCTAAACACCTTATTCAAGTATTTGTTTCAATCTCTCTCATACTTTCTATGCTTGTTTAGATATGACATCAAATTCAATTTTAGCATTTGGTTTCAATTGATATAACTTGAAGGTCTAACTATTCTTGTGAGAATTTCAAAGCTCTATTCACCCCCTCTAGATCCCTAGATCCAACAAGTGGTATCAGAGCAAGGATTTTCTCCAATAAATCTCCTACTTAGATGAGAAGATGGGTGAGAACCTACTTGGTTCCCTCAACCAAGAGGGAGACTTTTCCATGCGTCCCCCACTCTTCGATAGTACCAACTTCCTCTATAGGAAGCAGAGGATGCAATTATACATTCAAGGGATGAACTTTGATATGTGGAAAGTGATGATTGCACCATACAAGGAGCCAACTAGAGCTATATCAACTTGGGATGAAGCACCTTAAAAGAATGCAAAGCTCAATGCCAAAGCAATTAGCATCCTCTATGAAACTCTCACTCCTTCTGAGTTCAACCACATCTCCGCATGGGAAACAACCTATGAGATATGGGACAATTTGTGCATTACTTATGAAGGCATAAAGCAAGTGAATGAGGCAAAGATCTACATGTTGAACAACCTCCTAGAGAACTTCAAGATGGGGAAGAAAGAAGGAGTTACTGAGATGTACTCAGGACTCGACATCATCATCAACGGCCTAGCTGCTTTGGGACACACTTTGGATAGAGGAGAAATTAACTCAAAGATCCTAAGGTCTCTTCCAAAGAGATGGAAGTCAAAGGCGACCTCCATTGAAGAAGTAATAAGTCTTGGTGATCTTTCAACTGATGATCTTAATGGAAATCTATAAGCTCATGAGCCAATACTTGACAAGTAAGAAGAGGAAGCAAAGCAAGAAGAAAAAGAATCAAGGAATATCAAATATAGTGCCTTCAAAGATCAAGTGAAGGCTCTCATCCTTCACCAACAACTTACTTTCTGAACCTCTCCCTTATTTTGTAGTGAAGATGATGGCCCTAGTGAGCATGAAGCCAACTTCTCCAAGGAAAAAAACTACAAAGAGAATCAATCTTCTTCTTCTACTACTCCAAGGTGCTATAAGTGTGGTAAAAAGGGACACTACATGAGTGAATGTCCTACAGATAGAAAGTCACACCACAAGAGTAGCTCCAAGAAGGAGGAAGCATATAAGAAATATAGCAAATACAAGAGGAAGGATAAGAAGGAGAGGAGGTACAAAGACACAACTCATGCAGCTTGGGAGGGATCATCCTCTAGTGGCTCAAGCTCCGATGAAGATGGAGAATGCCACCTTGCACTCATGGCCTCCACAAGGGAAGATATTGGTGAGGTAAGAGAGGTATAGCTAAATATACTCTTATTGACATGCTTGTTACTACCCGTTCTTCTTACTCTGAATGTAAATCTAAAAAGAAGAGGTTGGGTAAAATTATTGATGACTTGTATGCTAAACTTGATATTCTTGAGTAAAATGAGAAAATTCATCTTCAGAGCATTGATTCCTTGCAAGGCCAATTTCTTGATCTTGAGCTCCAATACAATGGAGTTGAAGTAGAGAATGGTGTTTATTTTAAGAATATTGCATCTCTTAAGGAAGATAGACAAAAGTGCCTTAATGATCTTGAGTTACTTAAAACTAAAAATTCTAAACTTAAGCTTGTTAGTGATGCTCGTAGAGATGAGAATTTTGTTTATCTCAAAGAAATTCAATTGCTTAAATCTAAAAAAAAGTTATCTAAAAAAATTATATTTTAAGAATATTGCATCTCTTCATGAAAGGGAGAAGCATTGAAGACTACTCCCTACTAGCTGCAGAATTCACGATCAACTTCAACACTTTAAATAGCTTTCCTTCAGCCTATATAAAGCTTAACATTACTAAAGCTTTCAATTCAGTAAATTGGAACTATCTATGGTATTGTCTGAGAAGTATGGGCTTCTGTGAGTCTTGGATCAATCTTGTGAAGCAATGTGTTACCACACCTTCTTTATCCTTACTTCTCAATGGTGGTTCTGTGGGTTTCTTCAAAACTGCTAATGGCTTGTGCCAAGGTGATCCACTATCATCATTGCTATTTGTTCTCACCATGGAAGGTCTTAGCATGCTGATCAAGCAATCTATCTCAACCAGACTTATCAAATCATTTATAGTCAAGCTAACAAGAGTCCTATCACATTTGTTATTCACTGATGATGTCCTCATCTTTGTCGAGGGAAAGAAACACAATCTCCATAACTTGAAGAAGCTCCTTCTCCTCTTTAGAGAAAAATCTGGCATGAAGTACAACCCAAACAAGACACATATATACCTCTCCAAGTTGTGCAAACATAAGGCTGCACTTTTTGATACCTTGGGAATCCAACGAGGAGGCTGGCCAACCAAATACTTGGGCTTCCCCATGGAAGGGGGAAACCTGAGACGCAGACATTACCATGAATGCCTTGACAAGCTCAAAGACATGACTAGTAGATGGTCGGGTTCAAAAATATCCAAGGCAGGAAGAATTGTCCTAATCAAACACTGTGTAATGGGGCTTATTACCTATTGGCTGCGACAAGGAGAAATCCCACATTCAGTTTTACACCGCATGGAAATCATGTTAAGCGGTTTCTTATGGAGTAGTCCAGTTCATCCAGCCAGCTATCATGTATGGCTTACCCAAAGAAGGAAGGTAGATTTGACTTCAAGCAACTGTCTGACCTCTCTTATTACCATACTATGAAAAGAATAAGGAAGATGTTGAATTATGATACTGTTTGGAGTAACTGGATGATACGAAGGTATGTCAATGATCTTAGTGTCACACTAAGATATGTTAGAGGATACTCAACAACCTGGCTGAGAATGAATCACCTCTGGCCCAAATTCAAAAGACTTGACAACTTTAATCTTTGGGACTTATGTAGACAACATCAAAATGAAGACAAACCATACAATAATCTATGGCTCTCAAAGTATCAACCAAAATGGAGCCTAGTATCGTACAGGGTGATACAAGACATCCTACCTACCATGGATAAGATTAGAAGATGGTCTCCCTCTACAATAGCTTATTGTTGCCTTTGCAAGAACGAGGAAGAAACAACTAAACAACTTTTCAGTAGTTGTTCTTTATAGAAATACTTGTGGGGTAGAGCTCAGCTGAAACTGAATACAAGGTATCCAAATCAACTAATTCAATTCTTACGGGAGGTTGGAACAAAGAAAGCACAAGGCATTCTGGAGCTCTGGGCGATCAGCGCTTGCGTCCACACCATCTGGTCTGAATGCAACAGTAGGAAGCATGGAGGCAAGGAGATAGACTATGTTGACCTCTTTAAGACTATTGAAGCTCACATTCAGTCACTCTACAATATACATATAACGAAATTAACTAGTGTTCCTTCCAAAACTCTTTAGAATTGGAATTTATGCTAGTTAATTAGTTTTAAACTGTGTATTAGCCTGCTTGAGTCCTTTATTCTATGTAAATTGCACGTCAGCTGCAATTTGTAACTTTGTCCCAATTCTTTTAGTTTGGAATATATTTACCTAAATTTTCTAAAAAATGCTAGACTTATTGCTCAAGTTAATGATTTATCTTATAGACCTATTTTGCCTAGTAATGATGTTGCTTCTATTACTCTTGAAAATGATTCTTATTTGACTAAAGCCCTATGTTTAGAGGCTAACCTTTTTCATGCTAGATATGATCTTGCTAGTTTGTCTTCTACTATTATATCTCTTACTAATGACAGTCATATACTTAGAGCCTCTCTACAGAAATTCCTCAAAGGGAAGAACTCCCTAAATGAAATCATGAATATTTTACCAAACAAAGTGGTACAAGTGGTTTGGGATTTGTAGGAGGAGATACTAAGGGAAAGAGTAAGGCTAAAGGTAAGAAAAAGAGTAAGGAACCTCCTTTCTTCCATGGAGAGTCTTCTGGCTCAAAGAATCTTATGATTTATTCTCATTGTAAGAGTGATGATCATTATTCTACTTATTGTCCGTACAAGCCTAAGGGGACCCACCCAAATCTGAAATGAGTTCCCAAGCTAACACCAGATCATAAAGTTTGAGTTGGGAACCGACATTCTCCTTTGTTGTAGGAAAAAGGAAAATGGATTGTTGATAGAGTTGCACAAAGCACATGACAGGTGATATAAGGAATTTCAACAATTTCACCAAGAAGAAAGGAGGGTCATTTACTTTTGAGGACAACAATAAAGGTAAAGTAAAAGGTGAGGGTGATGTAGGTGAATCCTTGTGTATCAAGAATGTTCTGTTTGTGTATGACCTACATCACAATTTAATAAGTGTTAGTCAACTATGTGATAATGGTTGCCTTGAGCTATTTACCTCTTTTGAATGCTTGCTCCTAGATTCCCTCACTTACAATGTCATATATAAGGGAACCAGAAGTGGTAATATTTATGTAATTTTGATTGAATCTATTAAGGCTATTGTTGGTAAATTCATTGTAGTCAATTTGAATGATACTTCTCTTTGGAACAGTCGGTTAGGTCACGTAAATATGAATCAATTGAAGAAGTTGAGCAAAAAGGACTTGGTCGAGGGGCTTCCTAAATTGGATTTTGAAAAGGATGAGGAATGCCAACCTTGTACCTAAGGAAAGAAAACAAAGTCCTACTTCAAATCCAAAGGAGTCCTTAGCACCAAGAGAGCTCTTAAACTTCTCCATATCGATCTATTTGGACATATGAGAACTAAATCTCTTGTAGTTCCGAGTATTGTCTTGTTATTATCAATGATTTCTCTCGATATACTTGGACCTTCTTTCTTGTTTCTAAGAGTGATATGCTTGATGTTTTCTCTAGCTTTTGCAAATGAGTTGAAAATGAAGCTTCTTGCTGCATTGTTTCTACTCGTAGTAATCATGGGAGAGAAATCAAAAATGATCTTTTTCAACATATTTTTGCTGAGTCTGGATATGCACATAACGTTTCTTCACCTCGAACACCTCAACAAAATGGGGTTATAGAGAGGAAGAATAGGTCACTACAGAAAATGACTAGGACCATGATTTTAGAGTATGACACTCCAAAGAAGTTTCGGGCCGAAGCTGTTAGTACCTCTTGTGTTGTGTAAAACTGGGTTTTCACACACACCTCTTTGAATAAAAACCCCCTATGATCTATGGTGTGGTAGGAAACCTTCTATTGAGTATTCTCACATTGTTGGGTGTCTTTGTTTTGTTTTAAACACACAAGATTCACTTGACAAGTTTGATCCGAAATCGTACAAGGCTTTCTTTATTGGCTATAACACTACTAGCAAGGCTTATAGAGTATACAATGTTGATCTATCTAAAGTGGAAGAATCTATTAATGTGAAATTTATTGAGACTAACCCCTATGTTTTCAAGGATGTTGTTAATGATGATGTTGTAGATGAAGTAATTCCTATCTTGAAAGAACTCAACATCACCCAAAAAGGAAAAGAGGTGGCCTCTCAAGAAGAGGATATATATGAAGAAAAGAAGGATCCAACTCCCCGCTTTGTAAAGAATCATACAAAAAGAGATAATCATAGGCGATCCCTTTGAAAGAGTAAAGACACAGGCTTCCTACAACAAAGAACAGGCAAAAACCACCTTCATCTCACAACTCGATCCAGAGAACGTCAAAGAAGCTCTTGGGGATGGTGAATGGATCTTATCCATGCAAGAAGAATTGGAGTAATTAAAAAAATGGAGTGTGAAATCTAGTGCCAAGACCATGTGATATAAAGATCATTGGCACCAAGTGGGTCTAGCACAACAAGCTAGATGAAAGTGGAAAGGTGGTAAGAAATAAAGCAAGGTTAGTGGCTCAAGGTTACAATCAACAAGAAGATATAGATTTTTATGAAACATTTGCACCTGTAGCTAGACTTGAGCCCATTAGGATGTTGCTTTCTTTTGCTAGTTACACGAATTTATTATATATAAAATGGATGTTCAAAGTTCATTTTTGGATGGCACAATTGAGGAGGAAGTGTATGTTGCACAACCTCTGGGCTTTGAACATAATAGTTTACCTAACCATGTTTATCTATTGCAAAAAGCTCTCTATCACCTCAAACAAGAACCTCTATCTTAGTATGAGAAAATAAATAACTTTTTGTTAGATCATGGCTATATCATGGGCAAAGTAGATTCTACCTTGTTTCTCAAACAAACTTCTAACAATTTTCTTATCATTCAAATATATGTTGATGATATCATTTTTGGTGGTACTAATGTTGATCTTTGCAAGGAGTATAGTGATCTTTTGTAGAGTGAGTTTGAGATGAGCATGATGGGTGATCTTACTTTCTTCCTCAAGTTTCAAATCAAGAAAACTAAAGATGGAAACTTCATCAACCAAGGCAAGTACACAAGTGAGCTACTCAAGCATTTTGGGATGGAGAACACCAAGCTGATGGACACCCCCATGTCAAACATTGTCAAACTAGATAAAGATGAAGAAGGTGAGAAAGTGGATGAGAAGCTCTCGAGAGGTATGATTGGAAATTTACTTTACTTAACTTACCTCTAGACCTTATATAATGTTTAGTGTTGGCTTATGTTCTCTCTTTCAATCAAGTCCTAAGAAATCACATCTTATAGTTGTTAGGAGGATTTTGAGGTACTTATCCAAAACCCAAAATTTTTAACTATGGTATCCTAAGTCAAAGGAATTTACTCTTACTGCTTATAGTAATGTTGATTACACATGACACTTGATTGATAGAAAGTGCACAAGTGTCACGTGTTTCCTCCTAGGACCATGCTTGTTGTCTTGGTTTTCCAAGAAATAGAGCACAATGGCTCTATCAACTATCGAGGCTGAATACTTTGTAGCCAGGAGTTGTTGTGCCCAAGTTCTATGGATGAAGAAAATGCTTCAAGACTTTAATATTTATTTTAATGTTTATCCTATATTTTGAGATAATACTAGTGCAATCAATTTATCTTTCAATCCTATATTGCATAGTAGAGCCAAGAATATAGAGGTTCCTCATCATTTTCTTCATGATCACATTTCCAAAAAGGATATCTATATCATGCATGTGGACACAGAAATCAATTGGCAGACATTTTCACTAAACCTCTAGCTAGAGAAAATTTTAATTTTATTAGATCTAAAATACTCATAACTTCTTTGGATGAATCTGATATGCCTTCTAGTTAGTTTTATATATGCAATATGCTTTGCTCATGTCTTGATCACCCTTGCTTGCTGAAGTGCTAAATTTTCATGTTCTTTTGCCTTGTTTTTCTCTTATTTTGGGTATTTTTTTCAAATGATGGTCTTAGCGCTAATAGTACCCAATAATGAGTGATATGTGTCTAAGTATGTTTAAAATGCAAAATGGACTAGAAAAATAATTTTAATTAGCACTCAAATGGCTATAAATTAGAATTTCTAAATTTGGGATAAAACTTTTGTCAGTCGAGTTGCCAACTCGACTGATTGGTGGCCGAGGGCTTTTGTAAAAAGCCATTTGGTCGAGTTTCTTTCTCATAGGACTCGACTGATGGTAGGGATGTAACAAATTAAGTAGGTTTCAACCGACTATTCTCCCTCTCAACTAGAGAAAAGTTGACCAATCCTCCTCAAGCTCTCTTAAGCTCTCAACCCTAGCCTCAACCGTCCCTCTCCTAGCCCTAGACAACCCTTGTTTGACCTACCTAGAACCTCTTCCTTTCTACCCTAGGTGGTTAGATGGATTTTGGTGGCGTTTCTATCATTTTTGGTCTCTCAATCTTCTCCATTTCGCCACCATGGCTTCCAATAGAAGAAAGAGAGCCATTCCTTCTAGAGCACCATCATCTTCTTCCAACTCTCACCTCATTCCATTTGATGACACCTTTTTTTGTTTCCAACGATGCTCTAAATAGGTACAAGGAGCTCCTTCCTAGGAACCCCTTCCCTTTTTATACCTTGTTTGAGCCTCATCCTCACAAAGAAGAGGTGATATATGAGGTTGCTGATTTTCTTTGTGACCATCACCTTGTAGCCCTGAGTGTTGAATGACAGTGCTTTAACAATTCCATTACAAGCACTAAGTCGGTTCATGAATTTTATGCTATTTTGTTGTAGAATTATGAAACTCTTATACCCCCTCCTAATACTCTTGGTTCTCACCTCTATGATTTTTGGTAAGAAATTCACAATCTCAGAAGATACCTTGAATGGTACTAAGGTAACTGACACATGGAGGAAAGAGTATCATGAGTATTTTGACCTTCTTGACCTAGAGGCCTTCTACAAGCAATATGATATCACTCTCCCTAAAATTCATATATTCATGAAGAAGCCTCAGACCCTATAGGAAGAAATCCACCATCCCATCCTCTTCTTTGGGTCTCAAAAACCACACACTTGTAGTGGTATTCAACTGCAATATTCACCCCAAGAAGAATCAAAATGAAATCATAGAGAATACCATAGTAATAATGTTTTTTATTTTAATGAACATAGGAGTCAAGTGGTCTAGATACATTCTTCACCATATGACCTTATTTAACTCCGAGAAGAATAGTTGAGGCACCCACCCTCCTTGCCCAGCCTTGATCTATGGTCTCTCCACCTTTGCGACTGAGAAGTCTCTTTTTCATGATTTTGTTACAAACCTTTTAGAAAAGGAGTCTGTATCAGTGAATACACTGTCAAGAAAACCTTTTTTCCTACATCTTCTTCCACCACACCTAGAGCCTCTACCTCCACCCAGACACCTCCACCTCCACCAACCTCCCGATCTTCCTGCATCTCTTTTCATCTATCCAATGAAGCCCTTATGGGTTACATGGTGCATCAACATGCCTACAACCTACAAGTTCAGGAGCATCTTCATTAGGATCTTTGCTAGATCATGTCTACCATGAACCTATCTTGTGCACATCCTTACCCTACCTACCAACCCTACCCACGTGGTTATAATGCTTCCTATGCATATAATCACTTCTACCCTACCCCTCCACTTGCTGCTTTTGCTTCTACACCCTCTACTGTTGGTGGACCTACCCTGCACCTACCCCTGGAGTGCTACCTCTACCTGTGAGCCCCATAGATATCTTGCTTCTAGGCCTTGGCACTTCTTCTCCCACTTTCCCTCAATCCAAGGAGCTCCATGATCTTGGAATGACTTGGGACGAACAGAATGCCATGTGGCCCAATTACAGTTTCAGTCCTTCTGCCAATGAGGAGATGCCCGACCAGGTTGATGAGAAAGCTACTACTGATGATGAGGAGGCATCTGAGTATGATAGACATGAGGATGGATCTAATGATGATGTCTTTGCTGGTGGCTTTGGTGATGAAGGTGAAGTTACTGCCTCTGTTGTACCTTTTGATGGAGATGATGACTATGAGCTTGAAACTTTTGATGATGATGTTGATGTTGATGATGATGTTGTGAACATAGATATCATAGTCGTTTAGATGTTTTAGTTTATATCTCTTAGATGTTGATCATATATATCTTTGTAGATCTTTTTGTACTAAAAACATTTGGGTACATTATCTGAGCTATACTATTTTCATCATCATGTTGTTTTCATCATTTTGTCTTGTAGTTGTTTTGAGAACATGCTTTTAGTGTTGTAATCTTAATAACATGTACCCTTACTGTTTGGATGATTATATGTCATGAGTTGGTGGTATGTTACCCATATTTTTATTATGACTGGTTTTTTGTTTCTCTCTTGTCTCTGTTTGATATGTGGTATATGGTTGCATATTTATCTTGTGGTTACATGTTTTGGTTGTTCTTGGAGAAAACCCATTTATATGCTCTTCTACCCTCTTTACTTTTTAACAATGCCAAAATGGGGAGAGAAGTTTGATGTTTTAAATCTCAACTATATTATTTTTACTGCATATGTGATCCTTTTCTTGTCTAAGTATATGTTTTATCATGTGACTTGCTAAAGGACCATGTAGTATACATGTTATATAGATTTGTGTATAAAGACTAACTATGTAGGTAAGAGTAAGCATAGATTGAGGGGGAGAAATTCACATTCTTCAAACTATAAATCCCCTTGCAACTCACAAGGCCAAGGTATAACTTTTATTTTGAGGAATGGTTTGTCATTGTCAAGAAGGGGGAGAATGTTGACTTGAGAGTTATACATTGTCCATATTTTGATAATGACTTAACCATTCCATTCATATGTATCTAATATGATTGTTTAATATTGATTTTAGTCATTAGGTACATGAACAGGATCAAATTCATCAAGCCCTAGCTTGTCCAAGTTGAAGTAAAAAACTATGCAAATGTGCATTTTGGGAAAACACTCCAAATCACCTTAAAATAATTTTTTAATCATTTGTATTGATGATATGACTTGTAACTAAGATGAGAAAAATCAGGGACACTTAATTCCATCATTTAATCATTTAAAAATCATTTTGGAAAATTTGTCACAACAACTTAATTGGTCGAGTTTGAATCTCGACCGATCTGTGGTGGATTTTTGGAAATGGTTGCATCAGTCAAGTTGTACACTCACAGACTCAATCAAACAACTTTCTGACCAAAGTGGATTTTGGCTGGTCGGTTGAGTTACCCCAGTACAAACTCGACTAATAGTTTGAAAATTGGACTTATCGGATAGTGGATCAGTCGAGTTACCTTTATTGATACTTACCGAATACGCTGTACAAAAAATGCAAAAAAAGTGATTCCAACCATTGGAGAGTTCTTAGAAACAAAAATAGATTCGTTGCAAGTTGTAAAACAATTATTTTTTGTTCTTGAGTGATCCCACACTCAAAGGAACACCCCAACTATAAATAGCACCTCTCAAAGTTCATTCCAAGGTATCTCATTCATGATATCCTTGGTTCTTGCTATAGTTCAGTGTCCTACAACCCTTTGAGCCCCTTTCCATGTCTCTTTTACAAAGCATTTTGTGATTAGGAGTGATTTAGGAATGTTGTAAGAGAGCTACCTCATTGCTACCTTATAAAACTCTCTATCTTTCTATCTTCCCAATCCCCTTTCTCAAAGAGTAAAGGTTGAAGTGATCTTCTTTGAGTGAAGGAGGAGTTGCTATTGTTCTTCAAGGCTGAAGAAGGTGTGAAGATCCTCTCCAAGTAAAGGAGAAGGGCAAGGAGGAAGATCCAAGGAGCTTGGTGGGTAAACCCTCAAGACTAAAGACTTGTTGCAACGAGTAGATGTCCTAGGATAAGGAATCGAGTTACTAGAAAGAGTGGGTAAGACTTTTTGTGAGGTATAAGACTATCTCTTGGATAGGTAAGGCCTTGGATGTAAGTTGGTCTTCTTGTATGTTTTATAATGGAAAGTATACATGGGTTGCAAAGTCCTAGAGGTTGACCTCTCTAGGTAGCAGACTGACATTCTCCTAATTTGGAGATTGGAATCACTCTAAACACCTTGTCTAAGTGTTTGTTTCAATCTCTCTCATCCTTTCTATGCTTGTTTAGATAGGACCTCAAATTCAATTTTAGCATTTGGTTTCAGTTGATATAATCTGAAGGTCTAACTATTCTTGTGAGAATTTTGAAGCTCTATTCATCCCCCCTCTAGATCCCTAGATCAACACATAAGTCTGAGCATGTATGCTAGGATATTACACAATAGGTACAACCTATACAAAAGCTCACTTCCTATCTTTTATCCCATGCTAAATCTGAACCTACAAAATACATGTAACATTGAATCAAAACAATGTGTTGTGTACATGGGTAGAAAGATGCATATATTTATGATTTTCATAAAATTGTAGAAAGAAGGAAAGATCATAGAAAATAGTCATTTATTAAGCAAAATATGTTGATTTTAATCATTTTTCTAGATGAGTTGCATTATCAAGGTGGACTAGTACCAAACATACATGTTGGCCCTATCTTGTGTACCGAGTACTCTTAGAAACTCCCCGTACACCGTGTGCTCTAGGGAGGTGTACTAGTCAACACTAATACATTCCTTCATAAGGGGTATAAGGAGCAGCTTAAATACCTATAAAACATCTACTCTTAATTTATGTTTCAAGTGACAAAACACCGAGTACTTACAATAAGACTACATCAAATATTTGCAAATAAAAGACAATACATAGATATTATGATTCAATCAAGAAAACCATAGTCATATAATTAAATAAACCCACATACCTGAGTTCAGAGATGCTTTATACATCCATGTTTATCTAGATAATCTAATCATTGTCTGATTAATAATAATTAATACAAGGTTCACCATAATTAATGGTATTTAGGTCTAGAATAGGGTTTAGGCCAAACCTAGGCTCAAACTGACCTAAAGTTGTTTATAATATTTTTCTGCTGTTCTATATGTTCTTATCAGACTCTGATTTAATTTTATATATTCTAACATTTTATCTATTTTCTCAAATTAATATGAGGTTTAAATCATCTAACTAGTCATAAATAAAGAACGACCTAATATTTTGACATAATGATTGGATCAAAGTCCATATATGGTTTCTAAAAGATTCTAGAGTTAAATGTAGTTTTTTGAGAATTTATGTCAACTGGATACTATTCATTTCATTTAATGAACCCCATATATTAATATTAACATCTAAATTAAACATAACTAATAAGAATGCCTCAAAACTCTGATCTAGAGATTTTATGTTGAAGGGTTCATTTTTTTTATCCTAGGAGTATTTTTGAGTTATTATGTGAGCATTGGATCTATCTATAACTAAATATCTAAGATAAAGTGTATTTCTGGCAATATGTAAAGGATTTACCTTATATTGATAGAGATGGATCTTTGGGTGACAACCCTGATTGGCTGCTTGTAGACTTGAAGAGACCTACACATCCCTAGTTTGTCTTCAGTCAGTCAGGCTCACACAAATTGAAAGAGGTGTTTGACTGGTTGATGCTAGGTGGGTCCCACCTCTTCTACAATACCAACTCCCTCTTACATCACAATCTTTGCATTGCACGCTCTACTCTAGGTTATCCCTTGCGCTACGATCTGTCTACAAACTAATGAGCTCAAAGTCCTATGAGGAAGGAGTGGACGGTCCCTGACTCATCATGGTGCCCCGAGACTTCCAACAAATTCACGACGGTAGAGAGAAGGCTGCCATCTGCCTCAATATCTCATGTGAAATTCACTACTACCAAACACCAAGGGAGACCGATGAACAGGTGGAGGAAGGAGAGTCAAAAGTATGATTCACTGTTTAGCCATCCAATAGACCCATCTAGGTGATTCACCAAGATCAAACAGCCTCAGGAGGCTCCCTAATGAGAGGCAACACCACTCACAGTTGGCCCTCCAACCTCGACGTGCTACTACCTAGACCTAGGTGTGTTCGTCTAATGAGTTGGGACCTTTCAAGCTCTGCTCGAGCATTGATTTTTGGGATGCAACGCTCCATGACCTGGCTTCCTTCAAAAGTCACCACCAGCGGGGAGGTAAGGATCTTTGAAGCACCGAAGGGGAACAGAAGTTCCATGCCAAATGAGGGGAAGGTAGCATATTCGTTAGGTCCTCGATGTGAGAAGCTTTGTATTGTTAGACCAAGGTCATGTTTTGGGTCTTCATAGGGGTTCTACGAATTAGGGGAGTAGGTCTAGTTTGAGGTGGTGGTTTTTCTCTCTTGATCTTCCCCAAATCTCCTTACTCTTCATGTTGTGGTTTGGGGTTCCCCTATTTTGACGAATGGAGAGTAACAAGGGGGTTGGGATCTGGTTCTTTCTGATTTGTATGTTGATTTTCTTTCAAAGGGGTTGTTCAGTGGTTGCGGGTATTGTGAATCTAATAACCTATTTATAAACACATATACATCACGACTAAGGGAGTATAGATGTAGAAGCATGGCCTAGTTAGTCTCCTCTAGTGCCACAATGGCCAGAGGTAACCGATGAACGGGTCCAGGATCGATGGCTTCCAAGGTGCCGAATAGCCCAACGAACAAAAGACTATGTGACATTAAATCTGTCACAAAACTAAGTACTAAATACCCAAAAGGCCAAAGTCCAATCATATTTATACCACTGATGTCCTCAACTTCAAATACATACATATATTTGTAGCAATCTCAAAAAATTTGAAACTTTAGACACATACTCATAATACCCTAAAGCAACTTCTACCATAGTTTGAGACACAAAATCCATTATTTGTTCATGCACATAATTTCTTCGAACAACCTTATAATTTGGTTAATAAACCTTGGATTCTACAAGTCCAAAACACCTGATATGGTAGTAACATACATGAAGGATCATCAATTGACCACTTGAGTTTTTTGCAACTACTATTGGACCTCTTAACCTCATAAGTACTCACATCGACTAATAAAAGTTATATGTATTATAATTGAACTCAATTCAATATCATAATCACCAATCACATCTTTAATCTCTCTATTTAATGTGAAGGTGATTGGAAATTAGATGATCAGTTCCCCAACTAAGTTCACCAACCTATAGAATGCTCATGGTCCTCAAATATCGTATTGGGTATCAAGACCATAAATTGGGGTCATCACATATGCCCTTTGGGCTACTTGTGACTTACATGTTACACCTACTGTGATCTAAGGCATATGTTGTTTATTAGACTCTAATCTTGTAGGTATCATTCTATAGTGTTACATGTGTCAGATTAGGACTTCAAATCAATAGACTTATCATAATCATGTTGCTAAAGGCCAACATCATCTATCCTATCCTCCTTTATGATCTTATGACTTGGATAAGTACCAATATTACATGAAATTGATCTAGTATGACTAGTTATGATCATGCATGTTTAAACCTTGATGATAATATATATATCTCATGCTCTCCCTATTATAATATTAGAGATTATATTTGTATAGTATCATTCATAATGTGGATGATTCACCTAGACCTAGTGCTTAACATTTATACTTGGATTATGTTGGTGATGCATGGATGTTTGGAACTTTAGAAACTGTGCTTGAGCTAATCAAAACCTAGGCCTAGTGGAACATCCATATAATAGATATGATGTTTATCTTATCAAGATCCTACTTATCCAAGACCCCATTATGTATTTTTACATCTTGGGTCCCCTTGGGTTGGACCTTCTCTGGGAATCTTAGTCAAGAATCATAACTTACTCATTACTCACAACGTACGCTTAATCTATGACACTACTATGATATGGGATTGTTTTTATGTATGCTCTTATGACTGCTTGGATACATAACTAGTTGATTTATATATTTTTTCTATGAATACTACTTTCAGGTTTGATTACACTATGTTGGAAAACCTTTAACATAATTTAGAAACATCCATTATATAACATGTGCACTAGCCTAAGTTCTTAGGGTAAGGGCCCCATGCATGATTGAAATTGGGTTTGCTCACTGAATTTGGTATTGAAGTCTCTCATGTATAGTAGGGTGACATATAGGATTTGAGCCTCAAATGCCCCTCATGGACCCTTCCTTTGGAAGTGATCAAAAGCCCTATCTTGATACAACAGATTAAGAAACCTAAAACATGCTTTGTATAAAAAACTATCATGTAGAGTGTTATTGCCTCATTTCAAATTCTTTCTTGATATAATGTTTATAGCCAAGAAAATTTCATATTATCTTAAACTATTCTTAAATGACATTTCATAGCATATTCAATACTTTAGAATTAATATATTTTGTGTATCAAATTTTTTGTATGCCAAATGAAGATCCATGACAACTACTCCTTCAAATGAAACACCAATAGGATATATCTAAAATATAAATGGGCACATGCATTTTATTCTTGTTGTATCTTGTTTATCTCATGTTGTTCTTGATTTTACATATATATTGCATGTGTGAAATATTTTTGCAATTATACGGACGACGGCTAAAACCCTATTGCCACTTATTCTAGAGGGTAACAAATAGTTTTGTGATAATTGAGATCAAGGTTCTAGGATCCTTTCCAAGAAAAAGCACATATATCCTATGGTGCATTAGTGATCTAAGGTAAAGAAGGAACTAAGGAATTTTTTGTCAATATTTACAAAGTCTATAAACAATTGTTGAGATTGGGCCTGATAAGGCCAATCAAAGTTTTGATATAGTCATGTTAGTTGAAAATATTCCATTAAAAGAAGCGGAACCATGTATGAAGGATAGTATGGGACGAAAACAGACAGAAGGGAGTCAATGTGGGCGGATCCTCCACAGACTTGCATGAAATTTAACACTAATGTGAAATTCAAGCTGAACACATCATTTGGACTAGGAGCGGTCTGGAGAGATATTCATGACCGAATCAATGTTGTCATGAGAAAGCAACTAGCAGGGGAAATTCATCTCTCTGGGCAAAGGGTGCATAAATCCTTGAAGCCATGATGGCGTCCATTCATAAAGGATTTACCAATGTGATCATCGAGACAAATTTCTTGGTTATAGTAAAGGCAATCTGTAATGGGATGCAACTAAGGGGCTATGAAGGTGGTGTTATTCAAGAAATCAGTATTCTATCATCATTTTCTTGCTTTCAAATTCCATTTTGTAAGTAGAGACTGGAACCATGTAGCTCATGCCCTCACTGATGAAAACTCAAGGGGTACTTCCCTACACATTTCCAAAGCAAGTCTGGAGAACAATATCCTTGTTTTGGAAGATCTTAATACGAATAAAGAATAGAAGAAGAGTCTTAACATCAAGAGAATAAGAAAAAAAATAAGAGGAACCATGTTTGAATTCAAATGAGAAAGCAATCTATTATGTAAAGGAAGAACCAATGTTCATAAGAGGATGATAGATGAGGGCAATAAACTTAGTGGTGTGTGAGCAAATCCACATAAGTTTGAGTGACTTCTCTTGACTATAATTTTTATAGTTTTTGTTCTTACTTCCAAGAAATACACACACTGCTTTGGTTTTTGTTCGTATCACAATGGACTCCACCTGGAACACCACATCATAATGGTGTATCAGAAAGAAGGAACCTCACATCACTAGATATGGTATGAACAATGATGAATTTTGCTACTCTTCCAACTTCCTTATGAGGATATGCTCTAGAAACTCCAACATTTACACTTAATTGCATACCATCTAAATTGGTTAAAAAGGCACCATATGAGATGTGTAAGGGAAGCGTCCCAATGTGTCTTTTATGAAGATTTGAGGATGTGAAGTTTATGTGAGAATTAAATTTTCTGAAAATCTTGGATCCAAATTGGATAAATGTTATATTGTTTGATATCTTAAGGAGATACTAATTCTATACTCCATCTGATGACAAGGTGATTGTTTCCAGGGATGATGTATTCCTAGAAAGGAAATTTATTTCCAAAGGAATCAGTGGAACGGAAGTAGAACTCTAAGAGGCTCAAGACCAACAAGAAAACATTGAACCTATGGAGGTACAAAAGGACATGAAGAGTCACAAATTGTTGTGGAATCTCAAGTTCCTTGTGTAACACATGAACCTCACAGAACTAGTAGGACATGCCTTGAACCTGGAAGATGTGGCTATCTTGTGACTCAAGAAGGCGATGAGATTGTCATAGATGATGAAGCAACAACCTAACTAGAAGTTTTTAAGGGATTAGAGTCTAAGAAGTGGCTTGAGGCCATGAGATTTGAGATGGAATCAATGTACGCCAACAAGGTATGGACCTTGGTGGGTCCACCTAAAGGGTTAAAACCCATAAGGTGCAAGTAAATATTCAAGAAGAAGACTAACATGGATTGTAATGTAGAAACCTATAAAGGGAAATTGGTTGAAATTGGTTTTAAACAAGTTCAAGATCTTGACTATGACAAAACCTTTTCTCCAATTTCCATGGTTAAATCCATCAGGATCATGCTTGTCATTGCAACTTATTATGACCGATTTTATACATGGATATTATACCGCATTCCTTAATGGGAATTTGCCTGAGGATGAGTACATGACACAAACCTAAGGGTTTTATAAATCTAAAATAGACAATAAAGTCTATAACCTACAAAGGTCAAATTGTGGATTGAAGCAAGCATCTCGAGGTTGTAATCTTCAATTTAATAAATAGTCAAACAATTTGTCTTTAGTGAAAATGAAGACGAACCATGTTTTTACAACAAGGTTACTGGGAGCATGATTGTATTACTCATATTGTATGTAGAAGATATACTATTGATAGGGAATGAAATCCCAACTTTACAAACAATAAAAACTTGGATGGGAAGTACATTCTCTATGAAGGCTTTAGATGTAGCATCATATATGCTAGGAATCAAGATTTACATAGATAGATCTAGAAGGCTTCTTAGACTAAGCCACAACACATACATTGACAAAGTGCTGAAAAGGTTCAACATGGAGATCTTGAAGAGAGGAAACTTACCCAAGTCTCATGGTGTTCGTATCTCTAGAGCTCAATGTTTCAGTTCATGTGATGAATGGGAACACATGAGTAAGATTCCATACGCATCTGCATTTGGATCTATCATGTACGCATTGTTATGTACTCGTCCTAATGTCTCGTATGCTTTTAGCATGATGAGCATATAACTTTTAGATCCCGATGAAGGTCACTAGACTACTGTGAAGAACATCCTTAAGTATTTGAGAAGAACTAAGGATTAGTTTCTTGTCTACGATGATGGGGAAGAGTTGGTGGTAAAGAGTTACACTGATGCAAGCTTCCACAATGATAAAGATGGCTTCAGATTGCAATCTAGATTTGTGTTCTGGCTTAATAGTGGAGCTGTGAGCTGGAAGAATCCCAAAGAAGAAACAATTTCAAATCCTACAAAAGAGACTGAGTACATTTCTGCCTCCAATGTAACAAAGGAAGGTGTTTGGATCAAGAAGTTCATGACTGAACTAGGGTTAGTTCCAACCACAACAATGTAGTAGAGTTGTATTATGACACCAATGAAGCTATTGCGCAAGATAAGGAACCTAGATTGCATTAGTGTTCCAAGAACATACAATAGTGGTTCCTTCTCATATAAGAGATAATACATCAAGGAGATGTGATGATTTTTCGAGTGCCAACTGAAAGCAATGTTGATGACCCCTTGAAAAAAGCACTTTTGCAATACAAGCATGAAAGTCATGTTAGATCACTTGGGACTAAATTCATGGGTGATTGTCTCTAAGTGCAAGTAGGAGTGCTTTTGTGTGTATGTACAGAGAGCCAGTCATATGATGGTTGTAATGTGGCATCATGTTATTAATTTCATTGATAATAAAGGAAAATTTTCATCTATATGCTTATTCAATTATTAGATCATGGTAAAACATGACAGATGTCTAAAAGAATTATATTACTCAATGACATATGTCTTCAGATTGATGACCTAAATATTGAGATCATATGTGTGACAAGAGTATATACATTCTTGTTATTTTCCTAATTAGATATTATTGTGGAAGAAATAAATAGACAATAATAACACATAAGATTAGAATGTGTGTTCCGTGATGACAAAATCTCATTGATCGTGATATATGATATCAAGCCAAACACATAGGTACTTGTTAGAGAACATTGTACCAGACAGAACCATTTTAAGAGTGATACATGGAAACCATTGAATAGTACTCAGAATTAGATCTCATAGTGGTAGTGGTGATTGTGGTTCTTAGACCTAAAGTCACTACACTCATCACATGTCGTTTGATGTACTATGACACCATCCAACATAACCTTGAATAAAGGTTACCATAAAGGTGGTTCTTGGATACATTGTGACACATGGGAATCAACAGTGAGTGATGTAGATGGAATTTGTCCCTCCCACTGAAGTGGATATCCTATCTACTTGATAAGCAGAACTGAGAAACATATGACCATAATCATGTGAATCAATATGTGATATGTAAGCTCTCAAGAATCTTAGATAGAGTTAAAGGAACATGGATTGAATGTTAAGAGGAAGATGATTCCATGCTTGGAGTTCAATCTGAATATCAATGACAAAGGAACTATATGATCACAATAACACTAATCACATATGTAGGTTGAAGTTGTTCTCCAACTTTCCAATTACTTGGGTAGCAATGATGTGTTTCTAGATACCGCTCATTGCTTGTGATGTCATAATATGGTTGTGGACATTCGTTGCTAACATAATTTGGACCTATAGGGTACACACATATATAAAATACACCCGGGATGGGATTTTATATATGGATAAGGTTTGACTTTGTTACTAAAGTGTTTAGATAATCAACTCAAACAATAGTGGCTGACAGTTGGCTTGTTGGTATGTATGCCCATAGATCCATCCCAAGTGATTACATGGAGTTGAATATTAATTAATCAATTAATATGATTAATTGATTAATTAATTAATTCCATAATATTATAATTAATCCAAAAGTGTTTTAATTAATATAGTCTTTCTGTTTACCAAAGGGTTTAGGAAACTTTGATTCCTTTCGTCCCCTATTTAAAGGGGCTTGATGGTCGATGTCTTTAGGAGACATTGAGAGAGGCTTTTCAATTTACGTTCACATACGTAAACCCTAGCCATCACCATCCTCAGGAGAGAAAGAAGAGAACTATGACGCTAGCACGTCATCACACAGAGGTTACTCCGTCTTGACGGCTTAGGAAGTGTGGCGTGGAGTTCTAGTCCATCTACATGGACGAAGTAGAGACGTAGATGCTGAGACACCTACATTCAAAGGACGTCAACGACCGTCCATATCCGTTATGAGTGGCGTACATCACCACACGAAAGGAGCACCACTGGATTTTCCCATAACATGTTTGGAGAATGGGAGAAAAGTACCATTCATGTAATCTAGGAGCATTGTACACTATCATGCCACGAGATGTTGCCGGACTTGCTCCGCGACAAGGTATATCACATGAACACTGTTTCATAATACACTGATGGAGACGAGCACCTATTGTGGGTTGTGTAGAAATATATTTTATTTTATTACTTCCACCATGCATGTTTCCTCCACAAAACCCAACATGGATGACTGGAGTGTACATTTGATTGATTGGGAATGCAAATATATCAACTGGAGTGTCCATTTGACTGATTGAAAAGTCCAATCAACAAACTAGACAATCAATAAGACTGGATCAAGGAATTGATGTTGACTTCATGACATGCATTAATCATTGCATTGAAAGCCACTCAATTTGCAAATAGGAAAACATCTAATCGACCGACTAGATGTTCCAATCGACTGAATGGCATGCCAGTCGACCGACTAGGAGCCCACTCGACTGATAGGTGATTCAAAACAACCAAAAATTCATAAAATCTATCTCGTCGTGTCCTCACATTTTTGGAAACCCTAGCCCATTCAATCCTATATCAGGGGGGGTTCAAGGATTTCAACACAAATAATCCTCATCTCAATGTTGTGGTAATGTGAGATCTAGAGGCATCTTACTTGTAAAAGGGGGAGATAGCCAAAGGGGGGGGAAGTCGATGCTAGCATGTTGAAAACACGAAGGGACAAATCCTCATCGATTCTAGAATAATGACTAGGAGTTCCCAGTAGTTTTTGTGGAGTACGTAGGCCTTTTCCATCACTCTAGGAGAACATAGTCAACTTCCATTCATGGTTATACACCAGGAGGCCATCAGCGACAACCGTCTGACTGCTGCTTGGGAAATAAGCACATTTCTAAAATGGATTTTTGCTGGACATTTTACAAGACCAGGTACATGTCTTTCCACCTTCTTTCCAGTTCATAGTTATTCACACCATTCGATGGTTTATGGGAAAATGACAAGAGTTTTTTTTGTTTCTGCTGCCATCTCCGTCATTATATTTCCCTACAGTAATAATCTTCTTCTTAGTAAAATCCACCTTCTTATCACATTTTTTGTCAATTGCATCCAAAATAATACATACAAACCACATTCATTGGAACTTGAAGCTTGTTGCATGCTCCTATTACAAAACTTTGATTCTTTTGAATATCATGCCCTCCTCTACAAGGCCTTAACCATTCATTTTGATTATCTCAACAGTATGTGTAGCCACCTAAGCATCCTTCTATTTAGTCATTCTTGTAGCTATTTTGTGATATGTAGTTCTTTTCATGTTGAACATGCCTTCTAAACTATTATATAATATTATTATTTTGGCCTTTGTGTTGATTGACAAAAGTTTCCAATGGCCATTGTGGAGAATAAGTACAAATATTAGGTGTGGAACCTTATACCTTAGGTGCTCTATAAGTCTCTAGAGTTGTTTAAATTCCTTCTTCAATATTATGTCCCCTACTATATCATATAAGGACATGTATACATCTTTGAACTCTTGAGATAGAAGTAGATGGCATACAATCATGACCTATGTTGTCATATGTCCTTCAATAGTGAGTTATCATGGAGGTCTAGCCATAGGACCTGCACATTGTCTCTTTGAAAAATGGTGAATATGTCTTCTTCACTTGGATTTAGCTCTTCCATTATGAAATTTAGATCCTATAATGATAACCGATAGGAAGAATCATTGTTGAAGTTATCGAATGTGGGTTGTATCTGATCTGTAGGTTCTAGTTCTTATGTAACTTCTTCTGCAACATGGGTTCTATCTTCTTGATCATACTCCGCTTGATCTACCTCTTGGTTGAGGTGAATAGGGGAGTCTACTTCTTCGAGCGATAGAGAAGCTTCCTTTTTGTAAGTTTGAACAACGTTAGGTGTCGGGGTGGGTGGTATCGAGGGTTCTTCCCTAGGAATAAGTGTTTCCTTGGCAACCTTAGTTTCCTTCTTACCTTTATATTTGTTCCTTTGGACAAAGTGGTGGTGATATCTTTTTGTTGGGATGGAGGACTAGTCAAGGCTGCTTCATAGGTTTGCATAGGAGGAACTTCTAAGTCTTTTTGCAATTGTTTCAATTGTTATCTCCATGGTGTTTTCTCTCAAGGGGTACCAACGAGTACATTAATTGGTGGTGATCTTCCATGCAATTGTCGTAGAAAAAAATTCTATCATCTATGATATCCATGACATACTACCCCTCAAGGAATGGAAGTCCTCATTGGTAGTCTATTCAAGAGAGATTCCCATATTCATTGCTTTAATCGTATTGAGCATGATAGATGCATTGTCCCTTAAATGTGAAATTTGTAGGGGTCTGCTATAGTCAAAACATATTTCTTTCTAGTTTGGGTGGTACCATCCATGCACCCATGTATTAGACATTTTAGGCATGTTGGGATTGTTTGTATCATTCTATCATCCTCTTATTCAAAGACCATCCTTCCACATAGTAGGTATTTTATGTTGCAATTGAAAGTAACAATCTACAAAGTGGAATGTTCAACCATAGTCAGCATCTAGTGGTTGAAAGCCTTGAAGGGGAGCATGACAAGTTCTAGCTTTGTTGTCCTTTATAGGGCACTTTGCTTTTTTCAACTGAGGGAACCTTGTTGTTTTCGATATATAATTGTGTGGCAAGCTTAAATGTGACATTGAAGACTAGTTCCTCTTTGTATCTATACATATATTCCTCAATAATTGTACCATAGATAACCTTGAAGAATCTCTACTGGTCGATGTTGGTATGTATGCCCTGAGAGCCAATCATATGATGATTGGATTGGAATACATCATGATTGATTTGATCAATATCAAAGGCAAGATTTTAATTTATTCTAGCTCAATCAATTATGAGATAAATGATGGAGAAAAATGAATGTCTAAAGAATGACAATACTCAATGAAGTATGTCTTCAGGTTAAGGACTTGAACAATGAGATCATATGGATGCTAAGAGTATGTACATTCTTGTTATGTCCCTAGTCCGATCTCATTATGGAACATTGATATATAATAATGACACATCAAGACTAGAGTGTGTGTTGGTTGATGATAGTGTCTGATTAGTCATGATATATGATATCAAACCAAGCACATAGATACATGTTGGAGAACAGTGTATCGTACAGACCCACCATGAGAGTGACACATGGAACCATGACATGGTAGTCAGAATCATCTCTCATAGTGATGGTGGTGATTGTGATTCTTAGACCTAACATCACTGCACTCATCGAATGTGATTGGGTACAGTTTGACATCATCAAACGCAATCCTAAAACATGGGTTGTTATAAAGGTGATGATTGGGTGGCTTTGACGCATGAGATAGACTCTGAGTGATAGATATGGGATTTGTCCCTCCTAAGGGAGTATGATGTCTAGGCCACTTGATAAGCAAGACTGAGAAAGGCATGCACATGCACATGTGAATCAATATATGATATTGATGTCACACATATCTCAAACAGTCTGCTCTAGTTCAAGAAACATGAATGAACGTTGAAAGGATGACAACTCCATGTCTTGAGTTCATTCAGGATATTAGACAAAGGAATTATACATTCACTGGAACACCAATCACAGACTGTAGGATTGAAAGTTGTTCTCCAACTTTTCTTTTCACTTGGGTAGAACTGATGTGCGACTAGGTCCTTTCTTTGTTTGTGATATCATAAGCTAGTTATGGACACTCACTACCAACTTGAAATGGGACCTTTAGGTTCACACAAAAATGATTAACCTGGAAGAGGAGTTTATCCATGAATGATGTTTGGATTTATTACTAAAGTGTTTAGGTACTCATTCAAACATACAATCAATAGACTTAACTCGTAATCATCAAGTTGAAGTGTTGAACCAACTGATTAGAGTGTCAGATTGATTGAGAATTGAATTGACTGTGTTATGCACAATCTAGACCACCAACCGACTGATTCACTAGGTGAACCGATCGACTCTTAGTCAGTGAGATGACTGGTTCACTCTGGTGAACTGATCGGTTCAACTGGACCAAACGAGCAATGTTGAGTTGTCCTGGTTTGTGAGAAAAAGTTTTTCATTTCACTTGTTCAATTAAATTGGGACAAGAATTAATCTTTATGTTAATTAGAAACAAATAAGGAAAGTCAATTGCAGGAAGGTCTAGGAAGTGAAACGACCAGTTCATTGGGTGAACTGATCGGCTCACCTTGCCAAATGACTGATTCAGTTATGAAACGACCAGTTCGCCTACTGTAGTGTAAATTATTCATGAAAATTTTGGACCCTTCTACTCCTGCACAGACTGGGAACCCTGAACCTGCCCTCTACTATAGAGAGAGGGGTACATGGGGCTTCTCCAGAGACACAACTCAAAACATCAGTTGCTCTGCAAAGTTGTTGTCCTCTCTGGTTGTGGTAATTGAGAGAGCCTGAGCAATTTCTACCCATCTAGGGAGTAACAACGAGGGAAATAAAAATGTAGAACACCAACTGGTTGTGGGAGAGTGTGTCGGTGACTAGTACACTGACATAAGGGGACAACTCCTTCTAGTTTGTTCTTCAAGACAACTAGAGTTCTCGATGGTCTGTGTGGACTATCTATAGAGGCGGGAGACTTCTGCCGCTTAGGAGGACGACCGTCAACTACAGTCCGGGTCAAGACCAGGAGATGCACATACATCATCAAAGACAAGTGGTTAGGCCACACTTGCTGCAAGGTATAGTCGTCGAGCAAGCCTCAGGACTAGGTATAACTCGCTAAAACTATCCTTCTCATTACATAGATATTGATGCGATCTGCTGGTTATGGGTTTATGGTCAAGTAAAACTTTTGTTTCAACTACCTATTCTGACCACATAAAACCCAACAGTGGTATCAGAGCCACGTCAGTACTCTATGTTTTGGGATAATTGATATGATCAGATTTTGGTTTTACCGTCATTTATTTATTGCATACGATGCAAATATTTAAACAATTAATGTGAATATCTGATTAATACCACATGATCCCAAACTAATATATACATATATGATATGGTATATATATGCAATCGATATGCGTCACCCTAAAACGGTTTTGATGGTGGATGTGTAGCATGGTTATGGGTTATAAACCCTATGTGCATGTATACTAGGAGACCAACCGACCGGCCAAGAGGCGAGTCGACAATTTCAAAGGTTGAACCAGTCAACCCAAATTGGAAAATTACATGTGATGTAGACCTTAGATGACTGTAGTTCTTTGCGGATCCAAGGAACTATAATAGTATGACCATAATCATCACTTTATCGTTATTGCATGTTTTCATTTGTGGGATATATCATGTATATGATACATACTATATATGCGGTGATTGGATACATATATGCATATATATGCATATTAAAACCCCTCAAATATAAATATTAAGTCTTAGATGCTTTCCATAAGCACCACACATAAAAATCTTGATCGACAAGTGTGGGCATCCCAAGGATGGTGCACTATCTATCTCATGGAAATGTGATGCTAATTGTGTGGTCCCACCAAGAGGGGTGCACTTCTATCATGTTGGCTTTTAGGTCAGGCTTAACTAAGTGGTCTTAATGAGATTAAGCACTTAGAGGCATGCAGATGGCTATGACATAGAGTTTTGCATATCATCTATCCAAGAATTGCATATTATGCAATTGGTAAATGTTACCTACCTTAATAATTGATTATGGACGCTGGATCTTGGCTCACTAGAAGGTTGTACATTGTAATCTTCTGAGTTGATGGTGAGGGCTATCAATTTGAACAAAGTAGTGGGAGCGATAATTAGTTAAAGACATAATTAATATCATCATTTTCCAAATAAAATCAAATTAAAAGAGTTTTGGACTAAAATTGCAAATTTCCTTTTTGTAGAATAAATGGCCACCAACAACAATCACTTTTCATTGTGATCGATCCTTGAGAAGGACAAGCTAAATGGGAACAATTTCCATGACTAGTTTAGGGCGTTGAGAATTTCTCTCACTCAAGAGCAAAAGCTCTATGTCCTAGATACACCAAAGCCAGATGAACCCGCTCCCACCACACCAAAGGCTGAAAGGGATGCTTACAGGAAGCATACTAAGGATGTCATTGATGTGAAGTACTTGATGTTGTGCTCAATGAACTATGAGTTGCAGATACAACATGAGAACATGGACGCCATTGAGATGGTTCAACATCTCAAGAACATGTATCAAGACCTGGCACGACAAGAGAGATATGATGTCTCCAAGGCATTGTTCAAGTGTGTCATGACAGAAGGATATCTGGTCGGCCCTCACACACTCAAGATGATTGGGTATGTGGAGAACCTAACTCGAGTGGGATTCCCTCTGAGCCAAGAGTTCGCTACTGATGTGGTACTACAATCATTTCTAGAATCCTACAGACAGTTTGTGATGAACTACAACATGAACAACTTTGACAGGTCACCGACAGAGTTGTTGGGCATGTTGAGGACAACCAAGGCACATATGAAGAAAGACAAACCCAAATCTATCATGATGATTAGTAGAAATAAGGGAAAGTCTAAAGGCAAGGGCAAGGGCAAAGCAAAGAAAGGTTCTGATGCTAGCCAACAACCTAAGTCATCTTCAACTCTCAAATCCAAGGGAGGGGTGAACAAGGGAGGAAAATATCACCATTGTCATGAGCCAGGACATTGGAAGAGAATTTGCCCTCTCTATGTAGATGAACTAAAGAAGAAGGAGGGGATGGAAGTCTCCACCTCAGGTTCATGAAATAAACTTAAAATGCTTCTTTATCTTAGGTATATGATACCAAGATATAGATATGACATATATGATGTGCAGGATCTGAAAAGAAGTTATGGCCTTTATGAAAGGACCAACAAGGAACACTCATCAACATTGGAGAAAGTGTTGCTGCCATAGATAGTAGTACCTTTTAGTTTATTTCATCCCAAAAGGCATGTAATAGAGTTATGAAGTGATATTTCATTTTGCCAATAAATAGAAACATTTTATTTCTACATCTTATAATGACAAGGATGTTAATTAATAAAGTTCATGTTTTAATTTCAAAGATATGATCTTTTATGGAAATGCCTTATTTATCTTGTGGTACTTGGTATGCATGAGATAAAATAATAATACCTAAAAGTTATTGATGACTCAAACAATAAATTAGCATTATCATCTAAAAAAATGAATGAGAAATTCATCTCTAGGTTCCATGTTGATGGATAAACTAGACTCTCTTGGTTAATGAACCATTGAGAGATATGAATGTCTTGTTTATTGGGCATGATGACAAGTCAATCTTCACTAGATGTAGTGGGAGAATGACTATTCTATTAGGTATAATACAATTTGATGTATATACATACCTATTGGAATAAATGCTAATACTTCAGATATGGTATTTAATGAAATACCAATATGAATATCTTAAAATGTTCATAAATATAATAAATGAAGAACAAACTTGGTAAAAGTATTAATTCTTTGATATAATCAATGAATGAGATACTTAAACCAAATGTTTGAGGACCTTGTGAGTAACCATGATAGTGTATCATAGAGAACTCATGATTAAGGCATAATGATGTCTAAATCAAGGAAGGAATCATACTCTAAATAATAAGAGAATGATCATCAAATAAATAACTAATCTTCTAGAATTCTTCTAAAAGAATGTGCTTTACATAAAATAATGGTACAAAAGGAGATTAAGAATCACAAGTGTTGTGGATTCTCAAATTCCTTATGTAACAAGATACACCTCATATATCTAGTAGAAAATACCTTGAGCTTGATGGATAGTGATATCATACAAACTCAAAGTTGATGAATTATTCATATGATGATGAGCCAATAATCTATCTAGAAGATGTTGAGGAACGAAATTTTGAGTTATGGCTTGAAGCCATAAGATCCAGAATGAATTCCATGTGAACCAAATAAGGTATGACCTTAATGGTAGAACTTATAGGGATAAAACCCATAAGTGCAATTGGTCCTTAAGAGTTAAGACTGACATGGATGACATTTGAAGAGCTGATTGGTTGAGATAAATTCAAGTGAGTTCAAGGTGTTGAACCTGATGATTTTATTTAACCAATTGTAGTGGCTATAGGCCATAAGGATCATGCTTGCTATTAGAACTTGAAGACTAAGAAAATTTTGGCATATGGATATTAAAATTGTATTCCTAGAAGGAATAACATGAGGTTGTGTACATGACACAACCTGAAGGGTTTTATAATTCTATTAATGCAAATGCAGTCTATAAGTTACAAGAGTTTAATCAATATGATTGATTAAATACAAGCACCTCAGAACTGGAGTCTTTACTTTGATTATATAGTCAAAATGTTTGATTGATATATTAAAATAAAGAAGGGATCTGTGATTATAAAGATTTAGTGGGAGCATATTCATATTCCACATGATGATGAGGAATAAAATGAAACTGGTGTCAAAATACCTTCTTTACAGGAATAAAGAAAAATGTTCTATGTGATAGGAATAGAGATATATAGATATAGTTCTCAAAAGTCTCTTGACTTGATAAAGATAGATCATACATTGGCAGTCTATGCTGAAGGGTTTAGTATGCAATGATTCAGTGGGAGAAAACTTGTCCATAGTACATGGAGTTAGTCTCTTAGATGCCTAGTGTCCCAAATTCTTATAAAGAATAGGAACACAAAGATAGATGACTTATGCATTCACAATTAGATCTATCATGAAATCATCCCATTATCTTGTATGTGGGCATGACAAGAAAATATGTATGCATTCATCATCTTGTATATATTGGACATGAAAATATGATATACTCGTCTAGTTATGTTGTATGTATTGGACATGATGAGTGGATGTCTATCTACTTCCAGTGAGAGTCATTGGAATACCATAAAAAACTTATTTAAGTACTTATGAAGTATTAAAGGATTAGTTCTATGGTAATAAAAGGAAGAATTGAGTGTAAATGAGTTACACTAATGCAAGCTTCCAAAATGACAAAAAAATGATCGCCAAATATAAAAGTGAATATGTATTGATAAATGGAAACGTTCTGAGCAAAATTAAAATCCATTTAATTCTAAAACAAATGATGAATATCCTTGTGTTATGAACACCAGAGGATACTATATGGATCTATAAATTCATACATATGAACTTATAGATATTCCAACCATTGATGACAAAGTAGAAATACTAAGTCAAACTATGGAGCTAATTGTTAGGCAAGGAATATTAGATAGCATATTACGGCAAATCCATATCATACGAAATGTCATATAGTGAGGAGATGTGAAACATGCAATATACCGACAAAAAAATATGTTGCTAACTCACTAGATTAGCACTAGTGTAGCAGAAACATGTAGGACATGTTTAGAGATCACTAAGAATATGATTAAAAGGTGATTGTCTCTAAGTGCAAGTGGGAATCTGTTGGTATGTATGCCCTGAGAGCCAATCATATGATGATTGGATTGGCATACGTCATGATTGATTTGATAAATATCAAAGGCAAGCTTCCAATTTATTCTAGTTCAATCAATTGCGAGATAAATGATAGAGCAGAATGAATGTCTAAAGAATGACAATACTCAATGACGTATATCTTCAGGTTAAGGACATGAATAATGAGATCATACAGATGCTAAGAGTATGTACATTCTTTTTATGTACCTAGTCAGATATCATTGTGGAAGGTTCATAGACAACAATGACACATCAAGACTAGAGTGTGTGTTGGTTGATGACAGTGTCTCATCAGTCATGATATATGATATCAAACCAAACACACAGATACATGTTGGAGAACTTTGTATCAGACAAACCCACCATGAGAGTGACACATGGAACCATGACATGGTAGTCAAAATCATCTCTCACAGTGATGATGGTGATTGTGATTCTTAGACCTAAAATCACTACACTCGTCTAATGTGATTGGGTACACTTTGACATCATCAAATGTAGTCCTAAAACATGGGTTGCTATAAAGGTGATAATTGGGTGTCTTTGACACATGAGATAGAGTGTGAGTGATAGATATGGGATTTGTCCCTCCTAAGGGAGTATGATGTCCATGCCACTTGATAAGTGAGACCAAGAAAGGCATGCGCATACACATGTGAATCAATATACAATATTGATGTCACACATATCTCAGACAGTCTTCTCTAGTTCAAGAAACATGAATGAACGTTGAAAGGATGACAACTCCATGTCTTGAGTTCATTTAGGATATCAGAGACAAAGGAATTATACATTCACTGGAACACCAATCACAAATTGTAGAATTGAAAGTTGTTCTCCAACTTTCCTTTTCACTTAGGTAGAACTCATGTGCGACTAGGTACCACTCTTTGCTTGTGATGTCATAATCTAGTTATGGACATTCACTGCCAATGTGAAATGGGACCTATATGGTCACACATAAAGGATTAACATGGAAGAGGAGTTTATCCATTAATGATGTTTGGATTGATTACTAAAGTGTTTAGGTACTCAATCAAACATACAATCAATAGACTTGACTCAGAATCATCAAGTTCAAGTGTTGAACCAACTAATTAAAGTGTCAGATTGATTGAGAACTGAATTGACTGTGTTGTGAACAATCTGGACCACCAATGAACCGGTTCACTGGGTGAACCGATCGGATCATGGTCATTTGGAGCCTTGTTGAACATTTGGTTCAAGTTCCCTTCATCTGCCTCATATAAATGTTTTTATATCTTTGTGTAAAAAGACGTAGGATGATATACCCCTCCCTCTATCAGTTCAACCAGTAGAACTCATTGACAATGTCTTCAAATTCTATGGGAGGGGGTGGGGCCTTGTAGTTGAAGATGGGGTCCAACCCATTCATTAAATATTTGGTTGCTTCACCCACATGTCTCCTTGGTGTTGGTGATCCTAGAATTATGTTGTTTTCTCCTATTGCCTAAACATCTTTGGCGGAAATTGCTTGCTCTAGTTCTGCTAAGAAACCCATTATGCATAGATCTTGGGTTTCTCTTCTACTTTGGGTTGTTAATGGAGTGCCTTGGTGAGGCTAGGGAGTTAGTATCATTATCTTCCCCAATGGGTACCCCTACATTCTTAGTGGAGCCCTCCTCTAGTTGTTTAGTAGATAGTTCTGCTATAACTTCTTGCTCTTGATATGGTGCAACGTTTATGATCCCTAGATTTTTTAGAACCATGTCTACTTTTAGTTGCACATCCATCTCTTCATCAGGCAGGCAGAAGGTCTCTTCATTGGCAATCTTCTACTTTTTAGCTTCTAACTCTTCTCTGGATGTCTTTGTCCATGTAACCTCTTTTTACTTCTTTTCTTCATTGGATGCATAAAGTCGTTCATTCTAACACCTCAATTATTCTCACCCTTGCCTTAGTGAATCTATCTCTTTGTTCATGTCATCCAAGGCCTCCTTGATTTGTTCTTGATTCGTTGTACGAAGATGCATCTATTGCGGTAGTTTCATTAGAGGTTGATTGTTCATTGTTACTTCTTTTACCTATGATGTCAGTGCATATACATTTAAAGTTAAATTTATAATATTCAAGGCAGAGTTAGAAACAATCTCATGGAGGTCGTCTATTTCTTGCATGACTTCCATGTATTTGGTTGAAGTAGGGGCTCATTGCAGTTTCTCTTCCTGTTTCCTTGAGCTTTCTTCCTACCCGAGCTCCTTATCTTGAATGGATTTGACATGTCCTCTGCTTCTGGGTAAGCTTATTTCAACCTCTTTGGTTGAAAATGTGAGGTCTTTTCTAGAAGTTTCTTTTTTTACCTCTTCTACTTAAGCTTCTCTTTCTTTTTCCGCATATGTTTCTTTGTTGACACCTCTTTATCTGACTAATGTCCCAATCGAGATGATGTTATTATATGCCCTTAGAGTAGTATGGCCTGACAGAACACTTGCTTTAACAGTGGGTTCCATCATCCCCTCCCATTATGGCTAGATCCAAGTTGGTATTTCTACACGTTTTTCTATAACAGTGACAGGTCGGGTAGTCACAAGGGGTTCTTTCTTCTTCTTCCACTATTATTACCTCAAGTGCGGGGGATTTCTTCTATTTTGGTTTGGTTGTAGTCTTTTTCGGTAACCTGATTATGGGGTTTTTCTTTTGTTGGGAGGGCTTAACCTCGATGTGTTTGATTTGATTTCTAAAAGACTTGTTCACTTTCATAATGTTCGTTTCCTGAAACACAAGTTTGTTGCAGTCTTAACTGCTCATTTCAAAAAAGGAAATGACATCTTTTGACATTTTGATTATGTAAAGAACTCGTCTTTCGTTCTTTTTAAGAAGTTTGTGGATGTCAAATATTTGGTATCCACTAGTCTTTCCCCTCTAGATACACTAAATTTCTCCAGTTCTTTGGGGCAGCCTAGTCGGTGAGCAATTTACATTATGAGCCCCCCATGCAAAAGTCTCAAGAGACTTTTGGTCCCATTGGTGCCACAAGCATGTCCATAAGAATTGTTTTGAAGTTGATGATATTTTTCTCTAGGATACTCAATAATATGTGGAGATTCATTCATGTGATGTTTTCAATATCAAACTTGAATAATAGGGCATTGGTGAATATCTTGTGCATAACACACATTATTCCCGAATGCATTTGGATAGCATTTGATTTCCCATAACTGAATTGGTACTCCTTTGTTAGCCTTTCCCAATTCTTGTCTATTATAAATCCGCAGACTTCTATATCTCCCTTGGCCTTTTTGGATAATTTATCTTGCTCATCTAAATCAGTGAAAATTGAATTCAGCCATCTCTCCGTGAAGACATAATACTCCTTAACTATTTTGCCCACCAACTTAAAGCTTCCCTTGAATTCTTTTGCTTCATCTTCTTGTATTGGTAATTTATTTAGAGATGACATGAATTCCATGGTAAGTTCATCATATGAGATATGGTGGTTAACATAGATTTTGTACATTTTGGCCTCATTTAGATATTTTTTCATCCGTAGGTAGATTCCCACTTTTACTAGGGTGATGATGCGCCCAAACCTCATTGCCTTATAGGTTTTGATACTATATATTTGGTCCCAAACCTTATCATGTTCATCATCCCTTGGGACAAAATAGTTTCCAGTTGTCAGTATGGACTTTGTAGACTACAGTGGTCACCTAGAGAATGTTCATTACATGTATCTTTGTAGTAGTGGTGACTACCCATGGTTGAACTATCAATTTGTCTTCAATGGTCTCCTTCTCTCATACGCTGGCCATTTTCCTTGGTAAGACTTTTGGAGAAGGGTTGATTACTTTCCTCTTCTTAGGGTTTCCAAACTCTACTGAGGGGGTATATTCAAAAGTTTTAGTCCCCTTTGTCTCAATAGAGTTTGAGGGATCCTCAAGAATAGGTTCCCTGAGGTACCTCAATCGATCTGCTTCCAATCTTGATTTTATGCTAGCTGGGGTTGGCTCCCCATGAATTGTTATGTATTGCACGTCCTCATACTTTAGCCTTTCCATTCTTTCAATCTCTTATTAGCTAAGTGTTTTCCTGACCTTGGTCAATTCACTCACTCTTTTCACAAGTCCTTCGTGGATAATTTTCTCTTTACCTGCATTTCTTACCATTTAAACTTATTTGTGATGTAGATATATATGAATATCTCATGCAAGATGATTAGGCCAATGGATAGTATTAAAAATACTATGAGTATTGAGTAGTAGTAAGTTCTATTAAATTAGAAAACTTTAGTGATTTTAAACCTCAATAGATAAAAAGTCTGGTGATGGTCCTAGAAACCATGGTTTCTAGAGACCAGAAGGAGGATGCCTTCCACTGGAAATGCCTACTGTTGGTTTGTGAGAACTGATGGGGAACTACACAAAGTTAGACGGACCTTATGAAGGCTAGATGCATGTGATGGTCAGTGGGAAAGATGTGTGGAGTTCAGTGGAAAAATGATGTACATGAGGTGCCTTCAGATGGAAGGTGCCTTCTTCGGAAGTGAAGGTTGATGTGCACGGAAGGATGAGAGTTACCAATTACTACCTTCTAATGGAGGAGAGAGAGATAGTCAGATAACATAGAGGAAGAAAAAATAAGGGGGAGAATTGAAGGCAAAATAAGGGGAAAATCTCAATAGACACTTTGCAATGATAGTCATCATCACTGCAAAAAACAAAAGCTAATCTTAAATAGAGGAAGCAAGGAGAAGGAGCAGAGTTACCAGCCGTCAATGATGTCCTTCACTCCAAAGTTCATCAACTATGAGGACTTCTTCTATTTCTCAAGTTCCTCCACTGTGACGCTACTTGGGGTCCTCGTGTGCTTCGTTTGTTCTAGTCAAGGCTCTATAGTTGCTAGTCAGCATGAAGTTGGCATCAAATGGATCCACAATGGTACTTTTGTCTTCTGATGGCGAAGGTTGAAGATGAAGTCACATGGGCTAAGGGCGGCAATTCAATCGATTTAGGTAAGCTAGGCTCACTATTTTGCAGAAGCTTTTACTTCATGCATAGGACAATGGCATACAAGTGTCATTCCCACTCTACTGTTATAGGACCCACTTTATGTGGAGGCGGGGCCCATACAACCTCCAAAATTCACTTTTCTAGATTCCGATGGTTTCACTAATCATCGTGACCAGATGGGTTGTCTACACCTTCTGATGGTTAGATTGGACTCTTGCCTTCTGATTTCTTTGGAAAGATCCATTCCATCTGATAAAAAAGCAAGATTTGATGGTTGTGCAACATACCTGGCTTCCGATGGTTTCTATAGCCAATAAACCGATGGTTGAGTAGGTGAGTCAACAACACTAAGTACCTTCAACTAATGGACTAATTTTAGATTTATTAATTAAATTTATATTATGTACACAAAAGTTATGAAATAAAGGCAATGTTAATCTAGGAAAATAAAAAAATAGAAACTATAGATAAAAATTAATAAGACATAGTGATTGGGAAAGTATTTAAACTAGAATGTCTAAAGGCAAAGTTAAGAAAGATTGGGTTGCCTCCCAAGAAGTGCTAATTTGCAATCCCTAGCTAGACTTTTATGTGAACAACACTTTTCCGGTTCAGGTGGTGCTAGAGGTGGACCATCATGCTGAAGTTCAACTCTCCTTATAAATACCTTGTCTTTGTGGTACCTCTTCACTCTATTTCCATTTACTATGAAAGTTCCTTTCTTTTCACTAAATAGATACATTTTTCCTAATGGATATATTTTCGACACAGTGAGCGGGCCTGACCACCTTGTCTAAAGCTTTTTGAGGAAGAGCCATATATTGGAGTTGAATAAAAAGACTTTGTTTCCTTCAGAGATATCTTTTTTTTGAGGTGGACATCATGCCACACCTTTTTCCTTTGCTTGTAAATTATAGCATTCCTGTAGGCGTGCAACCTAAGCTCATCCACTTCCAATAATTGCAATAATCTCTTCTTCCTGCTAATTCAAGATCCATATTGAGAAACATAATGGACGAAAGGGGTAGGTGACATGCTTTGAAATATATCAATATGTATGGGGTAGTCCTGATAGAAGTTTTATATGATGTGCAGTATGCCCATAGGGCATCATATAGATTCATAGACAATCTTTTTTTGTATGCCCACTAGTCTTTTCTAGGATTGTCTTGATTTTCCTATTCAATACTTCAATTTGTCTGGAAATCTACAGGTTATAAGAGGTTGTGACCTTGTGTTTCACTCCATACTTTCACAGCACAACTTAATACTATCTTTCCCAAAAATGGGATCATCTGTCATCGATGACAGTGCACATGACTCCATATCTTGGGAAGATAATCTTCTCAAACAACTCTATCATGGCTTTTGGATCAGAAGTGGGTGTAGCAACTGCTTCCACCCATTTGGATACATAATCTACCACAACTGTGATGTACTGATCGCCTCGTGAAGGTGGGAATTTCCCTTGTAGTATATTCCACAAACATCAAAGATTTCCTCCTCAATCTAGTCAGAGTGAGGCATCTCATTTCTCCTTGATACGTTCCAAATATGTTGGGACTCTTTTCAATACTTTGCATTGGCACATGCATCTTTGAATAGGGTAGGCTAATAAAACCCTAATTGTAGAATCTTAGGGGTGCTCCTGTCTCTGCCTAGGTGCCCTCCATATGGTGAAGAATGGCACTCATACATGATCTTTTTGGTACCTCTTTTTCTAGAATACAATGACGATAAGGTCATAAACACATTTATTAGAGAGGAGAGGATCATCCCACTAATAGTTTCTTGAGTTAGAAAACAACTTCCTTTTTCTCATTATAGGTTATATGTGGCGGCAATTGTTGACATGATAAGGTAATTGTAGATATTGGCAAACCAAGGTGCAACTGATTTGATGGTCTTCATCATTATCAATGCTTAGTTAGGGTATATGTCACTAATTGAGAGTGAGTCAATTTCGGCTATGAAAATTTGGGATCAGTGGTCAGCCACAATGTTCTCCGTTCCTTTCTTATAAAAATCTTGTGGTCAAACTCCTATAGTAGGAGTGCCCACCTCAGGAGTGTCGACTTTGAATCTTTCTTCTGCATTAGATACTTTATAGCCCATGGTCGGTCTACACTATCACCATTGATCCTATAAGGTAGGACCTAAATTTGTCAAAAGCTACACTATCGCTAGAATTTCGTTTTTAGTTGTGATGTGATTGACCTCAACTTTGTCGAGGGTCTTACTTGCATAGTAAATAATGTGGTGCCTTATATCCTTCTTTAGTTCAAGCACCACTCCAATCGCTTGATTTCTCACATCACACATTAATTCAAATGAGAGCTCCCACTCTAGAGCTTGGAAAATTGGTGTAGTAGTCAGAGCACTCTTCAAGGTTTCATAAGCTTTCAGACATTCATCATCAAATCAAACACATCAGATTTGACAAGTAGGTTGGACATAGGTTTTGAGATTTTTTATGTATGAAAAATATCCTCACACTGTATACTAATTTAGGAGGTGGGAGTTTAGAGTTGGCATCCACTTTGCTTAAATATACTTCAATTTCCTTTTCCAGATATTTTTGAACTAGTATGATTTCTTCTTGTACCATGAAGTGACACTTCTCCCAGTTCAATACTAGTTGTTTTTCCTTACAACGTTTCAAAACTTGAGATAGGCTTGTTAAGAAACTGCAAAAGTTTGTTTCGTAGAGAAAAATCATCCATAAACACCTCCATGATGTTCTCTAGGAATTCTACAAACATAGAGATCATGCACCATTCGAATGTTGTCGATGCATTGTAGAATCCAAATGGTATTCACCCGAAGGTATACATTTTGTAGATGAAAGTAAATCTAGTCTTTTATTGGTCATTGAGGTGCATTAGAACTTAGTAGAATCATGAGTACCTATCGAGAAATAGATATATAAATGATGGGCCAAACGTTCCAGAACTTGGTCAATAAAAGCCAGGGGAAAGTGATTTTTCTTTGTTGCAGCTTTTAATTTTTTGTAATCTATAGACATTCTCCAAGAAGTGACCACTTGGTCAAACTTCATCGCCATTTACTCCTGTGAAACTATCATACCCTCTTTCTTGGGCACTACATGTATGGGGCTAACCCAATTGTTGTTGCTAATGGGATAGATAATTCCAATGTCTTAGAGTTTTATGGTTCTTTCTTACCAACTTCTCTTAAGTTCTAATTAAGCTTCCACAAAGGTTGACCAAGATGTTTCAAACTCTCTTCTAGTTGGATTCCATGCATGCAGTCAGGTGGAGTCTGGCCTCCAATATCTTCCACAAAATAGCCAATTGCCTTCCTCCTTAGCTTGAGTACACTAATAAGCTTTTCCTGTTGGTATTTTGGTCAAGGTAGAGTTTATGATGACGAGATTTCTTATCCTCATTGTCAAGAAACTTGTACTTCAAGCCTTCAGGGAGATACTTCAACTTTTGCTTGGGTTTCAGAGCTTCTTTCTATTTAGGAGTCTATTCCAACAAAGTGTATTTCATAGTTTCTATGATTGTGTCATCTTCATCATTGTTATTATCTTCTGGTTGATTCAAATAGTTTAGTATTTCAACGACCTCTAGGTCTTATATGTTGGGACTATGGTTGTTAAGATCTCTCATTAAAGGGTCATCTATAGCATTATGTTCCTGAACTTCTTCACAAAATTGGTTATAATTATCCATGAAGTGAGATGACTAAAAAGGGAAGGCCCCCTCATGGATTCTTGCACATAGAAGTTGATATGGTTGTTCCCTACCCTTATAGTAATGGTTCCTTCTTCAACATCTATTAAAGGTGTCCCTATGGATAGGAATGTGTTAGGTTTTGCAGAGGTGACAAGCACAACAGAAATAACAAAAATGTTCTCCATGTATCTTATAAGTAGGCCTCGTCCGTTGACTTGAGAATTATACATTTTCCATATTTTGATAATTACTTAACCATTCCATTCATATGTATCTAATATGTTTGTTTAAGATTGATTTTAGGCACTAGGTACATGAAAAGGATCAAATTTCTCAAGCCCTAGCATGTCAACATTCAAGTCAAAAGCAATGCAAATGTGCAATTTGGGAAAACACTCCAAATCACCTTGGAATGATTTTGTAATCATTTGTATTGATGATATGACTTATAACTAAGATGAGAAAAAGTTAGGGAGACATAATTCCATCATTTGATCACTTAAAAATCATTCTGGAAAATTATCACAATAACTTAATCGGTCAAGTTTGAATCTCTATAGATCTGTGATGGATTTGTGGAAATGGTTGCATCAGTTGAGTTGTTCACTCACAGAACTCGACCGAGCAACTTTCTGACCAAAGTGGAATTTTTCTGATCGGTCGAGTTACCCCAGGACAAACTCGACCAATAGTTTAAAAATTTTCTTTGTCATATAGTGGATTAGTTGAGTTACCTTTATTGAAACTTGACCGAATGCATTGTATAGAAAACATAGAAAAAGTGATTCCAAACATTGGAGAGTTGTTAGAAATGAATATAGATCCATTACAAGTTGTAAAATGGCTATTCTTTGTTCTTAAGTGATCCCACACTCAAATGAACGCCACCAACTATAATTAGAACCTCTTTGAGTTCATTCCAAGGTTACTCATTCATGCTCTCCTTGGTCCTTGCTATATTTAAGTGTGCTACAGTCCCTTGAGCCCCTTTATCTCTCTAATTTAAAAAGCATTCCATGATTATGAGTGAGTTAGGCATGTTGTAAGAGAGATACCTCATTGTTACCTTGTAAAGATTGCCATCTTTCCATCTTCCCAGTCCCCTTTCTCAAAGAGCAACATTTGAAGTGATCTTCTCCAAGTGAAGGAGGAGTTATTGTTCTTTTTCAAGGCTGAAGAAGGTGTGAGGATCTTCTCCAAGTGAAGGACAAGGTGGAAGATTCAAAGAGTTTGGTGGGTAAATGCTCAAGGCTGAAGACTTGTTGCAAGGAGGAGATGTCCTAGGAGAAGGAATCAAGTTGCTTGCAAGAGTGGGTAAGACCTGTTGTGAGGTAGAAGACTAGATCTTGGATAGGTAAGCCCTTGGATGTAAGGTGTTCTTCTTGTATGTCTTATAATGGAATATAAGTATACATGGATTGCAAAGTCCTAGAGGTTGACCTCTCGAGGTAGTGGACTGATGATCTCCTAGTTTGGAGATTCAAACCACTCTAAACACCTTTTCCAAGTATTTGTTTCAATCTCTCTCATCCTTGCTATGGTTGTTTAGATAGGACCTCAAAGTCTATCTTAGAATTTGGTTTCAATTGATATAATTTGAAGGTCTAACTATTCTTGTGAGAATTCTGAAGCTCTATTCACCCCCTATAGATCCCTAGATCCAACATCATCGATAATGATTTATGTGGGAGGAGGGTGCACGAGGCATACCTTTTTCATAGTTCAGGTCCACCGAAGTCATCCTCACACGGTAGTGTGGCTCGTTCCTCATGTGCACAAACAATCATCGTCAACACCCTTTGAGTGCAGTCTCTCAACAACTGTGTCTCTACGTAGTCCACAAGGGTGGACTGGAACTCCTCATCGTGCTGCCTGAGCCGGTGGGGAAGGAGTAGCCTTTACTTGATGACATTCTAGAATCATGATCCCTCTCCTTATCTTTCTCTCTCTCTCTCTCTCTCGAGGATGATGGAAACTAGGGTTCACATGCCTGACCATGTGTAAAACATTTGTCCTTCGTGCCCTTATAAATAGGACAGGAATGGAAGCATGATTTCTCAAAATCCTTCCGAAACAAAAGGCTATGTTTGCGTTTAAAATGAGCTGCTCATGGACTATCAAAAGATAGTTTGAATATTCTGGAATCATGTCGTTAGTTATTTAAACAATTAATCATATTAATTTATGCACTAATTTTAGGTCATCCGACTCTATCCAATTTCTCGGTGTTAGCCAGTCGAATTATCATATAAGTAAAAAATTAAGTCAAATTAATTGGTGCAAAAACTTTTAACCAATGAACTTAGATTATATTCTAATATTATTCTAATTGATTATCCAAATGTTTTAGTAATCAATTTGACTTAGAATGATTCCAATCATGTCACAATTATACTCATATTCCAATTCATCCTATGTGTTTGACCCTATGGGCTCCATTAGGCAGTGATTCATAATCAAATTATTCTTTCGCAAGATATGGTTGGCATATAAAAAGACTGCATTGCTATCCAAGAAATTGGAGTAGTTGGGGCTAACCTGGTATCGTGACATGTTTTATAGTGATTATATAATCCTTTTGAATCTACTATCCAAATTGAATCTGAGGTATGGAAACATCCTCCTCTTAATGTTAAAATTTTGTTCCATGATCTACAGTAGACTATTGAGATACATATGATCTCAATATCGTATATTGACTCAAATGAGCATGGCCATGCATTTCACGGTATCACTTATCAAGTGGCCATGATTGGGAGGGTCAAATTCCATATACATCACTCACAGTGATCCACAGGTGTCATAGTGTACCTAAGCACTAGCTATGCAAAAATAGTATTCAAGGTCACGTTGAGTAGTGTTAAAACGCATTGAACAACGTGCAATGATTGTAGTGACCTAAGGTCTAAGGACTATAATCACCACTATCACAGTGATATATGATTCAGACCGCCACTATTGGCATCCATGTATCACACTCAAGGTGGGCATGTCTAGTACACTTGTTCATAACAAGTACCTATGCATCTAATTTAATATCCAGTATCATGAGTAATGAGATGTAGTTATAAATTAACACACATACTAGTCTTGATGTATTAGTGTTGTCCTAATGTCCACAAAAATATCTGACTAGGGACTAAGACAAGAATGAATGCTCTTAACATACACATGATCTCATATTCAAGTCCTCAATCTGAACTCACATGTCATTGAGTCACACATTCTTAGGTCATTATTTCATTTATTCATTATCCCATATTGAAACAAGTATAATAATCAGAATTGCCTTTATTAATATTCAAATCTATTACAATATGTGCCATTACAATCATCATATGATTAGATCTCAGGGCATATCATCAAAAGTCTCACACTTGCACTAGATCCAATCACTCATGAATCTCATTCCAAGTGATCTAACATGACCATCATACTTCTACTGTGAAGGTTCTTTTGTCAGAGGGTCAACAACATTGCTTTCAATTCATAATATGAAATCTTGACATCTCCTTGTTGTATGATTTCTTATATGAGATGGTAGCACTATTGAATGTGCTTGGAATGCTGATGTGATCTGGGTTCTATACCTTGTGCAATAGCTCCATTGTTATCACAATATAGCTCTACTACATCCTCAATGGATGGAACTACTCCTAGTTCTCCAACGAACTTCTTGATCCATACATCTTTGATGTTTTGGAGGCAACAATGTACTCGACTTCTATTGTAGATTTAGCCACTATCTCCTCCTTAGCACTTTTCCATCTTACAACTCGGTCGTTGAGGTAGAATAGAAAACTCGATTGCAATCAATAATCATCCTCGTTGGTTTGGAATCTTGCATCACTGTAACCCTTTATCACCAACTCTTCCTCACCACCATAAATATGGATTTGATCCTTAGTTCATATCAAGTACTTAAGGATATTCTTTACAATAGTCTAGTGACCTTTACTGGAATCTGACTGGTACCTACTCATCATGCTCAAAGCATACGAAATGTCAGGACATGTACATCATTGCATAACTGATAGATCCAATCACAGATGCATATGGAATCTCACTAATTCATGCCCTCTCTTTGGAAGATCTTGGAGACTGAGATCTAGAGAGACTTATTCCATGTGATATGGGTAAGTTATCTCTATTAGACTCTTTCATGTTGATCCTTTTCAACACTTTGTCAATATATGTACTTTCACTTAGACCAAGAATCCTTTCATATTTGTCTCTATAGATCTTGATTCCTATCAGATGTTTCTCCTAAGACCTACACAGAGAAGGTGTTTCCCAACCATTCTTTTACCAACTGTAGAGTAGGGATGCCATTCCCCATCAAAAGTGTGTCATCTACATACAATATAAGGAATACAATTATGCTCCCACTAAACTTCTTGTAAACATAGGGTTCATATTCATTTTGACTAAATCCAAACTATTTGACTGCCTCATCAAATTGAACATTCCAACTCTAAGATTTTTGCTTCAATCCATAGATTGTCTGATTTAGCTTACATACCCTATTAAATTCATTTGGAGCAGTAAAATGTTTGGGTTGTGCCATGTACACATCCTCAAGCATATTCCTCTTAAGGAATGCGATTTTAAGGTCCATCTGCTAGATTTCATAGTCGTGATAAGCTGCAATGGCAAGCATGATCCTAATGGATTTAACCATGGCAACTGGTGAAAAAGCTTCATCATGTCAACACCTTGAATTTGCTTGAGACCTTTTCAACCAATCACCCTTTGTAGGTTGGTACATTACCATCCATGTCAGTCTTCTTTTTAAAGACCCACTTTCACCTGATGGGTTTTACCCCTTCAGGTGGATCCACCAAGGTCCATACCTTGTTGGAATACATGGAGTCCAACTCAGATCTCATGGCTTCAAGTCACTTCTTAGAATCTGGTCCCTTAATATCTTATAAATAGGTTGTTGGCTCATCCTCATTTATGACCAACTCATTGCCTTGTTGAGTCAAGAGATATCAAAATCTATCTGGCTCAAGCATTTCCTACTAGACCTTTGAGGTTCTTGTGTTACATGAGGAAATTGATATTCCAAAAAAATTTGTGAGTCCTATTGTTCCTTGTCTACCTCCCTAGGTTCAATATTTTCTTGTTTGTCACAAACTTCTTTGATTTTTATTTTCCTCCCACTAGTTCCTTTAGAAACAAATTTCTTTTCAAGGAAAGCAACAGTTCTGACAATAAACACTTTGTTGTCAGATGGAATAGAAAAGTAGTATCCTTTGGTTTAAAATTTATTAGATTTGGGTCCAAGATTTTCAAGAAACAATTTTCTCACATAAGCTTCACATCCTTAAATCTTCATTAAAGACACAGTGGGACGTTTTCTAGTCCATATCTTATATGGTATCTTTTGAACCAATTTAGAAGGTACATAGTTAAGTGTAAACGATGCAATTTCTTAAGCATATCCCCATAAGGAAATTATAAGATCATAAAAATTCATCATTGATCATAACATGTCCAATAGGGTGTGATTCGTTCTTTCTGATACAATGTTATATTGTGGTGTTCCAAGTGGAGTCCATTGTGATACAATACCAAGGTCTAGTAGAAGGCCCTCAAACTCTTGGCTTAAGTTTTCTCCACCTTGATCAAATCGGAGTGCTTTAATTCTTTTACCAAGTTTGTTTTGTACTTCATTAATAAAATCCTTGAACTTCTCAGTGTCTTTTGACTTGTGTTTCATCAAGTACACATAGTCATATCTATTGAGATTATTAGTAAATGTGATTAAGTAATATGCCTACCTCTAGTATTTGTACTAAAAGGTCCACATGCATCAGTATGTATGAGACCCAATAGATCACTTGCTCTCTCATTGTTTCCAGTGAAAGGAGCTATTTTCATCTTGCCCTATAAACAAGACTCACATGTCTCTATTTATTCAAAGGCAAACAAGTCTATATAAGCATCTTTATTGAGTCTAGAATTGTGTTTCTCATTTATGTGCCCAAGACGGCAATGCCAAAGGTATGTTTTTTTAGAGTCATCTATTTTAAGATCTTTAGTATTTTGTGATATACACTTGTCTCAAGATCTAATAAGTAAAGATGATAAGACATTGGGGCACTACCAACAAAAATCTCATCTTAAAAAAAAGAACATTGATCATTATGAAAAATGAAATTAAAATCTATTCTTTTCCAAACAAGAAAACTGAAATATGTTCCTATGCATAGAAGGTACAGAATCATAGTTCTCTAACTCTACTACAATCCCACTTGACATAGATAAATAGTAGGTGGATACAACAGTAGAAGAAATTCTTCCTCCATTTACAATACTAAGATCCACCTATCCCTTCTTTAAGGGTCTACTTCTTTTCAAATCCTACATATACACACATATATGTGACCCACATTCGGTATTTAATACCCAAGATGATGAAGTAGATAAATGTATCTCAATAATATAAATACCCATAGTAGATATTGATATCCCTTTCTTTATTTTCTTGGGTTCCTTTAATAGAAAAGGACATATTCCTTTTCCACTCACCCTTCCCCTTATCTTGAGCGCATAAGACTTGGACTTCATCTTAGCCTCATAACTTTTCTTAGATTTTCTTCTGCTCTTGGATTTCCCTTTTTTTATCACTATCACAAGTTTGGGTTTGTCCTTTCTCATTCGTGCTTTGCATTTATCAACATGCCAAGAAATAAAAATTGTAGTTTAACCAAGTTACTCAAATAACATATCTGGATAAACTAGCTAAATGATTTAGACAATGATTGTAGAATCATATCTGTAGCCAATTATTGGCTCAAAGAAAGTCCCAGTCTCTGTATATTTTCAACATGATCAATCATATTTAAAACATGGCACTCTATTGGATCTCCCTTTATCATATTTCACTCAAAGAGTGCCTTGGATACATTGTAGCTTTCTTGCTTTGCATGATTCTGGTACATGTTGTGAAGATGTGTTCTCTATGTTTTTATGTTGGTTGTGCAACTCATAGCTCATACATCATAGCATAATATTTTTTATGTATGTGGCATCTTCAACATGATTTCAATAAGCATCCACCTCATACTTAGGCGTGTTGGGTGCGGGTTTCTCTAGCATTGGTGTATCCAGGACATAGAGCTTATGTTCATAAGTGTAAACTATTCTCAAATTCCTGAACCAGTTAGGAAGTTTACCCTATTTAGTTTGTCCTTCTCAAGTACCAATCGCAATGAAAGGTTGTTGTTTTCCATTTGATCTAAAAGGAAACATTTGCATGACTCGATATATTACTTTGATTTGAAAAAATGATGATATTAATTAGGACTTTAAATAATTAACGCTCCCACTATTTTTTTCTAATTAAGAAACCTCACATTTAATTCACAAAATTGCAACGCACAATATTCTAGTGGGCCAGGATCCATATTTCATAAAACTGTGAGTGAACTTTGGTTGCTCACCCACAACCTAATTATTTTGGTAGGCAACATTTGCCAATTGCATCATATGCAACTCTTGATATATGGTATGTACAACTCATTGTCATATTCTATATCTATGCTTCTACATGCTTAATCCTATTAAGATCACCTAGTTAAGCCTAGACCAAAAGTAAAAAATATATAATATGCACCCTTCTTTGGCAGAACCATATATCTATTCTCACACTTCTACAAGATAGGTATTGCACCACACTTTGGTGTGCCCACACATAGTTAATAAATTTTTTCATATGTTTTGTTTATAGAAACCATCTAGGGCTTAATATGTAATTAGAGGGGTTTTATTTATATGTATAATACACATCCAAGCACCACATACTTAAAATATGTATAATGTACAAACTATGTCCACAGTCACAATCCACAGACATACAATATAGGCATTTTTTATGACCATACTAATGTCATCCTTTGGATCCACCAAGGATTACTGTCCACCTATGGTATTTTGCATATTATGCCACTTCAACCTGTGAATTTCCATATAAGCACGGATTTGATCAGTATCATGGTGAATAGTTCCATGGGCGCTCCTTGAGGTTGGATCTTCAAGTTGCCTCTCCATGGACACTCCTTAGAGTTGGATGTTCAAGTTTCCTCTTCATGGAAAGTCTTTTAAAACTAAATCTAATCCTATCTAATATTACATTATATGTAAAAACGAGAACCTTGAGTTACATTAGAGGGGAGTTTAGAGGGAGTATAATTAATTACACTTTGTAATAAAACATAAGCCTCAACATGCAAGTCAGATACTTATACAAAAGGATCCATTTACAACCATTCACCTCCATCCACAACATTCACATAGATGCACAACACGCACAAAAGGGGTCCTAGTCCATAACCATGCATACATCCTCCACATAAAACATATCTTGAGGGAGACATGTATGATTTTGTAGATATATCTATCATGTACATATTAAATTACAATCATTTTTAATGTGAGACTTTCCCAATAAAATAATTTTTGACTCCTACATAGACAAGGCAAGGTACACAGGGGCAACACCCCTAAAAGATCTACGAAATTTCACTCTCGAGAACGAGGAAAAATCAAATTTTTTGATAGTGGACTTTCTATGATAGGTTAAAAATAAGAGATCTACATCGTATGTGGAATTCGGTCAGATATGCACATTAACAATTTTATGTTTGCATCGCATGGAACCATAAAAAATGATATATCATATCATATTGATATTAATCCAAATACATCTAGGATAACGTGGCTCTGATACTAGTGTTATGTTTCGTGAGGCAGAAAAAATAGCGAAAACAACAGAATTTTTCTCGACATACCTATAATCACATCTCGTTGATAATGATTTATTAAGAAGGAGGGTGCGCAAGGTATACCTTTATCATGGATCAGGTCTAACAACATCCTCCTTACATGTTTGTGTGTGGTTTTCCTCATGTCCACGAATAATACTTGTCAATGCCCTACAAACACAGTTGCTCAACACCTGCATCTCTATGTAGTCCACACAGATGGACTAGAACTCCTCGTCGCACTTCCTGAGTCGACGGGGAAGGAGTAGGATTTTGCTTGATGATGTGCTAGCATTGCAGTCACTCTCCCTCCCCCCCCTCTCAGAGATGATGATATCTAAGATTCACGTTCAAGAGCGTGTTTGACACGCCCCTATAACTAGGAGGAATGGAAGTGGGGTTTCCCAAAACCATGAGAAATGAAAGGCTGCAACTACATTTAAAATGGGGTGCTCGTGCACTGTAAAAAAGACAATTATAATAATCTAGAATCATGTCATTAATTAATTGAACAGTTAATCACATTATCAATTAATTAGTGTTCGGTCGTTCAGATCTATTCGATTGCTCGAGATTAGCCAGTCAACTTATCATATAGGTCAACTATTTAAATACATATAATTGGCTTGAACCTTTTCACCAAATATCTTAGATTATATTCCAATATAATCCTAATTTATTATCTAAATGTTTCATGAATCAATTTGACTAGAAACATTTCCAATCAGGTGCACAGTCATACTCCTATTCCAATGCATCCAATGAGTGTGATCCCATAGGCCCCAAATTAAGTTGGAAATGATGTTCATAATCAAATAATGATTTTATAGGAAATGATTGGTATCTAGAAAGACTTCATTTCTATCCAAGTAATTGGAATAGTTGGAGAACAACTTAACCTAGTATTATGACTAGTGTTCCAATGATTGTATAATGCCTCTGTCTCTAAAATCCATATTGAATCTGAGGCATGGAAATATCATCCTATTCATGTTCAATCTTTATTCCTTGATCTAGAGTAGATTGTTGATATAAACATCATCTCAATATCATATCTTAACTCACATGATCATGGTCATGCATTTCATGGTCTCACTCACTAAGTAGCCAATATATCACTCCAATGGGAGGGACAACCATCTATGCCACTCAAAATAATCCACATGTATCACAATGCACTTAAGCACTACCTGTATAGCCACCCTTTTCAAGGTCATGTTGAGCAGTGATAAAGCACATTGAACATCATGCAATGATTGTGGTGACTTCATGTTTAAGGACTGCAATCACCACTATCACACAGAGATGTGATTTTGTACGCCATGATTGGCTTTCATGTATCACACTAAGGTGGTTCTATCCAGTACACTTGTTCATAAAAAGTACCTATGTGTCTGATTTGATATCCAGTATAATGAATAATATGATGTAGTCATCAATCAATACACATACTTGTCTTGGTGTATTATTATTGTCCTAATATTTACAATAATATTCAATTAGGGACTAAGACAGGAAATGAATACTCTTAGCATACACATGATGTCATATCTAGGTCCTAAACCTAAACTCACATGTCATTGAGTCATACAGTCTTAGCACATTATTATATTTATTCATTATCCCATATTGTAACAAGCATAATAACCATAATTGCCTTTATTAGTATTCAAATCAATTACACAATGTGCCATTACAATCATTATATGATTGTCTCTTAGGGTATATCACCAACATAATGGTATTCCTAACACTATAGGGCATGTCATATCTTCCACAATGTCTATTACAACTATATCACATGGAATGAAGAATCTTCCCACGTGAATGGGAACATCCTCTACTATCCTGATAAGCTTTGTGAGAGAATGATCTGCTAGTTGAATTCACATCCTAGTTTTGACCATGTCAGTAAGACCTATCCTCTAAGCTAGCATGAGTGGCATAAGGATGATATTTTCTCCAAGACCAGCTAACCCCTGTCTAACCTAAATTTCTGACACATTGAATTATATAGTGAAGGATCCAGGTTCCTTCTTTTTAGTTGGCATTTTTTCATGTAAAAGGAATTAGACATCTTGGCTAGCCTAATAGTTTCAACCTCATCTCCGTGTCTCCTCTTTGTTAAAAGATCCATGAAGAACTTCACATAAGTTGGCATTAATTGAATGGCATCTAGAAAAGGAATGTCTTGGTTCCACTTCTTCATAGATTCCAAGAACTTTTCATATCTCTTTATACAATGAGCCTTAATTAGCCCACAAGGGAAAGGTATCCTTGGTACATAGGGATCCCTATTGGTTATGGCCTCTTTCATAGCATCAAGATTTTTCTCCTTCTCTGGCTCCTTCCCAATACCCTTTTCTTTGAGTTAACTTTGTCTGATATTACTTCAACTTATGGTTCTTCATTTCTTAAGTCATATTTAGGTAAGTACTCAGGGTTGGGAACACTTCTTTGAGTAGACTTATTAGTCATCTCTTATAAATGCTATCTTGATCTAAGAGCAGACATTGTTTCTATTTTAGTAGTGGAAGGGATCTTCCCTTGCTAATTCTTTATCAACTCGGATAGTTGTGCAAATTGTTGATCACTTTTCTTATTAGTGGACTTGCATATGAGCCATTTGAGTGGTTACACCCCCAGCAAGGATTGCATCATATTAAGAAAGAAGGTATTATTTATAGTGTTTGACTTAGTTGTTCAACTATGATATCTTGCTTTTTCACGAAAGCCAACATCTCAGACATCAACTCTTATTAATTAGAATTCTAGTTATGACCCTGGCTTCCTATGATAGGATTTCAGTGTTGTCCTTGTCCTTGGGAATTGTTTCTATTTTGTTTATAGTTTATGTTCCAAGTAAATCTGTAGGGCCCACCCCCTCTACCAAACCCAGGCCATATGTTAGTCGGGTTGCTCATAATGTTTAACAGTTGAATGTTCTAAGATATATCCTTTTTCCATATGAGAACCCAGAGCAATCTGACCTCTTGAAGTTGAGATAAGAAATTTTCTATGTATCATATTCTTGGTTGTCCTTGGGTTGGGTATAAATTCAGTTATCCAATATGTCACCTTTTTCTTCACATATAACACATTTCATGATCATTTCGTCTCTGTTCTTTCCTTCATTCCCAAAATCTTTCAGTTGTCAAACGTCTGAAGCAGTCTTTTAAATCTAAGTGGTTATAGTCTCCAAAGATTTTGATTTAGTTGTTGTCCCTTCAATGGAAACTTTGTTACCAGTTCCCCAATCATAATCCAAACCAACTTGCAAGACAACCATGTTGTCAATTATCTTCATATTTTACTTCGGATTCTTTCCTAAGAAATCATTGTTTGTGGTTGCATAGAGAGAGGTCCTTCCAACAGAGGTAAGACCATTATAGAAGGTTGTTACTACAAAGCCTTTATCATAGTTGCAATGATAGTAATCCCGTTGATATTCTTGGAACCACTCTCATGCCCCATACAAGTTCTTTCCTGGCTTCTGCTTGAAACATGTGATCTTGTGTTTGTTTTGAAGGGTCTTCTCTACTGGATAGAACTTGGTGTCAAAAGCATTAGTCAACGGGGCCCATCCATTGATTATTTTATTTGGAAAATCTAGGTACCAAGTTAGATCCTTGACTCTCAAAGAACAAATTGACACCCTTATAGTGAATAACTTCCTATGGCACCCTATTCATCTTCATGGTGCCACATATGTTCTTAAAAACATCTGTGTGGTGATAGGGATCTTTATCCAAAATGCCTCCTTCAAAAGTCCTTTGGTGGATCAGGTTTATAACTATTGGCTTAATCTCCAAGTTCACAAAATTGAATTGAGGAATGACAACTTGGCATCTAGATTCATTTTCCCTTGTGGCGGCCAACTCAAAAAGAGAAGGGCCTCCATCCTCATTGTCATCCTCATTGTTTTTATCATTGTTTTTATTTCTTCTAGAGAGACCATGTGGAACATCTTCAGTTTCATGGTAATGTTCTTCATCCTCTTCTTCCTTGCAGTAATCATCATTGTGTTCCTCATGGATCTCCTCCACCATTGGGATGGGGATAACTAGTGGCCTACAAGGAGGCATGGTCCTAGAAGTTGGTGGTGACTGTGGTCTGGTTACTCTAACTTCCTAAAATAATTTCCGCTGTCGAGTTAGATATTGGATATGTGACACAAAATATACAAAAAGAAGAACTATAAGATTTAATATGTTCATTCAAGTCTATTTCTTAGACTTGAGGAATAGGCATATGCTAATGTAGACTTGGATTCTTAACAATATCGATTTCCTTGATATTAGAAACGACACCAAAAGTTGATCGACCCAAAATTGTGTGTCTAAAAGGAGCATATCTTGAGTAATCATACTTTTAAATTTATATCTTGACACATGCCCCACAATGATAATAACATGGTCTAATGTAGTTGATTAGGGTCGGACACAAGGACAAGATTGGTAAGTGTCAAGATCCTTAAAGCATTGGCGAACACAAGGAAATGATTGGTAAGTGTCAAGATCCTTAAATCCTTGGCTTAGTTACTCCAAACAAATGGCAAGGTATGTGTTCCTTATGGAACGATAATCCTCTAACATCAAATACCAAACAAGTAAATTAAAATTAAAGATAAAACAAAATAGCAAGAATTTTAAAAGATTAGAAGACAAGGATGGGAGGAAACTTGGATTGGGTTTCATTATCTAAGATCTCTCACCAACAAGAAATACTCACTCCCATTGTACACCCTTACCAAGTCTACAAGAAACCGTCATAAGTGTATATTCCCTCTTCTCTGAAGCTTAGTATAGAGCTAGATTATAAGGTTGTATCTCTCATAAGATGGCATACAAACAATTGAAATACAAACATATGATCATTAGATAAAACATTCTCATGCATTCATTCAACTCCAATACTCTTAGATATAAGTTACTACCACACTATTGAGATATTAAAAAATAATACAATATTGTATCTAATTATGCAAGTGAAGCATTGAGAACAATAGTATGAAGATAAACATTGCTAAGAGCATATATTCAATAGATATGAGTATTTACATGTCAGAAGAGCCTTAGTGTCTACTTCCAACCCAAGTTAGATGACTAGCCACCTATGATAGTGAGTGACATGGAGGAATTACAAGTATGATGATACATGGAGTTGCAGATGGAAGAAGGTGAATAAATTAGAGAAGAAGAGGAAAGATACACTAAAAATCATCGAAACAATTCTAGGTCAATGGAAATCGCCTCCTTCTCTTTGAATCTGGTGATGGCATTGAACATAGTTGGCTTCGTCTTACTCCTTCTCTTGGAGAGGGATTTAGTCACTTCTCGAGGAGAATGGAAGCACGTCGACCTTCAAACTCTCATTCTCATGATGCAAAAAATGTAGCAGGAGTACAAGTGATGGCCAACTAGTGCTATAGTAGTACTTCATCTTCAACCAATGATGATGTGAGCCCCTTCACTAGTAAGAGGTGTTCCATTTATAGCCTTCAATGTAGGGTTTGAAGTGTTGATAAATGAACTTTACGTGTGCCTAAAGCCTTCTAAGTACATGCCTCAGGGCACACACTTAACAAACTAGGAGACTGATGTGTGTAGTGCCTCCATCAGTAGGTGATGATGTAGGAGAACCATAAGTTGATTCCTCTTATATGCCTGGCCTTCGGTTGGCATCAAAAAACACACCATCAGTAGAGGTGAATCCATAGAGCCTTCAGAATAGTAGGCCCTCTAGGCGAGCCATCAAAAGATGATAGGTCTTTGGGACATCAACAGAGGCAAGCACTGTCACATAGACTGAGCATCCAAAGGCAAGGGTCATGCTCGTCGTTGGTTGATGGATCCAGTTGAACCATTGGAAGGGGCATGTAGCCCGACCTTCGAAAGGTAGGTATCTTCTAGCCTCGATAGAGGATTGTTCAATTCCTTCAGGTTGGTATATGTCATGAACCATTGGTAGGCTACCTATACTTGACCTTTCGTAGTAGAAAATGATGGATGGTCAGTCTGTGGTGATCTTACAATGTGATGATGAGGCTGACACTCTTGAAATAAGCAAATAGTTACCGAAGATGAAGCCAAAGAGTGTGGGGAACCTTTTAAATTGGTTTTTTGGATCTTTAAAGATGACTACATAATCAATGAAAAATGTCTTAACTCTATATTCATTGACTTTGATGAACAAGCCATGAACACAGACAAGGCTAAGGGAGGTAGAGAGGTTTGAGGCTTCCACACTAAAAAAATGTGGGAGAAATTGTGAAATAAATACATGTACGGTCAGGAAAGTCAAAAGCTAAAAATATGCACTCAAGGATGATGTGTGTATTGCACAAAATCTTTAACAATAGCCTCTTCTAATCTTGATTTATGAATATACAAGCCTAAATAATATGATATTTCAATGTTGATCCTTACTCGGTATGTGTGTTGTGAATTATTGAGTAAATTTAAATATTTCAATAGTGCAAACATATTGTTTAGTATATCATGTACCATGATGTTGGTACATTACATTTTTTTTAGAATTACTATGCAATATGGTATATCGAATGGTATATTTAGAGGCACTTGAAATCCTAGGTTTTCTCTAATCTAAGATCTAAAGAGTTGAGACGTGACTTTGTGAAGAATTTTAATAGTTGCCTTTATGCTAGATGAATATTGTGAATATTTCTAATTAATCAGTCTACAAAAGTTGGGTAATATTAGCATTTACAAAAAAATAACTTGGACAAATTAAATATCATTAGATGATAGATGGCATGAACACTATAGAATCCTTCACATGAGGTATGTGTTGTACGAGTAAATGTGCTTCCAACTGGAGGATAAGTACAGACCGAGATAGTCAGATCGCATCGTATCAGGGTGTGAGGGTATAGTCAAGTGAGGGTAGACTCTTTATCCAGATACATGGCTGCTCCCATGGCAAGACCCACTACGGAGAGGGTTTATGAGATGATAGACTTAGGATCATGAGCATGCTTCTAATTCTTGTACAGTGAGAGCATAGCTTATTGTGATGTTTTCACATGTTATGATACACCTCATGTGGATCCAAGGAATTAATTAAATAAAAGAACTAAATAGGTGTTTAGTGATTTACTCTGATCAGTTTCTGTCAATACTCATGCTTTGTTTAAATGACAAGTTGGTTTTATTTACTTGCATAATTTGCTAGTATCATAAATATTAAATATTTTCTCAAACGGATTCATCATGGCTACCTATTAGTTTCTGATGTGTGTTGTTTAGCACACCAATCACTAGAAAAATTTTCTGAGAGTTTATCTTTTTTTCTACTTTTTGATAAAGGCTAGCATAGAAGGATTGATCCACAAAGACAACAATGAAGATAGTTGAGTTTCAAATTCGACTGTGAGAACAAGAATGTAAAATCAGTTTTAAGAGTTTGTTAAAAATAAAACAAAATAAAATAAATATGTTGAATTAAAAATCAACTAATTGAAAGAAAGAAATATCAAAGCTAAGGGATTTCACCACCCTAGCCAATGTGAAACAAGACCAAAGAAATTATACAATAAGAAAGATAAAGGAAGGTATGTGAAACATTCGTAAATGATTCACAAAAGATGAACTCCCCGTGAAACCATTGGTCCTGGCGTTCATGAATCCTAGTTCAATCATCCTAAAGGGGACTTTTCCGAGGTCTCATCCAAATCCCCATGAAATCAATTTGGTTGTTCTAAATCTTGGGTCCACGATCGCATCCTTCAAGATTAACAAGCGATGAAAATGAGAGATCACTTTGTTAAAATCGTCGATATCCAAACCAAAAACCATTTATCTAAAAAGTAGTGTAATACTTCGATCCAATCATCACATGGATAAGGGGTTGCTCCCTTCACCTCGGTAAGAAGACTACTCACTATCCATAAGAGAGGAAGTAAAAGGAACAAGGAAAGAAGTCATAGACCATAGGAAGAAGAATATCCAAGGAGATCTAGGTGGTGCCAGTTAAATGGCTTGATCCTTTAATCCTATGTTTCAAGAGAAAAGAATGAGAACAACCAAGATCCAGAGATGAAGAACCTAATTTGAAATGTAAAAATGGAAGATTACAACTATGGAAGAAAATGTGAGTACAAAATTGAGGACTACAAACTAAAAATCTGTTACAAGTAAGATTTGAATTACCACTAAAACTAGATGATTTTTTTTGTGGAGTCCCCCTCCTTTTATAGGGGAAGGTAGAAACCCTGAAAGCAGAGAAAAGGAACGGAAGAGGCAGTTGTTTATTATCTTGATCAAGAAAATTCTCTTCCTTAATAGGCAATAAAGAAAATCATTGATTGTCTTCTTTTGACCCTTAAAATTTTGACTCTCTCTCTGTAAATTTCCATTTCTGAAGTTTCATACAAATTTCGGTTAGTAAAAAACTTTAAAGTGCATCCTAAAATATATTTTTCCTGTAGGACTTTGAATTTTCTTTCCAATGCATATTTAACCATTAAATTCCGCCTTCATATGTAAGAGTTATGTCTATTTTGTGTAAGGTATAAATTTAAATCAGGCATTGTGGAAAAACCAACATGCATATTAACTGGTTGGTTTAGTAGTAAAATGACTACCAAATCATCGGTAAATATATTTTTATTGTATAAATTCCAATTATCTTTTCAAAACATATTTAAACTCCAAATATGGAATTTGTATGTGGGAGTTATTACTATTTTGGTGTTGTCTATACATGAATTTCAGGAACTGCGGGAATAGTACAAAACATCTCCCAAGAGAGCTTAATGATTGGAGTGATGAGGCCATTTTCCTACAAAATCAAACCAAATATAATTAAAACTCCAACCAAAAAAGAAAATATAAAATAGTACAATTAATACAAAACTAAGAAAATAAATACTACAAAAATCTTAAAAAGATATCTAAAAGATTAAATTAAAAAGGATAAATACAAATTTCTCAAAATACCCCAGACTTGAATCTTTATTTGTCCTCAAATCAATAAAATCAAAAATAATTTCAATTTATACTAACAAACATGTCTATCCTCACCCTTATAATATTACTGTATTCCTTACCTCCAAATTTGGCCAAGCAACACAATCTCCTAAAACCACAAAACACAAAATTCTATAGTACCTATCAAAAACAAATATCATATCTTATTTCTAAATCAAGACTTTGTAGAGAAGCATGCTTCATGTTACTTTTTTTTTTACACTCTTGATTTTATTATCGTATTTTTTATGTGAGTTGTTGCAGAAGAACATGATGAAATTAGGGGTGTGAAAACAATGAAGGAAGTGGTTTTTTTTATCCGTCCTCTATTCGGCTCGGGATTTGAATTTGTAGAGTTGTTGCTAAAATGGTCATAATTTTTTTATTTGCACTTTTGGCATATTTTGATGGTACACCCCTTTGTGGGGTATGGAATTTTTTATATGGGAAGCATGCCACCCCGGACTTGATTTTTGTCTGGTGGTGATTATTTGTTTCTCTTTTTTAGAAAGAAAATAAGGGGGAAACAAAAGGTGTCCTTGTGGTTATAAATTCACACAACTATTTTCTCTTTTTTTTTAAAGTTTCATTACATCAGAAAGAATATTCATGCCAATAACATTATACAAGATTTATATCAAATTAATCCATAGTTTAAGAATAGAGAAAAGTTGTGTTTGGTTTCGATTGATTTCATATGACTCGCCAACTTTTCCAAGGAGTGATGCTATTTTGGGGTCCTAGGTGACATGATGGTTTCGAACATGGAAATTTGTAAAAAAATTTGCAAATAATTTACTAAATTTGAGGGGTACAATGATAAACATCTATTTATACTGGCCGACTAGATAAAGGACATTTTGCAACAAAAGAAATAAAGCATGGCCATCTAGATAATGTCCATGAATAAAGCAACTATATGCAAAATAAATAAAAAGGCAGAAATAATGCAAGAATAAAAAAGATAAGGGAGTAGAATAGAAACATACCACCCACCTCCACCCCAGACTTAGATTTTTGCTCATCCTGAGAAAAACCAAAACTCGAGATGGAGGAAAGAGAAGAGTGATGATTTCCAGGTAGCCATGCTAGCTCGAAGAATGTCTAGATAAAGGGGGTGTGTACGAGAGCTGGGACCTTCACCAGAGGAGCTTCAAGTGTACCTGATGAAAGGACAGTCATGGAATCTTAGTGAGGTGTTCATATTTTCTTTCACATCGCATTCCCTCCAATAAGATTCACAGATCTTCCTTCGATAGCAACAGAAGTGTTGAAGATGGATGTGGATTGAGGGAGGTTGATGGGTACCCGACTAGTAATGTCCGTAGAGCAGGATGTACAGAGTTAGGTGGAGGATTTGGCTCAAATTTTCCACCATCACAATGACATGCATATGGGAGAACTGATGTTGATACAAAATATTTCAAATGTACAAAAGTTTTTTGCTTCTCCGTAAAAATATTTCCATCCAAATTGGGTTTGGTAAGTTTCATTGTTGATATAACGTAGGGCTCTAATTCTTTTGTACAAGGGTTCCCCAAGGATTCAGGAGGAATGATGGTGTCTTCCTTGCAGACAACAGAAGGGGATGTATGGGCTTCCTCTAACGGTGGTATCTCCCCTTCTAGTTCAGTCATGTGTGGGATGGAAATTGGTAGTGATGGCTTGGGAAAAACATAAGGGGATTAGATGCTCATTATACAAAATAGACCAAAAGAAGGGTATTGGTCTATGGTATCATTTTAATTTATGTTAAGGATGGGATGGCTTGTTGGATCTTCAGAATGATTCTCGTGCTTTGACATTTCATATGCAAGTAATAGAGTCTCTAAAGGAAAGATAGGGATACCAATGTCCTCATCACATTCAAAATATGTCTCCATGGTGTGTGTTATTTCTTCAAGGATCCAACACATATGACACAAAAATAGGATCATTGTCATCATTGTCGGGGAGAACCATATGGGATTGCTCAAGATCTACAAGGGGACTTTGTGATTGAGCCTCTAGTAAGGTATCTAACATGGCTTGATTGGATTCAAGTTTTGTTTTCCCTACTTACATCTTCTCTAGGGCCTTAAGTCTCTCTTCCAGTTGGGGAGTAAATTGGGTTTCATAACTGGGTATATACCCCGCCCCCCAAATTTGATAATCCTCACCATAACCCCCATAATGATCTTGGGCCTGATGCTCAGCATGTTACTTGTGGTATTGCTACTCATAATAATCTTCAAAAGATGGTGGATTGTAATTTCCATTGCATCCATCATAGTAGGAAGATTCAATATTACAAGGTGTAACCGAATCATGGGGGAACATATTTGGAACATATGGATTTGGGATTGGGCATTCAACAAAGTGGCTAACAAGGTTTGTCTAGTTATCAGCTTTACTGCCATCTTCTTTAGGGACCTAAGTTTCTTTTCTTGCTAAGGATTACATTGGGTATCATAAATAGGTCCATTTTTCTAAAAGTTTTGTTAGTCGTACACTCTAAAATTATGTTGATCATACCCCCTCATAATATGGATATCAAGGTTCCCCGTGATGGTTTTCGGAAAAATAGGGATTCACATTGTACCCACTATGATGAAAAGGCTCGTATAGAGGGGTGATATGGGATAAAGTTGGATAGGAAAGAGATGCATGGTGGTAAAGACCAAAATAATAATATTGTGGGGGACATTGGGATGTCCGCTCCATTAGATAAGTTCCTGATAGATATGTCAATAAATGCATAAGAGAAGAGAGATTACAAGATAATGGTTTGGTCAAAATTACAAAGAGAACTAAAAATTATAAATATAAAAAATTATGGAATAAATTAAAATTACAAAAAAAAATAACTAAAAAGCAATATTGGTGGGATGAAAACTCAGCAGAAAGAAGAGATACACTTCCAAAATCGTGCTCGGAAGGCAAAAAAAAATAACAAAAATCTAAGAAGGAAATTATAGAACAAGGCAAAAAATTATTAAACATGCTAAAAATTATGAAACAAAAATAAATTATGGAACGAGATTAAAAATTACAAAAAGAATAAACTAAAAAATGGTATTTCCGAAATGGAAACTCGGCAGAAGGAGGATATACACTATCGAAATGTTACTCAGTAGGAAAAAAAATAACAAAAAACTACAAAAAGAAATTATAAAATAGAAGATGTAGAACAAGACTAAAGTTATACAAGTTAGAGAAATATGAACAATTTTATACAAGATATACAAGCAACCAAATCTAAAAAATAACATTGTCGTCCCTGGAAACAACGCCAAATTGATGTGTGTCGTTTAACACACCAATCACTAGGAAAATTATCCTAGAGTTTATCTTTTTTCTACTTCCGATAAAGACTAGTTTAGAAGGGTCGATCCATAGAGACGGTGATGAAGATGGTTGAGTTTCAAATCCGATCACGAGAACAAGAATGTAAAATCTATTTTAAGAGTTTGTTAAAACTAAAATAGCATAAAATAAAGATGTTAAATTAAAGATCAACTAATCAAAAGAAAGAAATACCAAAGCTAAGGGATTTCACCACCCTAACCGATGTGAAAGGAGACAAAAAAAATTACATGATAAGAAAGATAAAGGAAGGTATGTGAAACATTCATAAATGATTTAGAAAAGATGAACTCTCAATGAACCCATTGGTTTGCACATTCACAGATCCTGGTTCAATCATCCTAATGGGGACTTTTCTGAGGTCTCATCCAAATTCCCATGAAATCAATTTGGTTGTTCTAAATCTTGAGTTCCACGGTCGCATCCTCCAAGATTAACAAGCGATGAAAATGAGAGATCACTACGTTAAAATCATCGATATCCAAACTAAAAACCAATGTTCTAAATAGTAGTGTAATACTTCGATCCAATCATAACATGGCTAAGGGGTTGCTCCCCTCGCCTTGGTAAGAAGACTACTCACTAGACATAAGAGGGGAAGCAAAAGGAAGTAGGAAAGAAGCCATAGAGCATAGGAAGAAGAATCTCCAAAGAGATCTAGGTGGTGCCAGTTAAACGAATTGATACCTGAATCCTCCATTCCAAGAGAAAAGAATGAGAAGTAAAGAATGAGAATAAACAAGATCCAGAGGTGAAGAACCAAATTTGTATTACAAAAATGGAATATTACAAGTATGGAAGAAAATGTGAGTACAAAATTGAGGGCTACAAACTAAAACTCTATTACAAGTAAGATTCAAATTCCCACTAAGACTTGATGATTTTTCTTGTGGAGTCCCCCTTCCTTTTATAGGGGAAGGAAGGGTGGTGTTACAACCCCAGTTTTTGGAATTGTATGGGTTGAAATGCAATTTCTCTAATAAATGTATGATTAGGGAAATTGTATGATTTATGTGTATTGAATGAATTTCCTTTGCAATATTTTCTTTGTGAATGTGATTTCGTGGATCATAATATGTTAATGAGTCCAATATAATTAAAAGAAAAAGAAGAAATCAAATAATGCATTATTAAGAAGGAATTTTGAGATAATGATGAAAATATGAGAAATATGTGGAAGGATGTATTATTGAATCATCATGGGTGAGATTTCAAATCCACAAGGTTTCTAATGGTAAAAGGAATCCAGATAAAGAGAATAAAAGTGTAAGAGAAAGAAAATATGAACAAAATATGCATTTAAAGTGATTACTTGCATATGAATAAAAGTCTCTCATACTTTCGGATTTAAGTCCCAAACTTGGCATACCAGTAGTTTAAGTCAATATGGACTTTCCTCTAAAGTTTGAGATCAAACAGATAAGCGGTTTGGGATTTATGATTTTCGGGAGATTTCCTAAAGTGAGTAGGATATCATTTAAATGTCACGGTTATCCAATTTAATCAGAAATCTTTATTCTTGGTGTGTGGCTGATAGCTGTTGGGTCTAGGATCCAATGGTGGTTGCATTTTGACTAAGATCAGGAAAGGAGGAATAGGAACGCAGAATTTCGGGATTGATTTCCTTACTGACCAGTTCACGAGTGTTCTTAGAAACTCTCCCAACGTGATTAGGAGAGGCTTGCAGACTCAATGATCCTATGTTTGCTAGGATTAGGGTCACATAGGAGTTTTGCTAAAAATCCTCATGGTAGCAGGACCACATTTGGGGGACTCCACCTATAAAAGGAGGGTCGTTGATCCCTAACGGAGACACAATCACCTCCAAGATGACCTACTACTCTATGTGATCCTAGTCATGCGATCAATTATGGCCTGGGATGTGACCTTCACCCCAGACCTGGTCCACCCACCTCACCGACAGACGCCCTCCTTGTCCCAGCAATCCCACACGCCCCGGTGGAACTGAGGGTATATGCATCTTCGTCAGAGCTTGGCGAAGATGAGAGTGGTATTGCTTCGTGGTTTGAGAGACGAGGTTACAAGGTAAACCATGGTGTTGACCATGTGTCAATGTTGTTATCCACATGAGGACCCTCACGAGGTTGAAGAAAGGAAGCAGTGAAATTACTCACCTGCCACCGGCCTTGTGAACAAGAGGGAAGGGCAGAAAGGACCTTCTATCGTGTCCGCAGGTGAGTGAGCCACGCCCATTGTGGTTCTAGGTGGCGTGCAGCCACTGGTCCAGCCAGGATCGGTGTGGACCCAAGGATAATAAAAAAAAGGGTCGCGTTGTTGACGTGGCGGGATCCCATTCGTCGAGAGGTAATTAATTATCTTATGAAATTCATATCTAATGATTGGTAGCTCGGATATGAATAAGTTATATATGAAATTTGATCAGAAAAATACGAGAATCCATTAAAAATATAATTGAAGCCTAATTATACTTACAATTCAAAAAGTACTTAAAGTTGTCACCTTTAATGGTGTTAGTCATGGAAAATCCTAATTTTGATATTAATGAGTTTTAGTAGAGTTCTTTGGATGATTTAAGCCAATAATAATTGGTTCCTAATAACATGAAGAATTAGATCTAAAAAGATAATCTTTATGCATAGTTGGCTTAATTTAGGATTCCATGTATATGAAAGTGCATTAATGGGCTTAAAAACCCTAATTTTGGTGTCAATGATTTTTGATGATATATATTTCGAAATTCATGTTTAAGACAGAGTTATTATGTTTTAAAAACATTGGTAATAAAGAGGCTTTAATGAGAATAGTTAAGTAATTAGGGTTTTGAACATAGAATTACTTTTTTACGGTTTTGTTGACCTAAAACGGTAATGAGAAATAGATCTAAATAACCCTAAGTAAACCCTAATTTGGATTAGAAACCCTAGGAAGTAATCAAAAGTCAATAAAGTAAGTTCTTGATGAGTATGTAGTAAATAGGTTGTACATGCTTTTCAGGATATTGTTGTGCTTGTGTGATTTGTTTGATTGATTGTTTGGATTTCCTGATTGGATCGAATTAAGCATATTTTTGTGAGATCCTAAATTAGGTATGTGGTTATGCTTGTGAATAATCGCTCTAGTTTCACGGATATTTCTGAGGTTTTATCGGTTGCTTAGAAATAATGGCTTGGTTGACTTTTATTTCATGCAACTGTAAAGTGACTATGACTATCACCATAAATATATGTGCATGACTAGTTTAGATCCTAGTCCTCCTTTGTAACTTTGATGATGATGAGATGGATGACCTAGTACATGGTCTACCCTTGGGGTAGGATCATTAGGTTATCTTGAGTCGATTTTGGTCTACCCTTGGGTAGGACCATACAACTACACAGTCCTAGGTCATGGTCTACTTGTAAGGTAGGATCATAGGGGCTATTTGAGATCTACCATATGAGAGGGGCAGTATCCATGTCCACTGTAGGGACAGCACAGAGGCAAGGATATGTAGGGATTGGGTAGTTATATTTAATATGTAAAGTTTGATCTGTTAAACAATAATTTAGTTGCATTATGTTGTTACAAATAGATGTAATATTTTGGTTCCCTTGTGTGCCAGTATAATTCATTATACTAACCGACATTTTGTTTGTTAGTGTTTTAGGAATATCTAAAATTGGACAAACAGTAAAGTGGAACTTGTGAAGAATAAAGTTAAATCATAAAGGAGGATTTAATGATATAGAATTCTATAGTGGGTAGAAGTTCCAGATTTGTATTTTTGAAAGGTATGTGATAAGAAAAATTTTATCCTATTTTAAGCTTAATTGTGATAGAATTTATTAATTATTTTTTATTATTTGTAAAACTATTGATCATGTTTTGGGATAGCGTCTCTGACTTCTTGGTCTTCCTTAATTGGGGGTTATCGGAAAGCGGGGTCGTTACAGGTGGAAACACTGATAGGGGAGAAAAAGAAATGGAAGAGGCGTCTTTTGTTTGTCTTGGTCAAGAAAAATCTCTTCCTTAACAGGAAATGAAGAAAATCATTGATTGCCTTCTTTTGACCCTTCAAATTCTGACTCTCTCTCTACAGATTCCCATTTCTGAAGTTTTGTGCGAATTTTGGCTGGTAACAAACCTTAAAGTGTGTTTGAAAATATATTTTTCCTGTAGGCTTTGAATTTCCTTTCCAACACATATTTAAACATTAAATTCAACCTTCGGATGTGAGAGTTATGCCTATTTTGGTGCAAGGTATATATTTAAATCAGACACTATAGAAAACAAATAGGCACGTTAAATGGTTGGTGGGGTAGTCAAATGACTACTAAAATCATTGTAAAATATATTTTTCTTGTAGAAATTAAAAGTATCTTTTCAAATCATATCTAAACTCCGAATTTGGAATTTGTATGTGGAAGTTACGACTGTTTCGGTGTTGTCTATATATGAATTTTAGGAATTACGGGAATTGTGCAAAACATCTTACAAGAGAGCTTAATGATTGAAGTGATGAGGCCATTTTCCAACAAAAATCAAACCAAATATAATTAAAACTCCAAATAAAGAAAGAAAATCTAAACTAGTACAATTAATTCAAAACTAAGAATTTAAATTACACAACAATCCTAAAAAGATATCTAAAAGATTAAATCAAAAAGGATAAATACACATTTATCAAAATACCCGAACATGAATCTTTATTTTTCCTCAAACAAATAAAATCACAAATAATTCCAATTTATATTAACAACATGTCTATCCTCACCCTTATAAGATCATTTTATTCCTTACCTCCAAATTTGGCCAAGCAACCCAATCTCCTAAAATCACAAAACACAAAATTCTATATTCCCTAGTAAAATCAAATATCACATCTTGTTTCTAAATTAAGAATTTGTAGAAAAATATGTTTCATCTTACTTTTGCTTTGACACTCAGTTTTATTATTGTATTTTTATGTGAATTGTTGCACAAGAATAGGATGAAATTGGGGGCGTGAAAACAAAAAAGGAAGTGGTTTTTTTATCCTGCTCTATTCTACTCGGGATTTAAATTTGTGGAGTTGTGTCTATATTGGTCACAATTTTTTCATGTGCACTTTTGACATATTTTGATGGTACTCCCCTTTTTGGGGTATTGAATTTTTTATATGGGAAGCATGCCACCCCGGACTTGATTTTTTTCCGGCGGTGATTCTTTACTTCTCTTTTTTAGAAAGAAAATAAGGGGGAAACAAAAGGTGTTCTTGTGGTTATAACTTCACATAGTTATTTTTTATTTATTTTTTTGAAAGTGTCATTACATCAGAAAGAATATTCATGTCAATCACATTATACAATATTTATATCAAGTTAATCTATAGTTTAAAAATAGAGAAAAATTTTATTTAGTTTTGATTGATTCCATACGACTCACCAACATTTCCAAGGAGTGATGCTATTTTGGGGTCCTAGGTGACATGATGGTTTGAGACATGGAAATATGTGAAAAAATATTTGCAAATGATTTACTAAATTCAAAGGGTACAATGATAAACATCTATTTATACTGGCCAACTAGATAAAGGCCATTTTGGAACAAAAGAAATAAAACCTGGCCAACTAGATGATAGCCATGAACAAAGCAACTATATGCAAAATAAATAAAAAGGTAGAAATAATGCAAGAATAAAAAAATAAGGGGTGGAATAGAAACATACCACCCATCTCCATCCCAGACTTAGATGTTTGCTCATCTTGAGAAAAATCAAAACATGATATGGAGGGAAGAGAAGAGTGATGATTTCCATGTGGCCCTAGTAGCTTGAAGAATGTCCAGCTAAAGCGGATGTGTATGAGGGTTGGGACCTTCATCAGAGGAGCTTCATAGTGTACCCGATGATAGGGCAATCGTGGAAGCTCAGTGAGTTGTTCATATTTTCTTTCACCTCACATTACCTCCAATAAGATCTACAGATCTTCCTTTGATAGCAAGGGAAGTGTTGAAGATGGATGTGGACTGGAGGAGGTTGGCGGGTACTGACCAGTAATGTCCGTATAGCAGGATGTACAATGTTAGGTGGAGGATCTGGCTCACGTTTTCCACCATCACAATGACCTCCATATGGAATAATTGATGTTGATACAAAAGATTTCAAATCACTTACAAAAGTGTTTTGTTTCTCTGTAAAAATAATGCCATCAACATTGGGTTTGGTAAGTTTCCTTGTTGATATAACATATGGCTAATTCTTTTGTACAAGGGTTCCCCATGGATTCAGGAGGGATGATGATGTCTTCCTTGCAGACAATAGAAGGGGGTGTATGGGCTTCTTCCGACGGTGGTATCTCCCCTTCAAGATTAGCCATGTGTGCGATGGAAATTGGTTGTGATGGCTTGGGAAGAATCATAAAAGGGATAAGATGCTCGTTATACAATATATACTCAAAAGAGGGGTATTCATATATGGTATCATTTGGATTTATCTTAAGGATGGTATGGCTTGTTGGATCTTCATAATGATTCTCCTAATTTGACATTTCATATTCAAGTAATAGAGTCTCTAAAGGAAATATAGGGATACCAATCTCCTCATCACACACGCAAAATATGGCTCCATGGTTTACATTATTTCTTCAGGATCTAACACATATGACACAATAATAGGATCATCAGCGTCATTGTCGAGGAGAACCATTTTGGGCTTCTCATTCTCTACAGAGGGAGTTTGTGATTGAGCCTCTAGTAAGGTATCTAACATGGCTTGACTGGATTCAAGTTTTGTTAGTCCTTCTGTTGGCATCTTCTCTAGTGCCATAAGTCTCTCTTCCAATTGGGGAGTAAACTGGGTTTCATAACTGGGTATATACCCCACCCCCAATTTGATCGTCCTCATCATAACCCCCATAATGATCTTAGGCTTGATTCTGTGTATGTTGCTTGTGGTATTGCTCCTCATAATAATCTTCAAAAGATGGTGAATTGTAATTTTCATTGTATCCATCATGGTGGGAAGATTCAATATTACAAGGTGTCACTGAATCATGGGGGAACATATTTGGAACATTTGGGTTTTGGGATCGGGCTTTCAACAAAGTGGCTAACAAAGTTTGTCTAGTTATAAATTTTATTATCATCTTCTCTAGGGACCTAAGTTTCTCTTCTTGCTAAGGATTACATCGAGTATCATAAATAGGTCCATTTTCCCAAAAATTCTATTGGTCGTACCCTCCAAATTTATGTTGACCATACCCCCCCCCAGAATATGGATAGCAAGGTTCCCCATAATGGTTCTCAAAAAAATATGGATTCACATTGTACCCACTAGGATGAAAGGGTTTGCAAAAAGGGGTGCTATGGGATAAAGTCAGACAGAAAAGAGATGTGTGGTGGTAAAGACCACTTTATTAACATTGTGGGGGATATTTGGATGCCCACTCCATTAGAAAAGTTCCTAAAAGATATGTCAATAAACGCATGAGAGAAGAGAGATTACAAGATAATGGTTTAATCAAAATTACAAAGTGAACTAAAAATTATAAAGCTAAAAAAATGTGGAATAAACTAAAATTACAAAAAAAACTAGAAAGTAGTATTGTTGGAATGGAAACTCGGCAGAAAAAGGAGATACACTTTCAAAATTGTGCTCAGAAGGAAAAAAGAAATTACAAAAATCTATGACGGAAATTATACAACAAGGCTAAAATTTGTTGAACATGCTAAAAAAAATTATGAAAAAAAAATAAATTGTGGAACAAGATTAAAATTTACAAAAACAATAAACTAGAAAGCACTACTGTCAGAATGGAAACTCAGTAAAAGGATGAGATACACTACCGGAATGTTACTCAATAGGCAAAAAAAATTACAAAAATCTACAAAAAGAAATAATGAAACAGAAGATATAGAACAAGACTAAATTTATATAAGTTAGAGAAACATAAACAAATTTATACAAGATATACAAGCAACAAAATCTGAAAAATAACCTTACCGTCTCCGACAACGGTGCTAAATTGATGTGTGTCTAGCACACCAATCACTAGGAAAATTATCATGTAATTTATCTTTTTTCTACTTTCCAATAAATGCTAATATAGAAAGGTCGATCCACAGAGACGGCGATGAAGATGGTTGAATTTCAAATCCAATTGCGAGAACAAGAATGTAAAATCCATTTTAAGAGTTTGTTAAAACTAAAACAAAATAAAATAAATATGTTGAATTAAAGATCAACTAATCAAAAGAAAGAAATGCCATTGATAAGGGATTTCACCACCCTAGCTGATGTGAAATGAGACCAAAGAAATTACACGATAAGAAAGATAAAGGAAGGTATGGAAACATTCATAAATGATTCACAAAAGATGAACTCCCTGTGAACCCATTTGTCATGGCATTCATGGATCCTAGTTTGATCATCCTAATGGGGACTTTTCTGAGGACTCATCCACATTCCCATGAAATCGATTTGGTTATTCTAAATCTTGGGTTTCAAAGTCACATCTTCCAAGATTAATAAGCAATAAAAATGAGAGATCACTTCGTTAAAATCGTCGATATCCAAACCAAAAACATTATATCTAAAAAGTAGTGTAATACTTTGATCCAATCATCAAATGGAAAAGGGGTTGCTCCACTCACCTCAATAAGAAGACAACTCACTAGACATAAGAGGGGAAGCAAAAGGAAGAAGGAAAGAAGTCATAGACCACAGGAAGAAGAATATCTAAGGAGATCTAGGTGGTGTCTGTTAAACGTCTTGATCCCTTAATCTTCCGTTCAAAGAGAAAAGAATGAGAAGTAAAGAATGAGAATAACCAAGATCCAGAGATGAAGAACCGAATTTGTTTTGCAAAAATGGAAGATTACAAATATGGAAGAAAATGTGAGTACAAAATTGAAGACTACAAACTAAAACTCTATTACAAGTAAGATTTGAATTACCACTAAGACTCGATGATTTTTCTTGTGGAGTCCCCCTTACTTTTATAGGAGGAGGGGTAGAAACACTGAAAGGGGAGAAGAAAGAATGGAAGAGGCGGTTGTTGTTTGTCTTAATCAAGAAAAATCTCTTTCTTAATAGGCAATAAAGAAAATCATTGATATCTTCTTTTGACCCTTCAAATACTAACTCTTTCTCTCTACAGAATCTCGTTTCTGAATTTCATGTGAATTATGTCTAGTAAGAAACTTTAAAGTACATCCAAAAAAATATTTTTCATGTAGTCTTTGAATTTCCCTTCCAACGCATATTTAAACATAAAATTCAACCTTCGGATGTGAGAGTTATGCCTATTTTGGTGCAAGGTGTATACTTAAATCAGGCACTATGGGAAAACGAACAGGCATGTTAACTAGTTGGTTGGGTAGTCAAATGACTACCAAAATCATCAAAAAGTATAAGTTTCTTGTAGAAATTGAAATTATCTTTTTGAAACATATCTAAACTCGAAATTTGGATTTTTATGTGTGAGTTATGATTGTTTTGGTGATGTCTATACATGAATTTCAAGAACTGTGGGAATTGTAAAAAACATCTTCTAAGAGAGCTTCAGGATTGGAGTGATGAGGCCATTTTCCTACAAAAATCAAATCAAATATAATTAAAACTCCAAATAAAGAAAGAAAATCCAAACTGGTACAATTAATACAAAACTAAGAAAATAAATAACAAAACAACCTAAAAAGACATCTAAAATATTAAATTAAAAAGGATAAATATACTTTTATCAAAATACCCCGGACTTCATTCTTTATTTGTCCTCAAACAAATAAAATCACAAATAATTTCAATTTATACTAACAACATATCTATCCTCATCCTTATAACATCACTTTATTCGTTACCTCCAAATTTGGCCATGCAACCCAATCTCCTAAAGCCACAAAACACAAAATTATATATTTCCTATCAAAAACAAATATCATATCTTATTTCTAAATCAAGACTTTGTAGAAATATATGCATCATCTTACATTTGTTTTGACACTCTTGATTTTATTATTTTATTTTTTTATGTGAGTTGTTGCACAAGAATAGGATGAAATTGGGGGGTGTGAAAACAAAGAAGGAAGTGGTTTTTCCTATCCGTCCTCTATTTGACTCGGGATTTGAATTTGTTGAGTTGTTGCTACATTGGTCACAATTTTTTCATGTGCACTTTTGGCATATTTTGATGCTACGCCCCTTTGTGGGGTATAGAATTTTTTATATGGTAAGCATGCCACCCCCGACTTGATTGTTTTTTTTGTCAATCCGACTTGATTGTTGTCTGGTGGTGATTCTTTGCTTCTCTTTTTTAGAAATAAAATTAGGGGAAAACAAAAGGTGTCCTTCTGGTTATAACTTCACACAGTTGTTTTCTCTTTTTTTTGAAAGTGTCATTACATCAGAATGAATATTCATGTCAATCACATTATATAAGATTTATATCAACTAAATATATAGTTTAAAAATAGAGAAAAAATGTGTTTGATTTTGATTGATTCCATACGACTCACCAACTTTTCCAAGGAGTGATGCTATTTTGGGGTCTTAGGTGACATGATGGTTTCAGACATGGCAATTTGTGAAAATTTTTACAAATGATTTACTAAATTCAAGGGTTACATGATAAACATCTATTTATATTGGCCGACTAGATAAAGGTCGTTTTGCAACAAAAAGAAATAAAACTAGGCCAACTAGATAATGGCCATGAACAAAGCAACTATATGCAAAACAAATAAAAAGGCAGAAATAATGCAAGAATAAAAAAGATAAGGGGGTGGAATAGAAATATACCACCCACCTCCACCCCAGACTTAGATTTTTTCTTGTCCTAAGCAAGACCAAAATCCAAGATGGAGGGAAGAGAAGAGCAAGGATTTCCAGGTGGCCCAGGTAGCTCAAAGAACGTCCAGCTAAAGGGGATGTGTACGAGGGTTGGGACCTTCATCAAAGGAGCCTCATAGTGTACCCAATGATAGGGCATTCATGGAATCTCAGTGAGGTGTTCATATTTTCTTTCACCTTGCATTCCCTCTAATAAGATCCATAGATCTTCCTTCGATATCAAGGGAAGTGTTGAATATGGATGTGGATTGGGGGAGGTTGGCGGGTACCCGACCACTAATGTCTGTAGAGCAGGATGTGCAAGAGTTAGGTGGAGGATCTGGCTCAGGTTTTCCACCATCACAATGACCTACATATGGAATAATTGATGATGATACAAAAGATTTCAAATCATTTACAAAAGTGTTTTATTTCTCTGTAAAAATAATGCTACCAACATTGGGTTTGGTAAATTTCATTGTTGATATAACATATGGCTAATTCTTTTGTACAAGGGTTCCCCAAGGATTCAGGAGGGATGATGATGTCTTCCTTGCAAACAATGGAAGGGGGTGTATGGGCTTCTTCCGATGGTGATATCTCTCCTTCTAGATCATCCATGTGTGCGATAAAAATTGGTTGTGATGGATTGGATAGAATCATAAAGGGGATTAGATGCTCATTATACAAAATAGACTCAAAAGAAGGGTATTGGTCTATGGTATGATTTGGATTTATGTTAAGGATGGTAAGGTTTGGTGGATCTTTAGAATGATTCTCCTACTTCAACATTTCATATTTCAGTAATAGAGTCTCTAAAGGAAACATAGGGATACCAACACCCTCATCACATGCAAAATATGGCTCCATGGTTTGTGTTATTTCTTTAGGATCCAACACATATGACACAAAAATAGGATCATGGCCATCATTTTCGGGGAGAAACATCTTGGGTTGCTCAAGCTCTACAGGGGGAGTTTATGATTGAGCCTCTAGTAAGGTGTCTAACATGGCTTGATAGGATTCAAGTTTTTATTGTCCTTCTACTGCCATCTTCTCTAGGGCCCTAAGTCTCTCTTGTAGTTGAAGAGTAAACCGAGTTTCATAACTGGGTATTTACCCCCCCCCAAAAAAAATTGATCATCCTCACCATAACCCCCATAATGATCTAGGCTTGATGCTCGGCATGTTCCTTGTGGTATTGCTCCTCATAATAATATTTAAAAGATGGTGGATTGTAATTTTCATTGTATCCATCATGGTGGGAAGATTCAATATTACAAGGTGTCACCAAATCATAAGGGAACATATTTGGAACATTTGGGTTTTGGGATTGGGCTTTCAACAAATTTCATCACTAGCACGAAAGTAGTTCATGTTTTCTATTCTAACTTGCATTGGAATTATGACACCCTCGTATCCCCACCTAATACTCAAGTAGTCCTAACATCCATGATAGTCGAGAAGAAATTCCAAGTCTCTAAGGATACCCTGAACATCTTCTTCTCAGGTACCGATGAGACTTACACCTGGTGTAAGGGTTACCCCGAGTATTTTGACCTAGTTGAGCCTGAGGCTTTCTACAAGCAATATGATCTTACTCTCTTTGATATTATATATTCTTGAAGAAGCCTCATTTCCCCTATAAGAAGAAGTGCACCCTTCCCTCCTCTGCCTTGGATCTTAAGAGACGCATCCTCATCCTAGTTGTTAACTGCAATATCCACCACAAGAAGAATCAAACGGAGATTGCAGAAAACACTATGGTGATCATGTATTGTCTCTTAGAGAATGTCAGAGTCAAGTGGTCAAGATATGTTCTCCACCATATGACCATCTTTGACTCAGGCAAGAACACCTGCGGCACCCATCCTCCCTACCCAGCCCTGATTTGTGGTTTATTTCATCTTTCCATTGGAAAATCTCTTTTCCATGACTTTCATTACAAACCTATCCAGAAAGGAGTTTTTATCAGTGAGACCACTCTTCAAAATTTTGTTCCTATTCTCTCCTCCTCCACTCTTGGTGCCTCTACCTCTTCTCGAGTACCTCCACCACCTCAGCCTACCTGTTCTTCTCATGCCTCGTTTCATGTATCCAAAGAAACCCTTATGGGCTACATGATGCATCAACAGGCATACAACCTTCAAGTTTAGGAGCACCTACAACAGGACCTATGTTCAATCATGTCCAACATGAATGTATCATGTGCACATCCCTACCCAGCCTACCAGCCCTACCCAGGAGGTAATTTTGCATCCTATTCATACAATCACTTTTTCCCAACCCCTCTACCTACACCTTCTGCTGCTACATCCTCTGTTGTTGGTGGACCTTCCCCTGTTGTGCTGCCTATAACTACTAGCCCTTTGGCCACTCTGCTTGCCAGCCTTAGTATTTTTTCTCCTTCCTTTCCACAAGCCAACGAGCTCCATGCTCTTGGTATGTCTTGGGATGAGCAGAATGCTCATTGGCCCAATCATGATATCGGTCCCTCTATAGATGAAGAGATGTCAGACCAGGCTGATGAGGAGGATGTTGATGATGACGAGGCTATTGGTGATGATGAGGATGATGGTGCTACTGATGATGATGGATCTGATGGCTTTTTTGGTGACTCCGGTGATGAAGGTGATGATGTTTCACTTCAGACGGAGATGAAAACTACAAGCATGATGTTGATGATGTTGTGGATGATGCAGATATACATGACCTAGATATCTAGTTGCTCTTAGTTTTTAGTCTAGTTGCTGATAATATATATCTTTCTAGGCTATTTTGTATTAGCAAGATCTGGACACATGTTCTGAGTTTTACTATTTTCTCATCTTAGCTTTCATCATTTTGGCTTGTAGCTATTTTATGAGAACTTGCTTTATGGGTTGTAATCTTATTTCTGTGTACACTTACTCTTTGATTTGCTATATATTATGAGTTGGTTCCATATTTTACCATATTTTGATTATTCCTTAAACTTCTTGTTTCTCTCATCTCTGTTCGATGCATGCTTTTGAGATTGCATGTTATGGATATATGCTTGGTTGTGCTTGGAAAAGACCTTTTCTTTTTTATTCTCTTCTACCCCCTTCCTTTTTATAATGTTAAAAGGGGGAGAGAAATTCAATGAATTGAAGCTCAACCATATTTCTTTTATTGCCTATGTGATCCTTTTCTTATTCATTATATGATTTATCATGTGACTTGCTAAAGGACCATATAGTATGTATGTGTTATATTACTTTGTGTAGATAGACTAACTATGCAGGTTGAAGTAAGTATAAATTGAGAGGGAGAAATTCACATTGTTCAAATCTTGAATCCCCTTACAATGCACAAGTCAAAGGTATAACTTCAATACCCTTTTCGATATGATTGCCCATATTTTTTTTTTGGTCGGTGAAAAACTCAGATGCTATTAAAAATCCAAAACTTTAGGTACAAGAAGACGCACCCCCTAACCCTTTGCAGGATTACAGAAAGAAACTAAAGACCAGATTAAATCAGTCTTGAACATAAGATCTCTAAACAGAAAAAACTACAAACCAGAAGAAAACATCCCAGAAAATACATAAAAAAGAGACTAACTATCCATCAGTCTAAACATATGAGGAGCTACACTGACAATAAAGACCACACACAAATTGTGCAGGCACAGAAGGAAGATGAAGGACACCCATCCTTTATCTACGCACCAAGCAAGGCCGCACTTCAGAATTGGAATTCATCTGTCTCAAACATGATCCCAGCAGGATGGAATCAAAATAGGTCATACAAAAGGACTCCCGAGAAAGAGAGAAGAGAAAACGTGGCAGTTCAACCTCTCCTATACCAACAACTACCTAGCAGCTACTGTACATCAAGGAGCAGCCCACAGGACTCTTCTCTACCAAACCGAGCAAGCTTCCAAGCTGCATAATCTGGTCCAAAAGGAACCAGCACAGGTGATATCAACGGTTCATGTCCATGAAAAGGAGAGCCCCCTGTCCTCCATATGCATTTTTCTCACCACCTAAAAAAATGGAATCTAAGAAGGCTTCATTTCCATCTTCATTAACCGTATGAGAACCACCCAGGGACCTTTTTGGAACAGCCAAGATTCCAAGAAGCATGTGCCTAGTCTCCTGCTTGCACAGAGACTCCAAACTCCATGATCGAACCCCTATTTACACAGAGGCAAATCATCGAGCACCTTGTGAGTGCTCCATCACGTAGCATCAAGGGTCACTAGACAAAATCCAGGACCCAGAACTGCCTCCTCACTCCAACCCAAGCTCTACCCCAAGCGATGACGACCAGAGCTACTTGAGGTCCGGAGATCACTGCTTGAACGCAGAGCCTCACTTTGGATGAAGATAGCACTGATGACATCGGTTGGTGAAGCCCCACCATGGACGGGTAGCTATGGGCCATCCACCGGCCGGCAGGGACACCTGCTCACCCCTCTCTCCCACAGGGAGTAGCAAGACGCCTCCCCTACAGAGGGTCGGCATGGCCCAGCACTGATCCGCCCAAGTCCGAGGAAGAGGGCCGACCAGCGACTAAGGAAGGGGTGTCGACGTTGGGAGAAGACAACCAGAGGCGAAACGCCCAAGCACGGCAGCCACCCAGCGCTCAGCCGCCATCACTATCGCCAATCACGTCGAGGTTGAATCGAGGTTGCCATTACACTAGCCTAGCTAGCAAGCGACTCAGGGGAAGGGGGAACCAAGAGACTGAAAGAAGTGATTGAGCAAGCCCCTTTTCTTCACCTGGACGGAGCGGCAACAAGGGGGCAGATCTAGGGCGCGGCCCTCTCCACCCATCACTCATATATGGGATGGAGCCGACAAATCGAGTCATCACACACACTGGATCTGAGCACCACAGCGGCGCTCGTGTCTCCCCTCTACCTAGCCAAGAGGCGATCTACTCTAGCTAAAGGTCGATCATCAAACGGACGCCATCTCCATCGTCACCTAAGCATCGCTCCACCCAACAAACTCTTGTCTATCGTGGTTGGGACAGGGGGAGGAAGGCACCGATCAGGTACCCCCTCTCCCAGTGATGACCAACGGAGAAGAAAATAAGAGAGAAGGTAGATAAAAACCCTAGAAAGAGAGGAGCCCGTGCGACCGATCAACACAACTATCTACATTGCCCATATTTTGATAATGACTTAACCATTCCATTCCTATGTATCTAATATATTTGTTTAAGATTGATTTTAGGTTTTAGGTACATGAAAAGGATCAAATTACACAAGCCCTAGCTTGTTCAAGTTCAAGTCATATGCAATGCAAGTGTGCAATTTGGGAAATCACTCAAAATGACCTTAGAAGAATTTTTTAATCGTGGTCGGGCCAGGGGGAGGAAGGCACCGATCAGGTACCCCCTCCCCCAGTGATGGCCAACGGAGAAGAAAACAAGAGAGAAGGTAGATAAAAACCCTAGAAAGAGAGGAGCCCGTGCGACCGATCAACACAACTATCTACATTGCCCATATTTTGATAATGACTTAACCATTCCATTCCTATGTATCTAATATATTTGTTTAAGATTGATTTTAGGTTTTAGGTACATGAAAAGGATCAAATTACACAAGCCCTAGCTTGTTCAAGTTCAAGTCATATGCAATGCAAGTGTGCAATTTGGGAAATCACTCAAAACGACCTTAGAAGAATTTTTTAATCACTTGTGTTGATGATATGACTTGTAACAAAGATGATAAAAATATTAGGGACACTTAATACCAAGGTTTAATCACTTAAAAATCAACTTCAAAAAAATTTCACAGGTTGTTCATCGGTCGAGTTGGAAAAATAATGATTTTTTTGAAGATGACCCATCAGTCGAGTTGTACACTCACAGAACTCAACTGACCGACTCACTGAGAAAATCTAATTTTAGCTCATCGGTCAAGTTTACCAGAACAAACTCGACTAATAGTTTGAAAATTGACTTTGTCTTTTAGTTGATCGGTCGAGTTACCTTTATTGAAACTCAATCGAATGTACTGTATGAAAAATATAGAAAAAGTGATTATAACCGTTGGTGAGTTGTTTTGGGTGAAAATAGATCTGTTGCATTGTGGAAAACAAATATATTTCGATCCTAAGTGATCCCAAACTCAAGGGAACACCCACAGCTATAAATAGGACCCCTTGGAGTTTATTCCAAGTTTGCCCATTCATGCTATCCTAAGTCTTTGCTATAGTTGAGTGTGTTGCAACTCCTTGAGCCCCTTTCTCTCTCTATTTTACACTTCATTTCATGATTATGAGTGAGATAGGCATGTTGTAAGAGAGATACTCCCTTATGCATGTAAAGCTCTCATCTTCTCCATCTTCCCTACCCCTTTTCTCCATGAAGCAAAGGTGAAGCAAGCTACTCCAAGTGAAGGTGGAGTTGTTGTTGTTCCTCTTCAAGATTGATGAAGAGGTGGTGATCTTCTCCAGGTGAAGGAGAAGACAAAGGCTGAAGATCCAAGAAGAGTGGAAAAGTTCTTGAAGGCGGAAGGCTTTTTCTAGAGTGGGAAAGACCTTGGAAGAAGGTTGAAGACTCTTGCAAAGTGGGTAAGTCCATGGTAAGGTGGAATACTCTTTGTGCTTGCATGGGTAAGTTCTTTGATGGTCTTATTTTGTAACTCTTATTGGTGATAAGATAAAGAAAAGCACTTGCAAAATCCTAGAGTTTGATCTCTCTAGGTAGTGGACTGACTCTCTCCTGGTTTGGAGAGTGGAACCAGTCTACATGATTTTTTCAAGTGCTTGATATCAATTCCTCTCATCCTTGATATGCTTGTTAGTTAGGACTTCAAATTGCACTTAAGATATTGGTTTTAACTTGATATAATTTGAAGGTCTAATCTATCATGTGAGAATTTTTAAAGCTCTATTCACCCCCCTCTAGAGCCCTGGATCTAACAATTATAACTATGGAAGAAAATGTGGGTACCAAATTGAGGACTACAAATAAAAACTCTAATACAAGTAAGATTTGAATTACCACTAAGACTTGATGGTTTTTCTTGTGGACTCCCCCCTCCTTTTATAGGGGAAGGATGTAGAAACACTGAAAGGGGAGAAGAAGGAATGGAAGAGGCGGATGTTGTTTGTCTTGATCAAGAGAAATCTCTTCCTTAATAGGCAATAAAGAAAATCATTGATTGCCTTTTTTACCCTTCAAATTTTGACTCTCTCTCTCTGTAGATTCCCATTTCTGAAGTTTCATACAAATTTCGTCTGGTAACAAACATCATAGTGCATCCGAAAATATATTTATCATGTATACCTTTGAATTTTCTTTCTAACGCATATTTATACATTGAATTCAGCCTTCGGATGTGAGAGTTATGCCTATTTTGGTGCAAGGTATATATTTAAATCAAGCACTTCGGGAAAACAAACATGCAAGTTAACTAGTTGGTCAAATGACTACCAAAATCATTGGAAAATATATTTTTCTTATAGCAATTGAAATTGTATTTTTAAAACAGATCTAAACTCTAAATCTGAAATTTGTATGTGGAAGTCATGACTGTTTTGGTATTGTTTATACATAAATTTTAGGAACTGCGGGAATTGTGCAAAACATCTTACAAGAGAGATTGAAGTGATGAGGTCATTTTCCTACAAAAATAAAACGAAATATAATTAAAACTCCAAATAAAAAAACAAAATCTAAACTAGTACAATTAATACTAAACTAAGAAAATAAACAACAAAACAATCTTAAAAAGATATCTAAAAGATTAAATTAAAAAGGATAAATACGCATTTATCAAAATACCCTAGACTTGAATCTTTGTTTGTCCTAAAACAAATAAAATCACAAATAATTCCAATTTATACTAAAACATGTCTATCCTCACCCTTATAACATCATTTTATTCATTACCTCCAAATTTGGCCAAGCAACCAATCTGCTAAAATCCCAAAACACAAAATTATAAATTCCCTATCAAAAATAAATATCATATTTTGTTTCTAAATCAAGACTTTGTAGAAAAACATTCTTTCTCTTACTTTTATTTTGATACTCTCAATTTTATTATTGTTTTTTTATGTGAGTTGTTGCACAAGAACAGGATGAAATTGGGGGGAATGAAAATAAAGAAGGAAGTGGTTTTATTTTATCTCTCCTCTATTTGACTTGGGATTTGAATTAGTGGAGTTGTGGTTACATTGGTCACAATTTTTTCATGTGCACTTTTGGCATATTTTGATGGTACGCCCTTTTGTGAGGTATGAATTTTTGATATGGGAATCATGCCACCCCAGACTTGATTTTTGTCCGGTGGTGATTCTTTACTTCTCTTTTTTAGAAAGAAAATAAGGAGGAAACAATAGGTGTCCTTGTGGTTGTAACTTCACACAGTTATTTTCTCTTTTTAAAAAAGTGCCATTACATCAGAAATAATATTCATGTCAATCATATTATACAAGATTTATATCAAGTTAATCCATAGTTTAAAAATAGAGAAAAAATGTACTTGGTTTTGATTGATTCCATATGACTCACTGACGTTTCCAAGGAGTGATGCTATTTTTGGGTCCTAGGTGACATGATGGTTTCAGACATGGCAATTTGAGAAAAAAATTACAAACTATTTACTAAATTCAAGGGTACAATGATAAACATCTATTTATACTGGCCGACTAGATAAAAGTCATTTTGTAATAAAAGAAATAAAACCTGGTCAACTAGATAATAGCCATGAACAAAGCAACTATATACAAAACAAATAAAAAGGCATAAATAATGCAAGAATAAAAAAGATAAGGGGTGGAATATAAAAATACCACCCGCCTCCACCCCAGACTTAGATTTTTGCTTGTCTCAAACAAAATCAAAACTCGAGATGGATGGAAGAGAAGAGAGAGGATTTCTAGGTGGCCATGGTAGCTCAAAGAACGTCCAGCAAAAGGGGAAGTGTACGACGGTTGGGACCTTCATCAAAGGATCTTTATGGTGTACCCGATAATAGGACAGATGTGTCAGCTCAGTGAGGTGTTCATATTTTCTTTCACCTTGCATTCCCTTTAATAAGATCCACATAATTTCCTTCGATAGAAAGGGAAGTGTTGAAGATGGATGTGGATTAGGGGAGGTTGGCGGGTACTCGACCAGTAATATCCATAGAGCAGGATGTATAGAGTTAGGTGGAGGATTTGGCTCAGGTTTTCCACCATCACAATGACTTGCATATGGGAGAATTGATGTTGATACAAAAGATTCCAAATCATTTACAAAAGTGTTTTCTTTCGCAATAAAAATAATGCCATCAGCATTGTGTTTGGTAAGTTTCATTGTTTATATAACATAAGACTCTAATTATTTTGTATAAGGGTATCCTAAGGATTCATGAGGGATGATGATGTCTTCCTTGCAGACAACAGAAGGGGGTGCATGGGCTTCTTCCAACGGTGGTATCTCCCCTTCTAGATAAGTCATGTGTGCAATGGAAATTGGTTGTGGTGGCTTGGGAAGAATCATATAGGGGATTGGATGCTCATTATACAAAATATACTCAAAAGAAATGTATTGGTCTATTATATCATTTGGATTTATGTTAAGGATGAGATGGCTTGTTGGATCTTCAGAATGATTCTCCTGCTTCGATGTTTCATATTCAAGTAATAGAGTCTCTAGAGGAAAGATAAGGATACAAACATCCTCATCACATGCAAAATATGGTTCCATGGTTTGTTCTATTTCTTCAGGATCTGACACGTATGACACAATAATAGGATCATTGTCATGTTTGTCGAGGAGAACCATCTTGGGTTTCTCAAGCTCTACAGGAGGAGTTTGTGATTGAGCCTCTAATAAGGTATCTAACATGGCTTGACTGGATTCAAGTTTTGCTTGTCATTCTACTTCCATCTTCTCTAGGGCCTTAAGTCTCTCTTCCCGTTGGGGAGTAAACTGGGTTTCAGAACTGGGTATATTCCCCCCCCCCACAATTTGATCATCCTCACCATAACCCCCATAATGATCTTAGGCTTGATGCTCGGCATGTTGCTTGTGGTATTGCTCCTCATAATAATCTTCAGAAGATGGTGGATTATAATTTCTATGCATCCAACATGGTGGGAAGATTCAATATTACAAGGTGTCACCGAATCATGGGGAAACATATTTGGAACATTTGGGTTTTAGGATTGGGCTTTCAACAATGTTTGGCTAGTCATCAGTTTTGATGCCATCTTCTCTAGGGACCTAAGTTTCTCTTCTTGCTAAGGATTACATTGGGTATCATAATAGGTTCATTTTTCCCCAAAGTTCAGTTGGTCATACCCTCCAAAATTATGTTGATCATAACCCCCCCCCCCCCAGAATATGGATAGAAAGGTTCCCCATAATGGTTCTCAGAAAAATATAGATTCATATTATACCCACTAGGATGAAAGAGCTCGTAAAGAGGGTTGTTATGGGATAAAGTGAGACATCCAAGAGATGCATGGTGGTAAAGACCACAATAATAACATTGTGGGGGATATTAGGATGCCCACTCTATTAGAAAAGTTCCTACAAGATATGACAATCAATGCACGAGAGAAGAGAGATTACAAGATAATGGTTTAGTTAAAATTACAAAGAGAACTAAAAATTATAAAGCTAAAAAATTGTGGAATAAACTAAAACTACAAAAATAATAACTAGAAAGCAGTACTGCTGGAATGGAAACTCAGCAGAAAGAGGAGATACACTTCCAAAATTGTGCCCGTAAGGCATAAAGAAATTACAAAAATCTAAAAAGGAAATTATAGCACAAGTATAAAAATTAAAAAAATGAAATAAAAATAAATTATGGAACGAGATTAAAAATTACAAAAAAATAAATTAGAAAGTAGTATTGTCGGAATGGAAACTCGGTAGAAGGAGGAGATGCACTACCAGAATGCTACTCTATAGGTAAAAAATTTACAAAAATCTACAAAAAGAAATTATGAAACATAAGATATAGAACAAGACTAAAGTTGTACAATTGAGAGTAATATGGATAAATTTATACAAGATATACAAGAAACCAGATATGAAAAATAACCTTGTCATCCCTGGCAACGGCACCGAATTGATGTGCGTCGTTTAGCACACAAATCACTAAGAAAATTATCCTAGAGTTTATCATTTTTCTACTTTTTGATAAGGGCTAGTATATAAGGGTTGATCCACAGAGAAGGCGATGAAGATGGTTGAGTTTTGAATCTGATTGCGATAACAAGAATGTAAAATCTGTTTTAAGAGTTTGTTAAAACTAAAACAAAATAAAATAAAGATGTTGAATTAATGATCAGCTAATCAAAAGAAACAAATAACAAATTTAAGAGATTTCACCACCCTATACGATGTGAAACAAGACCAAAAAAATTATACCATAAGAAAGATAAAGGAAGGTATGTGAAACATTTATAAATGATTCACAAAAGATGAACTCCATGTGAACCCATTGGTCCTGCGTTCACAGATCCTAGTTCAATCATCCTAATGGGTAGGGGTGAGCAGAATTTGGTTAATAACCGATTAACCGAACGGTTAATTCCGAATGGTTAATTTTTTTGGGTCAATTTGGTTAATTTGGTTAATTTATTTCGGTTAATCGGTTAAATGGTTAATTTGACGGTTAAAGATATTTTTGGTTTGGTTAACCGAATTAACCGAATAGTCAGAATTTATTCATAAATAATATCCTACACATGCATATATACATATATAGTTGTACTTTTATTTCAAAATACTTTCCCATATATATAGTAATCAAGTTTTTACGAGCCATACAAAATTAAATTTACAATAATACTACTATAATATAACAATATTGTCCCAAATTCTATGACTATTTCAAATAATATTATTATGTGAGTGTTATTTGGTTAACCAAATTAACCGACCGAATTAACCATTAACCGATTGGATAATAACCTAATTAACCGACTCAATTTGGTTAGGTTAATGGTTAAAATCTCAAACTATAAATTAACCGTTCAACCGAACCGAATTAACCGTAACCGACCGAATTAACCGAATGCTCACCCCTACTAATGGGGTCTTTCCCGAGGTCTCATCCATATTCCCATTAAATTAATTTGGTTGTTCTAAATCTTGAGTTCCACGGTCGCATCCTCAAGATCAACAAGCGATAAAAATGAGAGATCACTTCGTTAAAAATCATCAATATCCAAATCAAAAACCATTGTATCTAAAAAGTAGTGTAATACTTTGATCCAATCATCACATGGCTAAGGGGTTGCCCACTTCACCTCGATAAGAAGACTACTCACTAGCCATAAGAGGGTAAGAGAAAGGAAGAAGGAAAGAAGCCATAGACTATAGGAAGAAGAATCTCCAAGGAAATCTAGGTGGTGTCAGCTTAACGGCTTGATCCCTTAATCCTTTATTCTAAGAGAAAAGAATGAGAAGTAAAGAATGAGAATAACCAAGATCTAGAGATGAAGAATCGAAGTTGTATTGCAAAAATAGAAGATTACAACTATGGAAGAAAATGCGAGTACAAAATTGAGGACTACTAACTAAAACTCTATTACAAGTAAGATCTGAATTGCCACTAAGACTCGATGATATATCTTGTGGAGTCCCCTCTCCTTTTATAGGGGAAGGAGGGGTGGAAATCCTGAAAGGGGAGAAGAAGGAATGGAAGAGGCTATTATTATTTGTCTTGATCAAGAAAAATCTCTTCCTTAATATGCAATAAAGAAAATCATTGATTGACTTCTTTTGACCCTTCAAATTTTGTCTCTCTCTGTAGACTCTCGTTTTTGAAGTTTCATGCAAATTTCGGTTGGTAAAAAACTTTAGAGTGCATTCAAAAATATATTTTTCTCATATACCTTTGAATTTCCTTTCCAACGCATATTTAAACATTAAATTCTGCCTTCGGATGTGAGATTTATGTCTATTTTGGTGCAAGGTATATATTTCAATCTGACACTGTAGGAAAACAAACAAGCACGTTAACTGGTTGGTTAGGCAGTCAAATGACTACCAAAATTATCGGGAAATATATTTTTCTTGTATAAATTGAAATTATTTTTTCAAAACATATCTAAACTCTGAATTTTGATTTGTATGTGGGAGTTATGATTGTTTTGGTGTTGTTTATACATGAATTTTAGGAACTGCGGAAATTGTGCAAAACATCTTACAAGAGAGCTTAATGATTGGAGTGATGAGGTCATTTTCCTACAAAAATCAAACCAAATATAAATAAAACTCCAAATAAAGAAAGAAAAATCTAAACTAGTACAACTAATACAAAACTAAGAAAATAATAACAAAACAATCCTAAAAAGATATCTAAAAGATTAAATTAGAAAAGATAAATACATATTTATTTGTTTCATGTACACTGAGCCAGTAGCTCATCAACCTATAGAAATATTTTTCATGAAAGGGTCCAGGTACATCAGAAGTGATGGAATCCAGCTTATATCAAGAGTACAATAGAGGTATCATAAAGAGATAGTTATATTAGATGGTCGGTATCTTATCCTTCCCCTAGATTTAAGGAATGGGAGAGTGAGAAAGAGAGTAGTTTGCAATAAGTTGTACATGATGTATTTTAAGTGAAACTCTTTCTTTTATGAAAAAATTAAACTCTATTGTAATCTTTTATGTTAAATAAGAAGTTATCAGTAGTGTATTGTTGTTGTTATATATTTTAGAAAAGAAAAAAGAAAAATCTAAGGATGATTTTCAGTAAGTAAAGAGAACGGTTAGATGAATCCTTCCTAGGTAGGGTGAAACCTTGGTTAGTGGGTTTAGATCGCATCATCAACACATGTTTTGACTTATCTAAAGGAGGGTAAGGGATTCATCATTTTTCATGATGCATCTAAGGGATGTCTAGTATATGGGCTTATGCAAAATGACAAAGTCTAATTTTATGCTTCCAGATAGTAGCATAAGACTGAAGATAACTACCCTATTAAATCTTGAGTTCGTGGTAGTAGTGCATTCATTGAAGACATGTCAGCAATATCTCTATGGTGACTCATGTAATATCTCCTCTAATCATAAAATCTTGAAATATTCTTCACACAAAATGATGTTGACACCAAGAAGTGATGATGGTTAGAGATTAAGGCTCTATTTTGTAGGATATTGTTCATGAGAATTGAGTTCAAAAGCAGCACTTTTTGTCAATTGGTAGGGTTGGTGGGATGCGGTTCTGTGATTTGCAGCCGCACCCGACTCCCTAATTTCTTTAAAAATCTTAGAAAATGTACCGCGCCTTAAAAGGCTGCGGTCGGGTGTAGTCCAGTCTTTATGCATATGTTTCCAACATTCCAAAGTGAATGAGGGTCAGTTTGGTAGAGTGTGGCCAGATGACAAAGTGCGTGTTTGATGTACATTTTTACATTGTGAACTCACACAACTGCACTCTACAACATCCAACCAAACTAGCCCGGCTTACGAGTTTGTAGTTGTACCAGCATGACTTGTGAAGGTCACTATTGAATTAATTAACCAGTAGACTCGGCTGCTTATTGGTAGAACTTGCCCTTCTCTTTTGTAAAATAGTACTGATAACTACCTTTTACATATTGTAAAAGTGATCTCTCTGGTAAGGTCATGTTTGCTAGGGTGTACTCAGATGTAGTTTGGTGAATCGAAAATCTAGCAAAATATAAGCATGCATTTTGAACCGATGTAAATTTATTTGGTAGAGCATATATAAGTTCCTCACTTTTATTTGTAATTATTTGGTATAGCGGTAAAAATAATAGCAACACCTAGGTGGGTGATGCTGTTGGTCGCAGTTCGTTCGGTGTGTGAACACGGCCTGTTCCGTAACTTTTCAAGGAACTGCACGCGACCGCGTGATAAATTGGTGCGGAACAATTTCCTGGAGTTCGGGGCCAGCTGGATACCGGAGTGAAGTTGTAATTCGCGTAACAGCATCCTATTACCTCCTACCAAATGAAACAACATATGAAAAATATTGAAATTAAATATCACTTCTATAAATTACACCCTACCAAACAAGAAGAGTAAGGCAGTGTTTGGCACACAGTTCTCATAGGACAAGAGTAAGGCAGCATTTGGTACACAGTTCTCATAGGACAACTTGTCATGGGTAAATTGACCAGTGGCACATTAACATGTGTAAGTTGGTTGTAGTTTGGAACAACGACAAATAAATTTGATGGTAAGATGTATGTTATTTGGTACACATGTAATTAATCTTTCATTATATGGACAAGTTTATTTTGCCCTATACATAAATAAAGTCACATGTATTCAGTAGTCGGTTAGAGGAGTTATATGAAAAACAAAAAACCACGGTAAATAAACCTGTCTTGTGCCGCAAGGATTTCAAGCGGCAGATTATCATGGGGTTTTCCGATTAAGTTATCTTGTGCGGCATCTTATTAGTCATTCAAACTGTATAGTAAACATCAGTTTAAATGTCAGTTCAAGTTTATTTGTCGTGTCGATGGTGGGACGGCATCCCAAATGCAGCCTAAATCGGTAGTGTTTTATAAAGTCAATGCAGTTACAATTTTATGTTTTTGACATCTGCCTATTTTAATTCCTCCTTCTACCTCTGACCACACCCTACCAAACAGGCCTAAGAAGCACTATTGATTATCATTTAGGTAAATTCTATATTGTGGATGATCTCCTAAGTCTTAAATCCTCATCTTCTATATAAAAAATGTTTTCACTTCTATGTGAGGAGAGGGTTGTGCTTCAAAAATATAGGGAACTAAATCTACTTGGATGTATCTCCATAGGGCCCTATGATTGATCAAGTGCAAGTGAAAGTGCAAGCTACACCTTATGATCATACTAGAGGACAATAGTGGGAGAACTACTGTGTTATCCACATTATAGCAGAATACAAGAACTCATAGCTTGTGATAATGGTGTGTTGTATATGCAAAATAGGCTATGCATTCCTAATGATGAAGACTTGAGGTAGGAAATATTCAAATGATCACATTATGATGTGTATTATATGCATCTAATTGATGACCAAAGAAAGATATGCATCTAATAAATTTAAACAAGTATATATATATATATATGTATATATATATATATATATATATCAAAGATATGTATCGGTATCCATGTTGTAAGAAAGATAAAGCTGAATTTGTTTCTTCACATAAAGTTGAACATCAGAAGTCGCTTGGTAAATAGCAGACACTATATATCAGGCAGCCAAAGTGGAATCACATTAGTACATTTCTTTTCATGGGTCAGCATAATGTGCAGATTTGATGTTATTTAGGTGATTGTAGGCTTATTATCTTTTTTGTTTTAAGCTATTAAGAGCGCTTACGATACAGATAAGTTGACACACATATGCTATGATGAGTTAATATGTTTACATGGTATTCCAGCTTGCATTGTCCCAAAAAGAGATCCCAAATTCACATCTAGATTATGGAATCACTTGCAAGGTACCGCGGATAGAAAGTTGGCATCTAGCACTGCTTCTTACCTAAAAACTATAGGTTAATCAAAATGGCCTATCTAGACAGTTGAATATATGCTTAGATTGTGTATATTGTAGTTTAGGGCATTTGGATGAACAATTGATCCTAATGGAGTTTTCTGATAATGACAATTACCACTTTAGTGTTGGCATGGCTCTTATGAAGCTTTATATAGTAGGATATTTCGATCTTCAGTTTTGGGGTATGAATTAGGAGAGAGTAAAGTTTTGAGTTTTACTATCATACAAGAGACCATTGAGAAGATCAAAGTGATTCATTGTGACCTAATTCTTCCAAAAACTGGCAAAGGACTATATTGAGTAAGTGCCAAAGACCTCTAGAGATTAGTGTGGGTAATAAGGTTTACATAGAAGTATCACCATGAAAAGATGTGTTGAATTTTGTTAAGCATGGGAAGTATTGAGAGTCTATTTAACTAGATAATTAAGTTGTTGGGTCAATTTGTGATATGGCCCAATTTTGTCTTGACCCGTTAGGGTTTTTCTTTAGTATGTATATTTTTCCCTTATCCTTTTTATAGGAGAGGAGTTTCCCTTTCTATAAATAAGAAAAACTACACACAAGGAATTTCGTCATCATATCTCTTTTCCACATGGTATTAGAGCATTGATCCTAACCTAGGGAGGAAAAGAGAGAGTATCCACCTACAGACAGTCTTCATCTCGTCTTAGCTTGTCACCCTCCAGACATCATCCTAGGATCCATGGTCGTCTCTCTCTTCTTCCATAAAAATCAAATCTACCGGCACTCTCCATCATGGCCATCATCTAGGTAAATAATCCTCCCCCAAGTCTCTTTTATCTAGTTATCTCTTTCCCACATCTTACTCCTCATGGAACCATTTATCTAGATATGTTGATTCTCAGCCTTTGGGAGGAAGATCCTACACATATGTCTTTCAAATATGAAGAGCAACAACAACTTTCCCATTATAAGGACTTTAATCTGATCTATGATTTTGTATGATAGAATAGTTGAGTTTGGTCTCAGCCTTGTCCCAATGCACTGGAAGCAGATTGATCGGTGAGTCTAGCCTTCAATACATGATGTGGACACTTGGTCGTGGGGTTTGTTGGTACTGACCATGTACCCAAAAGTCTCATGGTTGACAGTGTACCCAATAATCCGCATTCAACATCGTCTGGCATCATCATGCATAATTGCATACCACAATTCTCATTGGGTCCATGGAGCCCCTTCTGGTTTGGTGTGCTCTGATCATTATGTCGACTTCTGCTACCAAAGGAAGTACTAGTCGCATTTTCGCCTCTAATGCTGCTCTTATGGTATGATAATGACTATGTTAAAGAGAATAGATATTGCAAATGGAAGATCTCTCGTACTACAGCCTCTTAGACCTGATGAAAACAAAAAATAAATGTACATCTTTAAACTAAATTTCCAGAGCAATGACTCCATGCATCAAGTCCCCATTAAAGTCATTGTCCAATTACATATACATGGCCTTCGACTGGACAAATATGTTGACCAGTCTTTGACCGACATAGACTCAGTTATGATATTGAATATCAAATACCCGTAGAAGTGTGAAGCATACATTGACAGATCTTATTATTTTGACCTAGTCTAGAAAAAAGTTTTGATCCGCCCCTGCACCCCCATATTCAAGTCATAAAATGATTCATTTATTTTTTTGTCTGGATATATATAACTAGGACATGTTGCACATTGACTTGAGTTCTGAGTTACCTCCTTCATATATTTGCGTACATAGACAATGCCTACCTTTTTTACTCTCCACATCAACCACTTGCTTGACTCTTTTCTTGGTTGGAGTGAGGGGGTAAATAGAGGACGATGAGTAGAGGGAAGAGATGAGATGGAGGAGAGAAGGATAGGATTTAATTCTTCTGATCTATGGATCTTCATGCTATTATGTGGTGTTGCTTTTTCTGCTACTATGTGATGCTATTTTTATAGCTATGTAGATCCTTCTACTGCTATATTAGCTTCTAACCTTATGAAGAACTTGAGAAGCTTATTCATCATCATTTACTACTACTATGCAATTACCTACTTCACTTATGTTGTCAATTGATTGATCATTGATGTTATGAAGTTATCTACTCACTTATTCTATAAGTTGACTTTTTTTCTATCTAGTGACGTCATTCTTACTACTTGTGCTTTGATTAGCATATTTTACTTGTTGTTTTGTACTTTTTCACGAACTATTATTCATGCTATGTTTGCAAGTTTAACTCTTTGTATATGGCTAACACACGTATTTTGTTGTTGTTTTTGTGACCCAACGCTTCATGGTTTGTGACGTTTACTACTATAATGGAAACTATATGGTGAGGTGATGATGGTACTTTTGGTGACTTAAATGCATGTGATAAATTTTTGTACTTTATTTCTACTTTTTTCATCTTGGAGTCTTTTGTTGCTTGCTACTTTGTACAGTGGTCTTCTATATGGCTATGTTGTCTACTTTCTGCAACTATGTATCAACACTCTTTAGCTTGTCTGTGTCTTGCACATGTTGACTCTTTTTGTTTGTGGTCTGTATGCACGTTGACTACTACCTCTTGTGTTTTAGCACTCTTTGGTCTTGTGTTCCGACACTCTCTAGTCTATTTCATGACAACAACAATGTAGATGAAGACCATGATGCCAACCTAGTTCTATTTACTTTTGCTCCATACGCCACTTCACACTGATCAAGAAGCTCTTGCTGCATGCCTTCATACCTACTTTTGTATTGTCTTCTTGAGGGGGAGTATTTGAGTGTTTAAGTGATTTATTATAATATTGAGGGGGAGAAATGATTATATGGTCCTTATTTATCCCTTTTATTGTGTTTAATTATCTTTAGTTTGTCTATATGTCTGTTTGGAAGCTGACTTGGAATTCTCCCAAGCTCTATCTTGAGGGGTGTTAGATAATCTATTTAATTGGTTAATTAAATTATTATATTTGTTTGTAACATGGGCCCAATTGTTTCTTGGCCCATTAGGGTTTGTCTCGAGTCTGTCTACTTCCCCCTTATCATATATATAGGAGAGGGGGATTCCTTTCTATCAATAAGAAAAATGCACAAAGGGGACTTTCCCCATGATATCAATTTTTCACATGAAGATGGGACAAAATCTTATGTTGATTATTGGCCTAGTTTCTTATATACTAGAGTTTCCACTGAAATTATCAAATTTGCATGATGTACTTAATGTTGATGTTGGACATGTATACATGAAAAAATGAGGATCTCATTCAACTAAGAGAGGATGTGTCCTATATATACTAGATTGTAGAATTTAGAAACTCGAAAAGCAAGATATTCCAATGAGTGAAGATTTTATGAAGTAATCATTGGGTAGAAAAAGCTACTTGGGATCTAAAGTCTGAGATGTACCATAGTTACCCCCATTCTCATCAAAAAATCCAGGATGAAATTTTTTTTAGGGACATTATTATCAAGCGTCTTTAGATTAGCAAGTAATTTAGGGTTGATAAACCCTAATTTTAGTGTAGCCATCATTCATCTTTCTAAGCATTATTCAAATTAGTATTTCTAAGATTTAGATGATGGGTCAATGACACATAATATGGCGTGAAGCTTTCCATTGGTTGTTGCATCCCAATTGATTTTAAAATGAAGTTGTTAAGAAATTTAAAAACATGATCACAAAGTTCAACGGTTCTTCTTCTATGCTTATTTTCATTGTTTACTTTTATCTTATAAATTGATATCAAAATGTGTATGTATGTCAGTTGTTTCTAATAATATATGAATCCTTTCCTTAAGAATTTCTAGGTAATTGTTATATGATGATGTTAATACATCAAATTATTCCTTGCCTGACATATCATACTTATATCTCATTGTGTGTCGCACTTGTTCATGTATATCTCAAGGGTGGATATCTTCCCCCAATGACATAGTAGACTCATGCCATTAATTAAAACATTTTTGTATTGAGTCACTTGATCCATATGAACCCCACCATAAAGTAGAGTTTGTCCCATTCCTCTTACTATTTGAGATGGAACTTGTAGATGCCTTTTAGGATCCTTGCACATTTAAGTCTTGGGAGAGATTTTATGAGAAGATATATAAGAACATACATATTTCCTACCAACTTGTTTGCATGCATGATTGATAGTTTATTAGTGCCACATAGATGTACATCTTATTAACAAATATTATCATAATTCTATTGATAAAAATATATGTTGGGTTTTAGGGGAATCAGAGAAGGCAGCAGAAATAAAAATTTTATTCTCCCAAACCCAGAATAAAGGAATCGTGTCAACATCTATACAGTAGGAAGGATGGTTTGTAGAGGTGTACCTTGTCCTGAGGCTTGCTCGGTGATGTTACCTCACGGCTTGCGCAGACACACTCTCCTGCAACCAGTTGCTTTTCTGCAGTTGTTTTTCCCTTGTTGTGCCTCCCTTATCAGGTAGCATTTGCTCGGGCTCTCTCGGTTACCAAAACCAGAGAGGATGACAACTTTGCAGAGCAATTGGTGTTCTGAGTTGTACTTTTAGAATCCCCTGATACCCCTATATATATAGGAGGGTCATGGGACAGGGTTCTCTACCTCGGGCAATGTGGGATTAAAGCAGGAGTAGAAGGGTTCGAGATTTTCCACAAAACAACCAAATGTGTCGGCTGAACCGATCATTTCAACCCTAAAACGGTCGGTTGGTGACCTCAACCGATCAGTTCATACCTGAAGCGATCGTTTGGGACCCCTGAGACGATCGGTTTACATCTGAGATGATCGTTTCGTGTTCCTGGTCCCACTCAAATTGAATTTCATATTTGTTTCCAATTAATCAAATATTAATCCTTGTCCAAATCGAATTTGTATAAGTGAAACAAATTGTATTTGCAAAATAGTCTTCTGACTTTCCAAACAATCTCGGTTGGTCACATGGATTGACCGGTTCAACAATTGAGCCTATCATTTCATTGACACATGAGTCGATCGACTCACCAGTTGAGCCGGTCGGTTCACCAACCTGAGTCGATCGGTTCATCACATGAGTCGATCGGTTGGAAGTGCAGATTGTGTAAAATCAGTCAATTGTAGTTTCAATCAATTTGATACTCTAATCAATTGGTCCAACACGTTGAACACTATGATTTTGAGCTATCAATCAATTGAGTGTTTAATTGAACTACTAAACTTCTTTAGTAATCAATCTAAACATCATTTGTGGATAAACTCCTCTTCCAGGTTAAATCCTATGTGTGTGACCCTACAGGTCCATTTCACGTTGGCGGTAAAAGTCCATAACACTTATGACTTCACCAGCAAAGAGCGGTGCCTAGTCGCACATCAGTGCTACCCAAGTGAAATAGAAAGTTGCAGAACAACTTTCAATCCTACAGTCCGTGAATGGTGCTACAGCGAATGTATAATTCCTTTGTCACTAATGTCCTGAATGAACTCAAGGCAAGGTGTATTCATCCTTTCAATGTTCATCCATTTCCTTGATCTCAGAGTAGACTGGGTGACATGTGTGTGACATCAATATCACATATTGATTCACACATGCATGCGCATGCCTTTCTCAATCCTACTCATCAAGTGGCCATGGACATTAAACTCCCTTAGGAGGGACAAATCACATATCTATCACTCACCCCTCAAAAGCCCCATGTGTCAAAGTCACCCAATCATCACCTTTATAACAACCCATGTTTCAGGACTGCATTTGATGATGTCAAAGTGTACCCAACGACATGTGTTGAGTGTAGTGATTTTAGGTCGAAGAATCACATTCACCACCATCACTGTGAGAGATGACTGTGACTACCAAATCATGGTTTCATGTGTCACTCTCACGGTGGGTCTGTCTGGTACACTTGTTCTCTAACAAGTACCTATGTGCTTGGTTTGATATCACTATATCATGACTAATGAGATTCTATCATCAACCAACATACAATCTGGTCTTTAATGTTATTGATGGCTATGATTATTTCCACAATAACAACTGACTAGGGACTAAATAAGAATGTATACTCTTAACACATGTATGATCTCATCGTTTAGGTCCTTAACCTAAAAGCATACGTCATTGAGTAAAACAATTCTTTAGACATCTATCATGTTATACAATCATCTCCGAAATAGTTAAAACATATAGATCGGAAATTGCCTTTAATATTATTCAAATCATTTACAAAGTATCCCATTACAATCATCGCATGACTTGCTCTATGGGCATACATACCAACAGACTCCCACTTGCACTTAGAGCCAGTCACCTAGGAACCTCAGTCCTTGTGACCTAGCATGACCATCATGCTTTTACTGAGAAAGGGCCTTAGTCAGTGGATCAGCTATGTTGTCGTCAGTTGGTACTTTATAAATCTTCACATCTCCTCACTGTACGATCTCTCATATGAGATGGAAGCGTCGTAGTATGTGCTTGGACGACTGATGTGATCTGGGCTCCTTAGCTTGAGCAATAGCTCCATAATTGTCACAATAAAGCTCAATTGCATCATAGCTACTAGGAACTACACCAAGTTCAATGATGAACTTCCTGATCCACACAGCTTCCTTTGCTGTATGTGAAGCAGCAATATACTCGGCCTCTGTAGTAGAATCGGAAATTGTTTCTTGCTTGGAACTCTTCCAGCTTACAGCTCTGTTGTTTAGGCAAAACACAAATCATGATTGTGATCTATAATCATCTCTATTGGTTTGGAAGCTTGCATCGGTGTAACCCTTTACAATCAATTCTTCCTCGCCTCCGTATACAAGGAATTGATCCTTAGTCCTTCGCAAGTACTTGAGGATGTTCTTTACGGCTATCCAGTGAGCATCCTTGGGATCTTACTGGTACCTGCTCGTCATGTTGAGGGTATACGAGACATCTGGGCGTGTGCACAACATAGCGTACATGATGAATTCGATGGCTGATGCATATGGGATCCCATTCATACGCTCCCTCTCTTCATAAGATTGGGTACATTGAGCTTTAGAGATGGTGACTCCATGTAGCATGGGGATGTTGCCTCTCTTTGAGTTCTCCATATTGAACTACTTCAACACTTTATCAATGTGTGTGCTTTGACTTAGTCCGAGAAGCCTTTTAGATCTATCTCTATAGATCTTAATACCTAGAATGTAGGATGCTTCTCCTAAGTCCTTCATTGAGAAAGTATTCCCAAGCCAAGTCTTTACCTTCTCTAAGGCTGAGACATCATTCCCCATCAACAGTATGTCATCCACATACAATATGAGGAATGTGGTTGTGCTCCCACTAACCTTCTTGTACACACAAGGTTCATCTTCATTTTGAATAAAGCCAAACACTTTGACTTCCTCGTCAAATCAAAGATTCCAACTCCGAGATGCTTATTTCAATCCATAGATTGACCTTTACATCTTATAAACTTTACTGGCATTCTTTGGATTTACAAAACCTTCAGGTTGTTTCATGTACACATCCTCATTTATATTCCCATTAAGGAATGTGGTTTTAAAATCCATTTGCCATATCTCATAGTCATAGTAAGCCGCAATGGCAAGCATAATCCTGATGGACTTAATCATGGCAACTGGAGAAAAGGTTTCGTCATAGTCAACACCTTGAACTTGTCGGAAACCCTTTGCAACCAATCTGCCTTTATAAATTTGCACATTGCCATCCATGTCGGTATTCTTCTTGAAGACCCACTTGCACCCTATGGGTTTTACCCCTTCGGGTGGTTCCACCAAAGTCCATACTTTGTTGGAGTACATGGATTCCATCTCGGATTTCATGGCCTCAAGCCATTTCTCAGAATCTGGTCCCTCCATAGCCTCTAGATAGGTAGTTGGATCATCATCTATGATCAACTCACCGCCTTCCTGAGTCACAAGGTATCCAAACCTCTGAGATTCAAGGTGTGTCCTACTAGATCTACGAGGTCCTTGTGTTACTTGAAGAGACTGAGATTCCACAACACCTTGTGAATCTCTATGTTCCTCTTGTACATCTACTGTTTCAATGTTTTCTTGTTGGGCTTGAACCTCTTCAAGCTCTATTTTCCTCCCACTATTTCCTCTGGAAATAAATTCCTTTTCTAGGAACACAGCGTCCCTGGCAACAAACACTTTGTTGTCAGTTGGGTGGTATAAGTAATATCCCTTGGTCTCCTTAGGATATCCAACAAAATAACATTTATCAGATCTAGGGCCTAGCTTGTCAGGAAACATTTTCTTGACATATGCCTCACACCCCCAAATCCTCATAAAAGACATATTGGGATGCTTCCCAGTCCATATCTTATATGGTGTCTTCTAAACCGATTTAGGTGGTACTCGGTTAAGTGTAAACGCGGAGGTTTCAAGAGCATGACCCCAGAAGGAAATCGGAAGATCAGCAAAACTCATCATTGATCGCACCATATCCAGTAAAGTGTGATTCCTTCTTTCAGACACATTGTTATGTTGTGGTGTTCCATGCGGAGTCCATTGTGATACAATACTACGGGCTTGCAGAAGGTCCTGAAACTCCTGGCTTAAGTATTCTCCACCTCGATCAGATCAAAGTGCTTTAATACTTTTACCAATTTGGTTATGTACTTCATTCATGAAATCCTTGAACCTTTCAAGGTTTTCTGACTTATGTTTCATGAGGTACATATAGCCATAACTACTGAAGTCATCAGTGAAGGTAATGAAGTACTGATACCCATTTCTAGAATTAGTTCTAAAAGGCCCACATACATCAGTATGTATGAGTCCTAATAGATCACTATCTCTCTCACCTTTACCTAAAAAGGGAGTCTTGGTCATCTTGCCCAACAAACAAGATTCATGTGTCTCTATTGATTCATAATCAAAAGAGTCTAGATAACCATCTTTTTGGAGTCCATAGATGTGCTTCTCATTTATGTGCCCTAGACGACAATGCCAAAGATATGTTTTGTTAGAGTTGTTGAGTTTTTTCCTTTTGGTGTTTATGTTGTATACACTTGCCTCTAGATCTATCAAGTATAGACCATAAGACATTGGGGCATTGTCATAAAAGATCCCATCTTTTGAAATAGAACACTTTCCATTCTTAATAAGAAATTCAAAACCATTTTTGTCCAAACAAGAGACGGAAATAATATTCCTATTTATGGTAGGTACATAATAGCAGTTCTTCAACTCTATTGTTAGCCCACTAGGTAGAGTTAACTCATAGGTTCCTATGGCACTGGCGGCAACTCTTGCCCCATTGACAACACGTAGTTCAACCTCACCTTTCCCCAAAGGCCTACTTCTCTTAAGATCCTTCATATTTGAACAAATGTGAGATCCACATCCGGTATCAAGTACCCATGAAAAAGAAGTAGTAAAGTTAATCTCTATTATGTATACACCAGAAGTAGAGATCTTTATCTCTCGCTTCTTCTTCCATCGTTCCTTCCATCCTCTCCATGTTTTGAGTGCAGAAGATTCTGACATTGGTTTGGCAAGAGAGCCCTTATCTCCCTCACCTTTGTCCTTAGACTTTGTTCCATTAATCTCCATCAATGAACTATCCCTCTTCTTAAGCGCACATAGAGTGGATTCAAAGGTTGTCGGTATTTCTGGATTGTGCAAAACACTTCTCACAATCCCTAACCGGTTATGGAATTTATTCTCAATTAATTTGCCCATTTGAAAATATGATTATTTTTCCATTCTACAAGAGAAAATTGCATTCGTCAAAACTCCTTTTTGATTTGAATAGAATTTGACAGTAGTTATTTAGGCCTTTAATATATTACCGCTTCCACTATTTTGATTCAAATTGACAGCCCTCACCATCAATTCGGAAGATTACAGCGTACAATCTTCTAGTGGGTCAAGATCTGTATTTCATCAAGTAATGAGTCATCTTTGGCTGATCGCCCACAACTTGACTATTTAGGTAGGCCATCATGCCAGTTGCATCATATGAAACTCTTGATGAATGGACATGCGCAACACCTTACCATGAACATTTCGTGCCTCTGGGCTTAGATGCTCTAAGAATCACCAGTTAAGTCTAACCCAAAAGCTGACACGGTAAACATGCACCCTGCTTTGGCAGAACCTACATGTTTACCCTTCACACTTCCACGAGATAGATGGTACACCACGCTTTGGCATAACCTACACTTGGTCGATCAAGTTTTTCATGTGTGTCACTAATGGAAGGCGTAAAAGACTTAATAATTAATGAGGGATTTGGTTTTATAGGCACATATACATATCCAATCACCACAATATAGTAAGTATCATATACATGTTATATCCCGCAAAAATATGTGAAATGATAAAAGCAATGATTATGGCCATCCTAATGTGATTCCTCGAGCCAAGAGGAATCACGATCATCTAGGTCCACATCACATGCAACCTGTACAAGATGAACATTGTGCTTCTTCATTCTAGGTTTAATCAATGCATCTCCATGATTGATCGACTTGCCATCAGGCTGGTCGGTTGGGTGCCACCAGCCGATCGACTGGAGCCTCCAGCTGATCGGTTCACTGGTCGTCGTGCATCTCCTCAGGCTGCCACCCTCTCGTCTCACTCCTTGAACCGGTTGTCAATTTGTCCGTCGTTCTTTGACATAACAGGAAATATAAATCTATCCTATTTTACATTTAAAAAAAAAGGAAACCCCGAGTTACATTCGGTGGGAGCAAAGGTAGGAAAGAACTCTCGAGTTATCTCGAGTTACATCAGGAATAGGAGATAGGGAATCGGTGTGCAGACTGAGATGCAAGCAGCCACATTCAACCAAGCACACATACATAGGGTTTATTGGCCATAACCATGCTATACATCCACCACAAAACTCATTTAAGGGCGACGTGTATCGAGTGCATTCATATTACATATCATATATGTATTTTGGGATTTGTTGATTTAGGATTGGACATGCATAAAGCCAATTTTATTCGCATCGTATGCAATAAATAAAGGTGAAAAACCAAAATCAATCATATCGATAATCCTAAAGTATAGAACAGTTGACGCGGCTTTGATACCACTGTTGGGTTTTAGGGGAATCAGAGAAGGCAACAGAAACAAAAATTTTATTCTACCAAACCCAGAATAAAGGAATCGCGTCAACGTCTATACAGTAGGAAGGACGGTTTGTAGAGGCGTACCTTGTACCGAGGCTTGCTCGGTGATGTTACCTCGCAGCTTGTGCGGTCTTCACCTCCGGTCTTGGACAGTGTTTGTGCAGCTCCTGGTCTCACTGGGACTATCGAGATTGACAGTTGTCCTCCGAGCGGTAGAAGTCTCCCACCTCTGCAGTCGTCCACACAGACTACCTAAAACTCCGATCTCCTTGTCCCATAAGGAATCAGAAGGAGTCGCACCTTCCTGTCGGCGTACTAGTCACCGACACACTCTCCAACAACCAGTTGCTTTTATGTAGTTGTCTTTCCCTTATTGTACCTCCCTTATCGGGTAGCACTTGCTCAAACTCTCTCAGTTATCAAAACCAGAGAGAACGACAACTTTGCAGAGCAATTGGTGTTCTGAGTTGTACTTTTAGAAGCCCCCAATACCCCTATATATAGGAGGGTCATGGGATAGGGTTCTCTACCCCGGGCAATGCGGGATTAAAGCAGGAGTAGAAGGGTTCAAGATTTTCCACAAAACAACCAACTGCGCCACATGAACCGATCGTTTTAACCCTGAAACGTTCGGTTGGTGACCTCAACTGATCGATTCACACCTGAACCAATCGTTTGGGACCCCTGAGTTGATCGGTTCACTTATGAGTCGATCAGTTTGTGGTCCTGGTCCAACTCAAATTGACTTTCATATTTGTTTCCGATTAATCAAATATTAATCCTTGTCCAATTTGAATTTGTACAAGTGAAACAAATTGTATTTGCAAAATAGTATTCTGACTTTTCAAACAATCTCAGTTGGTCACATGAATCGACCGGTTCAACAATTGAGATGATCATTTCATTGAGACATGAGCCGATCGACTCACCAGTTGAGCCGATCGGTTCACCAACCTGAGCTGATTGGTTCATCACATGAGCCGGTCGGTTGGAAGTGCAGACTGTGCAAAATCAGTCAATTGTAGTTTCAATCAATCTAATACTCTAATCAATTGGTCCAACACCTTGAACACTATGATTTTGAGCTATCAATTAACTGAGTGTTTAATTGAACTACTAAACTCCTTTAGTAATCAATCTAAACATCATTTGTGGATAAACTCCTCTTCCAGGTTAAATCCTATGTGTGTGACCTTGTAGGTCCATTTCACGTTGGCAGTGAAAGTCCATAACACTTATGACTTCACAAGCAAAGAGTGGTGCCTAGTCGTACATCAGTGCTACCCAAGTGAAATAGAAAGTTGGAGAACAACTTTCAATCCTACAGTCCGTGAATGGTCTTACAGCGAATGTATAATTCCTTTGTCACTAATGTCCTGAATGAACTCAAGGCATGGTACAGTCGTTCTTTCAATGTTCATCCATTTCCTTGATCTCAGAGTAGACTGGGTGAGATGTGTGTGACATCAATATCACATATTAATTCACACATGCATTCACATGTCTTTCTCAATCCTACTCATCAAGTGGCCATGGACATTAAACTCCCTAATTAGGAGGGACAAATCTCATATCTATCACTCACCCCTCAAAAGCCCCATGTGTCAAAGTCACCCAATCATCACCTTTATAACAACCCATGTTTCAGGACTACGTTTGATGATGCCAAAGTACAACGACATGTGTTGAGTGTAGTGATTTCAAATCAAAGAATCACATTCACCACCATCACTGTGAGAGTTGACTATGACTACCAAATCATGGTTCTATGTGTCACTCTCACGGTGGGTCTGTCCGGTACACTTGTTCTCTAACGAGTACCTATGTGCTTGGTTTGATATCACTATATCATGACTAATGAGATTTTGTCATCAACCAACACACAATCTAGTCTTTAATGTTATTGATGTCTATGGTTATTTCCACAATAACATCCGAATAGGGACTAAACAAGAATGTATACTCTTAACATCCGTATGATCTCATCGTTTAGGTCCTTAACCTAAAAGTATATGTCATTGAGTAATTCAATTCTTTAGACATCTATCATGTTACACTATCATCTCAAAAACAGTTAAAATATATAGATCGAAAATTTCTTTTATTATTATTCAAATCATTTAAAAAGTATCCCATTACAATCATCACATGACTTGCTCTATGGGCATACATACCAACAATATATGTCAGAACGCTTAGTAAAAAATACTAATTGTGTTGTGCTTCTATCAAAATGGTGAATGATCGTTTCTTTCGATGACTTACAACAAATGTGAGTTTAAAGTGTTTAGGAGAGAACAATGTAGGTGGTATCCATGGCGAGATAATCCTAGAGTGGGGTCCCACAATTTTATGGGGAGGTGATTTAGAGTAGATCTTGAAACATGGAGGACACCACACCACCGTAGTGGAAAGAGGTAGCAAACAACCTAGCCAATCATACACAACCACTGATAGCATACATGTGCACCTGCGTAGTAGTTTCCACCATAGAACTATCAGCAATCACTTTTTCTCCCCCTATCATCAGCCAATTTGACCTATATTATAGAAATCTAACTCCACTCTAATTATTCTAGTTGTAAGGGGATAACACTAAGAGAAACAATGTCAACACTACCCACACAAGCTTGGTACTGCCATCATCTACTTCAAGTCCTACTCAATGTATATCTGACATCCTACCTTTATCTTTTACCAGCTATAGTGGTATGTCATATGAATATGAATATGGCAGTGGGTATACCTAAACTCAAATAAAGACTCGCTCGTCATAATTTGGCTCTAGGATAAGTTAGGGCATGTGAACTTCAAAAATATGATGGCCAACAAACCTATAGAATATGCAACTGTGAGTTTTCTTCAATTATAAAGTGAAGGAAAATAATGAATGAATGCCTAGCAAAATGCATGAATATTGGGGTTACAACAAAAAAATTGCAATGTTCACCTCATTTAAAGTAGTTTACTAGCAATAAATAATATGCAATAATATATAAACATGTTACCCTATTCCTAAATACTAAGTAAATTTAAAAGGTACTAGAGCTTTAAATGTGTTACCTTTTAGTGATGAGATAGTGGCTTGACTTTATGAATATAAATGCATGAGTTATGGTGTGTATATATATATATATATATATATTAATATATATATATATAAAGATTGGATGCATGAAGTTTCTATACGGAAGGCATTCGTGTAGAATCCACATTTAGGACAAACTACTAATGTTGCAAAATTAAGGCAGGTCCTATTCATGTTAGCCTCATCCATTAACCAAACAATGTAAGCATTTGGTATGGTAATCTGGCTAGGGTCAAGTCTAGGTAAGTATTATGAGTTAGGTTGGGTACAAGCCAATCAAGCTCTCTACTTGTTGCCATATGTACATGATTATTGTGAAAATGCAGTACAAAAATGTTGTGACAATGTAGTACCACCACTTCATTGCATGTTGAATGTTGCCACCTTCGTTGTTATGTGGCTATCGTCGTACCATAGAAAAACATGCTTTTAGGTGTGCACTCACGATAATTGTCTACGCAGTTGGGCTGCCCTTCCCACCTAAAGAGAACCTAGGGAGCCTTTGTTTATATATATATATATATATATATATATATATATATATATATATATATATATATTAATTTTTTTAGAGTTTCTTACTTTTGACATATAAAGGGTTACTTTACTTTGCAAACGGTTGTTTTTCATGAATAGATAGTTTATTTGCAACAGCTATAATAAATATACAATTACATATTTATTTTGATGTATATTCAATCTAGATTTATTTTTTGAGTCGAATAGTTACTTTTTGGTCAATATAGTTACTTTTTTGTCCAGTGAGTTACTTTTCTAAGCATATAGTTATTTTTCAGATGGAACAGGTTGGGAATCCAGACTACCCGCGTGGCTATTAAAGATGATATATATATATATATATATATATATATATATATATATATATATATATTAATATATATATATATATATATAGATAGATACACACACAGAAGTGGGGGGCATATTCAATACTCGTGTGGTTAGCTATCCGCCCCTCTTATGATTAATTTTTTTGGAGTTTCTTACTTCATACATGTAGAGGGTTACTTTACCTTGCAAGTTGTTACTTTTACACATAAACAGTTCATTTGTAACAGCTATAACAAATATATAATTTATATATATATATATAATTTTGCATATACATTGGCTATACTCAAATTTATACATTACTGTGTACATTTGTATAGCTTATATTTAAGTTTCATCAATCATAATTAGATTACACTTGTCATGACCTAAGCTAGACCTATTCGACCTTAATTTGACCTAACATGGCCTAAATTGGACTTAATTTAACATAGTGTGCCCTAATTTGGCCTAAGTCAAACATGTTTTAGTATAACATGACTTAATGAGACCTAAGTTCCCCAATTTCTCCTACATCAACCTAAATGAGCCCTAATTTGGCAAAATCAGACATTACCTTTTTCCTCAAACTAATCATGTTTTCCCACAAATCAAACTTAATCTGCCAAAATTAGATCTGATTTGGCCTAAATTGAACCTATTTCTTCCCTAAAATTAGTAAAGTTGATCCAATTTGACTAATTTTAGACGGAATTCATGCTGATTTGGTCTTTCAGTGTCTTAATTTGGGTCAAAAAAGAACTAAGCATCCACTCTAGTCATTTGAAAGGCAATCTAAGCAGAGCTTACGCAGAACCTTGATAACTATGGTATTAACTTGCTACATCAACTTCCTCCACTATTTAGAATTCAGAGATAGGATGAAACAATCAAAACATCATGTTTACTTCAAAGGAGTAGACCAATATCTTCATGTGTAATAATATTACTCAACAGTATTCACATAGCCCAACAGTTCATTGTGCTCAAGTCAATATAAGGCCTGGCAAATAATCCTAGAGTTTCAACATGTACACAAATACACAGCGTTTGTAACCGGTGCTATCTAATGAAACATAGATGTTGTAAACTTGGACACTATTTTTCCATGACATCAGTTTATGTTATATTTTATCACCTAAAAGAATTTGCAAGCATAGAATTCAGTCGATGTGCTGCTACTGGCTTGTTTAGTATTTGACTGTATACTTGTGCAAAATACGACAAAGAGATACTGTTTGCAAAGATATCCAAGTATAATCAATTCAACCTCCAGTAGTAGGTACTTGAACAAGCCACACATTCCAAGTTGATGACTGCTAGAACTGTCTTGAGCTACAAAGGTTCACGTGTTGATATACAGGACAGCACCGTCATTTTCAACCACAAAACACAGGTCAGCGCTATCGTTTTAAGCATATAGCATCCAGTTCGAGTTATCATAAACATGGCAAGTAATAACAAATTGTGAAGAAAATTGTAAGCAACTTGAAATAGTCGCCAATGCAAAGATAAAAATCTCTTATTACACATCAAGCAGAAACAGAGAACGGGCTGTGGGCGTTTCTTCATACACCAGTACTACTGGTCTCTTTTCCTAATCAGATTGTATTAAATTATTCTTAACCAAAATATCACATTTCCCGGCCAGATACTACTGTCATTGGCATTAAACCAGATATTTGGTACTAACCAAATAATGATATTCTGAACTAGACACGAGATAAAGATAACTTTGACCCTCCGAAATTGGTTTGCCATAAGCTCAAAATCCTGGTCACGTAATCCAGTGCCCGCTTAGTAATGCAACACAATATTCAACACTTTATACTTCTGTGGCTAGAGTTTACAGGCGTTCCTTTACAATATAAGAGGAAACAATGAGATAAATAAGAAACTAACATATGATCCGGATCCCAGAATGACAGGCTACCAATAAAAACAGCCATCCTATCAAGACGAGCAGCAGGAGGATTTCTTGCCTTCTACTTCGCCCTTCTCACCCTGCAACATCACAGGTTTACCATTCTGTGGGACACTCTCCGGCTTCTTGTGTTCCTGGGAGAACCTGACTTTCTTAGTTAGGATGTTGTAGATCTCTTTCACAACCGTCTCGAAAGCCGTGGAGACATTGGACTTATCCAGTGCAGACGTTTCCAAGAAAAATAAACCCTGCGCCTCTGCCAAAGATTTGCCCTCCTCGGTGCTTACTTCCCTTGCATCCTTTAAATCAGTTTTGTTCCCCACAAGGATGGTTACAACGTTCATGTCGGAGTGAGCTTTCACATTAAGAAAAGGGTAGGAAGCTGTCAGCGCAATATAATAGCGGCACCAACAACAAAAGGGAAGAACAAAGATTAAGAAAGAAGCTGAATTCTCAGTACTATCCTTAAAAATCAAAACATTTTAAACTAATTAACAGCCAGACGGATAACTTCCATATGAATGAGTAGAGATAAGGCCAAAGCCGAGAAAAATATCACAAAATTATACCGGTCAATACTCATTGGACGGTCACAGTTCATCTCCTATATGCATATAGACTCAGAGAACTTACTATGCAATTCATTAAGCCAACGTCCAATGCTATCAAAAGTTTGGCGTCTGCTAATATCATACACCAGCAAGGCTCCAACAGCTCCTCTGTAGTATGCAGATGTCACAGCCCTAAACCGCTCTTGACCTGCAGTGTCCCATATTTGTGCTTTGATTTCCTTCCCATCAATTGTCATCTTTTGTGTTTGAAATTCAACCCCAATTGTTGACTTAGAATTGGGATAGAACTCATCTCGAGCAAATCTTGCAAGTAGGTTAGATTTCCCAACAGCAGAGTCGCCAATCAGAACGATCTTAAAAAGGTACTCCTGTGACTGTTGTTGGTCATCTTCGCCATAGGTTGCCATCTCTGAACGCTCTATACTTTCATGTGAAAATTTAGGGGGGAACACAAATCAGAAGGAGAAATGGATTGTATAACAGTGTAAAGGTAAACAAACGCGTAGGAAGGTCCTTTACAACAAGTGTTACCCAAGTGAGAATTACAAAGAAAGCTCTTCTAGACCTTAGTTATCGAATTACAAAGAAAGAATTACAAAGAAAGCTAACGACTGAGATCTAGTAAGCAACCCTGCCATTTATAACTTACAAGTCTTACACGTGCCTTTGTATACGCAACATGAAAGAGAATGATGAGTGATATCAATAAAGATTTCTCATAAACAAGAAAAAGGGGATGAAACAAAAAAATGGAAAATGACCATACTCCCACCACACCTAAGATGGAAGGGAAGACAAATTACGGGAAGGAAGGCCAGGAAGATGTAAACCTGGGCTAGCAAATAGGGAACACTACTAATGAGTTGTACATCGATATCAAGCCAAGCCTACGGGAAGATAATACTCATTTGGTAAGTACTTACTAAGTAGAATATGATAGTACAGACGATCAAAGGTCTGGATTATTTAAAAAATTAATAGGGTGCAAACAGAAGTCCCACTCCTGGATTCCAAGCCTAATCATGCATCCAATTAGGCTTCATTAGTTCTTTTAACTATTTTATTGTGTTTTGGGATTTATTATGCAATAGTTTCAGTTTTAGGACCTAAGCATTTTAGGATCTTATTATAAGTTCCAAATTATTGCATCTAGTCTCTTCTCAACCGTGCCAAAAATGACGGGACCATGCCAGAATGCCGCCCAATGGCCCAATACGCCATGGGCCATCATCGATGTTACAGATGTCAATAATGCATACTTCAAGGTCTTTCTCCTTGCTAGCAAGCTCAATCATGACGCTTATGACGACAACACCGATCGATCATGTGTAGTTGCAGTCATAGTTGTATAGAAGTCTGCCTAGGCACCTCCTAGGCGGGGTTAGACGCCCTAGGCACTAAAAGAGGGTTCAAATCCGGGCACCCAAGTCCTTCATTGACCTAAATGGGAGCCTAGGAACTTTTAGGCCTCATGTAAGTCATTTTAAGTGCAAATTTCCCTAGTTTTGGTCTGAATTATATCAACTTAGGTCATTTTCGGGTTATATAAGACCAAATCAGGTATGATTTAAATCAATTGATCAAGTTAGGTTTGTTTGGGTCAAAATTAGTTTTGATTTAGGTATGGTTGGGTCACATTTGCTCTACTTTTGCCCCGGTTCGTCCTAATTTTACTTTTTTCAGTCTGTCATATTAGGGTGATTAGTTCTGATTTTGGGGCAAATTAAGTCTTCGTCCAATTTCGGCCAAATTCGGTCTTATAGGCTTTGTTATGTGTGATTTTGGTGTACTTATGATTGTTTGAGCATAGAGATATATTGACTTATTATAGCAAATATGTTGATATATTTAAATATTCGACCAAATTCATATAAATATATGTGGATATATTTAAATATAAAAACGCCTAGTTTGCCAAGGCAGCCATGCCCTGGAAGGGATCGCCTAGCCGCTAAGACAGCCTTGTTTCCGTTTATGCCCGCACATCCAGTCGATCCATCACTTCAAGAATGGAAGCTGATAGCAAAGATAGAAAACAATACCTATGCAGATGCAACTCCAGGTTCTCAACCACTTATAGCAGCATCACAAATGGAAGTGTGAAAGAGACGTCAAAGTGTTCCATGATCCATTCTTTTGATCGCTCCTCGATGCAAACTCTGATATAAAGGTGTTCGTTTCTTTATCATTTGCTGCAAAACCGTGATGTTTGCCAGGCCAGTTTTATTCTTGTGAGAACATGGCATTGGCTTGCATCATCAAATCTAGTTTCGATCTAGGACGAGTTTATTCACAATGGATCTCACTCCAAGATCCAAATGTCTGAGAGCACATAAAATTAGGCTTAAATAGTTCTTTTTATTGTGTTTTAGGATTTATCATGTAATTGTTTCAAATTTAGGGCCTAAGTGTAATGTTAAGGACTTATAAGTTCCAAGTTTTATTGTTTATATGGCTTTAGCCTTTAATTAGATGTTTAATCACAATTGTTTCTTTTATTAAGATTTCAGTCTTGGGGTACATGTCCAGGCAGATAGACATTTGACTATGGATTAGTTTTAGGGCATTGGTTACCCATCAAAGCACTTTTTTTTCAACCAAGGCACGCATGTAAATTTCAAGTTTTATTGTTTATATGGCTTTAATTAGATGTCTAATCACAATTGTTTCTTTTATTAAGGTTTCAGTCTTTGGGTACATGTCCAGGCAGATAGACATTTGATTATGGATTAGTTTTAGGGAATTGGTTACCTATCAAAGCACCTTTTTTCAAACAAGGCACTTAGCTTAAGCGCCCTTCTGGCGCTTAGCACTTTCAAGGTTCCAGCCGCATTCCTCACACCTCACCCTATTTTATACATTGGCTAGTGCAGTGCCCCAAACAACGAGACTAATCGAATAAATTCCATTAGAAATCAACAAGGGAAGCAATTGAAATAGAGACCTTCAAACTAGCCCTTGTGGGATTTTTACATACAAAAATGCCTGAAAATAACGTTGTGATTCAAATTGTCACCGTCAAACATACATATGCCTAGTACTTGATACGCGAAGCAACAATAGAGATGTATATTAGGAGAGAGAAAATCTTAAACAGAAAACAAAAGAACCATCGGATGATGGAAAAACACAGCTAATATGGAACAAGAAAAGAGTGAACAAATAGGAATTTTCATTGAACAAACATTCTTAGAACCTTAGCATAGTCATTCGAGCGCCCTAGGCAGCCACCTAGCCTCCAAAACCTGAGTGCCAACCCAATTAGGCTGTTGGACAGCCGTCTAGACGCCTACTGGGCCTAATTAGGCCTAAAATCTAGGCCATGTTTTCTTATCTTCTTTTGCTTTTCTTTTGATATCTATACTTCCTCCTTTATCTTTTCTCTTGTTTTTTTCTTTTCCTTTGCGATTCCATCAAGCAACAAAGTTGTTGTAATATTACTTGTTCTTTGATGCTCTACTTTTTCTTTTCTTTCATTTTTTCATTCTTTCTTTGCTCTTCCTCTTCCTCCAACAACCTTGTCGTTTTTTTGAAATTTGTTCTTCCTCTTCAAGTCGACCAATGTTCTTTTTCCTTTTATTTACTCATGTCTAGTTCCTATTCATTCATATATTGATCATAAGTTAATGTATATGTGTGTGTATATTAGTTACTTATATATATACTTATATGTGTGTATAAACAAAAAGAACAAAAAAACACTTAGAAACGCCTAGGCTTCTCGCCTAGGCCCTCTCGGTGCCCCAAGGAATGTATGCCACCTATACAACCCTGAACCATAGTTAGACCTTATCGCATATGAGAAACTATAACAAGGTCTATAAAAATCATAAAAAAGATCTAAATAATAAGATGGAAGGATGTGAATATGTGATGATGTGTGCTCTATACAGAATAGCACACAAAGTGTGGCACGGTGGGGATCTCCCTAGTTGAATTTACATAAATGAGTAAATTTCTAGCATAGAAGCATTGCATTATTCTGCAATTATTTAGGGTGTAGTGTGGCTTAAACCGATAAAAAATGCCAACACATTTCACACAAAAAAAAGGTAATCTCGTAAGGGCAATTGCACACTTCAGAAGAAAGTTCGTTAGCCTAGAACAAAGCAACCGAACATTGAAATAGGCAAGTATTAGATATAAAATTCGTAAGCCTAGAACAAAGCAACCGAACATTGAAATAGGCAAGTATTAGATATTGTTAATATATATTCCTGTTTTATATATTCTGTTAGTTGTTTTGTTATTTCCATATTATATGTGGACCTCTCTGTAAATGTTTCAGTGTTATATATATGAGGGTGCACACATTGTGCAACCCTACGCTTCCCAAAACTGTTTTGTGTTTCACATGGTACCAGAGCAGTAGATCCAGCCGCCACCCTCCCACCCTTCTCTCTCTCTTCTCCGGTCGGCCGCCCCCCCTCCTCTCTCCCGCCCGCGTCGCCCAGCAGCCGCCGGCCAGCCGCCCTGCGCCGGGCAGCAGCCGCCGGGGCCGGGCGCCCACTCCGCCGCAGGGGGCCGGTGCGCCTCCGCGGTCCTAGCCGTCAGTACGTTGGCTCCGTGAAGTCCTACAGCGATCCGGTGGCTTGAAGTTGGTGTGACGTAGACCTTTTTTCGGTCTCTTGCCTGCCTGCCCGTGTAGGCCGTTGTGCCACCGGGTTCTGTTCTACGCTTCGGCGTAGACCGTATGTGAGAAGTCTTCTCCGTGTTTTTTGTGCCTGTTGTGCCTGTCTGACGGCGTAGACCGTCTCCTGCCTGATCGTGCTTGTTCCCGCTGTGCCTACTGCTCCCATGGCGTCCTCGCATGATGACTTCCGCCGTCAGGTTACCACTGTGAAGCTTGATGGGCGCAACTATCCGCATTGGGTCTGCTCCATGACGATCTATGCCAGATCCCAGGGCAAGTACTCACATCTTACCCGTGTTGGTCCGCCAGCACCCGCAGAGGACGCTGATGTTAAAGATGTGAAGGCGTATGACGACTGGGTTCGTGATGACTCCACTGTGATGACCTGGATTCTCAACAACAGCATTGAGAAGATTAGCGTCACACTTCTTCACCTACCTACGGCGAAGCAGATGTGGGATCAGCTCGCCGGTACTTACTCGCATAGTCAGAACCCCAAGAAGGTGTTTGACATCACCAAGCAGCTGGGACGTCTACAGTTCACGGGGACGGACATTGCGGATTACTTCACTGGATTATGGGGTGAACTGGAATCCTATCACCCTCTCTCCACGGACCTGGCTACCATGCAGCGTCAGCGCCAGGAGCTTCAGTTGGTCCAGTTTCTATGTGGATTGCCCGAGTCCTACGCTGGAGTTGTGGACCAGATCTTAGCCAGTGACCCTCTGCCGTCACTACAGAGTGCCTACAAACGCCTTCAGTGTTTGCCTTCGTCTTCCTCGTCTCTGACTACTGATGTTGGGGACTCTTCGGCTCTTGCTGCAGCTTCTGGTCGTGGCCGTGGTCTCTTTACTGATAGTCGTCCTCCCCTGGGTGGAGGATGAGGACGGGTTGCTCCTGGTCATGGAGCCTCTTCTACTGCCCCTACTGATGGTGCGCGTCCTCAGTCAGGACAGCGCCTTTGTACCTTCTGTGGCCGGTCCAACCATATTGAAGAAAAATGTTGGGAGAAATATGGTAAGCCGGCATGGGCCAATGCAGCTGCTGACTCCACTACTACTGCATCAGAAGGAACGACTCAGCCTACTGACTTTGCCTCCTCGGGTGCGACTGCTGACTACATCCGTGCTGAGGTGGAGCGTCTTCTTCTTGAGCGAGCTGGTGCGTCGTCTCAAGCTTCGACTAGTGGAGCTCATGTCGCCACTTATTCTGGTTATGACACTGCCTTCCTGAGCTCTTCTTCTACTCCTGGTAATACTAAGTGGGTCATCGACTCCGGTGCCTCTTCACATATTTCTGGAAATCGATCACTGTTTCACAAATTATTTAAAGCTGCTAGACCCTCATCTGTTATGTTGGCTGATGGTTCCAAGTCTGCGGTGTCTGGAGTAGGGGATATTGTTTCTGACTTTCTGCTGAAATATGCCTTATATGTGCCTAGATTTCCTTTGAATCTGTTGTCTGTCAGCAAGATATTGCGAAGCCTACAGTGTAGTCTGACTTTTATTCCTGGTTCATGTGTTTTTCAGGACCTTCGCACGAGGATGAAGATTGGTGGGGGGTATGAAGGTGTTGATGGACTCTTCTATCTGGATCATTTGCCAAAAGCAGCTAAAGCATCTGTGACTCCTGCATTATCTGCCTCAGTTTCTGCATTACAGTGGCACTACCGGCTAGGCCATCCATCATCTGAAAAGCTTCGACATTTAGTGTCTGATCTTGGCATTTGTAGTTTTCATTGCGAGTCATGTCAACTTGGAAAGAAGACTAGAGTTGTTTATCCTAGACGCAGTCAGATTAGCAGTAAAAATATGTTTGATATAGTGCATTTTGATGTATGGGGACCCTGTCATGTGCCAAGTCTATCTGGTCATAAGTATTTTATTCTTTTTATTGATGATTTTTCAAGGACTACTTGGTTGTTTATGATGAAAAGTAGGTCCGAAGTTTTGTCTGTTATCAAGTTCTTTTTTGCTGAAATGAAAACACAATATGGTATGCCTGTCAAAAATTTTCGTACTGATAATGCACTGGAATTTGTTAAAAAAGATGTGGATGTTTTTTGTAAATCTGTGGGTACAATACATCAGACCTCCTGTACTTATACACCTCAGCAAAATGGTGTGGCTGAGCGTAAAAATAGACATGTGTTAGAGGTTGCTAGAACTATTATGATGCATGCACATGTTCCTCGCTCGTTTTGGCCTGAGGCTATATTGACTGCTTGTTTTCTAATAAATCGAATGCCACCATCTGTGATTGGAAACAAAATACCTATTCAGGTTCTTCAACCCGATATTCAGCTATTTACTGTGCCTCCTCGGATCTTTGGATGTACTTCTGATAAACTGTCTCCTATTCAGGTTGGACCTACTTCTGATAAACTGTCTCCTCGTGCTGAGAAGTGCATTTTTTTGGGATATTCTCGTACCGAGAAGGGATACAGGTGTTACAGTCCTACTGCAAGAAAATGGTATACTAGCAGTGATGTAGTTTTTTTGAGGATACTCCTTATTATTCGACTCGTGGTGACAGTTTACAGTCTGATCTTATTGCCTCACCTCTACCTGTTACTTCTGACTGTGTGCCTGATAATACTGACAAAGTCACTACTGAGGCTGATAAGCCTCCTCTTATAGTTTATCAACGCAGGAACAGAGCACCTTCTACTCAAGAAACCCCCCATGAAAACCAATTTTCACCTCCAGAAGGTTCTACTACACCTGAGGTACATTCTGATCTTGATTTACCCATTGCTCTTAGAAAGGGTACTCGTTCTTGCACATCACACAGTATTGCTCAGTTTGTTTCTACTGATCATCTGAATGTTCATTCTAGCAATTTTGTATATGCCTTATCTGCTGTTGTTGTTCCAAAGAATATCCAGGTGGCTCTACAGAGTACTGGATGGTTGTCTGCTATGGAGGAGATGTTGGCCCTTGCTGAACGAGATACTTGGGAGCTGGTGGATCCACCTCCTTAGTGTAAACCTGTAGGTTGCAGATGGGTGTATGTTGTGAAATATCAACCTGACGGCACTGTTGAATGGCTGAAGGCACGGTTCGTTGCTAAAGGCTACACCCAAACGTATGGTATTGACTATTTTGAGACTTTCTCTCCTGTTGCTCGTCTTAATTCTGTCAGAACTCTTCTGTCTGTTGCTGTTAACCTTGACTGGCCACTGCTGCAACTAGATGTGAAAAATGCCTTCTTGTATGGTGATTTACAAGAAGAAGTCTATATGGAGCAACCTCCTGGGTTTGTTGCTCAGGGGGGGTCTCACAAAGTTTGCAGGTTAAAGAAGTCTATTTATGGGCTGAAGCAGAGTCCCCGTGCCTGGTTTGATAAATTGAGCAAAATTATGATTGATTTTGGGTTTCTGCGTTCTCAGGTGGATCATTCTATTTTCACCAAGAAGACTTCAGCTGGTATTATTATTCTGATTGTCTATGTTGATGATATTATCATATCTGGCAGTGATTCTCTTGGTATTCAGGCTACTAAATCTCATCTAGGCAAACACTTTGCTACCAAAGATTTGGGCAAGCTTAGATATTTTCTAGGCATAGAAGTTTCTAGAAATTCTAATGCTCTTGTGTTGTCTCAGAGAAAATATGTCCTAGACATACTGCAGGAGACTGGTATGCTGGGGGCGAGACCTGCTGATATTCCTCTAGATCCTAATGTAAATTGGGATGATGACTCTTCTCCTCTCTTTGCTGATCATAAAAAGTACAGGAGGCTGATTGGTAAACTCATTTATTTGACTGTCACCAGAGCTGACATTTCTACTGCAGTGGGTCTTCTTAGCAGGTACCTTGATAAACCCAGACAGTGTCACTGGGATGCTCTTTGTCAGATTCTACAATATTTGAAGAAGTATCCTGGCAAGGGACTTCACTACAAGAAGCATGGACACTGTTCTCTTGAAGGGTACTCTGATTCTGATTATGCAGGCAGCAGAGTTGACAGAAAATCTACTTCTGTGTATTGTACGTATGTTGGAGGTAATCTTGTTACCTGGAGGAGTAAAAAACAAAATGTTGTGGCCAGGTCCAGTGCTGAAGCTGAATATAGGGCTATGGCCCATACTGCCTGTGAATTGTTGTGGGTGCGCTCTTTGTTAAAGGAGTTCGGGGTTGATTCTTCTTCTGCTATACCTATGCACTGTGATAATAAAGTTGCTATCTTCATTGTCAATAATCCAGTTTATCATGAGCGCACTAAACACATTGAAGTAGATTGTCATTTTATTCGGGAATTCATTCTGACTGGCAAGATATGCACTCCCTTCACTCGTTCTGAAGACCAAGTTGCTGACATCTTCACCAAGCTACTGGCGAAGAAGCAATTCTGCACACTGACGAACAAGTTGGGCATGATTGATATCTATGCTCCAACTTGAGGGGGAGTGTTAATATATATTCATGTTTTATATATTATGTTAGTTGTTTTGTTATTTCCATATTATATGTGGACCTCTCTGTAAATGTTTCAGTGTTATATATATGAGGGTGCACACATTGTGCAACCCTACGCTTCCCAAAACTGTTTTGTGTTTCACAGATATAAATTGTATGTCCTCAACGCAAAAACACAAGTTGTGATTTTAGAAAGGGGCCATGGGCATGGGAATCAAAAACACAGTCACACACCACACGCCTCATTTGCATCTTCTTGTTCTAAAATTTTGAGATATCTACCTCTCTTCTCCCTCCTCACAACCATAGCTATAAGACTTAGGAAACACATCATAACTCGCATCTCCTACTCAACTTCAAAACATGAGATAGACGCCCCTCCATCGACCTCCTTTCAAGCTGCAACACATGAATAGGATTATATTCCTCCCATCATCACTTCCATCCTCCCTTCTTCCCTCTGTCCTACCACTCACATCCTTCCTGCCATGGATATCTCATATTTTCAGTAGGAACCTTCTCAAGCTGCTACTTCCCTTTATCACATTGTAAATGTGTTGTCTACAATGTCAATTACATTGAGTCTCCCTCCCACACACACACACACTTCATCCCTCATTTACATCACATACTACAAAACATGAGACAGAAAAGAAGTATGCATCATACATGCTGTTTTCTCATTGTAAAAGCCGGGACGTGTGTCATCAGTCATCACGAATCAGCTCATCTGCAGCTTCTTTAATCTAGGATGTTCCTAAACTCAAGCTCATGTTTTCATACCCAAGTCTTACATGTATGAGGTAGAGTCATACTAGGTAAAGCTTACTTGAGTTACTTGGCATTCATAAGTCAGATTTCTAGCTCGGAATAGGTTCTGATTATATATTTACCCTAAGGGGAGTGCATTGCTCATTGTCTTTGAGTAGTTCATGAACATAATACATCTCAGTCTCCAAACTAGGGTCTCAAACCTCACTAGCAACTATCTACCAGCTTCACAAACTCTAAAACTCAAGCTTAAGACATATCCAGGTGGCACACCCTATAAGGCTTGCAAGTTCCGTTTGACAATGATATGCCAATTGTGTTTGCATTTTGGCTTTTTCATAACCCCAAAATTAGTTAAACTAGTATCAAGACCTATGTGCATGCCGAGTGTGTTGGCTACACCAGAATGCCTACAACTTCAAATATTCTGAGTCTTCCAAATTTTCAAAAGCAAAAAAAAGGAATTATATTTATAAGAGTTCTTGCCACATATTTAGGCCATATGCAGCTGTGCACACATGTAGTCCTACCACTATTCGGGATTCGGTTCGTATGGCCGTATAAGACTCCCGCTTATGCCTATTTGGTTGCCCTGCCACACTGCATATTGCTATTTGGTGCACTAAGTGGTCATGGGTCACATATACTCCCACTTGGCCGATTAAGCATCTGATCGAACTCTGCTTTTTATAAAGCCCACAACTTATATCCATATATTACATATGTACATCAGTACATGCATACATATATGCACAAGTTCTATTATATGTTTATATTTAAATATATAGCCATTTATTTATATGTATTATATGTATACATTGTAATACATATAACGAATTCTCACATATTTGTATATTTATATGAATAACTTTTGACATATTCATATGTTTACATCCATTAATAATATACCTACATATACACACATATTTGTACCTGTATATTTGATTTATACACACGATCTACAAATATTGGTACAATTATATACAAACATTTCAAATTTTCAATATTTGTACATATATTACAAACGCATTTTATATAAAGACATAAATACACATGTATAAGCATATCATACAGGGAAATAAATATTTTTAATTTTAAGACATATACAATGCATACTCTATATCTATATTTTTTATTTATGAGCTCAATATATCATTTAATAACTATACATTTAGATTGCTTAAAAACAAAATCAAAACCGAATATACTCCCCGCATCGCATATATTCTGTGGTACCCTCTCTGGCCTTAAATTACATACCATTTTTCCGAAAAATGGCCCCTACCGCATGGTACGGTACACATCATAGGTGATAGTCAACCAAACAACCCTAGTATAATAAAAGTACAGCATGAAGATGATGACATACACAACAAATTACTGAACAGGAAGAGGTTTGACTGCCAAAAACACAACTAGTGAATGATGTGTGTATACCTCAAAGCTAAAGTGATGTGGATGACCAAAGCAGAATCTTAGAGTTAAACATACAAATACAGGAATCCTGGCTTATGTTTCATAACTGCAGCAACAAATTATGTCAATACACCATTAGAATGTGCTCCACAATAGAATGATGCAAAAGCAATTGCCAATCAACCTGCAGATATAAAATATAAACTATCACAAAGCTGGTAATAGTCAAATTTTATAAAGAAGAATATAAAACATGACTTGAAAATGTGTATGTTTATGGTGCCTACTCGATAAGACAGGAACCATGTATTTTTTCCAACACATACCATCTAATATAGTGTGCCAGACGAAGACTAAGTTAATATTCTAATTCACTGTTATCGAAGACATAATATTTAGGGTTCCTACTCGCTGAGGAAATACGGCATAACTGATGTCACTATCCAAGTGCAATCAGCAGTTATCTTCTCCAGGATTGCCGTCATGCTTGTTTGAAAGTACCTTAGGTCATTTCCATCTGTGTTTTTAGTATATAAGTGGGTATCAATATTTTATGTTCTAATGTTCAGGTTAGTTTTTCCGTAACCGATAATACCATTAATAGCAGGAATTTACCTGTATGTTTATATTATGCTTTGCCTTGATTTGCCCCTTGACCTCCACGCTTCCATTTGGAGTATTCTATTCGTATAGGATCATCATTAGCAATGTGAAAAATAATGAAATAGTATTAGACCTACTCGTACATACAATACGAACATCGTAGTCATCCTCATTTAGCCTCTCTCCCTACCATTTAGGGATCATCTACATGGACTCTTCTCTCCTATTCAGCATTGCTATGAGTAATATTTTCATTTGAGATGTAGAGATTTGAAATCTCTCCTTATAAGCTCTCCCCAATTTAGATTAGGCATGCCTCTTCCCCTATTAACTGAGCTCGAATCAGAGGCATCACTCCAAATCGGTGCATTCATCAAGCCGTGTTGCACATGCCATACCATCTGAGGCAATCCTCATGTAACTTGTCGATATAAATACTCATCAACCCCACTATTTTAATTATATAGTTAATCCTTACATCGTATGAAAGTAAAGAATTATAGTGATTATCTATTGACTATTTGTATATAATACTACTAAATTGTAAACTTAGTTGTTTAGCCTGTTATATCAATTATTAGGAACTGACCAAAGTTGTTTAGACCAAATCGGTGAGCAAACCAGAGAGCGATAAATCAGGCCAACCGATGGTCCAACCAGTTCAACAGGTCACACACACACACACACACACATATATACATGCATACATACAGACACACACACACACATACAGACATACATACATACACACATACGGACACAAACCACACACACACGCATATATATCATCTAAGCCTCAATCCCAACCATGTTGGGGTCGGCTACATGGATCCCTCTTTTACAATCAGCACGGCTATGGTCATATACTAATGAAGATGTAAAGATTCAAAATCTTTGTTTTTAAGCTTTTTCCAAGTCGATTCAGGCATGCCTCTTTTTTTTGTACTCCACTCAATAACGTTGCTCCGAATAGGCGCATTAGTCGTCTACGTTCTCCATGTCCAGACCATCTCAGACAGCCCTCATGCAACTTGTCCCCAATGCTCGCCACCCCCTTTGTTCCCAATATAATTATGTCTCGAACGATCTTTCCTTATCATCCCACACATCCATCTCAGCATACACATTTCAGTCACGTATATTTGACCTTGTTTTTTCACCGCCCAACATTCACTTCCATTTAGCACGACTAGTCGTACAGTTGTTCTATAAAACTTAGTTTTTAATCTGAGAGGGATCTCCCTATTGCATATTACTCTAGTTGCACTGCTCTATATCATAGAACCTGCTATGATCATGTGACACACATCATTTTAGACATCACCATCCGTTTAAGTAATAGAAACCAACTTAACTTAACTTGTCATATTTTAGTACATCCACTCCATTCAACTTAACCCCACCATCTACAATTCTAAACTGGCTGAAATTGCAACGTGTATACTCTCAGTTTTGCTTCTGCTGATGTTAAATATGTTAAATACATTTGATTCCAATGCAATTCTCCAAAGTTCAATTTCATCATTCAATGTTTCTTAGGGATTAAGAGAGAAAGATTACCCCCCCACCTCAAAGCCTGTGGTGAAAGTTGGATGCCCGGGAGGATGAGAAATCAAGAAACACAATATCATTAGAGTTCGCAAAACGTGTTATCCCTTGCAGACCATTCAATCTTTCTTTGGTTTCATCGATCAACGCAATATAATCAGCAAATAACATGCACCAAGGAATACCATCTTGAACTTGTTTTGTCAACTCCTCCATAACAAGAATGAATAGATATGGGCCTAGTGTCGATCCTTGATGTAACCCAACTGTGAAAGGAAAAGTCGGTGTCTTGCCTTTAGGAGTCCTAACTCCTAACACTTGCAGTCGAGTTATCATACATATCTTTAATCAAGTCAATGTACCTGTCTTGGTACTTGATCATAAGCCTTTTTCAAATCGATATAAATCATAGGAAGATATCTTTTGTTTTCTCAGTACTTCTCCAAAAGCATTCTTATCTAAAAAACTGCATCTGATGTTGATCTCCCCGATATTAAGCCAAATTCGTTGTGGATATTTGTGTTATCAATTAAGGTTTTGGTCAAAAATCCTCTCCCAAAGCTTTGTAGTGTAACACATCAACTTGATATCTTTGTAGTTGTGTAGCTCTAAACATCTAATTTGTTCTTGTAGATGGGGATTATAGTACTATTTTCCCACTCAGCTGGCATTGGTTTTCATTATCTTATTAAAGAAAATCATTAACCACATAGCTCCTTCATGCCCCCATACTCTTCCATACATTATTAGGAATATTGTATGGTCTGTATGCTTTCTCACTTTCTTGTTTTTCAAAGCATTTTTTACCTCAAATAAGGAAACTCGTCGTGTAAATGATATCTTTTATATCCATGTCACACGAGTCTCTAAAATTATTCAAAGTATCTCCATCGAAAGTAGTTTTTACATTGATTCTTAGTATCATCATCCTTCACCAATACCTTACCATCTTCATTCTTGATGCATTTTACTTGACTCAGGCTCTTTTGTCCTTCCGCTTGTACGAGCTGATATATATATATATATATATATATATATATATATATATGTGTGTGTGTGTGTGTGTGTGTGTATATATCCTCTTCTCTTGTGCCCAACTTCATAGATATCTCCTCAAAGTTCTTAGACCTTGCCTCTTGAATTGCTTCTTTGCTTGATTGTATCTCTAAAAATTACATTATCTCAAGATTCAAGCAAGCTCCTACAAATCTCTCTTTTGAGTTAAATAGCCTTTTATACTTCATATTCCACCACCAAGTCTCTTTCTGTCGAGGCCCACACCCTTTAGACTCCCCTAAACCTCTGGCAATTTTTGCTATGCATGAGCTCATATTATGCCACATAGTGTCAACCAGGGTTGTCAGACTCGAACCGGTCAGTGAACCGGTGAGGCCTCTGGTTCACAGTTCACTGGTTCAACCAGTGGTCTGACCGGTTCAACCGATGACGTCAGCATGACGTCACTAGTAGTTTAATAATATATAAATGTCTTTGATACTCGTGGAAATTATCCCTACAAAAGTTATGAAACATGAATAATAGCATAATTGCTCACAATAATTTGATAAAAAAGACCAAATAACAATATTATACTATTCATGGACATTTATACACCGGCATTTATATAGTATTCAATGTTAAATAACATAAAATAGCAGCAACAATGCATTTCCTTGCTAAATGAGAGAACCGGTCGGTTGGGCAAAAACCGGACCGGTTCACCGGTTCAACCGGTCGGTTCATCGGTTTAATGCCGGTCAGACGTCATTTCCGGCTTTTAGAGGAAACCGACCCGGTAGGGTGACCGGTTCCCGGTTCAACCGGTTCAACCGGCCGGTCCGGTTCGGTCCTGATAACCATGGTGTCAACATTAGACTCCAAGCTCCAAGTGCCCTCCTTGATAAGTTTATCGTAAAACATTAATTTCTTTTCTCCTTAAGATTCCACTACTTGATCCTTCTATGTTGACTTTTGTTATGCTTACCTTTGTACATCTTCATGTTAATATCCAAAACTACCAACATATGTTAGACGGTGAATTCTTCATCAAGGATCACTTTATAATCCTTGCAGTGAATTCTTCATCAAGGATCACTTTATAATCCATGCATACTTTTCTATCTGCCTGTGTTATAAGGAAGTAATCAACTTGGCTACAACTATGCCCACTCTTGAAGTAATCATATGAGAGACTCTTTTCTTGAAATGGGTGTTTTCCAAAATCATATCATAAGCGGCTACAAAATCCAATATTCTCTCTCCTACACCATTCTTGTTGTCATATCCAAAACAACCATGAACTCATATCCAACATCGCTACTCCCCACATGACCATTTAAATTACTCCCAATGATGATCTTCTCCTCTTTCAGTACCCCCTGCATCAGCTCATCCATACTATCCCAAAAATCCTTCTTAGCATCTCGCTAAGGCCAACTTGTGGGGAGGGGGCTTAGGCACTAACAATGTTAAAAATCTTTTCCCCGAGAATAACCATAACAAGTTAATATGTATATATAGATAATCATCCACACATTGTAGCACTCATAAATATACAACCTTAACAAAACTTATACAAGTTGATGACTTGTCATGGAATTTTCTTGATTAAATATGCAATTATATCATTTCACAATCACGATCACTTAGCCACTTAAACCACATTCCATATCATAAAACACAAGCAGCATTACATTAAGAATTTGGTCTAAAGAATATGACAACTAATTTTGCAAATCGTGCTAGTTTTAAATTCATCTGATTAGTCCAACGATTATAGCCAATTTTCACAAAACCATTCTAAGGTCCTACACATTTCCCAATTCAACTCTATTTTGTCAACATTGTAACTGGGCTATAAAAGGACAAATAAGTCATAATATTGTTGAAGGCTTCAAGAATGTTATTACTTTTAATTTTCTTTTCTTATATCTTATTCCGAGATAATATACAATTCATGACATTAAAACTTTATAGAAATTGATAGATTTATAATATATTCCTATCGCATGATTCAGATCATAATTGGGAATGACTCATAATATATATGCTCGCAAGCGTATACCGATCAATAGCATGTACATGGGTAGTTACTTATTGTAATGATAAAAAAATTATGTATATAGATACTAAAAATAGGTAGAAGTGTACATTCTTTTAAGCACTAGGCTAGCCAAGGCGTCCAAGCACCAAGCATTGGCGCCTTGCCACTCGCCACATATCAAGCATGATTCTCTCCTAAAAGTTATGATATTAGTATTGACCATGTATAACCAATCAATGGTCTCGTGAACATTGTTAAATGGACAAAAGATGTCCCTTGCAATAGCGATCTGTGATGGGGACTCCAAAAAGCCTAGGAGACATGAGTGCTCTTCTACTTTAAAGCATAATTTAAATGTCGATTTCAACGCCGTTTTCAACACTCCGAAAACAAAAGATTTATAGAAACTTTGACCAAATTTTGAGTCTTGCTCAGATCAACGCAATTTTGACAATTTCAACAACCAAAGAAGAAATTAAGTCATGAAATTTTAGAAAGATCATTTACATACATAATTACACCTAACAATGTAATAATATCATAAGTTGGTATTGGGTGGGGATATCCTACATGTACAAGTGAAAAGATACAAAACTATTTTGTATCTTATATTTTGCATTTGATTAAGTGATTGGGTGTCTACCCACATTTTTTCAATTTTTTTATGAAGATACATATCAGGATGTTAACCCTAGACTGGAGAGGGAAGATAAAGTGGTGTTATGAGATACTTATAGAGTTGAGTTAGCTCAGAGAGTCTGAGTATGGCCCTACCCTCATGATATGGGTCAGGAGAACCTCAGTTGGACTAGATAAAAGTTTTGATATATGTTTGATAAGCCACTCACCTAAGTTTGTTTAGAACAACCATGATAAAATATATGTAAGGATGTGATCTAATCTTGATATATGATATATAGACATGATATGATGAAATATCTAGAGATGGTTTAATGACATAAAATATAGAAATGGTTTAATAGATATCAATGCATAAATGGTTAGCCATATACATGCATAATGACAACAATGTGATACTATTAGTTAATCTAAAGATCAAATCACTAGTAAATGTTGTAATTTATTATGAACAATGAAATAGGATCATATGAATCAAATTACACAAGGTGTTAATCTCAGTGCTTAATAAAGATGAAAAATATAGTTGACAGTTAGCACAACATAAAATGTTGATGACACCTTGATATAAAGGGTTAAATTTAGTCAACTCCTTTGGAATATGGTAATATGATGTGGTAACCCTAATGCATGGCTAAAGATAAAGAAGTGACTTTAACATATGAGCTATGTAATGACATAACCTAAGTTTCTAAACCCCGAGTTTAACCTTGAACGGAGTGTTTGTGCACCAAGATGGTTGTAAACCCCCCTAATAGTGCTTTGGATACATGGTTGTAGGTAACCTTACGGATATGTTACGCATAGAATAGTGCCTACATGTGGATGAAGACATGGTAGTTCTCCTTGGAGTACGAGAATGGTTGACTTTCGAGGATGAAAGTTCTTTTAAGATGTATATGATGTGACAAAGTGGGTTTTGCTATAATTCCGAGGACGGAATTTCTTTTAAGGTGTGTAGGATGTGATGGAGTGGATTTTTGAAATCCGTAAATCTCCAATAACATATTAGAATCCATATCTTGAGTTATAATGAGAGTCCCAAGTATTTTAGTAAAGTTGGAATGTTGATTGAGATTTATATAATGATTAAGATCTCTCTTTTTATGCCTTCTTGAGGAATTTAATTGGATAGTCTAACAATTCAGTTTTGGCACCAAATTCATGTACAAGGTACCTTTTGTAGCGAGGAAGCTATGGTTAAAATTTGGTGGCAATTGGATGTCCCTAGAGGAAGTTATTTAGGTTTCATAGTGGTGAAATAATGTGCTTGATTGAGGATTTATTAGACCTAAGTTTAATACCATAAGCCTAGATCAGGTTGTGTCACGCTTCCTTGGCTTGAGGAGCCACAGATCGCTGATGTGGCCATGTGGTGACCTTTGGATGGGTTGTCTTTGACGACCTGAACCTTGTTTGCAAGATCCGTTAGTCAAGGTAGTGGGCAGACTGGAAATCCCATCTGGAGGTGCCGAGTTGTGAGGGATTGTGGCTATGCGGTAGTTTTGAGTGAATGGCAATGCCAAGTGCAGTAGTAGACCACGTCTGCATCGTGACCTTATGGAGGAAACTAAAGGGGTAGTTTTCCTTGACTTCCCAGGCTGCAGTTTGAGCCCTCGTTTGAGGTGATAGGAGGTAGAGGGAAGACAACAGAGAGATCTAGTTGTGGGGAAACGACCTTGAGACTGGCGTAGCCAACCCAATTTTTGGGTGAAGTTCAAAGATGATGATATGGGTCAGGAGAACCTCAGTTGGACTAGATAAAAGTTTTGATATATGTTTGATAAGCCACTCACCTAAGTTTGTTTAGAACAACCATGATAAAATATATGTAAGGATGTGATCTAATCTTGATATATGATATATAGACATGATATGATGAAATATCTAGAGATGGTTTAATGACATAAAATATAGAAATGGTTTAATAGATATAAATGCATAAATGGTTAGCCATATACATGCATAATGACAACAATGTGATACTGTTAGTTAATCTAAAGATCAAATCACTAGTAAATGTTGTAATTTATTATGAACAATGAAATAGGATCATATGAATCAAATTACACAAGGTGTTAATCTCAGTGCTTAATAAAGATGAAAAATATAGTTGACAGTTAGCACAACATAAAATGTTGATGACACCTTGATATAAAGGGTTAAATTTAGTCAACTCCTTTGGAATATGGTAATATGATGTGGGAACCCTAATGCATGGCTAAAGATAAGGAAGTGACTTTAACATATGAGCTATGTAATGACATAACCTAAGTTTCTAAACCCCGAGTTTAACCTTGAACGGAGTGTTTGTGCACCAAGATGGTTGTAAACCCCCCTAATAGTGCTTTGGATACATGGTTGTAGGTAACCTTACGGATATGTTACGCATAGAATAGTGCCTACATGTGGATGAAGACATGGTAGTTCCCCTTGGAGTACGAGAATGGTTGACTTTCGAGGACGAAAGTTCTTTTAAGATGTATATGATGTGACAAAGTGGGTTTTGCTTTAATTCCGAGGACGGAATTTCTTTTAAGGTGTGTAGGATGTGATGGAGTGGATTTTTGAAATCCGTAAATCTCCAATAACATATTAGAATCCATATCTTGAGTTATAATGAGAGTCCCAAGTATTTTAGTAAAGTTGGAATGTTGATTGAGATTTATATAATGATTAAGATCTCTCTTTTTATGCCTTCTTGAGGAATTTAATTGGATAGTCTAACAATTCAGTTTTGGCACCAAATTCATGTACAAGGTACCTTTTGTAGCGAGGAAGCTATGGTTAAAATTTGGTGGCAATTGGATGTCCCTAGAGGAAGTTATTTAGGTTTCATAGTGGTGAAATAATGTGCTTGATTGAGGATTTATTAGACCTAAGTTTAATACCATAAGCCTAGATCAGGTTGTGTCACGCTTCCTTGGCTTGAGGAGCCACAGATCGCTGATATGGCCATGTGGTGACCTTTGGATGGGTTGTATTTGACGACCTGAACCTTGTTTGCAGGATCCGTTAGTCAAGGTAGTGGGCAGACTGGAAATCCCATCTTGAGGTGCCGAGTTGTGAGGGATCGTGGCTATGCGGTAGTTTTGAGTGAATGGCAATGCCAAGTGCAGTAGTAGACCACGTCTGCATCGTGACCTTATGGAGGAAACTAAAGGGGTAGTTTTCCTTGACTTCCCAGGCTGCAGTTTGAGCCCTCGTTTGAGGTGATAGGAGGTAGAGGGAAGACAACAGAGAGATCTAGTTGTGGGGAAACGACCTTGAGACTGGCGTAGCCAACCCAATTTTTGGGTGAAGTTCAAAGATGGTAGTCGACTAGTGTGGAACTCAGGCCAGGATGAGCCTCCACGGAGATGATGATGGTGCTAGCAGTCAGACGATAAATTGCCGCCAGCCTAACCCATGCCGGAGTAGCAGGTCGGAGATAACGCTTATCCATGATAGAACAGAAGCCGGTGGCGGTGATCTTCTCAAGCACCACGATGGAGGATTCATGGTCGTGATTGCGAGGTGTCATGGCGGCGCTGAAGATATTCGAGGCAGAAGTGGTAGCGAGCCTCAGCGGCACCGTGACGAACAGGGGGAATGCGCAGCGCATGGGCGTCGGACGCTGAGATCGTGAAGGAGAGAGGGGTGCTCCACAGCAGTACGCCGGTTGCTCGCGGAGGAAGAGCGTTGAGGAGGAGCAAGGTCCTCCCAAGCCCTCGTTGTGGTGGAGCCTAGCAACGACAGCCTTTGCTGTCGTGTTCACAGATGTGAAGTCTGCGAGGGACTTTGGCAGAGCACGCCGGTGGCTGGATCTCCGAGCCACCAGGAGAAGACTCTGACGGCTATGCAGAGAGGCCGGAGGAGCAGAGGTGGTCGATCGGAGCTTCTGGTGGAGCCGAGAAGCATATCTTGTCTACCCTGAGGTAATGAAGGAGGCTTCGAGCAAGGTCTGTTGCTCGCCAGCATAGTCATCCCCACGGCGGCGGCGTGACCCAGAGAAGCGGGCGTTATAAGCTCAGGCTTTCACGCGATACCAGGAGAGGAGCGGGACAAGCCGACCCGGGTTAGCGGATCCTTAGATCCGTGGATCCAACCAAAGACCCGGACCAGGCAAGTCCCAGTGAGGAAAGCGTTGCGCCCCCACAGGACACGTGGCCGCCTTGGATTGGCCAGAAGAGGTAATAATCTCAGCAAATCTACAGATCTTGTATAAATCATAGAAAATAGCTTGTTCATCAGAAAAATACAAACAAAGTACCCAAATTCTCAGAAAAATGCGTAGAGCACAGTAGAACAATAATATCAGACTTTTAATACTTTAATAACAGTGATATCATGTAAGATGTGTAATGCTTGTTTAATGGATAATAAATATCAAACAATATTCTAAAATTATGATAACATGTCAGTAAGTCCATAATCATGTTTATAATGCTTATGATGTCATATATGACAATTCTTGGACACAAAATCATGTAATTTGCTTTATATGGCTAATTAGGGCTAATAACCCTAATTAATGTGTAATAATTACAAATATACTCATAAAATCTTGGAAATCACAGAGTAAGCTCATATCAGTATCTGGAACCTTAGATTTAATTATGAGATCATGATGATGCATAGAATTCATGTTATATGAAGTTGACCTTTAATACACGGTTTCAAACCCTAATCTCGGTTAATGGTGTAACCTAGGGTTAATTAATGTGCACAAAAACACTATGGAAGATAATGTTCAGATAATGAATCATAATATGGAATATGACATCAGTAAGATAAACCTAATACAAGAAATGCGAGTAATGATGCACATATCTCAATGAACTAAGTGAAACCCTAATGAACATGAATAGGGTTAAGATGAGATGTAAGACGATGAGAACCTGATGATAGTATATGATCTAGTCTTGATCAGGTTTAACAAAGATTTAGATGACATCAAGTATATGTGATGATTAGGAATATCTCTTTGGAAGGTACGCTATTACCTCTTACTTGGCTTATTATACAATATGCTTGTGTTATATGAGTAGTAAAATACTTGGCATATGGTATTGATTGAAATGATTGTTCTTGTATGCTATGTTGCTTGATTCTCCATACTTATTGCTATGAACACATCAAACATAATATATATGTTCCATTATATGAAAGCACTAACTCTTTGGTAGTGTGCTTGGAAGTGACCTAACTCTTTGGTAGTGGTCACATTGTACATATGACCTAACTCTTTGGTAGTGGTCTGACCTAACTCTTTGGTAGTGGTCACCTTGTACAAATGATCTAACTCTTTGGTAGTGATCATAAAGGCCTTGGTATATAATGGAAAATAAGCTTAAAATATGTGTTCTCTTTTGTTAATGAATATCCTTGTGCAAGTATATGCTTTTCTTATATTCTTCTGTTACTGCCAAGTATATTAGTTTTATCTTATTGCCAAGATATGATGAGAGGTAAATAAAAGACACGTAGGCGTACTCAGTACAATATTCTTGAAATATTGTGCTGACGTGTACCGCATGTAATCTTTTTGTTTAGGTTGTGGTTTTACTCTTGGAGATCCAGGATAGTTGCGAGCTGTATAGCAAGGTGATGTACAGGTGGACCTGTTGTCTTAAGATCCTGTAGTTTAGTGGTAGTACATGTATATGTTTAAGTTTGCTGTTCAATATGTAATATCAAATGTTGTAACAATTCATGTTGTAATTATATGTTGAATGGTGAACAGATGTTGTGGTTTTATTATTGTTCATGTACATGTGCTACTGATGTATGTTCCTTCTGACTCCCTCGATTTTCTTCTTCTTAGCCTTGTGTGGGATATTTAAATTGGGATTCTCGCTGAGGTGAGGGTTTCAATTTAGACGTCGCACATCAGATTAAGTTTTAGAAAATCCGGGGACGTCACAATTGATGTCGCTACCAAGCATGATAACAACATTTTTCAGTGTCTCCTATCCAACAAGCAAGCCTTTCAATGAACTTGTTGGGTGTCTACCCACATTTTTTCAATTTTTTATGAAAATACATATCAGGATGTCGGTGTTGATGTTTGGTAGCCATCGAAATCGAAATTCCAGTCAACATTTTGCTATTTTGACCGAAATGTTAATCCATGCTTTGAAGCATTGATGTCGCTACCAAGCATGATAACAACATTTTTCAGTGTCTCCTATCCAACAAGCAAGCCTTTCAATGAACTTGTAATACTAGCGTCAATTTTAGTGGCTTGTCCTTTTCAATCAACATGGTTCATTAAGAGTTGTACTTGCTTGTTTATGATCTTGCAAACAATCTAATTGATCTGTAAAATGGTTGATCCTCTGATGGTGTTTGGCACCCCCTCCTTTGTTTAGTTCAGGGCTTGTGATAGGCCATCCTTTGTTTGATTCAAGGCTGCAGTTGGACCTTATTCTATATAGCCATTTTGCCTTTAGAGCATCATGTTGGCCCCACCTTTCACCGGTTACTAATTGCATGTTGTTGGCTCCAGCTTTCACAGGTTACTAGTTGTATAAGTCTGGGTACATTGAACCATGGGTACAAGGAGAAGAATTTCCTATGGTTACAGCTTGATCTCACTAAGTTGAAATTAGAACTTTAGTCAACCAGGTTTGTTAAGATATGTATATTTCAAAAATTGGTGAATATAGCCCCATATATGTTTGGTCTCACGGTAAGCACCACATATTCATGTGGCCCAATATGCAGGTACTAACTGCATATGCAGGACCATTGAGTGGAAACAAGTATGTGTATTTCATTTCAAATTTAATTACATTTGCAATTAGCAATGATATAGAAATTCAAACTTTGCATTAGGAATGTTATTGGGTGTTTCATCATTGTTCCTTAATATATCTAGTGATTGATGGTAATTGGTACTTAAGGTGCCTCCTATACATTGCTAGGCCCCACAAGGAAATGCCTAAGCCAGAGCTAATAAAACCTAAAAAATGTTAAGAGGTCTACGTCTAGATAGTTTTCTCATGGACATTTATGTTTTTCATTGAATGTTTTACTCTAATATTTCACATGTTTTTGCTTGTGTTGTTAGGCTTCTAGCTCACTCATAAAATAGTAGGCTTCTAGTTGTTAGGCTAAAAAATTGAAACAACAGATATACAATGTACATATAATATATAAAACATCTAAAATTAGCTACGAGTCTGTCTAGCAAGCTCTGTGTCATAGTTACCCAACTCAGCCAAGGCACCACCTTGGCGCCCTAGAAACTATGAATTGTTGTAGTTTATCATTTCTTGGAAATGTTTGTGGTATTAATGTGTTTAGATGGGTTACAGTGTAAATGGCTTCATCATTTCGTATATGTTTAGCACATCCCATTTGAGTATTAAGTCATACTTGGAGATACTTAAATTGGAATAGTTCTAGTAACCATTCTAATGGTGGTATCTGTAATACATTCAGGGAAAGTCGCAACGAGCAAATGTTCTATGCAGTCGTATATGCATGGGACATGTAGTTTTGGATATATTTTATTGTTTATACAATATATTTATTCATTATATGTGATGGTAGAATTAAAAATATACAAAAATATATCAAAAGTCTTTCATATTTAATCCTACAGAGACGTGTATATGCTCTTAAAAGGGAAAAAAATATCACATAAGCATGCCTTAGAGATCAATAGTAAACCCCACAACATAAACATGACCAAACACACACACACACACACATATATATATAGAGAGAGAGTCAGGCTAGAATACACTCGAGTGTACAGATCGCACGAATACACTCAAGTGTGTTTGCATATCAAGACTATTTTTTGCAAAATGTAAACCATTGATCTTCACCGTCATACTATAACTAGGCTACATACAAATTTTGAGCCCATTTGGATCAGTGTAAGTCACTCATCCAAGGGCAACAAAATCGACGTGCGAAACTAATTTGAAATGCATAATTTTTGCGGTCTTTATAACATGACCTATAAATGTCCAAATGTGCTCAAATTTTGCGTATGAGCTATTCACAAGATGTTCAAGAATATCAACGGATTATATTTTTGAAAAAAAAACATTGCATCATGAAAAACTACTTGTGTATTCTGCTCCGGAATACACTCGAGAGTACAAATCGCACGGATACACTCAAGTGTGTTTGCATATCAAGACTATTTTTCGCACGAATATATATATATATATCAAAACAATTAAACTACTAGGGTAATTATCTAATACCATTCAACAATCACTACTAGACTCTAGCTTATTGGATAGCACCAAAAACTAATTAACACACAATACTAGAAATGAAAATATGCATACAAAGCATTTTACCTCAAATGTAACAAAACATGTGGTGTAGGAACCTGTATGTGATTGTGTACACCAATTCTTAGAACTACGGTTCTTCTATTTAAAACGTGTTGATGCAATGAGTATATGAAAAGATAATGTGTGTGCACGCAAATGAGACTGTTGTGAGGAAGTTGGGGCCTTTTGTCAGTGTGTCATTACAAAGACCATTTTACATGTTTGTAGTTAAATACTTGTTCAGACAACTAGGCGGTCCTTCCCACCCAAAGGAAGCCTAGGGGCCTAGGCGGAAGCCTTGGCGTCCTTCATATTTGTTTATATTTTATATATATACAAATGATTTCGTATATACATTTTGATATATTCAAATATATACATTGATATGTACATTTGTATTGGTCCCTAAGCTTAATCAATCATAATTTCACCTACATCCACTTGTCAAGACCTAAGCTAGACCTATTCAGTCTTGATTTGGCCTATGTCAGAAGTATTTTGGCATAGCATGACCTAAGAAGACGTAACTTCCCCTAGTTTGTCCTACATTGGCCTAAACAAGCCTTAATTTTGCAAAATCAACCCCAATTCCCGCAAATCAGGCATGTTTTCCCCTCCAAACCCCAAATCAAATCTGATTTGGCCTAAATCAGGTCTATTTCTTCCCTGAAATAACTTAACTTCATTTAACTTGACAAATTCAGACCTAATCCATGCTAATTTGGCATTTAAGTGCCTTAATTTGGGCCTAAAAGGCCTTAGGCATCCACTTTAGTTATATGAAAACATAGGCGCCCACTTTAAGGCGGTGCACCTAGAGCCTAGGGGGCCTATGTGAGGCTAGGTGGGAGCTTGAATAACCATCGTCGAAGACCCTAACAGATTGATTCAGACATCACTCAAACGGTATTGCGAGTATGCAGTGTACAAAGCTCATTGTAGATGAAATTGACAACAATAGGAGAAACCTTAAGAGGCTTCAAGCGACGGCAATTAGTACATAAGGCTCATTATTACCTCTAGGGTGTGGCATCACCTTTAATCGTCGCTTTCGCGGAGGTATTGTTGTGTTGAAACAAAAACTTCTGGGTAGAATGGTGTTGAGGGCCCAAGGTCACTTCACGTCCGCAATTGTTCACAATCTACCTAAGTAGGATGGAAATGATGAGTACCTCTCACATAATTTGCATGTTTCAATTCATCCCCATTGCTACCCCTCTACGTAATTGTTCAAATTGCTTCAAATATGGTCGATATCTTTCGAGCCAGCAATGAGTGGGAAAGTACCACAAAAGAACCCTAGTTCATTTTGGTTTTCATTCAAATTATGTTGTGTGTATGAATATAGAATGTATATATAATGCAAGACATCGTCCTTAGATTTGTCAAAAAATTCTCTTTACCTGACTAATGTGTTTAATTATGTTTACAATTGTTTTATCTTGCTTAAATGTGATTAGCATGTTTCGCTAGGGTTTGGCAAGGCAAAACCTTGATGCAGTGAATTAGGGTTTTTCCCCTTGAATGATTCATCATATCATGAAGGCCAACCTAATGTGCAGCGTTTTAAAAATTGTCCTAGGTGGCCGCTTAAGCGCCACAAGGTGATGAACGATTAAAATGTACCATAAGCGGTTGTTGAGCGGATCTGGATTAAGCAGTCGTTTTTCTCCGCTTCGGCCGCTTTTTCCCGCTTTGGCCGCTTTTCCCTACTTTTTCCCCATTTTTTCCGTTTTTCCCCATGTCAGACACATTTTATATTAACATTAATGTTTGTAATGTGATTTGATATTTATATGAGTATATACTTATACATTTTTACTAAATGAATATGAATATATAGTTGTTGATTTAGTATAGCTAGTCAGCTATTTTACATTAACAATCCGACATTGATCAGGCAATTTTGTTGTTGATAGCTGAATTATTTAAATTTTTTTTGAAGTAAAACAGACAAATTTTATTATGGAGGAGCCATACGGCATCTACATGAGGAGAAAAATAAACTAAAGGACCACACAAAGATCAAGAACACATACAAACCACCATAAAAACTCATATCGGAATTTGATAAGAACAATGATGTATAGATCCCTCTTCTCCTTCGCTGGCTAACGCAGCTTTCTATGAGGAATACCTTCAACCTGAGTATGTATATGTGGTAGAGTATCTGTGCCAGATTGGTGTTCCAAAAGGATATTGTCCCCACACTTGCTGCCATACAACACCACAACAAAATTGACCGAGAAAGAGAAATCTACTACGAGAAGAGACAGAAGCGTTGATTAACAGCGAGAGAGACAAAATAAGAGACCAACCTAGTCTAAATAGAAAGCAAGTAAAAGAGAAAGGAGGTAGGAAACTCGTCGCAGCCGGGCTCCACGACAGGGAGGAAGAAGACCGCTGCCTCCAAAGACAACACGCCCGCGCGCCTCCCGAAGAAGAGATCCTACTGAAGACGGGCGAGAAGAGGCTGAGGGGGAGCGGGACACCGCTTTACGGCGGTCAAATCCCCCTCCCCCAGCAGCCGTCTATGGAGGAAGAAACCCTAGTACCACTAGGGTGAGAGAGCAGCCGCCAGCGGTGTATGGTTATGATGATTAGCTGAATTATTTAAATCTTTATTGTTGTTACTTAGTATTAATTTAAGAGGAATATATAGGTATAATTATGTAAACATTCACAAATAATAATATTAGGTATGTATATATGTGTATAAAATTGTTAATAATATTTGAAAAATTAAGCATCCACTTTTTAAAAAAGTGCCTGCTTAATCGTCCACCTGGTGATTAATCAGCTACAAGGTCACGTTCGCTCGCTTCCTGCTTTGCACTTTTTAAAACCTTGCTAATGTGTGATTTCTCCTTGTGTGGGTAGTTGGGGGTGAGAGATTACTCTGCTGGGGTGGGTCCACTAGTGGCTAAGAGAGGTTCTCTTATCCATCCAAAAAAATGATTAACTCCCAACGCCTAAAGAGATAACAACTCAGTAGGACAAAATCTTTCAGTACTAAATATGTGGAAAAAGAAGACATGGGAGTTGTCAAATGTTAGCATTATTTTTATCTAGGTTTTAGAAAGCGCAAAGCAGGAAGCGTACAGATTGTCCCCCTTGCAGCGGGAAGCAGGAAGCGGGTTTTGAAGCAAACTAAAGCAGGTGCTCCTTGAAAAAGCGGTGCACATTGTTTTATAAAATTTAGAAAAGAAACAGTGATTGTCATACTACTAACAAAAAGAAATATTACTAAATCAAAACATGCAATTTTGGCAGCATATCCAGATTTTTTATAAGGAGATAACAGTATTGACATTTTTAATGTAAACATATATAGTAGGTGCTCGTTGTCTGAACTCTACAGAGAGATAACAACTCAGTAGGACAAAATCTTTCAGTGCTAAATATGTGGAAAAAGAAGACGTGGAGATGTCAAATGTTAGCTTTGTTTTTTCTAGGTTTTGGAAAGCGTGAAGCAGGAAGCGTACGAATTGTCCCCCTTGAAGTGGGAAGCTGGAAGCAGGTTTTGAAGCAGACTAAAGCGGGCGTTCTTTGAAAAAGCGGTGCACATTGTTTTATAAAAATTTTAAAAAAAATAGTGATTGTCATACTACTAACAAAAAGAAATATTACTAAATCAAAACATGTAATTTTGACAGCATATCCAGATTTTTTATAAGGAAATAACAATATTGACATTTTTAATGTAAACATATTTAGTAGGTGCTTGCTTTCTGAACTCTACCTAGAGTAATTATTGTTAGTGTAATGATAATGTGTATGCAAAGTTGTAAACAAGGTTAGCTTAGTGAAATTGGCATTTATTTCAAGTTATTCTATATCAATAGCATACTGACCACATACAGCAATATATTAGTAAGCTATTCCATTCATCCAGTTCCAACTTGGTCCAAGTATATAAGCAACTGATAATTCATTGACCAACACAAATTCATCCAAGTCATCTCATGTAACTAGTAGAAGGTTAGTTGAGAGGAGTGACATTGACAGAAGAAGACACATTGATTAATCTATAATGTATCATTACATATTGTCAGCCTACTCCTAGTCTAAATCGATTAGTCTATAATGCATCATTGCATACAAAAGAAGACGACAGTTCAAAGATTACAGTAAGCAAGTTTGATTTGTTAATCAATATAGTAAGAATAATCAGTCAATCCCAGCGGGAGTCCCAAAATTGGTTGGGCAATCAATTGCATGCACTTCATTAATGGAGAGTTGCAAGTTGATCTTGTTAATTTTCAGGCATCATACTGACTATTGACATTGATTTCTCAGTAACTTGTTTACGAATTTCCTACTTAAGCCTATTGTAGGTGTCAACCTTGGTGTCTACACGTTGAAGAACAAAGAACAGCGAATAAAGAACAGGGGGCAAGGAAGAGTGAACCGGGGGGAACATATAGGATGAGTACGACTGTAACAAAATAATGGACAAAGGGAAAAAAAGAACTGGGAAGAAGGTACAGAGGAGATGCTACGAAGAACAAGCTAGCTTACTTGTATTCATCGATGGTTCTCCCTGCCCTGATACCGCTACCCTTGGCGCTCTCCTTGGAAATGCAAAGAAGCCGCTCTCCTTTCCGCCTTGAGGGGATGTCGTAAGTGCTCTATTAGCGTCTTCCCAAATTTGTAGTACCTCGTTGTGGAGATACAGCCTGTGGGAGAGTCTCTTTTGTGTACCTGCAGTTCTGCGTCAGGCACGGCAGCGGGAGAGTCGGCTCTAATGGTATCTGACTAGGAAAGGATTATGGGGGAGCCAGGGACAGTTACGCAGCTTACGCTCCTTTCCGATTGCGAAAGGGATCGGCGAGTCGAGAGACTTGGGGAGAACCTTCAATTAATCCCCAAAACGTCCAGTGCAGCCTGTTTGGTAGGGTTCAGTTGGGCGGCAAACTGTGTGTTGGAAAACAACTGGTTAAAAGTCTGGAATGGTTTCTGCACATATTCTATTTGGTACCGTCCGATTCATATTCGTTAAATTTATATTCATCTGTTTGGTACATCAATCGTACACTTACTTTGCACACCATACCATTTTAAATTTTTAATAGATATCAAGTAAACAACATTGATTCCTACTATTTAGGAGAGAAAACGGCTGCCAACAGTCAAGCGAATCCTGCGATTGTTTATTTCCTTTGAGTTATCAGACCAAGTCACATTGTGCAAGAGGCTTTCGTTTGCCACTCAGCTAGAAACAGAAGCACATAAGTTTGACTACACCCGACCGCAACCATTTAGAGCGTGGTACATTTTCCAAGATTTTGAGAGACAATAGAGTTGGGTGCAGTTGCAGATCACCAAACTGCATCAGATCACACGCTACCAAACACAAAAATTAACACAAACCGCTATGTTTAACCTCAATGATAATGAACAACGATCTACCAAACAGGTCCTAAAGAGGCACCACAAAAAGCAGCCCAAGGCCCGCAAAAGAGGCCAAAAGGACTCGCTTTATGTTAAAACGCTTATTTTCTGTCTGGGTCTGATTTGAAGCGGCTCAGTGGGTTGGGAGCTTAGGCGGCCGCTCGAATCGCTTTTCTAATTGTTGGTTTTTATGATAAATAACAGGTGCAAGACATTGTTTAGCTCTAACTGATGAGTCCAAAGATTTGCCTAATGCCAAAACGAATGAACTTGTTCTAGTTGATGCAACATAAACACGAGCCACGAATCACATAGTAAAGATCAAAGTTTTTTGTTGTCTTTAAAGGAGTCGATTGCATTAAATAGGAGATGGTGATTTTTTGCCTATCTCTAATATGGGAACAGTATTAATTAATCAAACTGTCTAATCCTCTTGACAATGTGCTAATTATTTCAAAAGTCAAGTTCTTATTGTATATCTTAACTAACACGTCATTTTTCTTATTATTTTGTTTTTTTAAGAATTATTTATCATCAAAACTTACAAACAGGAAAACTCTTGCTAAGGGAGTACGCAAAGGAAACATGTAGATCTTAGAAGTATTCAGTCCATAAACTTCTTTGCCCCCAAGGAAAAGAATAACTAATGTTTTTGTATAACATAAAAGACTTAGTCAGGGAATAGCCACAGATGAGAAGATCACAAGGATGGGTGATAGAATCATAGCTATCAAGGTTGTTCTTGGGGGAAAGATCTTTAACATTATTAGCGCCTATACCCCCCCCCCAAGTTGGCCTTAGCGAGGAGGCTAAAAAGGATTTTTAGGATGACATGGATAAATTGATGTAGGGAATACCAACAGATGAGAAGATCATCATTGGGAGTGATTTAAATGGCTGTGTGAAGTAGCAATGTTGGGTATAAGAGAGTTCATGGTGGTTTTGGATAACGCAACGGAAACGGAGGAGAGAGGATGTTAGACTCTGCAGTTGCATATGATATGATTTTGGCAAACACTCATTTCAAGAAAAGAGAATCTCATAAGATTACTTTTAAAAGTGGGCACAATTATAGCCAAATTGATTACCTCCTTACGTGGCGAGTGGATCATAAACTATGCAAGGAATGTAAAGTGATTCCTGGCGAAGAACTCACGACCCAACATAGGTTGGTGGTTTAAATATTGACATGAAGATAAATAAAGGCAAGCATAACAGAAACCAAGATAGCAGGATCAAGTGGTGGAATCTTAAAGAAGAATGGAAATAGACTTTTCATGATAAACTCATCAAAGAGGGAACTTGGAACTTGGAGTCTGATGTTAACACTATCTGGCATAACAAGAGCTCCTGCATAACAAAAATTGCCAAAGAGATTTTTGGGGGGTCCAAAGGTTGTGGGCCTCCACGAAAAGAGACTTGGTGGTGGAATGATGAAGTACATAAGGCTATTAAACTGAAAAGAGAAAACTATAGGAGCTTGCTCAAATCTCTAGATGATGCAACGGTCCAGACTCCAGAGATACTAAGATACAAGCAAACAAAGAAAGAAGCTAAAAAGGTTGTTCAGGAGGCAAGGTCTAGATACTTTGATGATATTTATAAGAAGTTGGACACAAAAGAAGGGGAAAAGATATATATTATATGGCTTGTATAAGAGATGGGAAAGGAAGAGACTTGATTCAAAGTAAAATGCATTAAGAACGAAGATGGTAAAGCGTTGGCGAAGGACGATGATATCAAGAACCAATGAAGAAATTACTTCCATAAGCTTTTCAATGGAGATATTATAAATAATGTTAGAAACTCGTGACACATGGATACAAGAGAGATCATTTACACACGATGAGTTTCACTATTTGAGGTCAAGAATGATTTGAAAAAAGATGAAAATGTGAAAGGCATGCGGACCAGACGGTATTCCCATTAATGTATGGAAGAGTATGGGGGATGGAGTTATGTGGCTAACTAATTTCTTTAACAAGATCATGAAGACCAATAAGATGTCAGATGAGTGGAGAAATAGTACTATAGTCCCCATCTACAAGAACAAAGGTGATGTTCAAAGCTGCACAAACTACAGAGGTATCAAGTTGATGACTTGCACAATGAAGCTTTGAGAGAGGATTGAGCAGAGGCTAAGATCTATAACGCATATATCAAAAAACCAATTAGGTTTCATGCATGGAAGATCAACAACAGATGTTATTTTTCTAATAAGGTGGCCTACGGAGAAGTATGGAGAAAGCAAAAGACTTCATATGGTTTTTATTGATTTGGAAAAGGCTTATAATCGAGTACCCAGGGAAGTGTTATGGATGGTTTTAAAGAAAAAAAGTGTGCCAATCCAATACATTGATTTCATTAAAGACATGTATGATAGCTCTACTGCAAGTGTGAAGACTCCTAGAGGAGAGACACCGACTTTTCCTATCACAGCTGGGGTACACCAAGGATCCACACTCAGCCTGTATCTGTTCATTCTTGTTATGGATGAGTTGACAAAGAATGTTCAGGATGATATTCCTTGGTGTATGTTATTTGTTGATGATATTGTTTTGATTGACGAAACTAAAGATGGATTGAATGATAAGCAGAAGCAAAATTGAGTATATGCATTGAAATTTCAACCAATCTCGCAGTGTGAGTGGTGGAGCCAAGTTGGACGGAGTAGATATACCATAATGTGATAAATTTTGTTACTTGGATTCTATTATTGAAATAGATGGTAATGTCCAAAACGACTTGTCACAGGATCACTGCAGGATGGTTGAAATGGAGGAGTGCAACTGAAGTATTATGTGATCGGAAGATCTCTCTCAGTTTATTAAGTAAGTTTCATAGAACAGCTATACGGCCAGCCATGCTCTATGGGAGTGAATGTAGGGCGGTGAAGAAACAAGGTCTCAACAAGATGAACGCAGCTGAAATGCATATGCGTAGATGGATGTGTGAGAAGACAAGAAAAATCACTTGAGAAATGACTATATAAGGAATAAAGTAGGGGTGACGAGCATCAAGGACAAATTGTGCAAGGGCCAACTCAGATAGTATGGACATGTGCAACACAGACCGACTAATGTGCCTATACAAAACAATGCTATTGAGTCAAGCACAATTAATAGAAGAGGAAGGCCTAAATTAACATGGGAAGAGCCTATAAAGAGAGATTTTGAATCTCTACATCTCAACCAGAATATGACCCATGATAGAGCTGAATGTAACCGACCCCAACATAGTTGTGACTAAGGCTTAGATGAAGATGATAAAAGACTTGGTCACCCACACAACTTTGCACTTATAAGTTTTGAAAAATAAAAGTTTCATTTTAGAGGAAGTTATTTGATCTCCATAAGAGATGTGAGATGAGTAAAAGTAGAAAGGTAATACATATTAGTAGTCAAAATAAGTGTCGAATCATTTTATCTCATTCATTATGCTTTGCAATGATTTGAAAAGTAGTATGTGGTGTATGGGAAGATAGGGTATCAAGTACTACTAATAGAATGTTTGGTATGCAGAAGTGCATGCGCTTTTTGGTTTTTAAAAATAAACAGATCATATATCTACATAAAATTGTATATATGGCATATCTACACAAAATTTTATATTAGATATATGCTTATTTATTTGGAGGATATTTTGTTTTGAGGTAATGTATTTGGAGGATATAAATTTATGCAAATTTTGCCGATGAAACAACATAATTAATCATTATTACCATAAATATATGCAATTAAAATATGCAAAAGGAATACACTTATAAACAATAATACATGATTGAGCTGGATGTAAGTTGGATGTAAACGGAACATACAAAGATGATGGTTAACTAATGCATGAGCAAACAAAAAATGCAAAGTAGGGGGGTCCAAAACATAAACAACAATGTTTAACAAGTATCTACAATGCAAAATCGTTACATACTAGCATATTGACAAGTCTAGTCCGCCAACTATTCACCAATCTATGAAGAAGAGGGGCAAAAGAAGAATAGAAGAAAAAAGTTGCTATTTGCTGATAGGGATAAGGAAAGTTTATAAGGGGGCATTTGGTAGATGGACAAGGAGGACAGAATAAGTTCATAAAAACAATGAGTGGGATATAGAAGAAGATTTGTGTTATTGTGAGGAAGAGGGGGAGGGGGGCAAGGAGAACAAGACACGTACCTTTTGTAAAAGATCACAAATATAGAAGAAATCAGGAAGTACAACCTTAGGAAAGAGGAAATAAGAGGTCAAAGAAGAGGGTGAGAATCAGAGTTGTAGCCCGTTGACCAAAAAATATACAAGATCAGCTTCAAGATATCAATGTCAAGCCAGTTGGCATCCATCGGGCACCACTACTCTACAACAACAACAGCCATGCATCATAGAAGGGCTACGTGTAGTGGAGGGCATTTGGGCTAGCAAACCACCAGCAGCACAAATTATTGGTACTAGATTCTAGGGTCATTGGGTATTTAGTTAGGACTATCAGCGGGGAGGGTATGGGTAGGGTAAAGGCTTACCCTTACGCACATTAGCGTAGTTATGACAAGGATAATTTACCCTTCTTACAATTTCTCTTACCCTATACTCTTACCTAAATCAGGGTAGTCGATAAGAGTAGGTAGGGTAATTACACTTCCCATAATTTATCTTACCCTACCTTTACCCACTTACTAGCTTCCCCATCAGATAAATGGGGCAACTTTGTAACCCACCCCGCCAACCATTTAAATGGCTCAGTTGGTCGGCATGTGCGATAGGTAAACATTTCCTGGAAAAAGCTCCCACTCGAGGCTGAACCAAGGAATAAGGTTTCGCCGAAACCGGCAAAATTTTGCCCCAAAATACCGATTCCGATAACACCTGATACGAAACCATGCGACTGTGTCGATACCGTCGCATTTTCCGAAATAAAAATGCAATTTCATCAAAGTTTTGATGGTTTCGCTAATTTCGCCAAATTTCGAGGGGTCCAGTGCAGTTTTCCAACTTATCTATCAGTAAGCAGCCGAAACCGGCAAAACCTGCCGGTTTTTTCAGCTGCTTTGTTGATGCTGCTCTTCTTTGTGGAGAAAAGGGTGATTTTGAGGGGGATTTGCCATTTGGAGTCAAAGATCGACTACATTAAGGTAAATAAATATATTTTCTTCCATTTTCATTCATTTCCAACCTCTATTTCTCCTAATATCATCTATTTTGAACAATATTTCTCTATTTCACATAATTTCGTATTTTACACTAAAATATTAGATCTACTCCACTATTCATCAAATTTGTGTGTTCTAAACATAAATCCACACATCTAAGCCATGGATCTATATATATCTTCAATAAATTTACACAAATAACTAATTTTTATATCTTTTTAGATTATAAATACTAATAATAGTATATATAATATATATTCATCATAACTAGTTATTTCACTTAGCTTTAGTAGAAGAAGTTGTTACAAACACTAATATGAACACAAGGAAAATATTTTTTGTAAAAAATGAGATATTTTTTATATATACACTATTTAAAATCTGAAATCTAAAAAAATCATAAAATATTCTTTTTTTTAGAACTTAAGATATTTTTGTAATGTTTAACATCCTATTACAGTAGTACTCCTAATCACTTACATATACTTATAAATTATTTGTTAAATATGCATTTATCAATTTAAAAATATATTCACCTTAAAATACAAATAAAAAATAATTTTAAACCTTTTTTCGTATTGATTAATATCCTATTACAGTAGTGTACCTAATCCATTACATATATGTATAAATTATTGATAAGTATGTGCAATTATCAATTAAAAAAATATTTTCAGACCTAAAAATACAAATAAAAATAATTCAGACCTAAAAATACAAAAAAAATATTAAAGTGTCTAAATTAGTCTATTAGTTAAATAGGCTAATTAGTTTAGTGGGCCTTTATCTTCCAGCCCGTCTAGTTTAGATTACTTGGGTCCTAAGTAATAGGGCGTCTCTCCTCCTCCTATATAAAGGAGAGGCCGTCAGTCTTTGTATCACAATCTATTCATATTCAATCAATCTTTTATATTTCAACAAAAAATAACTCTAAACCTTTTTTCTTCCTTGTTAATTTCCTATTTCAGTATGTATGTAATCAGTTACATATCAGTATGAATTTTTGCTTATGTCGTTTATTGTTTTGATTGCTAATGCATTGCATATTCTATGTTGTTTTTTATTTATTTCAGTGTTGACAATGTCTTCTGATGGAAATTCGTCTGGGAATGAGGGTGCTAGGCAGAATGCACCCAAACCCAAGGAAGTAGATTTTGCTTGGAAACATTGTGCTCCTGTTCCCGGGGTCAAGGGAAAGGTGGTTTGTAACTTTTGCAAGAAGACAATTGGTGGAGGGGCATCACCAGGTTTAAGCGTCATATTACTGGGGGAGACAAGAATGTTGCCTTATGCCAGAAGTGTTTGCAATCTGTTAGGGATGATTTCAGAAAGATCATAGCATCCAAAAGGGAGAAGAAAGACAAATGTATTGAGGCCAACAAATCTTACACTGATACTCTCTTCAATGTACAAGCCACAGGTTCATCTGCCGAGTCTGATGATGACATGGTGTATCCTCCAGGTTGTGGTGATATTGCTTACGGTCGGCATATGTATAGGCGGGCATATAGAGAATCAAGAAGAAGTAAGTGGGAAAGAGAGGAAGCTGCAAGAATACTACGGAGGTATGGACCATCAGGAACCGGAGGAGGCAGTGGGACTGGACTAGGACTAGGTTGCGGTCAACATGTTCCTGTTGTTGATCTGGATGATGAAGATGATGTGTTTGCTCAAACAAAAAGGAAGAAAGGCACAGTTGATGTTCTGTTACGTTCTGCTAGTGCTAGATTGAAAAATATTGATGAAGGCTGAACCTAGGCAAAAAACCCTTAAAGGCATGTTCAGTGGGGCAAAGGAGAAAGTGGGAAAGGTTGTAAGTAAATTCTTTTTTGCTCACAGAATCCCGGCACATGTTGCAACTGAACCCTATCTACAACATATGGTTGATGTGATAGGGGAGTCTGGTAGGGGAACTAAGGCCCCCACAGCTTATGAACTTATGCATAAATATCTTCCCGAGCAGAAAAAAGAGCTAGAACAGTGGGTTAAGGAGCAAAAGATATTGTGGGCTGAGTATGGGGTCACACTCATGTGTGATGGGTGGACCAGTGGCAACAGGAAACAAATTATAAACTTCCTTGCTCATTGTCGTGGATCTACTATCTTCCTTGATTTCGTTGATGCTTCTGGTGAGGTTAAAGAGTACTCATATTTATACAAGCTCATGAAGAAATACATGAAAGTTGTTGGGCCTGAGAATATTGTGCAAATTGTTACTGATAATGGATCAAATTTTAAGAAGGTTGGGGGAAATATAATGAAGAAATCTCCCGTGGACTGGACGTCGTGTGCTGCCCATTGTATAGATCTCATATTAAAAGATATGGGAAAACTTGAGTACATCAAATCTGTGACCATTGATGCAAAATTGATTACAGGTTTCATATATAATCATTCTTTTCTGTTGAATGCAATGAGACGCCCAGAATATTGTGGAGGCGATCTAGTTAGAGTGGGGGTAACAAGACTTGCTACCAACTACTTGGCTCTGGATTCACTGAAGAACAAAAGAGATGGACTGAGGAGGTTATTTAATGGAGTAGAGTGGACCTCCATGACGGAGCACAATACCCCACTTGGTCGACGAATTGAAGAACTAATTGCTAATCGGGCTTTCTGGGACAAAGTTACCAAGGTACTTAAGGTAATGGCTCCTATAGTAAAAGTGTTGAGGTTCGTAGATGGTGACAAGGCTGCAACCATGCCTTGGTTATATGACGCAATGGAAACAATGGTGGAGTGTGTGAAAAAAGCCGCTCCAACATCCAATGCACAGTACCTGAGCATCATAAAAAAGAGATGGACTGATATGCTTTTGCATCCACTACACAAAGTCGGTGAGCATCATTGTAATTGTATCATGTATATAATTATTTAACTGGTCTATGTTAAGAAATTAACAGGTTTTGCATTATTTATTTACAGCATACTATTTGAACCCAAGATACCATTACTCGCGGCAATTGGGTATGAAACCAGACTTGATGAATGCGGTTAGGGATGTGCTCAATAAGTTGCTTACATCCACAGAAGAACGAATGCAGGTTTTGGATCAGGCATACAAATAGTTGTATAATTGTATTTCATGTTTATCTAATATCTATAACCTAACAACTATTAATGTGGTCTTTCATGTTTGTTGGCTTTTTTGTAGCTACGACAATTCCGTGAAGGCCTTGGATGCTTTGGCCACCCCAATGCAGTAGTCGACCGTGCAGAGGGTGATCTTTGTGAATGGTGGGTGTGGAATGGGAACGGTGCCCCTCAACTTAGAAAAATAGCCATACGCATTCTTTCACAGACAACTTCTGCAGGGGGTTGTGAAAGGAATTGGAGCACTTTTAATTTGATTCATTCAAAAAGAAAGAACAGGTTGGGGGCTCTCAGGTTAAGGGATCTCGTATATGTCCACTACAACATGTGTTTGAGAGCTAGAGCCATAAGAGAGGCCAACTACAAAGAAGTCCAATTTGCTGAAGTGCATGATCCCATTGACACTGCATACACGTTCCATGAAGATAGATTTCGGGGCCTTTATGATAGTGATGACGAGGGTACCGGTACAATATAAGATCCCTTGGAAGAATGGATGAATGAAATAGGCCGTCCAGTTCTAGACAATATTTCTTCTGGCCGTCTAGATCCATATGTGGAGGAGCAATTTGAAGATGCTTCGGGTGTTGTACTTGAGGAATAACGAAGAAACAGAAGCCCACCTGAAAGACTTGAGCCAGAGCCTGAACATGTAGATCTTGATATGGAAATTGATAGAGTAGTGCAAGATGAATTGGGTGGAGCATCTAGTGCTTCAAAATCTATAACTACTACATCATCTGGGTCCAAGTCTAAGAGTGATGACGACGACGATGATGGTGGTAATGCAGGTGGTGGTCAACGTTCTCCAGAGTATCCTCCAATAGTTGATCCTCAGAATGATGATCGTCCATATATCACTAGGGATATTCCTATGAATCCACAGGAAAGAAATATCACAATGGCTGAAAAAACCTTTCTGAGGAAGAAAACTCGAGGTGGAAAAGACTACAGTGGTGCACCACCACGGCCACATGAGGATACATGCTATAGGCCTCCTACAGCTACAACTACACCTATAGGATTCCAATCCTATCCTACTTCACAATAATATACTGATTCCACTTCTGATATTGCTGAATCCATGGGAAACATGAGCCTTTCTGATTCTCTATATCCTCAACAATCATTTGGTGATACGTTGTTTGGGCACCCACAAGCGTACTATGGGTATTCTGGATATCAAACTCAGCCACCACCACAACCAGAAGCAGAATTAGAGCATCATATTGGATATACATACAGTGCAAATGTCTCGGGCCCGCAAGGAACATATCAGTACAACAATAGTGTATTTTCTGATGATGGGGGGCAATCATGGAGCGGTAATAGCTCAGTTATTCCTGTTGCTCAAGTCCCAATGCATGCTACTTTTCCTCAAGCTCGTCAACCTCCATCTGAAAGCAGGAGTCGATATCTTAGAGATCTGGAAGATCATTTTCCAAGGTTTGGGATGATGCAGTTCATTTCTGGTGATGTGCACGACGAACATGTGATTTCATACAACACACTTTACGAAATGTACATGACCTGGGAGCAATATGTCAACCATATCAACACAATACAGTATGTTGAACAACCAACTCAACCAGCATGACACTCAACATACAACTGATTTGAGTTGGTAAGTTACTATATTATTCATATGTTGTAAGTTTGATATTATTGGAGAAGTGTGTGCACTTATGATTATGGATTGTGCTAGTAAAATTGCATAACTTAATTCCTATATTTTGTCATTAAATCCTCAAGAAACAGGACAGTTCCCTTACATCCCACATGAAGGACCCCCACATAAAATTTTATTGCATAAAACGATGCATTTAGGTGTAGAGATCACGCCTGTAAAATTTCATAAATTAATTCGTTCATTTTGGCGTCGAAACGAGCATAGTTGCAATTTTTGTCGAAATTTCCATAAATTTCAGTTTCCATGCTGTCGAAACGGTATCAAAATCGGATACCTTATTCCTTGGGCTGAACCAAGTCGCGTATCCGAGCTATTCCTCACCGGCAAGGCTTATTTTTTCCATCCCATATTCTCTCTACAGCCATGGGGAATAGGACAATAGTTCAGAGTCTAAACAGCTATCGTATAACATCACCAATCACGACAGGATCAAAAATAATCTAGATAAAGTTGAGATTCATCAACATGTAGGACTTAAAACATAGCTTAATCTTAATCTACCTCTAATTGCACTTTGTTTGCTTTGATATCATGATTTATTGAATTAATATGGATTTGTTTTAAATATTTAAAATATTTGAAATCATGTCTTGTCATGTTCTGCACACATGTTTAAAATGATGAGAAATAATATTCTCAATTTTTCATTTCATGGTATTTTGAAGTTTCTATACTTTAAAAAAATTATACCTTGGTGTGTTTGTATTGGTTGATGGATCGACCGATGCAAGGGATCAGGCATGGTAGCGCATCGAGCAAGGTGGCTTAGGGCCTGCTCGTTGGAGCCGCATCGGACAAAGGTCATCAAGCCCAGTAAGAGCGTCATAGGAAAACCATGTGCATTTATTGAGCCGAGCATTGCCCCGATGTGGGTTCGGGTTGGCATGCGCATCGGTCGATGGGATCTTAGTGCCCGATGCATGTTCTAGGGTAACTAACGTGGTGGATCGAGAGCCTTGTTGCCCAGAGGGGCCTATTTATGGGTTGTTTGGTAGCTTCCACCTTCCCCAACCTATAAATATGTGTTTGTCGTTCCTAAAGCTCATTTGCCACATCTTGAGTTGTTGGAAGACAGTTGGAGTGTGTAAGGAGGCCCTTAAGGCTACAACTCGTGCATGTGCTTGGATGGTGGTGGTTTAGCTTGATTTGGCAGATCAAAGGCTTGGAGCATTGTTTGAGGCTAAATTTCCCCTAGAACACGTAAGACCTTCATCTACTCTCATCTTTTCTTGTTATTTCTCCTCTCCTCTACCATCTTTGGTCATGGTTCTTGGCTAACCATGGTGGAAATAGCTTATTCTACCTAAAGCTCTCTCCTTTCTACCTTCTTTGGCCTAGTTGGAGGACCTTGCTAGGAGGAGCATTGGTTGGTTGTTTGGTGATGTTTTGATGTTTACCTCATGATCTACCTTGTTGGAATTTGTGTTCTTTACAAAAGGCGGGTGATATGGCACAAGGGTTGCCTTTTTGCTTACAAGTTCTGCATGCAACTCGTAATAATGATGAATACATTCTCAGCATGTTTAAAAATACAAACTTGTTGGGTTGTTTGGGTTATATAAAAGAGAACTCTGGCCTTGAGCTTCTTTGTACTTGCCAATGTTCTAAAAAGCACGATGTGGGAAGCGAGCGGACGAGACCTTATAGTTGATTAATCGCCAGGCGGGGGTTTAAGCAAGTGCTTTTTGAAAAAGCGGACGCTTGATTTTTCAAATATTTTTAACAATTTATACACATATATACATAAATAATATTATGATTTGTGAATGTTTTACATGGTTAAACCTATGTATTCCTTTAAAATTTATACTAAGTAACAACAATAAAGAATTAATAAATTCAGCCATTTACAGCAAATCACATGTTTAAGTCAGACTGTAAATACAAAATAGCTAACTAGCTATATTAAATCAGTAGCTACGAATATATTAAATCAACAGGTAACTATACATTCATATTCATTTTATACAAGTGTATAACTATATAGTCATCTTAATATCAAATCACCTTACTGACATAAATGATAGTGAGTATAAAATATATGACAGGAAAAAGCAGGACAAAGTGGGGAAAAAGCAGGAAAAAAACGGCCAAAGCCAGCTAAAAGCGGCCGTTTAACCCAAATCCGCTCAACAACCACATGAGGTACATTTTAATCGGCCAGGACCTTGTGCCACCTAGCACGATTTTTAAAACATTGGTTCTTGCATGCTGATATAAGTGGAAAAGCGCGTTTTCTGCTTCTGTAATGCTTAAATCTTCGTAATTTACATGTTCTTACCTGAAAATGACAATCTTTGTGTTGTTAGAGTTATGTGTTGGGAAAATTCAAATTTTCTACCTTCTTTGTTGTTGCATGTGGACTTGGGATAAAAATATTATGTTTTCCTAGTTGTTACAATGCTATGTTTCCCTCATGCTAAGGACGAAATTCGGCATAGTAGTTTGTTGTTGAAATAAGAATAAATGCATACCATTGGATGAGAAATTTGAATGTTTTTGAAGGCTTGCCCTCGTATGGCTGAAAATGATATTTTGGTTCATGTATGTACTCTTTGGACATGATTTAGGGTTGCCTAATAAAGCTTTCAAGGCATCTGATGTATGAATGATGTTATATCTTGGTGTTATGTTCTGTTTTATACCATGTTTACCTCATGAAAGAAGAATGAAAGGCTAAATTAATCAAGTCAAACTTAAATCATGTAGTGTCTTGTGACTGTATATCTACCCCAGTGTTCGAAAGTCGGGTAGTAATACAATTAACCTTGTAGCAATCTTGGATTGTAAGAAAGTACTTGGAATCACATACTATTGAGTATGCACGGGTAACCAAGGGTCAATATTAGGTATGGTTTCCCTTGAATTTGGACATGAGTGTGGTTGAGGTTGTATCACTCTTGTGCCATTTCATTATATGATTGCGTAACCTATGGTACTCCTTGTCCTTATAATATTATATTATAACTTGTAACTCATCAATTGTGGAGTATACAAAAAAGATATGTTGAATAAAAATGTTGCTATATAATAAAAGACTGCAAAGGTAGATGTAACACAATTGTTGTGTTGATCACCATGTGTTTAATACCAGAAAAACCTATGGGGAGCATAAGGGATGACAAAGAAAGGGCATTTTTTCCTACACTGAGAAGGACGTTGTCTTTGGGATTTCTTCCTCCTGCACCCGCTGCCGCCCGGTCGGCGTCCAAGGAGAAGAGGGGCAAAGTGGGAAAAGACAGAGGGAGGGGGACGAAAGCTTGCTCGAAAAGGGTTGGCAGCACCGGAGGAATGTAACAAGGAACAGAATCCGTCCCTGGAAACTCAGCTCGTTCCTTTTCGTCAAGTGTGGGAGGAATGTCAGCATACGAACTACTTAGGATTTGCCTCCGACTCTATTTGGAAAAAAGCAGACGAAGTAGGCGGAATGGAAAAAGGATAGACACAAGGGCAGTCATCGTTTGGCACAAATGTTGTTGTTTAACGTGTTGGTATATGATTTTTATCGTGAATGATGTCCACAGCCAAAAATAAAAACATATCATGTTTTCTTATGTCGTTGAGTCCACTACGATCCTAGTTGGGTTGGGGTTGGACTTAAAGATAAATTATATATATATATATATATATATATATATATATATATATATATATATTATATATAAGTATATATTTTGTATAACGAAAGGTAATTGGTTAGTGTACACGGATAATACCTCTTCATACCCCTACCCTTATAAAGGAAGGGTTAGCGAGGCCTGGTAAACGGGTGACGAGTAAAAAAAATTACCACTTCCCTTACCCTACCGACTACGGAGTATGACTAATGGGTAAATGAGTAATACCCTGCCAATTGACATCCTTATATAGTTATATTTAGCTGAGATTTTGAAGAATCCATAGGGAGTCACCTATATAGCTGTGCATAAATATTCTTAAATGAGAAGGCGTCATAGACTACAATCATTATGCTTGAACAATGGTTGGCATCAAATTCAAGAAACATTCAGTATATAGCTGCGATTTTGCAGAATATAAAAGCATTGCGTATACATATATTCTTGAATGAGAAGGCGTCATTGATTGGCAACTTTATGCCTGACCAATCACTTTCTTTTTCTTGCTTATACAAGACCCAATATAACTGGGAGTCCCCTTCCCATCCACATTTGTGTGTGGCGGGCAGGGAGAGGGGGGTTGCCTACATGTCTTCATAGACCATTATTACATTCTTAATGGTAGCAACTTTGTATCATAGAGAAGAATCCCCACAGCTGCAACCCCCCCCCGGTCCGTTCAAACCATGGCAAATCTAGAGGCCCTTCATCCGAATCCATGTACTACTCCATAATGAATCTCTCATCTTGATATTGCATAAGTCCCACTATAAGCTAATTAACAAGGAGTTGTGCGAGCTAAGCCTCAAACCCGATATTTATGGTCAAGCCTAAGATAGGCATGAACCCATAAAGGAGATTGCCGTTCCTCATCGGTGCCCCTCCCCCCCCCCAACAACAGTCCTAGGGGAAGCATTGGAAAATTCAATTTGCTCCATATGATAGCTTTGTTTGTCCAAACCATTGGATCCAGAAGTGCAAGCACCACTTCGATCTAGGAAACGTCGAGGACTGTGTGGTACAGGCGGGCATCCAGGCGGTGCCTAGGCGGCCCAAGCCCCGCCCCAAACTGGGCGCCCAAAAGTAATACACGTAACTAAGCTTCTAATTTTAATGATTTGTATCAACTGAATACTGATTAGTATTTAATTATCTACTGATCTGAATTTACTTATCTACTGATTTGAATTTATGTATCTACTAATTTGTATTTATGTATCTACTGATTTTTATTTACTTATCTACTGATTTGTATTTACTTTTCTACTGATTTGTATTTACTTATCTACTGATCTGAATTTACTTAATTACTGATTTAAATTTATGTACCTACTGATTTGTATTTATGTATCTACTGATTTGTATTTACTTATCTACTTATTTGTATTTACTTATCTACTTATTTGAATTTATGTATCTACTGATTTGTATTTACTTATCTATTGATTTGTATTTACTTGTCTACTGATTTGTATTATGTATCTACTGATTTGTATTTACTTATCTACTGATTTGTATTTACTTATCTACTAATTTGTAATTATCTACTGATTTGAATTTACTTATCTACTGATTTGCCTTTACGTATTATTTATGTATCTACTGATTTGTATTTACTCATCTACTGATTTGAATTTACTTAACTACTGATTTGTATTTACTTATCTACTGATTTGTTCATCTACTGATTTCTTATTCATCACATTATTTAAATTTAGGGCTTTGTATTTGTTCATCTACTTTTTAAAATTATTTATTCATCTACTGATTTATATTTGTTTATCAGCTGAGTTGTACTTTTTTATCTAATGATTTGTATTTGTTTATCTACTGATTAGTATTTATTTATCTAATGCTTTGAGTTTACTTATCTAATGCTTTGAATTTTTTTATCTACTGATTTATATTTACTTATCTAATGCTTTGTATTTATTTATGTACCGATTTGTATTTACTTATCTAATGTTTTGAATTTTTTATCTACTGATTTGTATTTCTTTATTTACTGATTCATATTTACTTATCTACTGATTTGTATTTATGATCTACTGTTTTTATTTATTTATCTACTGATTATTAATGTACTGTTTTAACTTGTCTACTATTTTGACTTTATTAATCTACTGTTTTGTTTTATAAATGTACTGCCTCATTTATAGAAATACAAATATAGTTAACATTTCTGATTTATGAGTAATCAATTTGTGATTAACTCAAATCGGCTTTAACTTTACAAAAGACCAATAAAGGAAAATGGCAAATATCCTCTAAAAAGTACTACAAATTCAGGTTTTTGAATGTACTATTTTTACTATATATCCGATTTAAATATATATATATATATATATATATATATATAAACGTATGGGCTTCCGCCTGGGCGCCATATGGAACGCTTGGTCGCCAGGTCGCCTATACAACCTAGGGATGACAATAAAATCCTATATACCATCACCCGGTCCGGTCCGGCCCACCCTGGTCCGGCCCACCAAATTGGTATATCCATCACGGATATGGATGGTGGTTTGGTTAGTCTAAAATCTACTACAGTATAATCGGGTAACCAAACCACCCCGACATTGGCAGTCCCAAATTTCTATCTCGCGAAACCCTCCTCCGTCTCGCGAAAACCTACCCTCCCCATCTCGCTGCCGCTCCATCGCTGCAACGGCTTCCGGCTATGGAGCTTCTCTCCTCAAATAGGTGGCAGATGGAATCTCCGCTCCGTTAGCCATCTTCTGACCGTCGTGGATCTCAGAAATCAGCAGAACCAGAGATCGGTCATGCTTGGCGAAGGGAGGAGCAACTCACAGTGGTATCGCGGGTAAGAATCCACCTCGATCTTCTTCTCCTTGGTGATGGAAAGGTGCTTGCCGATTTTGTTCATTTATCCCAATCTATAAGATTCAGATCTCATCCTCTCAATATCCTTCGCAGTTTATCCATTCTGGGAAGAGATCAACGAGTTGTACATCGCCATTATCAACAACTTCTACTTTTCTGCTAGCTGCTGGCTCAACTTCCGGAAATAAGTGGATCCGTGGGCGACTATCCATAGCTAGCAGCGATCAACAATTATTCTACTCTGGTACATAGATTGCAGGTAAGTGTACTGAAAACTTTTCCTCTTAATGTTGGGTTTTTGTATTGTATCTGCATTGCTCGTCTGTTGCTTCTCATGTGTCGGGGTCAGCTGTTTCAAGCTACCTGATATTAATGGTGCTATGAACTTGAACGCCAACCAATGCTTGGCTCCATGCGCAACTGGTGGGGATTTCCCATATGCAGCGGCAGTCTTCTCCTTAGGCGCAAGTAATGTCAGTCAAATATATAGTATATAACTACTGGCATTTGAGACCTTTACTTTTAATTAGTATATATTACAGCTGACTGCAGCATGAATTGCATTGCCTTAGCATTTTACTTAACTATCACGATGTGGATATATATGGATGCAAGTTACAAAGGAATTTTTGAAGTATAATTTTGGTTGTACTTTTAATTAAAGAGGAATTAGTGAAGTATAAAATCAGATAAGTAGCTATGTACATATGATTGATTTAGTTGAGATGGTAACATATATAAAATCAATTGTTTGTACTTTACTAGTGAAAAGTGAATCTTATGTAAACGTGTTAGTAGTTCACTATACGTTTTATGTAATGTCTAATGTGTATACACGATATCTTAGTGAGGAAGCACTGGCACTTCCATAGTGAGGAAGCATATAAATACTAATCCAAATTTAGAAATTCAGACACAATGGTAACCATTTCTGAAGAATCAAGGTCTCCCAATCCAAGTTCATGCCCTGCTAATCAAGAGACCGTACCTAATGAAAGCATTGCCATTTCATCACCATCTAGAGTTCTTAGGAGCAAGATTTGGAACTATTATAAGAGGAAGAAGGTGGAAGGGCGTTGGAAAGCAGAATGTATATATTGCCATAAAGTGTACGGAGCAAATCCCAAGCATGGGACATCTCATCTTCATGATCATAAGAATCTGAGATGCCAGGCTTTGAATGGAGATAGTCTTAGGAGAGCAATATGCACAAGAGAGGCACTCAAACTTGCATTCAACCAGGAAAGTGGAAGAAAGGCAGTCGTGGATATGATCCTTTTGCATGACTACCCTTTAAACATGGTAGAACACATTGGATTTCGAAAGATGCTTAATGTTATCCAGCCTTTGTTTAACTGCCCAACAAGGAACTCCATCAAGAGTGATATTCTGAAGTTATATGGTGGTGAGAAGAAGAAGGCAATGGAGTTCTTAAGGAATTGTGATTCTCGAGTAGCTGTGACAACTGATATGTGGTCATCAAATTATCAAATGCGGGGATACATGGTTATTACTGCACATCATGTTGACTCCTCTTGGTCTTTAAGGAGCCAAATACTAAGGTATTCTCTTTACAATCTGAATGTTAGATGAATACATGATATCATTTCCTTCCTTTTACCTATCTTTATAATCTACACTTGCGTGTTTAGGTTTGCCTACGTCCCTTGTCCACATACGAGTGATGTGCTATGTGATGTTTTGATGAATTGTCTGACTGACTGGAAGATTGATACAAGATTGTCATGTATCATTGTTGACAACTGCTCCACAAATGATCTGATGATTACCTTAGTCAAAGAGAAATTATACCCAAATTCCACAATTTTGGGTGGTAGATTTTTGCACATGAGATGTACTGCACATATATTAAATCTTGTTGTGAAAGATGGTTTAATAGTAATCAAAGATGGAATTGAAAAGATAAGAGACAGTGCTGCATACTGGACTGCAACTCCAAAGAGAGTAGAAAGGTTTGAGGAAACTGCGAGGCAATTGAAGATGCCCATTTCAAAGAAATTATCGTTAGATTGCCAAACTAGGTGGAATTCTACCTACTTAATGCTTAGGACTGCAATTATGTATAAAGATGTGTTTACTGTATTAAGGCAACAAGATAAAAACTATAAGGCGATACCAACTGATTCAGATTGGCAGTTCTGTTTAGAAGTTTGTGAGAAATTGAAGATCTACTACAAAGTTACAGAGGTGTTTTCTGGGACAAGTTATCCGACTGCCAATTTGTGTTTTCCTAAACTTTGTCAAATCAGAGTGTCTTTAGACAATTGGCAAAAATCCCCAAATCAGGTAATCGTGGGAATGGCTAAAAATATGTTGGAGAAGTTCCATAAATATTGGGATAACATTTGCATTCCAATGGGAGTTGCTGCTGTACTTGACCCAAGATATAAAATGAAGATGGTTGAGTATTATTTTGACATCATATATGGAGATAAGGCTGCAGACCACATTAAAAATGTCCATGATGCCTGTATTGATCTGTTGAATGACTATAAAGATAGAGCAAAGACTCAAGAAGAATTGGACAATGGCTGGCTATCTTCAAGTCCACTGGTTTCCTCTCAAGAGGACATTGATGATGATTTGCTAGACTTTGAGGCCTTTGTGAAGAGGCAAAGGAGAAACTCAAGCTACTTCAAAACTGAACTTGATAAGTACTTGGAAATTGATATATTGCCTCAATCTTCAGATTTTGATATACTAATGTGGTGGAAGATGAATGCTGATGTTCATCCTATCCTAAAATCCATTGTTAAGGATCTTTTAGCCGTACCAGTCTCCACTGTGGCCTCAGAGTCAGCATTCAGTATGTCAGGGAGGGTAATCGATCCACATCGCAGTAGACTCCACCCCACTACAGTGGAAGCTCTGATGTGCACCCAAAGCTGGCTAAGAAGTAACCAAATGCAAGGTAGTATATAGTATTCCATTTGATCTTATCTAGCTGGAGTGATTTATTATTTAAATAGATTCTCTTAATTGATAATTGTGCATTTAATCTTATATAGCTAGTTTTTTGGAGGATGAAGAAGTTGAAGAAGATGGTAACACGTCTAATTCTTAGATGGTAACACGTCTAATTCTTAGTCTCATTGATTTTTTTATTCATTTTCCATGGATTTTGTTGCACATAGTAAACATTTTTCCATTGATATCTTATTATTCTCAGTTTAATATCTTATTTTCAGAAAGTGTTCACACACAGTAGAAGTTTTCTGTGAAGGTTTCTGGATGAAGGTAAGCTGCTTCAATCTTTTGTGATGTTTTTATGTGCCTGTTGTGTTTGTTTCGGGCACATGGGTTGAAAATGCAGCAGTAAATTTGGGTAGTATTTAGTTTTGGTTGGCTTTTTCTTCACACACTTTATTTAGCTCACTTCTTGATTTTTCCAGTTTAGACATCAACTAATTTAGTCTGTTCTCGCATGTTTTGAACTTGGTTGTCTCGATGAGTATTAAATTCTTCAGATCCTAAAAGTGAAGGCATCTATTATGCCTTTGTTTATGCATTAAGCATTAGTTTCAAAAATTTAAGGCTATATTTTGTTATCTTATTGATTTGTTGTTTTCATCTTATTGATTTGTTTTAGGTGGGGCATATTGGAAAAAGTGAGTGGCTATGTGAATCTACTATACTCAAGTTATAGATACCATTACTGGAGGCTGAAGTTGAACAACTATGTGAATTTGAACTTGAGTTCTTGTGCAACATTTTGTCGTCAGCAGTAAAACTATATGTATTCTGCAGCTGAATATGAATAGTTGTATATCAGACTGCAGTTATTTGAATCGTAATCTGAATGTGGTGAAACATTTGTAATTTGATACTTTTGTCGATCTGGAGTTGTTGGAAATGATTCATGCAATTAAATATGAATAGTTGTATACCAGACTGCAGCTGTTTTGAGTCGTAATCTGAATGTGGTGAAACATTTATAATTTGATACTTCTGTCGATCTGGATTTGTTGTGGGAAATGATTCATTAAAGTTTGTGCAATGTTCTTGGAGCAAAATGGCTTGACGTGAAAGCTTTTCTATATAAAATGAATCATTTTTGAGTTAAGTATAAAGTGCTACGATTTCTGATGTAAATATAGGGCCTAACGTATCTTATTTGAGGATAATATGTCAAATATAGGGTCTGTGCTACAATTTCTGGGGTAAATAAATTATTTCTGGGTTACTGTATAAAATACAGGAGATTTAGTGCAATTTTCTGGACTTGATAATAATTAATAGCTGCATGTCCGGAGCGGGATGGATCTAAAACGGGAGTACCATAGGGACCCGGCCTTTATAATCCATATCACCCGTTTGAATGGTGCGGGGATCCAGTACTATAAAATGTGGACGGAGCGGTTTGGGTGTCTTGCTATGGACACGGGTGGTCACTTTTTGCCACCCCTAATACAACCATGGTCGAGGATGATGCGAAATGGATTTGGCTAGCTGCATTAACGAAGCTGCTCCAAGATTGGTACATATCATATATAAGGAAGGATTTTGAAACTTCTTCAGAGGAGATCTATGAGGATCACAACACTCACTTTGGAGCAGTTTCCGTCGTGAATCCTAGCGTCGAACTATCTAAAGGCCAAGCAGATGAAGGAGCTTTTATATACGTCAATCATCTGGGGGCGGCTAGGAACTACACCAACCAATCTACAAGCCACCACTTCTCCAAATCTATGAGCCGAATTCAATGCCTCTCCTAGAGAAGTATGTATAGGGCCACAAGTGCAAACGGCCCATCCTTTTCCTCATCGATGTGCAAGACAACGAATCACCGCCATGATTAATGACACATCCATCTTCAACACCATCCCCATCCCAAAACCCTTCCACCACATCGATTCCACCACGTAGCAAGATATCCCCCAAGACCCGAACTATATTAGCCATGGCGCTAACCAGCACAATGGGAGCTCCATTGTCTGCAAGTGCAAGTTGGCAAGACTCATGAAGCTCCAGTAACGTCATAGATCCCAAGTTCTACCACCTCACACCAGGATCAACATCATTCTATCAACATGACATCTCCAACTTGCCAAAGAAGGTATTCTCCGTCACAAGGGTCTCATCCATCAGCTTTCCTTATCCCTCTAATCGTAGAGGGTCAATGTCGATTTCCTCATGCTTATTATTAGGGCTTACGATGCGGTCCTAGGCGTCAAATGGTTAGAATATTACGGCCCATAGACATAGTGTTTTAGGCAAAATGTGGTGAAAATTTTCCATATCCACCCACCCTTCTCCCTTTCTAGGTTGCCCAACAACAAGGTGAACCTGCCTCAGAGCAATGAGTCAACAAACCTCTGTCACGCTCGTCATATCATCCTCCTCACCACCACCAACCAAAAGAAAACTAATTGCTCACATAGGACCCTAAAATCTTACAGTTGCTCGATGATTGCAACCTTGTCTTTGTCGAGCCTTGTGGACTGCCACCCTTTAGGATATGCTACCATTAATTTCAATGCTTAACGAATCTAAGGTAGCGGTAAGCACTCGTTGTTGCTACCTTATTCCCACGAGGTGGAGCTTGAGCAACAAGTCAAGGATTTTGCTAGACCATGGATTCAACCAAGTACGAGCCTTTCTCCTACTTAGCACTCTCAATAAAGAAGTCTAAACAAAAGATGGTGGTTGTGCTTGGACCATAGAGCGTTAAATGAGAACAAGATCAAGGAAGTCCATTCTGACAATTGACAAATTGTTGGTCGAGCTTTACAGTGCAATGACTTTTTCAAAGCTTGACCTCTATGTTGAATACTAACAAATCCTTGTTAAGGACGCATATAGACACACCCACTCAGGGCATTATAGATTCCTCATGATACCCTTTGAGTTGTCAAACGCCCCCTCCATCTTTTTAATCTAATGAAAGAGAATCCTTTGTAACTCCGTCCTAGTCTTCTTTGAAGATATTCTAATATATAGCAATTGTAGGTCTTCTCACTTACGCCATCTCCAAAGGGTGTTGCAAGTATGGCAAGCATCATGACTCCAGGTGAAACCATCCAAATGCCTCTTCGCATTCATCTAGATCTCGTACTTAGGAGACATTGTGTCATCTGAAAGTGTCATGGATGACCTGAGGAAAACTAGTAGTAGTCAACAACTAACCAATTTGAGCCACGCCCAAGGCGCCTTGGCAAATTCAATTGTGTACGCCTAGCTTACTGCCCCGCTGACAAGATTTCACCAGAAGGATACATTCGTGTGGACAACAATGGTGACTCTAGCATCTAACACGACCAAAGCAGCCCTACTACAACCTCTAATTCTTGATCTACCATAATACACCTAGCCTTTTGTGGTTGAGTGTGACACCTCTAAAAGGATATTGGGGCAGTTCTTATGTAGGACAACCGTCCATATGTGTACTTCAACAAAAAAAATGGAATTTTTGCTTGTGGAAATTATCGAGTGATCGGAGCTGAAAGGGAAGACACGAAATTTTGTGAACAATGTGGGGTCGAATTTGTTGATTCTCGGATACGAAGATATCAAATGGGATATCCATTCTGCAATGCAACTTGTCAATCAGCATCTGAGAATAGACTCATTGCTTTAACATTTGACGGTGGAATGTGGTGTCAGTACCTCATCGGTGCACCATTCGTGATTTGTATCAACCTTCGAAGCTTGAAGTTCCTCTTAATACAACGTACACACACGCCAACCCAGCAACAATGGCTTCTCAAACTAATACGATACGACTTCAAGATGAGTTCAAGTCGGGGATTGCAAATTGCATAGAAAATGTCCTCTCTTACAACCACGAGTAACGCCACTAGTCATATCTGAGTTGTCACATGTGTGCCACCCCTGACTCAGTCATAGTGCTCCAAAAGAAGCATCAACATTGGTTGACTTGTGTCGACTTCACATTTATTTGGAGGTTGGTTGTCTCGCTTCGAATAGATATAAGGACCAATGTGGCATGGTGTTTTGTTGCTCCGACATATACATATCGACATGCAGTCTTCCCTTCTTGAAGGCATCCTCCAAGAAGACCAATTTTGTCTCAAAGGAAGCCACACCGGTTACGAAAAAACCTTGGACCGCATCCATTGGGGTTCCTTGTGGTCGATGAAGCAACACCCTCTATGAATTCTTCTGCCACTGTGATGTCCACAAATGCCACAACTTCAACAAATCGCACCTACGAGTATGCTCCAGCTACTGCCCATTCCGAACAACGTACAGGAAGATTTGTCGATGGACTTCATTAACGGTCTTCCCCATGTGAAAGCCACTTGCATCATCTTCATCGTGTCGACCTCTATCAAATAGCACCTATTTCATCACCCTTCACCACCTTTATACAGCAGCCACAGTTTTTGATGTCATCATGTCCAATACTCCAACTCCAACATCATCTAACTTTGTGGAGTCCCCTTATGGTCCGTGTGTGATAGCAATCCAGCCCAAAAAGCATAAACACTTCCTAGAGGTTTTCGTTGTCGTCCTGGACATGTGTCCAACTTGGACATATTGTAGGCATGCCTAGAAAAGCTGAAATGTGTTGATAATGTGTCTGTGTCGGACACATGTCCAAGACAGCAACACCAACCTCCTAGAAGTGTCATTGTTCCTTGTTCTACCTCCTTATCCTCTTCCCCATTAACCCATCCTCTTCTTCCTTCTCATAACATGTCTTCCTCTCTACTTCCTCATGCTCTACTAGTGGTCTCCTCCCCTTCTTTACCACCACGAAGATGTGTCCAACGATAGCACACACCCACTACTATGTTTATTGTTACCTTCCACTCCTCTTCCATCAACTACTTCATCACACTTCATCCTCCTACACCAGCACAAATAGAATGAAGCTCCAATCCAACACACTACCTTTTTATCATATGTTATTCTTGCCTCCTCTCCCACTTTACTATATTATGAACTCCTCTTCCTCCTCTTTCTCATAATTGATAGTAAATTTTCATTGCTCTCAAGTATTAGCAGTTCTTCAATTTAGTATTCATTTTTTTGTTGCGACTATAGTCCCCGTCTACAAGAACAAAGAAGATAATTCAGTGTTGCACAAACTACAAAGATATCAAGTTGATGAGTCATATTATGAAGCTTTATGAGAGAATTATTGAGCAAAGCTACGATCTATAATGCAGATTTCAGACAACCAATTTGGTTTCATGACTGCGAGATCAACAACAAATGTTATATTTATGATAAGAAGGCTTATGAAGTACACAGGGAAGTGTTTTGGATGGTTTTGAATAAAAAGAGGCTAACAATCTAATATATTGACTTAATTAAAAATGATGTATGATAGCTCAATTGTGAGTGTCAAGACTTCTGGAGGAGAGATGCCAACATCTCCTATCACAATTGAGGTACATCAAGGATCAACACCCAGCCCAAATTTATTCATTCTTGTTACGGATGAGCTGACAAAGCAAACTCATGATGATATTTCTTGGCGCATGTTATTTTTTGGTGATATTGTCTTGATTTATGTAACTAAAGACAGATTGAATAATAAAGTTGAACTTTGGAGAAATGTGTTGGAATCAAGTGAATTGATGATTAATATGAACAAAACTGAGTATATGCATTGAAATTTCAGCAAATATCTACTCGGATGGTTTTGAAGAAAAAGAGGGTGCCAATCTAATACATTGACTTGATTAAAGACGATGTATGATAGCTCAATTGTGAGTGTCAAGACTCCTAAAGGAGATATGTCAACATCTCCTATCACAATTGGGGTACATCAAGGATCAACACCCAGCCGAAATCTATTCATTCTTGTTATGGATGAGCTGACAAAGCATGCTCAATATGATATTTCTTGGTGCACGTATTTGTTGATGATATTTCTTGGTGCATGTTATTTGATGATGATAAATTTGAACTTTGGAGAAATGTGTTGGAATCGAGTGGATTGATGATTCATATGAGCAAAACTAAGTATATGCATTGCAATTTCTTGGTGCATGTTATTTGCTGATGATAAATTTGAACTTTGGAGAAATGTGTTGGACACAAGTGGATTGATGATTAATATGAGCAAAACTAAGTATATGCATTGCAATTTCAGTAATATATTCGTTCTTGTGAGCTGACAAAGCAAGCTCAGTATGATATTCCTTGGTGCATGTTATTGTTGATGTTTGTGTTGATTTATGAGACTAAAGATGGATTGAATGATAAAATTGAACTTTAGAGAAATCTGTTAGGATCAAGTGGATTGACGATTAGTAGAGAAAAACTAGAGTATACGCATTGTTATTTCAACTTAATGGTGGGGCCAAGTTGGACGGAGTGGATGTACCTAAATGTGATGAATCATGTTACTTGAGTTCTATTATTCAAATAGATGGGAATGTTCAGGATGATGTTTGTCACATGATCACTGCAGGATGGTTGAAATGGAGCGTCAGTGGAGTAAAAGTCATTGGAAGATCTCTCTCAGAATAAGAAGTTTGATAGAACGGCTATACAGCCAACAATGCTATAATGGGAGTGAACGTTGAGCAATGAAGAAACAAGGGTCTTAACAAATATGCAGCCGAAATTCATATGCTAAGATGTATGTGTGAGAAGACAAGAAAAGATTGCTTGAGAAATGATTACATCAGAAACAAAGTGGGGGTGGCAAACATTGAGCACAAGTTGTTTGAGGATCGACTGAGATGGTGTGGACATGTGCAACGTAGACCGACTAACGCGCCTATACGAAGCAATGCTATTGAGTCAAAACAAAATTAAAAAAAGAAGAGGCAAGCCAAATATAACCTTGGAAGAGCTTGTAAAGAGATTTTTTTAATATTTACATCTTGATCAGAATATGACCCATTACAAAGTTGACTGGAAGAGAAGGATCCATGAAGCCGACCCAACATGATTGAGACTGAGACTTAGAAGAAGAAGATGATGATGATGATGATGATGACGAATTTGTTGTTGCAACTTTATTATAAATCGTGGGTGCGCTCATATTTGATTTTATGAATATATAGTAGCCTTGATTAATTGATTTCATAATGATTTGCAATGTGGGCTTAATTTAGATGTGAATAAGGTGTGGTATTGCTTGCATTATTTACTTGTATTTGATGCTTTAATTGGGAAATAAGTTAGGTATCTTTTTTGTTTGAAGCGACAAATGACTCCACACATACACGTGTATATTTTTAATTAGGAAATGTGACTGATTTTCTTTGAATCATGTAAATATGTGTTTCTATATTAATCAAATATACATACACAAGCATACATATATGTGTATATAATTTGGGTTGTTGTCTCCAGTGTTCTAAAAATCGCATTGAGCGGCCGCTTAATTGCCAACAAGTTATGTCCGCCTAAAAACCCTCTTAGGCGCCTATGAAGCGGATTGAAGAAAAGCGGCCGCTTTTTGCCCGCTTAACTCGCTTTTTGCCTGCTTTTTTTAGAAAAACTGTTGTAAGCATGTAACATTAAGTACACTATATGGCCCGATTAGTATTGACCATAACATATTAAACTAGCATATATTAAGTGTTCTATAATATACCAAGTTCTAATTTAAAATACATATTTGGTACTTATGTTGTAATGATATGGTACTTGGTAATGTATCCAAGTAAATTATAGATAACTATCATCTAAATTAGAATGCATACTTTGATTAAATATATTGCTCTAGCGTATGACTATTTGATGATGTGCAAATGTAACAATATGTTTATAAGCTTGTTATGATAAGTCTATTGTTTATTGTTTAGCTATGTAAACATGTGATACAAAATTGTTGTTGTATCTTGTATATACACTTATTGTTTTATCTGAGTAGGGTGCTTTATCTATTTGTTTACTATATTATATAGCTACAATCATTGTTGTATAGTTGTGTTATAAACTATTTGGGTGTTTTATATTGTCTTGTACAATGTTTAGATATGTATAAAAGTTTCAAAAATATAGTATTTATATACATATGTATGTAATTTTGCATAAAAGTTTGTAAGTATTGGAAATCCGCTTTTCTAAAAAGCATCTGCTTAATCGCCCGCCTTGCGATTAATTGGCTATAAGGTTCCGTCCGCAAACTTCCTGCTTCGCTCTTTTTAAAACATTGGTCGTATCCGCCGACGTGTTTGTGTCCCATATTTTCCAAAACCATTGTGTCATATGTCTCTGTCTGTTTCCATACCAGTATTCGTGCTTCATAGGATCTAGCATTCTCATCAGGGCTTTCAAGGACCCCTTCCCTCATTTGGTCACCCAACTTTCTTTTTTCATTGAGTACCATCCCCCAAAGGATGTCGAGACCAAAGTGTTCAACAAAGGACTCAATCATGGTTATCCGAACCGAACCGAACCGACCAGTTGAACCGATAACCGGTCACTCTACCGAGTCGGTTCTCTCCCAAAGCCGAAAATGAAGTCTGACTGGCATCAAATCGGTGAACCGACCAGTTGAACCGGATAATCGGCGAACCGGTCCGGTTTTCACCCAACCGGCCGGTTCACTCACTTTACAAGTTAATGTATTTTTGCTACTAGTTTTTGTTAATCAATATTGAATACAATATAAATGATGGTAAATAAATGTCCATGAATAGAATAATATTTGTTATTTGGTTTTTTTATCAAGTTATTGTGAGCAGTTGTGCTATTATTCATGTTTAATAACTTTTGCAGGGATATTTCCATGAGTATCAAAGACATTTATATATTTTTAAACTATTAGTGACTTCATGTTGATGTCACCGGTTGAACCAGTCATATCACTGGTTGAACCAGTGAACCGTGAACCAGAGGCCTCACCGGTTCACTGACCGGTTCGAGTCTGACAACCCTAGACTCAATACATACCATACCTCCAATGTTACCGTCCCCTAGGTAAAACATCACTACAACACAGATGGGCATTAGCCCACGAATTTCATACCATTTGAAATCATTTAGAGTCACCATCCACCTTCATTACTCTAATATATTAAAAGAACATCTTGTCTCCAGTAGACGTTTGGCTTCAGAACGTAATGAGCAATTGGCCCAATTGAAACCCCATGGCTCCATGCTCAACACGGCATGAAACCGCAGGCAGGTCTACATGTGCTTTCGTCCTCACTGTCAGGTTCGCGTCGCATCAACTGTCGGCCCATTCCAAAATCACCCAATCTTCCATGTCAGCCAGATGAAAGTAAGGGTGGGATCTGCACCTACATCACCTCCGACAAGCTTATCAGACTTTTGGCCGCCAACATCAAGTGTGGATCACGACCCTGACTTCAGTTTGCAATGCCATGCCATCACTGAAGCTCTGGTCTCATGGGTCCACTACCCGAAGTGTCAAAATTAGTGCCTGCCGTATGCAGAGCTCTGCGGCAAATTCCCCACCTTGACAGACCACTCAAGCCTGCTGGCACTGGGCACCACTACTCTGCAATGGCGTCCAACATCACGGAAGGACCACGGGTAGCAAGTAGCAAGGACATTAGGCCAGCGCACCACCACCACCAATGATTGGCATCGAATTTTAAGGGTCGTTGGTCTGTCGCTGGGATTCTAGAGAATGGTCAAAATGCCACCTATAATGAGGGCGCCGTGTATATATTTCATTTCCTAACGAGAAATGACTGTTGGTTGCCAGCCTTATGTGAGCGAACACTTTCCAATCCTTGCCTGTGCAAGACCCGATCAAGTCGCCTGCCTAATGCACGGGCCGCCTTAGACCACCGTGGCATCCCGTTTGGTACCAGAAATAGGCAACAGTAGCTTAATAGAATTCAAGGAAAAAGAGGAAGAAGACTGACGCTGTTGGTTGATGAGCAGGCACACACCGCCGGAATAATGAGAGGAGAAGAGGAAATAGCCAGCCCCGCAGCTATGGAACCAATGGAGCACCAAAGGAAGCCGGCTGCCGCAGTAGAGGGAGAGAAGCTTTCGACTACCGCTGGAAAGAGGCCGCCGACCACCGCTGGCGCACCGGAGAGGAAAACCGGGAAGGGGGACGGAGACGAAGCCGCTCGAGCCCTAGCCCATACCTTTGATGGAGGAATCGCGGGTATAGGGGTAACGGGTAAACACGTACTGTCGGGAGCTGCTGGGTTTTAGTTTTAGTTTTGTTAATTTTTCCGTAAAGGAAAATATAAATCAAATAGCCATTTACACCCACTTCAACACTTGAAATTCTAAAAATTATATATAATGCTGGTTTTACATAAGGCACTAGGCATAAACCCGTGCTTTACACGGGTGCCGACAACACATAATGTTCAAATCAAAGTGCATTGACAATATAAATGTGTGTACATGCTTCAGTGAATTTAGTCGTAGGTAAGGGGTTAGGGTGTACTCAAGTGGCTTAGTTAGGTTGTACATAACTTCAATTCTTATTTGTAACGTGTTTAAATAACTAGAACTCCTTCATCATTAGGAGTATGTTCAAGTGGCTTAGTTAGGTTGTACATAACTTCAATTCTTATTTGTAACGTGTTAAAATAACTAGAACTCCTTCATCATTAGGAGTATGTGAGGAACTTTTGCGGTGTCAAACGTCTTAGTGTGAAGAATAAAGTATGCACAGTCTAAGTCAGGGCGCTACAGCCTTCCTGTAATAGGACATCCCTTGACCAATAGACACTAATTATCTGCAAAGCAATGTAAGCACCTAAGCAACGATTTACTTACACTCGTTGCACATAACAAAATTTGATGGGTAAATTATTTCAAACTAAGGCTATGTCTGAAGAAGTAAAACATCATGCTACCAAATCTTGATTGCAACTTGATTGTTGGTTTGATCCATTTCATACAATAGTCATCTTGGATGACCATTTGTTCATCTCTTATTGGTCAGTCTTCCAACAAATAAAGAAAACTAATTTATAAACAATAATGTCACAAAGATCTCTGCACGTGATTCTTATATTAATAAGTTTAGCCAAACTTTGCATAGAAGTAACCTATTTTGTTTTCTTACAACCTAAGATGAGACAATATGGCTTTGTAGAAGCCTTTCTTTATAAGAAAAAGGAACACTTACTAAATGTAGTAAACCAACATAAAATCTTCAATATGAACTGAGGTAGACCCAATATAAGTAGCAACATGTGGTGACTCAATGTATTGGATGTAAGGTTCAACAGACTTTGTTGTTTTGTTGACTTGAAACAAATGAGTAGAGTACTTAGGTTGCATTCTTTGACAATGTCTTCATTGTATTCTGGAAGGACATTTTGCTGAGTTAAAAATTAAGAAAAACAAAACTTAACTACAGGTGAATCAAATAGCTCACTGTAATATTTTTAACATCCATTAGATTTAATCGGTTAAATATGTTCACAAACTTTATTTGCTTAATACAAATGAGGGTGCTAATGATGCGGCTAACGACATCCTCCAAGGGACCCCATATTGTTAGCTTTATTGTACATTTATATTGAGATTCATACATCATTCCTCCAAGAAAGATAATTTCCACACACAAAATAAAAAATGCCAAAATCATAAGTTAAAACTGAAAAATTAAAAAGAATTAGATAGTCTATGTATCCAAATAAAAAAGAGGTCCGTGTATTTGTTGTTGGAAAGCGGTCTCTTTTCTTCGTTGTCGATAAATATTTAAGATTCTTGAATTGTTAATAGAAGATATAAGAAGGATCCACAATGCAGTTGACATTATCTTATTCACAATAATGATTTAAAGTAATTTGTTAGCATATGAAGACCAGCGTTGGATCTTTGCAAATAGTGCAAATAGCAACTAATCGCCACCGAACGTAATTTTTAGTTGACTGAGACTTGTATGAATCCACTAGTGTGATCCATAAATAGGGAGTGGAGTTATATGCAATTCAAGGAATGCATCATTATTGGTGTTATTACCTTCAAGGGGACGTTGCTCATTACTTAAATTTCAGAAAGAAGGTGTTTCCTACAGTCATAGAACAAATGCAACAACTTAAATATCAGTTCATATGAAATATTTAATTCCACATGGATAATGAAGTCACATGAGAGTTCTTTTTTATTACAAGCGTTATTAGCACCATTTCAACTATGATGCAAGAATAAGCAATAGAATAAGAGCATAATAAGCTACTTAGAAGGTGTTTTCCTATAATTTAACGATAACTCCACTCTTTTTCATTATGGCATCCTTTTTTCTTATATAGCTCAGTCCTTTAGGGAGTGTTAAGAGAGGAATCCTAATCTGATAACCTTGGTAATTAAGTGCATAAGTTGGTGATGAATGTCGTGACAACAACTCACTTCTTATCACTGATTGTAATTTATTTTGGACGGCCTTAAGTCTCATGGCACACACACACATAGGTAAACTACTTCAACTAATCCACCATTAGGTGACATGTTTGTCTTTGTCACTCACTCGAGGTCGGGTCACAGATATGAGAGAGGACTTAACGAAGGTGGTGCTACCTAGTTTCAACTCCTTAAGTTCTATCATCGTCGTAAGAATGGTTATTTTAATGAGAATTGTTATGAGCTGTATAGGTTTCCTATCACATCCCTCATGATCATTGCTTTGTTCTTTTACAATGAGATCTCCATTTCTAATTTAGCTACAAATGTTATGCTTTAATGAAGGTACCATATTTCTATATTAAGCACACTAAGCATGTTCTCGTTCGTGTAGTGTTGGCAAGAATTGTTTTAGTCATCATCGGCATACGCACCAACTATTACATCGGTTACGAGTAGTTTCTTGTCATGTGACGCAGTTTAGCACTGTTACCATTAGATTATTATTATATCTCTACCAATCTATCACTATGTCTGAAAAGGAAATGATGGAAACATATTGGTATGCTTTAGTTGATATCCAATCCCATTGTCTAAATGAGTTGCAATATATATCCAAACATCTCACTTGGAATAAAATAGATGTACAACCATAATGAGATCTACTAACTGGTAGGTATCAAATTACTCAAATATTTGAAGGAGACTGCTATTATTATAACAAATAAAGTCCACTCATTGTCACACACTTTAGCCAGTGTGTGACGGTAATTCAGTGAACATCTTAAATAATTGTATGTCATCAGACTTGAGAATTTTATATTGTTAAATATGAGTTAGTATATATATTTTAAGAAAATCAAATTTCAGTTGAAATAGTAGTATTATAAAAATGATCAAAGAAACTATAGTGAAGAAATTGAAGGAGGCAACTAAGATTGCAATGAAGAAAGTCCAGCAATTGTCACACTCGAATTAGTGTGCAAAAATAATCCAATGAATATGTTACTTAGTTGTATGTTGTTATATTAAATCGTTTTAATTTGTCAAATTTGAGTTAATATTTATACTAAGATAGTTTAATTTCTTAATAAAATCATAGCACTGAAATATTACCAGAACAACTACGAGTAAGAAATTAAATGAGAAAACGATGGTTTCAATAAAGAAAATGCAATGACTTTCACACTGGAACCAATGTGTAGTAGTAATCCTATAAACATCTTAGATAGTTGTATTTTGTTACTCATATAATTCTTCTTACATTACAATTAAAAGGTTTGTGGGAAGCATGTTGAATTATTTGAACCACCAGAAATGGTAAACAATCACCCAATAAGCTAGCAGACTTTTTTATAGAAAGAATGATGATAATTACAAATTACTCTAGGCAAACAATAGGACAATCTCGGAAGGAAACAAATGGAAATTTGGTCATGTAATGGGAAGGCAGAGGTTTCTCATTTAAGAGAGTCAACTATCCATTGTATAATTGTCGAAACATTTCAGTAACTTTCCTCTTCTTACTCGACTATCCTTTTCTACACTGTCATGTGTGTCACCTCTATCGAAATTCTATCATGACAGCAACACTTAGACATGCAAGTTTGTCTATTAGTGCTAGTTTGTTATGATCCAAACGATTTTGGATTTGAAGGTAACCATTCCCACAAGAACTTGTATGTGAAAACTATTCTGATTATCTCCACATGTCTTGAGAGAAAATGATCATTCCTTTTTATTGAACTCCCAACCATCTTTTGCCTTGACCTCCCTTACGCTTTTTAGGTCCATCTTGTTCTCAAACACCATGACCACGATAATGATGGTATAAAGGTGGATGTTGGGGAACCAGCATGAGATGTTAAGGAAGGATGATAGGAGGTATCGTCATCCATGATATCGTCGTCCATGAGAAGGCATGCCAAGGCGTCGTGATAATACTCCCTTGTCAGGATGTGATACAACTCATGCCATGTCATGCGATTGTCTCCCAGACCTGGCATTGGAGTTGAGGCATGCCAACTCTGGCGGATGGATGGGAGGTGAGAGGGGGAAATCCAATTCAATTGTCTAAATGGGTTGTAATACATATCCAAACATCTCACTTAGAATAAAATAGATGTACGACCATAATGAGATTTGTTAACTGGTAGATACTAAATTACTAAGATATTTGAAGGAGACTACTATTATTGTAACAAAGAAAGTCTACTAATTGTGACATTGTGCTAGTTTGTGACAGTAATCCAGTGAACATATTAAGTAGTTGTATGTCATTAGACTTGAGCAATTTATATTGTTAAACATGAGTTAGTATCTATATCAAAGAAAATCAAAATTTAGGTGAAATATAGTATTATAAAATGAACAAAGCAACTATGGTGAAGAAATTGAAGGAGGCAAGTAACACTACAATGAATTTAGTCCAGAAATTGTCACACTCAAATTAGTGTGGAGAAATAATCAAATGAATATGTTACTTAGTTGTATGTTGTTATATTAAAGCATTTTAATTCGTCAAAAATGTGTTAATATTTATATGAAGATAGTTTAGTTTCTTAATGAAATCATAGCAGTGAAAATTACCAGAACAACTATGGGTAAGAAACTAAATGAGACAACTATGATTTCAATAAAGAAAATGCACTGACTGTTACACTAGAACCATTGTGTAGTAGTGATCCAATAGACATCTTAGATGGTCGTGTTTTGTTAGTCATGTAATTCTTCTTCCCTTACAATTCACTTATGGTCAAATGAAGAGAAAAGAGGGTTTATGGGAAGCATGTACAATTATTTAAACCACTGGAAATGGCAAACAATCACCCAATAAGCTAGCAGACTTTTTTTTAGAAAGTATGATGATAATTACATATTACTCTAGGAAAACAGTAAGACAACCCCAGAAAGAAACAAATAGAAATTTGGTAACGTAAAAGGAAGGCAGAGCTTTCTCGCTCAAGAGAATCAACTCTCCATTGTATAATTGTCGGAGCATTTCAATATTTTTCCTCTTTTTACTCAATTATCCTTTTCTACATTGTCATGTGTGCCACCTCTATCAAAATTCTATTATGACAGCAACAATTAGACATGCATGTCCATCCATTAGTGCCTATTTTGTCATGATCCAAACAATTTTGGATTTGAAGGTAACCATTACCGCTGGAACTTGTATGTGAAAACTATTCTGATTATCTCTACAGGTCTTGAGAGAAAAAAACCATTACTTTTTATTGAACTCCCACCCATATTTTGCCTTGACATTCCTTACACCTTGCAGGTCCATCTTGTTCTCAACCACATGACCACAACAACGGTGGTATAAAGGCAGAGGTTGGGGAGTCGGCGTGAGATGTTGTGGAAGGACGATAGGAGGTGTCGTCGCCCATGAAAAGGCATGCCAAGGCGCTGTGATAATACTCCATTATCAGGACATGATACAACTCATGTCGTGTCATGTGACTATCCCCTAGACCTAGCACTGGGTTTGAGGCATGCCAACTCTTGCGGAAGGATGGTAGGTGAGAGGGGGAAATCAAATCCAATTTTCTAAATGGGTTGCAATACATATTCAAACATCTCACTTGGAACTAATGAGATCCGCTAACCGATAGGTACTAAATTACTCAGATATTTGAAGGAGACTATTATCATTATAACAAAGAAAGTCCGCTAACTGTGACACTGTAGTCAGTGTGTGATAGTAATCCAACAAACATCCTAAATAGTTGTATATCATTAGACTTAAGTATTTTATATTGTTAAATATGAGTTAGTATATATCAAAAAAATTCAAATTTTAGATGAAATAGTAGTATTATAAAATGATCAGAGAAAACTATAGTGAAGAAGTTGAAGGAGGCAATTAACACCGCAATGAAGAAAGTCCAGCAATTGTCACACTCAAATTAGTGTGGAGAAATAATCCAATGAATACGTTACTTAGTTGTATGTTGTTATATTGAAGTATTTTAATTTGTAAAATTTGAGTTAATATTTAGACCAATATAGTTTAGTTTGTTAATGAAACCATAGCACTGGAAAATTACCATAACAACTACGGGTAAGAAATAAAATGAGACAACTATTGTTTTAATCAAGAAAATGCAATGATTGTCACACTGGAACCAGTGTGTAATAGTAATCCAATAAACATATTAGATAGTTGTCTTTTGTTACTCATGTAATTCTTCTTCCTTTACATTTCACTTGTGGTCAAATGAAGAGAAAAAGGGTTTATGGGAAGCATGTTGAATTATTTGAACCACTGGAAATGGCAAACATCCCAATAAGCTATCAGACTTTTTTCAGATTGAATGACAATAATTACATATTACTCTAGGCAAATAGTAAGATAATCCATGAAGGAAACAAATGGAATTTTGGTAATGTAAAAAGGCAAAGATTTCTCACCCAATAGAATCAACTCTCCATTGTATAACTGTCGAAACATTTCAGTATTTCTTCTTCTTACTCGATTGTTCTTTTCCACCTCTATGGAAATTCTATCATGGCAACAACAATTAGACATGTAAGTCCATCCATCAGTGCCTAGTTTGTCATGATCCAAACAATTTTGGATTTGAAGGTAACCATTTCCACTAGAACTTCTATGTGGAAACTATTTTGATTATCTCTACATGACTTGAGAGAGAAAAAATCATTCCTTTTTATTGAACTGTCAACCATCTTTCGTCGGACCTCCCTTACACCCTACAGGTCCATCTTGTTCTCAACCACCATGACCACAACATCGATGGTATGAAGGAGGAGGTTAGGGAGCCAGTATGAGATGTTGTAGAAGGACGATAGGAGTTGTCATCGTCCATGAGAAGGCACACCAGGGCATTGTGACAATACTCCCTTGTCTAGACGTGATATAGCTCATGCCATATCATGTGATTATCTCCCAAACTTGGCATTGGGGTTGAGGCATGCCAACTTTACGGATGGATGAGAGGTGAGGGGGAAAGAGTGGCAAATTCTGAGAAGCTTGGAGGAGACAAGGTTGAGTTATTTGTGTAGCCAGAGGGAGTTATGGGAGGAAACACAAAGAAAGGAAGTAGAACATGAAAAATAAAAAGGGATGACCTAACACTCTACAACAAGAATTGAACCTCAAGTTGGCCATTGGACCACTGCTAAGCACTAGCTTGATCCCCTGAAAAAACAACAACGAGTTGGATGAAAATCTCAGCATACTCTATCGAGAAAGCAGACTCTGGTCTAGAGCCGTCGATGATGAACATACGATGTCTACAACAATCTTGAATGGACTAGACTCTTCTGTCGGAAAGATAGTGACAAAATTTTGGAGAACCCCTTTCATATATTTTTTTTCATGAGAAAGGACTATTGTATAATTCAAAAAAGTATGAAAAAATTTGCAGATTAAATCCCAAACGATGTTTCTTAGATAGTATAGATAGGCACACTACATTGTATATGCATTATACAAAATAGCACACAACTTAACACAAAAGTGAAATTGTAAGAAATCGTTATAAGTTGTTTTCAAATGATGGGTGGCATCTCAATGTGATTTCCATAGTACATATAAATATAAAAGACACAACATGATGTTAAAGAGATAGTATAAAATTATCACACATCAATACTCAGAAAATTAGATCGTTGCACATTTTTAATAGGTTGTTATCGGGTTGTGGACTCATATCACACATATTATTTACAACACACATTCACATAAAGAATAATCAACAAACTATTAAACAATAGTGCATGAAGTAAACTATTTTAGACAATAATAGCATGATATTGGAGTGTTAATCGAGTTTATTTTGGGTCTATCTTAGGGTATGTGTATCATAATTTCCGCTTAAGAAACCGAACACTCGCATATGTGGTCTAGATGTTGCATTCCTTATTTGTGAATGAGATAAAGTGGATTTGATGGAATGAATTGAATAATCGTGGTTTGTTCTTGGGGAGCTAGAGAAATGAACTAAATCTCCCTAAACAATGTCATTTATTGTCTAATCACTTAGGGCCTATTTGGTGGGATCAAATTTGTTGTGACCAATGTTGTTTCAATTGCTATAGTGGGCACATCTCAGCTATACACTCATAGGAGATGAGGACAGTCATATATGGTTGTTAGATAAATGTATGGTGAAGATGTTGACATGAGAGTTATACATTGTCCATATTTTGATAATGACTTAACCATTCCATTCCAATGTATCTAATATGTTTGTTCAAGATTGATTTTAGGCTTTAGGTACATGAAAAGTATCAAATTATACAAGCCCTAGCTTGTTCAAGTTCAAGTCAAATGCAATGCAAGTGTGCAATTTGGGAAATCACTCCAAACAACCTTAGAAGAATTTTGTAATCACTTTTACTGATGATATGACTTATAACTAAGATGAGAAAAATATGAGAGACACTTAATACCAAGGTTTAATCACTCAAGAGTCAACCTAGAAAATCCGTCATAAGTTGTTCATCGATCGAGTTGGAAACTTGACCGATCCTATGATGGATTTTCTAAAGATGACCCATCGGTCGAGTTGTACACTCACAGAACTCGACCGACCGACTTAGTGAGCAAATCTTATTTAAGCTCATCAATCGAGTTTACCAGAACAAACTTGACTGATAGTTTGAAAATTGGCTTTGTCTTTTAGTTGATCGGTCGAGTTACCCTTATTGAATTTTGACCGAATCGACTGTGCAAAAGACACAGAAAAAGTGATTATAACTGTTGGTGAGTTAGTTTGGGTGAAAATAGATCTATTGCACTGTAGAAAATGGCTATATTTTGACCCTAAGTGATCCCCAACTCAAGGGAACACCCCCAACTGTAATTAGGACCCCTTGGAGTTCATTCCAAGTTTGCTCATTCATGCTATTCTAAGTCCTTACTATAGTTGAGTGTCTTGCAACTCCTTGAACCTCTTTCTCTCTCTATTTTACACTTCATTTTGTGATTATGAGTGAGATAAGCATGTTGTAAGAGAGATACTCCCTTGTGCATGTATAGCTCTCATCTTCTCCATCTTCCCTACCCCTTTCCTCCATGAAGCAAAGGTGAAGCAAGCTAATCCGAATGAAGGTGGAAATGGTGTTGTTCCACTTCAAGGTTGATGAAGAGCTGGTGATCTTCTCCAAGTGAAGGAGAAGGCAAAGGCTGAAGATGTAAGAAGAATGCAAAAGTCCTTGAAGGCGGAAGACTTGTGCTAGAGTGGGTAAGACATTGGAAGAAGGTTGAAGACGCATGTAAAGTGGGTAAGTCCTTGGTAAGGTGGAATACTATTTGTGCTTGGATGGGTAAGTCTTTTGGTGGTCTTGTGTTGTAACTCTTATTGGTGATAATATAGAGAAAAGCACTTGCAAAGTCCTAGAGGTTGACCTCTCTAGGTAGTGGATTGACTCTCTCCTAGTTTCGAGAGTGGAACCACTCTACATGACCTTGTCAAGTACTTGCTATAAATTCCTCTCATCCTTGCTATGATTGTTAGTTAGGACTTCAAATTGCACTTAAGCTTTTGGTTTTAACTTGATATAATTTGAAGGTCTAATCTATTTTGTGAGAAGTTTTGTAGCTCTATTCACCTCCCCTCTAGAGCCCTAGATGCAACAAGTGGTATTAGAGCCAAGGATCTTCTCCAACAATCTCCCATAAGAAGAGAAGATGGAGACAACCTACTTAGTTCTCTCAACCTAGAGGGAGGCTTGTCCATGCGTCCTCTGATCTTTGATGGCACCAACTTCCTCTATTGTAAGAGGTGTATGTTGTTCTACATTCACAGAATGAACTTTGACATGTGGAAGGTGATCGTCACACCTTACAAGGAGCCAACCAAAGTTGTTGCAACATGGAGTGAAGCTACACTCAAAGAAGCACAACTCAATGCCAAAGCCATAAGCATATTCTATGCAGCCTTTACCCCAATAGAGTTCAATCGAATCTAATATTGGGACACCACCTATGAGATTTGGGACAAATTGTGCATCACCCATGAAGGCACTAAGCAAGTCAAGGAGGCCAAGATCTACATGTTGAACAACCTTCTAGAGAACTTCAATATGGGCAAGAAAGAAGGGATTGCGGATATGTACTCAAGACTCAATGTCATCATCAATGGGTTGGCTGCATTGAGAAACACTTTGGATAGAGGTGTAATCAACTCCAAGATCTTGAGGACTCTACTAAAGATATGGGAGTCAAAGGTCACCTCCATTGTAAAAATGAGGAGCCTTGGTGACATCCCAACCGAAGAGCTCATTGGCAACCTCCAAACCCATGAGCCAAGGCTTGACAAGTAAGAAGAGACGTAAGCTAAGAAGATCAAAGATAGTGCTTTCAAAGCACAAGTGGAGGCGGTCATTCTTCAACAACAACTTGCATGTCAGACTTCTTCCTCCTCCTCTAGTGAAGATGATGGCCCAAGTGAGCATGAAGCCAACTACATCAAGGGAAAACACTTCAAGGGAAAGAAAGTCTCCTCCTCTTCAACTCTGAGATGCTATAAGTGTGGACAAAAGGGACACTACAAGAGTGAACGCCCCAAGTCAAAAAAGTCACACCACAAGGGCAGTTCAAAGAAGGAAGAAAAGTACAAGAAGGAGAGAAAATACAAGAGGAAGGACAAGAAGGACAAGAGACACAAAAATGCAGCTCATGCATCTTGGGAAGCTTCATCTTCAAGCAGCTCAAGCTCCAAAGAAGATGGAGAGTGCCACCTTGCACTCATGGCCTCTACTAGTGAAGAAATTGGTGAGGTAAGTGAGGTAAGTTTGCATGAGTTATCTAAGGAAGTTGCTATTGACATGCTTATCTCTACCCGTTCATCTTTTGCTAATTGTAAATATAAAAGAAAACGATTAGGAAAAATTATTGATGATCTATATGCTACGCTTAAAACTCTTGAATTGAATGAGAAAACTAATCTTGAGATTATTGATAATTTTCAAGGGCAAAGCTTTGTTCTTGAACTACAATACAATGGGGTTGAAGTTGAGAATGATATCTACCTTAAGAATATTGAAAATCTTAAGGAAGAAAATTAAAATTTCCTTAAAGAGCTTGTTATAGTATAAACCAAAAATGTTGAATTAAGCTCCTTATTGATGCTCGTAGAAAAGAAAGAGATGTCTATCTTAAAAAAATCCAAATGCTTAAATATGAAAATGCTAGGTTACTTGGTCAAGTAAATGATCTATCTTGTAAACCTTTATTGCCTAGTGTTAATGTTGCTTCTATCTCTTTTGAAAAGGATTCATATTTAACTAAAGCCTTATGTCTTGAGGCTGATCTTGTTCATTCTAGGGATGACATAGATAACTTATCTTCTACCATTATTTCTTTAAATAATGATAACCATAGATTGAGAGCATCCCTACAGAAATTACTCAAAGGGAAGAACTCCTTAAATGAAATCCTTGACCATTCTACCAAACAAAGTGATACTAGTGGTTTGGGATTTGTAGGGGGAGCATCAAAGGGTAAGAGAAAAGCCAAAGGTAAGAAAAAGAGAAAGGAGACCTCTTTCTTTGTAGGAGAGTCTTCCGGCACTAAGAATCCTATGGTTTGTTCTTATTGCAAATGTATGATCATTACTCTACTTATTGTCCTTACAAACCTAAGGGGACATGTTGGCTAAATGGACATCATTTAAATTCCTATGTTTTGATAATGACAAACATTTCATTCTTGTAGATCTAAAGTGCTACTTGAGTGTTGTAGGAATTAGGTGGATGACAAACCCTTGCAAGATCTATATGCTCAAAATGTCTTAATTTCATGACTGTAATCAAATGTAAAAACTTGTACAAGTATATAATGTACAAGTACTTAGATATCATGTAAATCAAGTGTTTAGATCTTCCCTAGTCAATCACAACACTTAGATAGGTCATCCCTTACAATAGTATCACAACTGCACACTGATACACACACTTAGTAAATAGTTTAAAACATTGAAACAGAGTCATTCTTGGTCGACAAACTTCTCGACCGAGACACTCTCGGTCGACAATCTCCTCGACTGAGAATGACCCAAGTAGTTGCTAGACACATCAGACAAGGTAGTTGGGAGTTGGAATCAAACGTTATACACACTTGCTCCATACTGTCTCTCGGTCGACAAAGACTTCGACCGACATGATTCTCAGTCGACAATTCCTCGACCGAGAAGAGCTCTGTCTACACTTTTTAGAATTAATTAACTAGCCGTTGATAAAGAAATTAGTGGATACCTAATGGCTAGTTAAGCACTAATAACCCCCTAAAAAGTGTCTAGAATGTCCTTAAGCACTCATGGGCCATTTCTATAAGTAGGACATGCCTTAGGACACCCAATATACACTTGTGCAATACTTGAGCATACTACTTGCAGTTGGCAATCATCTCTTGTGAGCAATTGAGCAACTCTAGCATTTGCAAATCCTTCCCATTGCTACAATTTCGTGTCCTATAGGCTAGCATCTCCTACCCACTGCACTTACACTTCCATACACATTGGTTAGGAAATCAAAACGCTTGATATAGGAAATTAAGCCTTGTGCTACAAGCGGTAATTGTAATTTCTATTTTCTCTTCTTGTTCTTTCTTATTGCTTGTACTCTCCTTGCTACTCCTAGGCTTGGAGGCTGCAGATTGGAGAGGGTTTGATCTTCTCGGTGGAGAAGGAGGACTTTGCACTACTTCAAGAAGGTTGTCTCAATGGGAAGCTACTTCAAGAGGAAGGTTACTTCAAGGGGGAGCTTAAAGTTACTTCAAGGAAGGGTGCTTCGAGGTTGGTGAGACTACTTCAAGGTGAAGGATGTCCAAAGGGTGGTGAAAGTGTTGTAATTTTATATAACATCCTTGCGAGGCAATAAAATTAAATACTTTCACAATCCCAATTGGAAACAATTGGGTAGTGGACTGACTCCTTTAGTTTTTGCTAAAGGTGGAACCACTCTAAACACCTTGCCTCCTTCTTACTATCTCAATTGTGGTTGCTTGAGTTGAATTATTTTTAAAATGTTTATAAAACCATATTCACCCCCCTCTAGTGGTTTTTCATTTGGTATCAGAGCAGGCTTCAAGGAGCTTTAATCGAGTCTTGAAGAATGAAGGGTGGTGGTGTCTACAACCACAAGCAAAGGAGAAGCATGGAACAATCTTCAACCAGCTGTAATTGGTGCTTAGGAATAAGGCACACAACACCTAGCTGTCCATGGAGGTTAAAGAAGGAATATGTGCATAAAGAATGCCTTATTGCTACAATAAGTGAAGAAGAAGAAGAGGTAAGCCTTTTTGATTTATCAAAAAAAGATTTCTAGCCTTCAAGAGACACATGATAAGTATATTGAGTGCAAGAAGAAATTAAAGAAATCAAATAAAGCAAATGATGAGTTACATGCTAAACTTCTTGCTCTCACATCTGAAAATGAAGATCTTAAAGAGACATTAAACTTAACTATTAAAAACCATGATATTGAGCTGAAATCAATAGAGGCAAATTGCAATCTTCTATCTCTAGAAAAGACAAACTTGCAAGCCCAAATTAATGATCTTTAAAAACAACCAATCTTATGCACTCATCTAGATTATGATACTATTGTGAAAGAAAGAAATTCTTTATTATCTAATCTAGATCAAGCAAAGTTAGATATCAAAAAGAGAATGGATGAGATTGCTAAGTTACAACAAGAAGTTAGTAGCTTAAGAAACAATGATGTTCTTGATAAGATCATAAATGATTCTCGTGGTCAAATTGGAAGGAGAGGACTAGGTTACAAGCCTAAATGAAAATCCTATCAAAACCCTAGTGGGAGAAGGACACAAGTGCCAAAGACTCAATCTATGTATGTATCTAAAGGGAAGTATACATATGTACCTAAGAACAATCTAGATCAAACTCATAAAAAGAGAAATGAGATTGATTCTATATGTTGCCATTATTGTTTGCGTCTTGGACATTATTCCTTCTCATGTCCCTACAAGAAAAGGGATGTTGAGTTGGTATGGGTTCCAAAACCCCCAAACTAAATAGATTAAAATAAGTTGAGATATGACCAAAGACTCTAAATTGTATATCTTTATGTCTATCTCAACTTAACATAATTGATTCAAGCAATTAAAATTTCTAACTTGAAACACACATTTTTGTATAAACCTGCAGAGACACATCTTTAATAACTTGTTTTAGTTTAGGTTCCTAAAACCTAGAGATTTGAATATGATTAAGTTGAGATTTAACTCAAATGTTACTTTGATACTTAAATGTTTTATCTCAACTAAACTGAGTTTTAAATTGCATAATTAAATTGGAAGTGATATATGTTTTACTTACTGAAAAACAATATAGAAACATTCTTGGTTGAGAAAATGTTCGACTGAGAACACTATCGTTCGAGAATTAGTCGACCGGTCAGGTTACTATTTTTAAGCTTGCAAAAATCTGATAAAACATGTACAAACAGTAACATTCTCAGTCGAGAAAATCTTCGACCGAGATAAATTCGATCGAAGAAAAGTTCGACCGAATCAAGTTCTACTGAACCTATTTTTTAATTGATCTAGTTTGCTATCAATTTTCTATTAATGATTGCTTTAATATGCAAATCAAGAATGAATCTTAGAGAAAATTCTTGAAACATATACCATAAATTGCAAGTTCATAATCTCCTACATGGTTTGGCCTTAGTATTCCTAAATATGAACCATGATTGGTTTAATCAAGGAAATTACTATTTTATCACAATCCACATGGTTTGTCCTTAGTATTCCTTGGTCAATCTGTATAAAAACCATGTGTCTTGAAATTTGCTTTTAAATGATCATAATCATTGCATTATGGATATGCTTCTATTGTTTTATCATAATCATGGATATGCCTTTACTGTTTCACCATGATCATTGTGTCTTCATCTTTTACTTGGTTTATCTAAAATAATCTTTGATCTATATACACAAACCATGAATAGATATTGCTTTCAAAATGATCATTGTGATTCATCTCATTACATATTAAGATGAATCTCTATGGCACAAATGCATCTCGACATATTAGTTAAACGATTATCTTGTGCTTAGCTTATGTAAAATGATATTCTTGTTATACATGATTAATACTCTATAAGCTATGAAAATGCTTAAATTGGAAATATGTAGAAATTGCCTCTTGGTTGAAATCAAATTTAACCAAGGGGCGCTAAGGTCAAAGTCAAGGTCGACCTAAAATAAGCTTGAAAAATGCTTAATTGGAAATTATTTTTGTGCATTCAACATTAGTATAAACTTGATCATCAGTGGTTGACATATCTTTCTTGATTCTAATAAGAGATCTCATATCATTTTCAGGATTTCATCATAAATATATCATTGAATAAATTCTATTATTTCTAATGGTTATTTATAAACATGGAAATTATATTTTGGAAAATACTCCTAATAATGTGCTCCACACTCTTAAAATATTACAGTCTCTCATTTGCATTCATAACTGTTATTATAAACTAGCTCAAAATTTCATTTACAATGCTCAAATACAACAATCTTGTCAGTTTACAAAAATCTCAATTGAGACAAACTCGGTCGACGAGTATGTCGACCGAAGATATCTCGGTTGGTCACCTTTCTCGACCGACACTCGCCAAGAAAATGACACACTCGAACTCATCTCGGTCGACAAAATGTTCGATCGAGTCTATCCCGGTCGACAAAATTATCGACCAAGACCAACTTGGTGAATCCCCCAAGTTCGCTTAAATTAAAGGGCAAATTTTTCTGATTAAAATAATAATAATAATAATAAATTCGCAATGGCTAGTTTGCGATCGACCGTTGGACGATCGAGCAGAGCGTCTGTAGAATTGACCGTTGCAATCCTCAGTCGACGAATTGTCGACCGAGAAGGGATCATGTTTTGCTATAAATAGAGCCCAAAACGGCCCCATTCTTCACAAACTCACATTCTAACTTCTCTAGCTCTTCACTAGTGCCTTCTTGTGCGAATTTTTAGCTCTTCTCTACCTCAATCTTGTCTTGCTTCTTCTCCACTTCAAAACATCAAGATGGCTTCCTCATCATCACATGGAAAGAAGCAGGTTGCAGCTAGAAAGGGAAGGACGGTCTCCCCGGCGCTGTCGATCATCAACGACATTCCATTCAATGACGTAGCTGTCGGAGATCGCTACCTCAGGCTATCCTCAAAGACTCATCTTCCTCGATGGCCGGTGGACGTCATGGACTTCATCAACATTGTTGATCTTGAAGAACTCTTTGAGTTGCAACATATTTCTGAATTCATAAAACCATCCTTCCATTCCTACTCATCCCAAGCCATCAATGAATTCTATGCCAATCTAACGACACATCATGACCATGATAATTTTTTCTCTTCTATGGTTAGTGGGTATGGATTTCACTTTTCCAAGGAGGATGTTCTTACTATGCTCAACATTGATGTAGATGAATATAAGGAGTTTATTGATCTCACCACTGGTAATCTTCTCAATAAGCTATCCCAAGATAACACTACCACTAGTTTGAGTGATATCAAGAAAGCCATTTTTTTATCTAATACCACTTGCCATGAAGAAAGGGGTACCTATTATGCCATCAATTTAAAACCCGAAGCTAGGATAATCAATCTAATTGTTGCCACAAATATCTATCCTAGAGCAAATAATTCTGAAGTACCCACCTTTCGTATGTATCTTATTTATGCCATCCTAAATAGCATACCCTTCAATTTTATTCATATTATTCTTAAGAACATGGTTGAGTTTTCTGGCAATCCACCCTATGTTGATTTTGTTTGTCAAATTACACAACATCGTCATAAGAAAAGCATTGAAGATCTAGGTTTCACATGTGATAGGAAACCCCAAAAGATCACTAGAAATACGGTAGAGTAGATGGGGATTGATTTTGGATACAAGAGGGCTAGGATTGAAGAGGAGCCATCCACCCAAGAACCACCTCCACCACCTCCTCCTTCTAGCCTACCTTATGATCCTATCACAAATACATTAACATACATTGCCGACTCTCAATATCATTTAAGTAGGCAATTAGAATACAATCATCATGACATGTCTTACTTGAATCAAAGGATGCAAGCTCTTTCTCCTGATACACCTGATGCATATCCTTATTCACTTAATCCCTGCATGCTCCACCCCTACAACCCAGCCTACAACTACACTCAAATCCCATCACCACCATCTCATGACCTCAGCCACACTCAATTTTCCCCAATCCAACTCCAAGACATTGCTACCCACTTTCATTTCGATCGTGTTCCCACCTTCTTGGAGGCTTATGCTTTGACCAAGACAGGTGCCTTGGAGTGGCAGACGCTGGTCAAATACTATGGAGTTGAGCCCTTTCTTGGGAAAGACCCGAAAATTGATGTAATTCTTTGGTCTTTTCAGTGAGATCATGAGCTTTATGGCTATCTTTGTAATGTTTGTAATGGCTATCTTTTTGTTATAAGCTAGTATGTCATATGGGTCATCTTATTAGTTGTATGAGCACTGAGTTATTATGAATAAAAAGTGTTTCCTATGGCTTCAATTGGATATATCCTTGTTACATAAGAATATTATAGGGGAGCATAACAATCAGGGGGAGAACTATATGGCATGAATCTAAAAAGGATATCATATCATTTCAAGGCTTAACACCCTTTTTTGCAAATGATTAAGAAATAAATTGTGGCTAAATTTGACAACACGTGCATTCATATTAAATCTCTTGCTTTTAAAACTGAATATCTTATTAAGGGGGAGCATAACAATAAAATTAAAGAGGAATAATAAAAGTCATACTTAATGATTTGATGGTTATCTTTTTAAAGGGAGAACAAATTATGGGGGAGTTTTTTTAACACATGATTTTAACAGATATATTTTAGAAATGACAAAGGGAGAGAAATAATGTAAATCTTAAATAGTTGTAAATCTTAAATACTCAATCAATGAGTTTCATAATCTCTTAGCTTTACATTAATAATTGCTATATTTCATAAGAGTTGGATTTTATGTACCATACTTCTTTGGGAATAATAAGCACACATTTCATAAACAAGAGAAGGAATACACAATATAAATCTCAGGTATGAAACTCAACTCATTTTAAGATTGTTTGATTTATATTTTGGAAATGTTTGTCATCTTCAAAAAGGGGGAGATTGTTGGCTAAATGGACATCATTTAGATCCCTTTGTTTTGATAATGACAAACATTTCATTCTTGTGGATCTAACATGCTACTTGAGTGTTGCAGGAATTAGGTGAATGGCAAACCCTTGGAAGATCTATATGCTCAAAATGTCTTAATTTCATGATTGTACTCAAATGCAAAAACTTGTACAAGTATATAATGTACAAGTATTTAGATATCATGTAAATCAAGCGTTTAGATCTTCCCTAGTCAATCATAACACTTAGATAGGTCATCCCCTACAATAGTGTCACAACTGCACACTGATACGTACACTTAGTAAATAGTTTAAAACATTGAAATAGAGTCATTCTCGGTCGACAAACTTCTCGACCAAGACACTCTCGGTCGATAATCTCCTCGACCGAGAATTACCCAAGTAGCCATTAGACACAACAGACAAGGTAGTTGGGAGTTGGAATTGAACGTTATACACAATTTCTCCAGACTATCCCTCGATCAACAAAGACTTTGACCGACAGGATTCTTGGTCGACAATTCCCCGATCGAGAAGAGCTCTGTCTGCACTTTTCAGAATTAATTAACTAGCCATTGCTATAACAATTAGTGGATACCTAACGGCTAGTTAAGCACTAAGAACCCCCTACAAAGTGTCTAGAACATCCTTAAGCACCAATAGGCCATTCCTATAAGTAGGACAGGCCTTAGGACACCTAATATACACTTGTGCAATACTTGAGCATACTACTTGTAATTGGCAATCATCTCTTGTGAGCAATTGAGCAACTCTAGCATTTGCAAATCCTTCCCATTGCTACAATTTCGTGTCCTATAGGCTAGGATTTCCTACCCACTGCACTTACACTTCCATACACATTGGTTAGGAGATCAAAACGCTTGATATAGGAAATCAAGCCTTGTGCTACAAGCGATAATTGTAATTTCTATTTTCCCTTCTTGTTCTTTCTTATTGCTTGTACTCTCCTTCCTACTCCTAGGGTTGGAGGCTGCATATTGGAGAGGGTTTGATCTTCTCGGTGGAGAAGGAGGACTTTGGACTACTTCAAGAAGGTTGTCTCGACGGGAAGCTACTTCAAGAGGAAGGCTACTTCAAGGGGAAGCTTGAAGTTACTTCAAGGGGCTTCGATGTTGGTGAGACTACTTCAAGGTGAAGGCTGTCCAAAGGGCGGTGAAAGTGTTGTAATTTTATGTAACATCCTTGCTAGGTAATAAAACTAAATACTTTCAAAATCCCAATTGGAAACAATTGGGTAGTGGACTGACTCCTTTAGTTTTTGCTAAAGGTGGAACCACTCTAAACACCTTGCCTCCTTATTACTATCTCAATTGTGATTGCTTGAGTTGAATTATTGTTAAAATATTTATAAAACCCTATTCACCCCCTCGAGTGGTTTTTCAGGACTAACCCAAAGATGAAATGGGTCCCCAAGCTAACTCCGGATCCCAAAGTTTGAGTTAGGAACTGACATTCTCCTTTCTTGTAAGAAAAAGGAAGATGGATTGTTGATAGTGGTCGCACTAAGTATATGATAAGTGATATAATCCATTTCAACAACTTCACCAAAAAGTAAGGAGGATCGGTCACCTTTGGGGACAACAAGAAAGGTAAAATCAAAGATATTGTTCCAATGATGATGTTGCAGGTGAAGTAATTCTTATTCTAAAAGAGCTCAACATCACCCAAAAGGGAAAAGAGGTGACCACTCAAGAAGAAGAGAAAGATGATGATAAGAAGGATCCAACCCCCCGGTTTGCTAAGAATTTTCCAAAGTAGCTAATTTTAGGTGATCCATTTGAAAAAGTGAAGATGTGAGGCTGCATTGAACAAAGAACAAGCCGACAACGCCTTCATCTCACAACTTGAGCCTAAGAATGTCAAGGAAGCTCTTGGGGATGATGAGTGGATCCTAGCTATGCAAGAAGAGTTGGAGCAATTTGAAAAGAACAAAGTTTGGACCCTAGTGCCAAGACCAAGTGATAGAAAGATCATTGGCACCAAATGGGTCTACCGCAACAAGTTTGACGAAAGTGACAAAGTGGTAAGGAACAAAGCAAGGTTAGTGGCTCAAGGCTATAATCAACAGAAAGGTATAGATTTTGATGAGACATATGCACTTGTAGCTAGACATGAGTCCATTCGTATGTTGCTTGCCTTTGCTAGTTATAAAAACTTTCTCTTGTATGAAATGGATGTTAAAAGTGCATTTTTGAATGGTACAATTGAGGAGGAAGTGTATGTTGCACAACCTCTGGGCTTTAAACATGATAGTTTATCTAACCATCACTAGTACAGAACCGACCTTTAGTGTCAGTTATTTAAGGCCTTTGGTGTCGGTTTCAAAGCGACACCCAAGTGGGCTTCGCTAAAAGTCAAAACCTTCAGCGTCAGTTTGAACACCGATGTCATAACCCTTTCTGCCACTAAAAACGCACTAGCAAGAGCACTATAGGCATCAATTATTTAATACAACTGACACTATATCTAGGTCAAAGACGTCGACATTTCACAAAAGCTGACATCATAACCCTTCCTGCCACCAATAAAATGCGCCAGCAAGGGCACCATCGACGTTAGATTTTATATATAATTGACGCCATATACAACACGGTTGTGGTACCTAGACACATAGCTGTCGGTTGTTTGCTAATAACTGACGTTGTATATCTTTATTGTCAGTTTTATACTAATAACTGACACCTATGTTCTGATTTTTTTTCTTCTTATTAGTTTGCAGGCTTGCTATATGGCTGGTCAGCAAGATGCAGAACCTACAGTTCAGTTCTGAACTGCAGGTTTACAACATTCATTAATATCAGCCAACAACAGGCCACAAACCCGTAAAATTAACAAGATGGACAAAATTTTATGATCACACACATGTATAAGCACATTTAATTATTTTTCATCACACACATGTAGAAATCGGTAGTTCCATTTCAAATTTCTTCCATTTTCACACACATTTAGCAACCTGCAGTTCCATTCATTTCATCTCTTTTCACATTCAGACACATGTAGAAACATTCATGTATTGATCATCTTCACATTCACATTCACACATATGACAATTCAGAAAAATTCATTCACATTCACACAAAAATAATTGTGAGAACAAAGTTTAAAAATATCACTCTTTATTCATCATCGTCATTATTGCCATTAGTATCCCAATAATATTTTAAAATTCCCACTACTTGTAGGACTTTTGCCCATTGTTCTCTTACATCATTTAAGTCTTCCATCGTATAGGGAGTATGTACATCTAATAATTTTTGACCTATAGTGAAGTCAGTTTTAAAGATCTGCAAAGAGAATGATATATATATATAATTAATAATATATAATAAGATTGATATATTTCATATTATCTAATGAGACTATATATAATACCTGATGTATGGTATCGATTTCCATTGCGGAAAGTTTGATAATTAGGTCCATAAATTGAATCACATAATATACACATGTCCAACCATTGTCTTGTGTAGCACACTATAAATTGAAATATACAAAATATTCAAAAATACAAATAAGCACAATTCACATATATAATATATACATTGGAATCGGAAAATTACTTTCACATTCTCCCAAATTAGTGGTTGTTTCTTTTTGTTGGGGACCTTTCCTTCAGCTTTTTTGAACTCATGTAAAACCCTACATGTTAATGTAACACACTAAATTGCATAATTATATAGTAATGTAATAAAGTGATGTTAACAGATATAAAAATATGAAATATTTCTCACGAGAATAATGGCCTTTTCATTGTGTGTCCATATAATGTATTCAATTCTTTCCCCGCAAGATCTAGATAATAGACAACGAACGTCTTGGGGATAATAACTAGTAACTCCCAATGCCTACCACTAGAGGTAAGAAAGTTAAAAATTAATAACTCAAAATCCATAATAAAAATGTAATTTTCTTAAGTCCAAATTATAAGCAAAGTAAACTTACTCAACATTGAATGGAGCTATTATCACCGTATTCTTTTTTTTACCAAAATATTTAAAAGCAGCAGAGCAGTATGAAGTAACTGATGAAGGGTCTTTATATACAAGACTAATCAAAGATGGAACCAAAAATCCCACATGGGAAAATGGAAAATCTGTACATATTATGTGTAAGTGGCTGCAAAACATATATTATGTATGCATTAATATATAAGAAACCAGATCACCGTATATAAAATAAGGTATATGGATGTATAAACAAGACTCACCATATTCATAGCTCTATCATAGATGTATTCAGTCAATCATAACGAAACAACTTCAAAATATCTTGTATAAATAGATTGTTATCGTATGATTGACCTGCATCCTCCTCCGGAATAGAAACATTTATAGGGAAATTTGGATCATGTTCGCCTATCCATACTACCATACTCCTACAATTAGGATCTAACAAGGCGTGTAGGTCCCTGGGAAGCTAACTTGGTACTTCAGGAGGTGGAGGTAGAGGCCGAGATGTAGTGGGTGTCTTCCTTTTGACCTGTATATATAATTTCAGATCAATTGACTCATATATACACACTAACAAATTAACATAATGTAAATTTACCATACAATATTATCATAGATGACGTTCACTTTGGGCCACAACATCACTCCTCATTCTGCCTCACCAAACGTTTCAGAATCTGGCTAAGCATATGGCAATGGAAGATCCCTCCAATTGGGGAGTACATGTATCAGGCTCACACAAATCGCACCATTTGGTACTGGAGTCCCATGAAACATGTCCCCTAGAAGGGGTGGGTAAGCCCCGGCCTCTACAACGATATATTCTTGACTTTTTAGACGACATGACTTCAACCCCTACAAATTTACGTAAAGAATGTTATATACATATATATAAATATATCATCTTGAAAAGACTAGCTACTATGTCATAAAAATACTTACGGTAGACGTGCTAGGTGGTGGGTCTACATGATTACTCCCAACCATCTCTACAATAGGAGAAGAGCGGCACGTCACGGGTAATGTTTGAATGGCAGTTTGAGACGCCTGCCACTTGCTAATTGCTTCATTGAGTCTCTTATCAAGTGCTTCCTTGACTCTCCTATTAATTAACTCATCTACCTATACATGGACAAATGAAATGCTAGCTTTTGATTATTGAATTCCCTTTCGCAATAACATTCTAAAAAAAGAACATGTTACATCAACATTTGATAATCTCACTTTTGGGACAAGTTTGCGTTGTGATTAACAAAGAACACTTTTATGCCCACATCAGCGCTTGCACCCCCAACACGTCCAAGATGCTCTGGGTTACCCAGAGCAACTGTCAATTCATCCCTTGTGCCCTCATGGATGAACTTGCCTTCATTCCTCTTCTTGTGAAGCTCCCACTAATCGCCATCAATAGAAATTGGTAAGTAAACATAACAATAATCAATATCGATTGCTTTAAGAGTTGAATTTTACCATTTTTGTATCCGTCTCAGTAGTTGCGGGCTTGGTTATATCTCCTTTCTTATTTTGCTTCCCAGCTATCCACATAGCATGGTGAGGCAGAGGTGCGAGACCAATAGTAGAGGACTCTGTAGTCTCTTAAGTAGCAGCAGACTGAGCAGTAGACTCATGATGTAGTCTTTGGCGAACGCCTGCATAGCCTTTTGGACCCATCGTGTGGTCATGCACATTTAGTGCACACCTTGCTCTTTGCGCATCGCTGATAGCCTTGTTAGTAAGCACATCGATTTGGTTAGTAACACCAAAGGTTAATCTTGAATAGGTGAATACATAAGAATGTATATTAATTAAATTAGGAGTGGTACTTAATACCTTGAATTCATCAATTTTTCTTTTGGTAACAAACTCCTCCCAGTCATTGGGGTCCAAGTAGTTCCATTGCTCAATGGCTGGCTTCTTCTGCTTCTCAGCATCTCGTATGTAATCTCGAGTGAGATTTGTCCTATAGTTCCTTAGGACCCTCCCACAACATTGGATCACGCATTTGTGATGTAGCTTTTCATCCAGTTAAAATATACTCTGCAAAATAGAAATATTGCTATTAACTAGTATCCTAAAAATTAGTAATCTACAAAATTGAATTGCAAATAATAATAACTCGCACATAGTTCCTTCCATACTAAGTCTTTCTTCCTTTTAGGAACTTTATGCCAAGTTCTACATTAGGGATACAATGTTTATGAGTAAGAACCACAAGATATGAAATAAATGAGTTGTGGTTCACTGCAACTAGATTTCCTGCATGATCAAAATCCACAGCTAGTTTGGATCCATTGCCCCTTTGTTGTAGTAACTTGTTCATCACAGTGATGCCCCTCACTTTTTCAAATTTTTTTGCTGCTCATCAAGTGCCCCAAGTTCTTCAGGGGGTACATAATCAACCTAAAATTTGACAAAACAAACACACTTACATGATATAACTATAAATGGACATATAGATAGAAATATAGGATATATTTTTAAAACTTACATTGTGAGGCGGCACGTTGATATCCTCATCCTCATGGTAATCATCATCACAGTCATCATGCTCATACTCAGCCATCTGAAAGTGTCATTAAAAAAATCAAACATTTAGCATTTGACATAACTAAAAGATAATAAAACATTGTAAAGTTCACATTTAGAAAAATAAAACATATAAAAAATATAAACATGCATGCCTCTAATATTGCGATCTTTTATCAATCAACAATCATTCATTGTGATCTCTGCGCATATACAAGTCATCATTAGCTTCAATATTTTGTGGTGTTGGCAACTCAACTGAGAATGGACTAGAGTCATCATAATTATCATAGTACTCTTCTTCATCTATAGGATCTTCAATGAACTGTCTTTTACCATGAAGAACAACTGACCATTTATCATTTGCAGGATCATCGATATAAAATACTTGTTTCACATGTGATGCCAATATGAATGGTTCACCCTTCTCGCCAATATTTTCAAAGTTCACTAATGTGAAACTCAATTAATCCACTATAACTCCTTTGGTGTTATCAACCCAATTACATTTAAAGAGCGAAATTCTGAAATCTACGTAGTGAAACTCCCATATGTCTTCAATGACACCGTAATATGACATTTTAGCTTTACATGGACTCTTATCCTTTGTACTTACAAAAAATAATGAAGATGCTTGAAGGGTGACCCCACTGTTTTGGACGACACTCTAATCATTTTAACGCTTTGTGTAATATGAGAATCCATTCATGTGAAACCCTTCTTAAGACATAACATTCAATTTTGGTTTAAAGGTGAGGCATTTGATAGTTTCAATAAGATTATTTGGTGTTTGAGATAGTTGATATAAGACTTTATCTTCAAACCACTTAATAAATGTCTTATTATTCTATCTAGCAAGCCACATTGAATTGGCTCGAGGATATTGTCTCTTGATGAAATTGGTATGTTCCTCTATATAAACACTTACTTTGTCGATGTTGTGTAAAATATACAAGTGACCTTGTCCCAACTGCTCACAGATGATTACTTTCATCTGTGATCCCAAAATTCCTTTTCTAGAATACTCCTCAATATTCTTGTCATTAATAGGAGTGTCATCAACACTCAGAAAGTCATTACAAAAATCCATAACCTCTCTTGACACATAACCCTCAATAATACTCCCTTCAGGCCGATAACGGTTTCAAACATCACCTTTAAAAAAGCTCATGTATCATTCAAAGGGATACATCAAATGCAAGAAAATTGGTCCCAACATTTTCACTTCCCTAGTCAAGTGGATAACAAGATGTACCGTGGTATCAAAGAACGAAGGAGGAAAATGCATCTCAAGCTGACATAGGGTAACAACCACTTCTCTTTGCAATTTATCGAGAGTATCAGGGTCAATAACTTTACTGCACAGATTGTTGAAAAAGAAATAAAGTCTGGTGATTGCAAACCTTACATGCTTCAGCAATATAGATCGAATTGCCACAAGCAATATTTGTTGCATTAGAGTGTGACAATCATGAGATTTAAGACCTATCAACTTCAGATCTTTCATTGATACCAATCTACGAATGTTGGATGAGTAACCCAGTGGCACCTTAACATTTACCAAGCATTCACAAAAAGCTTTCTTCTCCTTTCTAGACAACGTGAAACAAGCGGGAGGTAAGTATGTTCTCCGATCGCTACTAACTACTTCTGTTAATTTTGTCCTTATTCTCATTTCACGTAGATCCATTCTGGATTTTATCCCATCTTTTGTCTTACCTGCTATATTCAACAGAGTACCAATGGTACTATCACATACATTTTTTCTCAACATGCATGACATCGATACAATGCTTGACTGCCAAAGAACTCCAATAAGGAAGATCCCAAAATATTGACTTCTTCTTGAATAAAGATTTGTCACTCAGTGTGGCCATGGTACATTGTGATCTCTTACCAAATTCATTGGCAAAGTCTTTTACTCTTTCATAAACAACCTCCCCTGGTATAGGTTTACGTGCACTCCGTTCCTCATTCCGTCCATTGAATGCTTTGCGCAACCTACGATATGGATGAAATTTTAGAAGAAACCTTCGATGACCAAGATATACAGTCTTGCCGCCATGTTTTAGTCATATTTAATCAGTGTTCTCTTCACATATAGGACACAATTTAGAGCCTTTGACACTATATCCAGACAAATTCCCAAATGCTGGAAAGTCATTAACAGTGCAAACAACATAGCGTGCAAACAAAATGTCTCTCTTTGTAAAGCATCATAAGTCATCACACCTTCACCCTAGAGTTTCTTCAAGTCATCAATCAGAGGTTTAAGATAAACATCGATATCATTTCCAGGTTGTTTAGGGCCCGATATCAACAATGACAACATAATGTACTTATTTTTCATACACAACTAGGGAGGAAGATTGCATATAATAAGCATAACTGTCCAAGTGCTATGTTGGTCGCTCAATGTCCTGTACAGATTCATCCCATCTGTACAAAGCCCAAGTCTTAGATTCCTAACTTCTTCACCAAATCTAGGGTACAATAAATCAGTCTTATTCCACTGTGGGGAATCAGATGTATGTCGTAGGATCCCATCATTATTTTTCTTAACATCTGCATGTCACCTCAAATTCTTCGCATCTATCGGATTGGCAAACAAGCGTTGAAATCGTGATATTATAGGTAGATACCACATCACCTTGGCAGGAGAACCAATTTTGGACTCCCCCGAAGTCGTCAATTTATACCTTAACGCACCACATTTTGGACTATCTTTCAAATCCACATAGTCCTTTTGAAATAATACACAATCATTTGGGCATGCGTGTATCTTCTTGGCCTCCATTCCCATTGGGCACAACAATATCTTTAATTGGTATGTTGAGATTGGCAGCTCGTTTCCTTCATGAAGAATTTCTTTCAACAAAGACAACAATGTCATGAAGCTTTTGTCACTCCATCTATTGTTAGCTTTCAGCTTATACAATCTCAACACAACGCTAAGCTTCGTAAACTTAGTACAACTTGTGTATAATGATATCTTAGCATCATGCATAATGTTTCTAAATGTGGGAGGTGGATCGATGTGCTCTACCCCACAACCCATCATCGCATCAACGATGTCTACTGGAACTGGTTCATTCACATCTACATCATCGGAGGCAATTTCTTCTTCCACACAAGCACTGATATCGACATCCATTGATTTCAGGTTTGAAACCTCTCCATGCCAGTGCCATTCTGTATTGCCTTGTACAATCCCGTTGTACATGACATGACTTTTGATTTCGTCACCAGTGCTGACTTTCAAGTTGTTACCACAATACATACATGGACAGTAGAACCTATCTCCAGATTATTTCCTATGTTTCTCGGAAAATCTAATAAAATGATCAAGACCAGAAATAAACTCTAAGGTGCAACAATTTGGAATGGACATCCATGATCTATCCATTCTATATCAAAGAGAAAACAAGTATATATTAGGGTTTAGGGTTAAAAGATTAGGGTCTAGAGTTAAAAGATTAGGGTTTATGGTTAAAAGTTTAGGGTTTAAGGTCTTATATATAATAAATGTGTACCACCTATCCCATTATTAAACACCTAATCTCATTAGTAAGTGTATAGTGTGTATTGGGTTTCCAAGAAAATTTTGGCAGCATTTCCCCATTTTCCTCCAAGTACATATTTATTACTGATGAGTGCATATTCATCATGGAATTAAATTATCTCTTTGAAACAAATTTCACTCTATTTCATACCTTTTCATTCAACATGAATCATAATGTATAAAATTACTTAGCTGATTCGATTATCAAGGTTTTAACTAAATATTGTTCATTTAATGCAGGTAACCAAGCAATTCCACGTATGCGGTCCCAAGACCGTTTGAGCCTCTGTGGTCCCAAGACTGTTTGCTGGAATATACAAAGATTGAATGCCAAAACTGTTTGCTAAAGAAGACCGCATGAGCTGTAGACCGTTTGGGTCCATGCGGTCTCAAGACCGTTTGGGTCCATGCGGTCTCAAGACCGTTTGGGTCCATGCGGTCTCAAAACCGTTTGTTGTGATTGTGAAGACCGAATGGGAAGAAACGAAGACTGAATGTCGCGCGCTCAAGACCGTTTGCTGCATATTCACGAAGACCGTTTGAAGGCAAACAGTCTCCAGATCGTTTGGAGGCAAATGGTCTCCATACCGTTTGGAGGAGATATTTTGCAACTATCACCAAGACCGTTTGGGGATAGATCTGAGCCTATAAATAGGACCCCGGGGGTCCTCATTTCGGGGCGTTGGATCCGGACGCCACCAGGCTGCCCAAACATAGTTCCGATCCAAATCCAGTCCAGTTTCCGCCAGTTCCACTCCACCTACTGCCCGTGCTGTAACTAAGGAGGCTGAAGAGAGAAGGAAGACGGAGCAAGGGAGAGTGTCCGGTCTGTCTTGGCAACTCCCGCACGCATCCAAATCTGCTCCGACACGACGTAGAAGGTTGTATCTTCTTCACTGAGCTGCGACTACCTTTTGCACTGAGCTCATGGCATATCTCTCTTTCTTTCTCATCCTTCTTGTTTCTCGCATCATGAGTGAGTAGTACCTTTTCGTTGGGGTGCGGGGACTAGCCCCGGTGCCCATGCAAACCATGTTCTTTTGTTAAACTCTCTGTGGCAATGTATATAACTCTTCATTTTGTCGTTAACTGTTATGCTCATAGTTTGGCTAATTGCTTGCTTTCATCTTTGTGCTTCCTATGTTGCGATAACATCTATATATAGGTTTGAATGTCGTTTAAAAAGTTAGACTCCTTGACAAGAACTTCTGAAAGGATTCCTTGAGGTCGTAAGTGTATGATCCGTGAGGGGACGAGCCATCTAGCCTTCGGTGACGCTTCTCTGCACCTGACGCCTGTATAGGGTGTTCACAGCCTTAGTTGGATTTTGTATCTTCTTGTTAATCGTTGATGTTTGCTCGTATATTAACCACCTGCTTGCTTATCGGTTAATGTGGTTGACTCCCAAACTAGAAATAGGATGGGATTCCATCGAGGTCGTAAGTATATGATCCGCGAGGGGACGAGCCATCTAGCCTTCGATGACGCTTCTGTGTGCCTGACGCATATACAGGGGACCCACAACCTCTGTGGATTTCTATATCTTCAGAGCCGTAAGTAAAGTGATCCGGATGGTGACGAGACATCTGATGCCTGGAGTGATGCTTATGTGAACGTGACGCTCGTATGGGGGGTTTTGCAGCAACTCTACTTGGATTGTTATATCTTGCCTGGTGTAACGCCTGGGCCCACTGCCCAAGGCTCTAGTAGAGTTTCAAGAATGACGACTGGCCCCACAGACCACCACTAGCCTTAACTGCACACTTTGTCCTCACTCACGCACATGCCATGATCAACTTCCCGACAGGTCACCCATCCCAGTACTACTCCAAGCTGAGCACGCTTAACTATGGAGTTCTTAGTGATGGGCTCCCGGAAAAGGAGGTGCACCTTGGTGATATATGTAGTCCAATCATTCCTTTTAAGATCATGTTATACGAGGCCTCAAATCCTGGGATGTTACAATCTCCCCCACTTAGACTCTTGACGTCCTCGTCAAGGCTCAACTATAAGGCCTCATAATCTGACCCCATTTCAGTGCAGACCCACAATGGCCCATTGTAACATCCCAAGATTTGAGGCCTCAGATAACATGATCTTAAAAGGAATGATTGGACTACCTATATCACCAAGGTTCACCTCCTTTTCCGGGAGCCCATCACTAATAACTCCATAATTAAGCATGCTCAGCTTGGAGTAGTACTGGGATGGGTGACCTATCGGGAAGTTGATCCTGGCATGCGCGTGAGTGAGGACAAAGTGTGCAGTTAATGCTAGTGGTGGTCTGTGGGGCCACTCGTCATTCCTGAAACTCTACTAGAGCCTTGGGCAGTGGGCCCAGGCGTTACAAATGGTATCAGAGCCATAACCCCTCCAGTAGGTGGGGCCCACATGGGCATGTGGCATGCCAGTCTTGAGCCGTGCGGTCCAGGCAAGTTGGAAAGGGCTATCTGTAGAGACGAGATGGAGCCGCCCTTGCGCTGGTAGCCGTGGACGGGAGTTGGGTGTCCATGGGCCATTGTGGGTCTGCACTGAAATGGGGACAAATTATGAGGCCATATAGTTGAGCCTTGACGAGGACGTCAAGAGTCTAAGTGGGGGAGATTGTAACATTCTAGGAATTGAGGCCTCGAATAATATGATCTTAAAAGGAATGATTGGACTAGTCATATCACCAAGGTGCACCTCCTTTTCTGGGAGCCCATCTCTAAAGAACTCCATAGTTAAGCGTGCTCAGCTTGGAGTAGTACTAGGATGGGTGACCAGTCGGGAAGTTGATCATGGCTTGTGTGTCAGTGAGGACAAAGTGCGCAGTTAAGGCTAGTGGTGGTCTGTGAGGCCAGTGATCATTCCTGAAACTCTACTAGAGCCTAGGGCAGTGGGCCCGGGCGTTACACCTGGATTGTTCACGATTGAATATGTTTGCGTGTGTAGCGGTGGTGAAACCCGATACCATCCCAGCGATTCCATATCATTGATCTAAACCCATCTTTAATTCAGCTTTTACTTTCTTGCAATTAGTTTAAATAAACTCAAATCAACCAATCGTTCCAAATATTAATTTTATTTGAGCTCGATGCAACTGACAAGGATTCTTAAAAATGTTTTCCTTTGGGTTCGATCCTTAACTATATTGTGATGAGACTCGTCCACTTGCGGGTGGTATTATTGCACTTTGGTTTTGGTAAAAGCTCTGGGATTTCAACCCCGAGTGAGTTTGTTAGTGCGTTCAAATACCATGTCAAATTCTGGCGCCATTGCCGGGGATAACGAAATCAGTCAGTCAAATCTAGTTCTCTTAAGACTAATCTAGGATTTTGCTTTTCTTTTGAAACAATCGATTATCTACTTGAATTTGACTCTACTTTGTGGATCTCATTTTCAAAATCTTTCTAATTTTCAGGTACAACCCAACGCATAGTGTGTGCACCGTTCGGACAACCCCGGACTCACAGCGAGCTTTGATCCCAAAATAGACAGAACTTTCCATCGTCAGATCAGAGAGAATCAAGCAAGGATGGAACAAGAAGAAGAGGTAGCCCGAAGAGTGGCTCAATCCATCAATGCACAAAGAGAGAGGCTCATGCAAGAAGCTAGGGCTACGGTTCAATAGGAAATCTTAACAGCACAAGCAGCAACGCAGACATTTGAACTACATAAGGATCTTAGAGAGTTATCAATCCTGAAAGCTGCGAATGTTCATCATATAGTACATCATCCTCCCATCAATGCTGCCAATTTTAAGATTAGGGCACATTGGATCACATTGCTTCAAAATAACCCTTTCTATGGCAAACAAGTAGAGGACATCCAAGAACATCTTCTGAGATTCATCGATCTATGTGCTATGACAAAGCAAAATGGAGTCACTGATGATGCCATTCGACTCCGTCTCTTCAAGTATTCCCTTGCTGATAGAGCCATAAGCTGGTACAATTCATTGCAAAGTGAAATACCCATCATCACCTGGGAACAACTCCAAAATGTGTTTCTGGAAAAATTCTATCCTCCATCTCTTACATATGAAATTAGGGGCCGGATAACAAATTTCACTCAAGTCCCTGGAGAAACTCTCGCTGAAGCGTGGGATAGGTACAAAGAGCTTATACACAAATGTCCACAGCACAGAACTCCTAAGAATCGACTCATCGAAATCTTCTATAGGGGTGTGGATGATGATATCAAGATGTTTCTAGATTCCTCATCTGGAGGAAACTTCATGCGTCAAAGTTATGATAGTGCATGGAGAGTCGTCACCCTGAGAGCAGAAAATCAAGCCAATTGGGGTAGATCTGTAGGTAAAGGAGTCTTGAAAATAGCTATGGCCGAGGCCATTCCCGAATACAAGTCTATCGCTGAAACCTTGAAGGTCTTAGTTGCCAAGCAAGACCATATTGAATCATCTCTAGCTGCTATTGGAAGAGGACGTTCACCCACTCGACAATCGGAATAGGTCAAGTCCACTTCCATATTCTGTGAAGCATGTAAGAGCACTGATCATTCCACTTTATCATGCAATGTTCTCTATGACGTTGTACTGAGCAATGTATGTGGACAAGGAGATAATGGTCAAATGGAAAATCTTAATGCTATCAACACCATTCCTGGGCAAGGTTATTACAATCCGAATCAGAATAGGAATCACCCAGGTTTTCAATATGGAAACCCCTCTGGAGCAGTAAACTCACATCAATTTAGTTCAAATAATCAATCAAGAGGCCTGCTAGGATTCCAGTACAATCAACAACAGAATTTTGGGAATCAAGGAAATTTCAAGGGGAACTTTCAGAACAGGAACTACAATAACTATCAAAACAACTCTCAGTATCAAAATATTAATCAACGACAAGAACAACAAGTAGGACCCATCAGATGACAAGCTATCAGCCATTGAAAAGATGTTGCAAACTCAACAAACTATGATAGCCAACCAACAAGCTCAGCAGAAGGCTATTGAATCTCAACTAGCTCAACTTGCAGCTAGCATAAACCCACCAGCTGGAGTCTTTGCCGGCCAACCCGAAAACAATCCCAAGCATCTTGAACGGTTGAAGGCAGTCACCACCAGGTCAGAAAAGACTATTTAGATCCCCCCAGTAGAGACACCTGTGGTTATTACAGACGAAGATGAACTTGTGATTGTCCAAAACTCAATAACACTAGAATCTCAATCAAAAGAAGATAAGACAGACAAGGGAAGTCCTGAGAAATCAACTGATGAAGAAACTGAAACACTAGAACCTGATATTCCTGTATATAAGCCTCGTATACCTTTCCCATCCCACCTAAGGCAAACCAAGCTCGATACTAGATTCAATAAGTTTAAAGAGGCTATGAAGAAAATTCATGTTGATATACCTTTCTTAGACGCTCTGGCTGAGATACCGGCCTGGACTAAGTATCTAAAGTCACTCCTGACCAGGAAATATATAACTGAGGAATATGAGATAGTAAAACTGGCTACAACTACGTCGTATATCATATTGAGCAAGATGCCAAAGAAATAAAAAGACATGGGATCCTTTGGAATCTCATGTCACATTGGCGACTCATCATGCAAGAAAGGTTTGGCAGATCTCGGCGCAAGCATCTCTATTATGCCACTAAGCCTGTGTAAAAGACTAGGGTTTGCAGAATTTCTTTCTACTAGAATGACTATACATCTTGCAAACAATTCGATAAAACATCCGTTAGGAATCCTCGAAGATGTCCCGGTCAAGGTAGGCAAGGACACATATGTTCCATGCGACTTCGTCATTATGGATATAAAAGAAGATACCAGATATCCTCTCATCTTCGGTCGTCCATTCCTTGCCACTGCAAGAGCCCTAATTGATGTTGAAGCTGGTACCTTACTGCTCAGATTAGGCAAAGAGACTCTCGAATTCAAAGTTTTTGAAAGTATGAGAAGACCAAGTATGCAAGAAGAACTATATTTGATTGATTGCATTGAGCAAATGTCACTTCTGACCCAAGGGCATCATGAATCATCGATCCCTTAGAAATTGTTGATGAACCAATCGACGAACGAGCAAAGGATTACATCGAATACCTAGACTTTGCTAAAGAAGACATTGAAGCAACTAGTGAAGAACTCAAAGCTATTGAAACTACAGAAGAAACAAGGGAAAAACCAGAGGCTCCCGAAATGAAGCCCCTACCCGAAGGACTGAAGTACATGTTTTTAGATGATCTCAAGGTTTGCCCAGTTATCATAAATTCCGATCTAACTGTTGAACAAGAAAATAAACTCCTGAAAAAATTAAGGGAAAGAAAGAAAGCCATCAGATACAAAATGAGTGACCTCACTGGGGTCAATCAAGCTTTGTGTATGCATAAGATCCCTATGACGGAAGATCACAAGCTGACTATTGAACATCAATGGAAGTTGAATCCTAATATGAAGGAAGTGGTCCATCGTGAGGTCATTAAACTTCTCACTGCTGGAATAATCTATCCGATATCAGATTCACCATGGGTCAGTCCAGTTCATGTTGTCCCAAAGAAAGGAGGAACAACTGTTATACAGAATGAAAATAATGAGCTCATCCCCACCCGAACAGTCACAGGGTGGAGGATGTGCATAGATTATAGAAAATTAAATAAGGCAACTCGAAAAGATCATTTTCCTACGCCCTTCCTTGATCAAGTCCTAGAAAGGTTGGCTCACCAAGAATATTTCTATTATCTTGACGGTTACTCTGGATTCTATCAAATACCCATACATCCATATGACCAAGAAAATATGACTGTCACCTGCCCATTCGGAACATACACATTTAAAAGAATGCCGTTTGGTCTCTGTAATGCACCCGCAACTTTTCAACATTGCATGGCCGCCATTTTCGCGGATCTTACTGAAACTATTATGGAGGTTTTCATGGATGATTTTTCTATATACGAAGACTCATTCAATTCATGTCTAAAGCACCTCTCCCTAGTCCTCAAACATTGTGAAGAAGCGCATCTTGTGCTAAATTGGGAAAAATGCCATTTTATGGTAAAAGAAGGCATTGTCTTGGGCCATAGGGTTAGCAATAGAGGAATTGAAGTAGATAAAGTCAAGGTTGAAGTGATTTCTAAATTGGCCATTCCCACAAATGTTAAAGAAGTTCGTGATTTCCTTGGTCATGCCAGATTTTATAGAAGATTCATGAAGGATTTTTCCATGATAACAAAGCCAATGACGAACCTATTACTAAAAGATACTGATTTCAATTTCAATGAAGAATGTGTCAAAAGCTTCAACACACTGAAACAAGCCCTTACAACCACTCCCATCATTAGAGCTCCAGAATGGGATCATCCTTTTGAAATTATGTGTGATGCCAGTGATTATATTGTGGGTGCTGTTTTAGGGCAATGTATAGAAAAGAAACATTATGTAATCTATTATGCATTAAAAACCCTCGATGAAGCCCATAGGAATTATGCAACTACCGAGAAAGAACTTCTAGTGATCGTGTATCCCTTTGACAAGTTTAGATCCTACCTAATTGGTTCAAAGGTCATTGTATACACAGACCACGCTGCCATTCGCTACCTTCTGGCAAAGAAAAATGCGATACCCAGGTTGATTAGATGGATCCTCTTATTACAAGAATTTGATTTAGAGATAAGAGATAAAAAGGGTACGGAAAATGTTGTAGCAGATCACCTCAGTCGCATCCACACTCTGGATACTGAGAAGATTCCGATCAATGATTCCCTGCCAGATGATCAACAAATAAAGGTCTCAGAAGTTGTACCATGGTACTCAGATTTTGTAAACTACCTTGCTGCCGGGGTCATCCATCCCCAATGCACCGGGAATGCGCTGAAGAAGTTCATGCATGATGTGAAGCAATATCACTGGGATGAACCATATCTTTTTAAACTATGTGCTGATGGTTTGTATAGACGTTGTATCACCGAAGAAGAAGCGCAATCTATTATGGAACAATGTCACTCAGGACCTGTGGGAGGACATATGAGCTCTAAAACGACTGCTTTAAAGGTTTTGCAATGTGGATTCTTCTGGCCAACCATATCCAAAGACTCTTACGATTTTATCCTATCATGTGACAAATGTCAACGAACAAGTAATATAACAAAGAGAGATGAGATGCCACTGAACCTATGGCAAGAAGTAGAGATATTCGATGTTTGGGGGGTGGACTAAATGGGTCCATTCCCATCTTCTCATGGATTTTCATACATCCTAGTGGCGGTTGACTACGTCTCAAAATGAGTTGAAGCTATACCAACCGTCACTAACGATTCCAAACCCGTCATCAAATTATTCAAAGATATTATTTCCCCCCATTTTGGAGTACCACGAACTGTGATATCTGACGGAGGGTCCCATTTCCTTGAAAGAAGCTTTGAAGCTTTACTGAGAAAATACGGTGTAACGCATAAGGTAGCCTCACCTTACCATCCACAAACAAGTGGACAGGTAGAGGTCTCTAACTGTCAACTAAAGGCTATTCTAGAAAAAAACTGTTGGACGCAATCAAAAGGACTGGTCAACAAAAAGCAACGACGCCTTATGGGCCTATCGTACTGCTTATAAAACTCCCATTGGGACTACACCTTTTCGATTAATATATGGAAAGGATTGCCACCTTCCAGTCGAACTGGAACACAAGGCATGGTGGGAAATTAAACAATTGAACTTTGATATGAAAGAAGCAGACCAGGCCAGGATTATGCAACTCCAAGAGCTGGATGAACTCAGGATGACAGCCTATGAGAATGCACGAATCTATAAAGAACGCATAAAACTTTGGCACGATGGACATCTGAAGAGAAAAGACATATAAGTGGGAGACCAAGTTCTGGTATTCAACTCAAGATTAAAGTTATTCCCAAGAAAACTTCGTTCCCGCTGGTCTGGACCTTACATTGTCACAAGCATCTCCCCACATGGTTCTTTCTCTTTATGGAGTGAAAAGTCAGGCGAATTCATAGCAAATGGTCACCGCTTAAAGAGATATTTCACCTCGATTGACATAGGCACCGAAACAATGCTGGAACTCACCAATCCAAAAGATCCACCGTGAAGCTAAAGAATTTAGTCGAGTCATCGACGTAAAACAAAGGCGCTTGTCGGGAGGCAACCCGATCAATAAGTTTGCTTTACTTTTCTTTTCAAAATTTTATTTTTACCTTCTAGTTAACTTTTTCTTTAATAAAATTCACTTCGCGAGATGATATTTTTAAGATCTAACTGCCCTTTACCCTTGAGATTTTCATATAAGAGGAGGCGCGCTGATCAGAACGCAACCACACTCGGTGGTCATTCTGGCATGATTTTTCCCCTCCATCTTGGATTTAGGGTTTGCTCGGGACGAGCAAATCTCTAAGTTTGGGGTGGAGGGTGGGTGGTACGTACCTCACTTTCCACCTACACCCTCTTTTCATACTTAAGTTTTCACTATCACATTCTTGATAAAAAATTTCAAAATTTTCAAAAATTTTATGAGATTGAACAGTTTTGCTATGCATTTTCAATCATTATACCCTCCTTATTCGAAGTAAATCCTCAAAAGGACCAATTTTTGAAACAAGCCTTTTGCTTGAAATCATCTTGTGAAGCTTATGATTCCTAACCTCATGATACTTTTTGCAAAAATGATAAGTATCTGTCAAACTAATAGGGATCAAACACGTCGTGCTTCCTAACTGACTAGTGGAACAATAACATGGAATCTCCACTGGATCCTCATCAAGTCATTATTTGAGCAGAGTACAACAAAGAGAACAACCCGATACATTGAATTGTAAATCAAGTTGCATTCTGATCTGAACTCTCTTCTACACCTCTTCTATCATCTTCGTATCCCTCCATTCATCAAAAGAAACAAAAATAGCCAAATATGTGCCAAACCCTAAGTTTAGGGTGGCACTCCACTTACCTCCTTATCCTCTTCTTCCATACCCCTCGCAAATAAATAGGGGCGTATCATCAAAAATGCAATCTTGAGTCGAATAGAGGAGAGACTTGCAAACAAAAGATGCCAAAGTGCACACAAAAAGAAATGCAATCTCGAGTCGAATAGAGAAGAGATTCGCACAAAAAATGCAATAAATGAAATTGCAAAGCAAATAAAAAAATCTCGAGTCGAATAGAGAAGAGATTTACTTCTTCCTTCCATACCACCTTTCACCCCTTTTTCTACCTAATGGCACAATGCATGCCCCCACTATCCTGAAAAATACCAGTGTCAGATCGAATGCACAATTGTTGATTCTGCGGGTATCTCTGGACTCTTACAAAACTCTTTGACATGCTTGTTGTTAGAAAAAGTGAGGAGGAAGTGATATAGGAAAATGAACTCAGGAACGAAGATATGGTAAGTGGTGCGCTCCCGCTAGAAGCTTGCAACAAGTGCAATCCACGAGGTCGGGAGGCACGGGATGAGATGGGATCTTTGCTTTCGATATTTGTATGGTCCCACACTAACTACCTACGTCTACTAAGACTCTACGCTCGTAAGCGCACGAGGTCGTGTCGTAGTATAGGTGAGGCGGCAAGTACGGGGTCGAACCGCAGAGATATAGGGGGCGCTAGAGTTAGACGGCGTGAGCTACGTTCCTAGTGCGGAGAGTAAGGTTTTTAGGGTTTTAAGGTTGATTGTTGGTTGATTAAACTAAGAGAGCGAGTAAGAAATGCGAGATGAAAACTAAATTATGGAAGAGCAAGCAAATTAGTAAACTAAGTTATCAAACTAACTAAGCAGGAGCAAGAAGGGCTACACTACTCTAGCAAGGCAAGGAGCAAATAAGAACTAAACTAACCACTAGCAAGAGCAAGAGCCTAAGTTAACACTGAAGAGTAAAACTAAGCAATTGACTAAGTTAGACTAAAGCAATTGAACTAAGCTAGCATTAACAAGCAACTAAGCGATTAGGGTTTTAAGCAAGGTGATTAAGGTGGGTGGGCTGTTTGGGGAATGCCACTTTGATTTTAGTTGGGGGAGTTCATTAAACATGCATGGCGCTCAATTCATATCTAGATTACCAAACCAAACAACAAGGGCAATGCCATTAGAACATACCCTATACTACTAGTAGAAGACTAGGGTTAGGTGTAGTTCTAGTGAGATTGGCCAAATCTAGGTTTCTAGGGTAAATGATAGTGGACAATTGAGGGTTGAGGGTAGAGATGGGAGTGGAGATGAAGGGATTTAACCTCATGCCACTAGCCACTCTAGCCTTTAGAAGGCCCTAGGCAATTGCATCACTCTCACTTACACTAGCCACTTAAATCTCACACTCATTTGTAGAAGGAGGGATGTGTATTTAGGAACAAAGGGGCTAGCTAGGGATCCACTAATTGGACCTAGGAGCCATTCCTAAGATTGCCACATACACCCCAATTCCTCCTAGAAATGAAGTGTCATCAAAAACCTCAAAACAAGCAATTCATACAAGAAGCACAAACCACATGCAATAAGATTGGAAAAGAGATGGAAGCAAGAAGTAATCATCATAAATATGAATTAAGTTCATTACAAGAATTTATCCCCCAACATGGTATCAAAGTAACATTTTAATCCCAAACAGCCCACCACAAGGGGGCTTAGCTAGACATAATCAAGAAAACAGGAAAAGAAAGGGGTAGAAGAAGTAGGGACTCCATGAAGCTTGATGTAGAAGCCTCCTTCTTCACCTCCAAGCTTGCTGTAGACGTCCTCCCTCCTCCAAGGTTGCAAGGGTGCATGAAAATGGTGGAATGGGTGGATAGAAACCTAGAGAAGCTAGGTTTCTATGGTGGAAATGAGTGGAAAATGGATGGAAATGGGGTTGAATGCAAGGAAATAGGTGGATGGGAGCAATGGATGCAAGGGAGCAGCTAGGTTGCAGCTAGGAAGTGCTCTCTCCCGAGCCCTAGAAGCAACTAGTGCTTATATAGGAGCTAGGGCTAAGTAGGGGCAAAATAGGAAAAACAGTGGAAAGTTGTATAGGGTAGGTGATCACTACGGTCGTGGTGGGTGCGCCACGGCCGTGGTGAGGGTAGTGGGGGATGACCGTGGGGTAGTGAACATGGTCGTGGGGTGAAGGAGGTGGTGAGATGGTGGTGGCCACGGTCGTGGTGGGTAGCATGCACCACGACCGTGTTGGGTAGCATGCACCACGACCGTGTTGGGTAACACGACCGTTTTGGAGGAGTTGGAGCTGACCGTGGGGGGGGCATGGGCATCTTGATCAGCAGCGACCACGGTCGTGGCGACTTGGCCACGGTCATGGTCAATGAGGCCAATTCCCTGTTGCAACCTGACTTCTTGCAATTTAATTCCCACGACCGTGGCAGGGTGCCACGCCCGTGTTGTCTTCAGTGGCCACGGTCGTGGCTGGGAGGCCACGGTCATGGGCGATCTATGGAATTCCATGTTGCAACCTGTTGGACTTTGGCAAAAAAGCCATGACCGTGGCATTGTGTCCACGACCGTGGTGAGGCTTGACTCCTTGATTTTGCTTCTTACTTTGTCAATTTCGGATGTCTTTGCTCGGAGATGATTCTTGGCCACTAGAGGTAGGTTGAGGGAGACTTTGGGGCCTTCTTTGGGTCCCTCCTTGAGTGGGGGAACCCTAGAACTCCCTCTCTCTCTCTCTCGTCCATCTAAGCATGGTCCAAGTACCTAAAAAATAGTGCAAAGAACATCCATAAGCGTATTTGCAATGATAATCATATTGGGGGGAAATACTTGTAATCTAACATGTTTAGATGCAACTTATATACAAAAATGACATAGGATGGAGCCCTAAAATAGGGCTGCATCAGTAAGATGTGCTTAGTGGTCCCAGGAGGTTGAGATACTAAGTCATATTGAGCAGAATGAAAACATTCGTGATGTGAAGATGAAGCAATCACACGAATTGAAAGTATTCATTTGGCGACTGTTTCAGATTCTGTGTTACTTGAGGACGAGCAACGTTTAAGTTTGGGGTGTTTTGATGAGTGCATATTCATCATGGAATTCAATTATCTCTTTGAAACAAATTTAACTCTATTTCATACCTTTTCATTCAACATGAATCATAATGTGTAAAATTACTTAGCTGATTCGATTATCAAGGTTTTATCTAAATATTGTTCATTTAATGCAGGTAACCAAGCAATTCCACGCATGCGGTCCCAAGGCGTTTGAGCCCCTATGGTCCCAAGACCGTTTGGGCCCATGCGGTCTCAAGACCATTTGGTGGAATATACAAAGATTGAATGCCAAAACCGTTTGCTAAAGAAGACCGCGTGAGCTGTAGACCGTTTGGGTCCATGCGGTCTCAAGACCGTTTGGGTCCATGCATTCTCAAGACCATTCACTGCGATTGTGAAGACCGAATGGGAAGAAACGAAGACCAAATGTCACGCGCTCAAGACCGTTTGCTGCATATTCACGAAGACTATTTGAAGGCAAACGATCTCCAGACCGTTTGGAGGAGATATTTTGCAACTATCACCAAGACCGTTTGGGGACAGATCTGAGCCTATAAATAGGACCCCAAGGGTCCTCATTTGGGGGCGTTGGATCCAGACACCACTTGGCTGCCCGAACACAGTTCCGATCCAAATCAAGTCCAGTTTCCGCCAGTTCCACTCTACCTACTGCCCGTGCTGCAACCAAGGAGGCTAAAGAGAGAAGGAAGACAGAGCAAGGGAGACTGTCCGGTCTGTCTTGGCAACTCCCGCACGTGTCCAGATCTGCTCCGACACGACATAGAAGGTCATTTCTTCTTCACCGAGCTACGACTACCTTCTGCACCGAGCTTATGGCAGATCTCTCTTTCTTTCTCATCCTTCTTGTTTCTTGCATCATGAGCGAGTAGTACCTTTTTGCTGGGTGCTGGGACTAGCCCCGCTGCCCATGCAAACCATGTTCTTTTGTTAAACTCTCTGTGGCAATGTATATAACTCTTCATTTCGTCGTTAACCGTTATGCTCGTAGTTTGGTTAATTGCTTGCTTTCATCTTTGTGCTTCCTATGTTGCGATAACATCTATATATAGGTTTGAATGTCGTTTAACAAGTTAGACTCCTTGAAGAGAACTTCTGAAAGGATTCCTTGAGGTCGTAAGTGTATGGTCCGCGAGGGGACGAGCCACCTAGCCTTCAGTGACGCTTTTGTGTGCCTGACGCCTGTATAGGGGGTTCACAGCCTTAGTTGGATTTTGTATCTTCTTGTTAATCGTCAGTGTTTGCTTGTATATTAACCCCCTTCTTGCTTATCGGTTAATGCGGTTGACTCCCAAACTAGAAATAGGATGGGATTCCATCGAGGTCGTAAGTGTATGATCCACGAGGGGACGAGCCATCTAGCCTTCGGTGATGCTTCTGTGTGTCTGACGCCTATACAGGGGGCCCACAACCTCCATAGATTTCTGTATCTTCAGAGCCGTAAGTAAAGTAATCCGGATGGTGACGAGACATCTGATGCCTAAGGTGATGCTTACGCGAACCTGACGCCCGTATGGGGGGTTTTGCAGCAGCTCTACTTGGATTGTTATATCTTGCTTGGATTATTCATGATTGAATATGTTTGCGTGTGTAGCGGTGGTGAAATCTGGTACCATCCCAGTGATTCAATATCATTGATCTAAACCACATCATTAATTCAGCTTTTACTTTCTTGCAATTAGTTTAAATAACCTCAAATCAACCAATCGTTCTAAATATTAGTTTTACTTGAGCTCGATGCAACTGACAAGGATTCTTAAAAACGTTGTCCTTTGGGTTTGATCCTTAACTATACTGCGATAAGACTCGTTGATTTGCGGGTGGTATTATTGCACTTTGGTTTTAGTAAAAGCTCTAGGATTTCAACCCCGAATGAGTTTGTTAGTGCGTTCAAATACCACATCAATTACTTAGAGAACAAATGGGGAAATGTTGTAGAAATTTTCTTGAAAACCCAATACACATTATACACTTACATCCTAAGTGAGATTAAGCTTGAACAGTCTCAAATCGGGGACTATCCAAGATTTACTCCTAATGAGTAAATCTTGGATGAATTTTTAGGCCAATAAATACATGTATGTTGTCATTCTTATACCTACAATCCTAGTTTCATCATTCATATCCTAAGTTTTGTGTAACATCATTTAGTCATGTTTGTCAGTAAATACTAAATAGTAAATAAACCATGGTTCCATATATCAAAGATTTGAATCAAAATGAAGCCTAATGGCACATTGGGATAGTGAGAATATTATACCTCACTTGAAGGCTGAAGAAGAAATATATGCAAGTCAACAACACAAATGGATGACACAACAACTCAATTCAGCCCCAAGAGCACAAGCACATCAACTCAATTCAACACCTGCAACAACACAAATGCACGATTCAATTCTATTATAATGTATTAATTAGGGGTCAACGTACATCAATTTTAGAGGAGCAGGAAGAATTAACAATATTGTAGAAACATGTACCCAATATCCAATTAGGAGTCAAATGGGCAACCGACATAATGGTCCTCTCGTCACATTCCTCAAATTTGAGGTAGTAATACAGCCTAGAGGAGAAAGTTTACCAATGGTCCAGACACCACAAAGCAACTAAGAGCTGCACAACTTACCACATAAATTCATGTTAAACAAACATGCATAGAAACCACCACATATGAAATGATTCCACAACCTCAAATCACTAACAGTAATAATCAAGCGTATGTACATAAACAACACGAATGCCCACAATAGTACAAGTTCACAACCAAGAGAGGATAAACAACAAAAAAACAAAATGAAGCACAATGGCTACCACCCAAACAAGCAAAAAGACCCACACGAATGCAAAGCGCATCATCAACAAAGCCATCCTAATATCCTCGCATACACTATTTGCCGCCAACACCACCAAAGAAACCCTATCTCATGGCAAAGGAAGAGGAGTAGGACGAACATGGAGAAGGAGTAGGAAGAAGAGTGGAGGAAGAAGAGGAGCATGCCAGATTGCAGGAAGATGAGTGGAGGAAGAAGAGGAGCATGTAGAAGAAGAGCATGAAGTACTTGTAGGCAACAACGCGACCTCGTGGCTCCTCAGCATAGTGGCGACGACGACGGTTGTGTTGTGTCCGACAGCAAGCGCTGCTCCTCACTGGCGGCGGGGGTGGTACGGTGGCGGCAGACGGTGGCGGGCGGTGAGAAAATCGCCAGAGACCTCGCGACGTTGGTGAAATCGCGATGAAACAAAGAATGGGGAAGAGTCTGTTTCGTGGGGGCTATTAAGTTAACTGTCGTCGTCGGTTGTTTCAGAAACCGACACCTAATATGCAAAAGCGCCGTTCACCAAAAAACACCGACACCTATATTCAATCATAGTCGTCAGTTTCAACTAAAAAAACTGACATCTATCTACATATGCCGACAAAAAATGTTCTTGAATTACGACCATATTCATCGGTTGCCATAAAAACCGACGCCAATTGGGCAATTTGGGGGGTAAAATTTTCATGGGGACAGTGCACGGACACACATTGACGTCGGTTATTGTAAGTAAATCGACGACCAAAATGGGGCCAATTTCTGTCTCGTGAAAAATCTTTAGTCGTGGGTTATTTGAACAACTGATGCCGTATGTGAAATTTTGGAGGTAATTTTTTGCAATGGGAAATTTGTATTTTGCGGATGATTTTAGGCGTCGATTTCTTATTGAGCAATAGACACTAAAATAAAAAGTGATACCCGTGTCTGGCCAGTCTTCACATATAGATATCAATTTGTATTTTCAACCGACGTTGTAGGGTTTAGACGTCAGTTTTTTTGATACAACTGACGCCTCTAAATGTGACATTATAAGCTATTTCTGTAGTAGTGCATGTTTATTTGTTGCAAAAATCTCTCTATGGACTCAAACAAGCACCTAGAGCTTGGTATGAGAAATTAAAGAACTTTTTGTTAGATCATGGGTATATCATGGGCAAAGTTGATTCTACCTTTTTTCTAAAGCACTAACAATTTTCTTATCATACAAATATAAGTTGATGATATCATTTTTGGCAGAACTAACCTTGATCTTTTCAAAGAATTTAGTGATCTTATGTAGAGTGAAATGAGTATGATGGGTGAACTCACATTCTTTCTTGGCTTTCAAATCAAGCAAAAAAAATGGGAACTTCATCAACCAAGGCAAGTACACAAGTGAACTACTCAAATTCTTAGGGATGGAGAACACCAAGCCGATGGACACACCCATGTCAAACACAACCAAACTTGACAAAGATGAAGAAGGTGAGAAGGTAGATGAGAAGCTCTATAAATTTATGATCGGAAGTTTACTTTACTTAACTGCCTCTAGGCCTGATATAATGTTTAGTGTTAGCTTGAGTGCTTGTTTTCAATCAAATCCTAAGAAATCACATCTTATAGCTATAAAGAGGATTTTAAGATACTTAGCCAAAACCCAAAATTTTGAACTATGATATCCCAAGTCAAAGGACTTTACTCTTACTTCTTATAGTGATGTGGATTATGAAGTGTGCTTGATTGATAGAAAGTGCACAAGTGGTACTTGTTTCCTCCTAGGACCATGCTTGGTGTCTTGGTTCTCTAAGAAACATAGCACGGTGGAATTATCTACCATCGAGGCTGAATACATTGCAGTCGGGAGTTGCTGTACCCAAGTCCAATGGATGAAGAAAATGCTTTAAGACTTTAACATTCATTTTGATGCTTCTCCTATCTACTGTGATAATACTAGTGCAATTAACTTGTCATATAATCCTATCTTGCATAGTAGAGCTAAACATATAGAGGTCTATCATCATTTTCTCCATGATCACATTTCCAATAAGGATATCTATATCACACATGTGGACACAGAAAATGATTTGGCATACATTTTTACCAAACCTCTAGCTAGAGAGCAATTTAACTTCATTACATCAAAATTGTTTATAACTACTTTGAATGAATCTGATATGCCTTCTAGCTAGTTTTCATCTATCCTATATGTTTTACCTCTATTTTGATCATCGCTTGCTAATATGATAAAAATCCATTTTCATGTTCTTTTTTCCTTGTTTTTCTCTTATTTTTGGATATTTTTTGCAAACACATGTTTTACTGCAAAATAGTACCCAATGATAAGTGATATGTGCCTAGGTATGTTTGAAGTACATAATGGACTTGAAAAATAAATTTAATTAGCACCCTATCCTTCTCTCGCTTGATTCCTTTTGATGACACTCTTTTTGTCTCAAATGGGGCTGTAAATAGGTATTGGGAGCTCCTTACCCAGAATCCTTTCCCTTTTCATGCCATTTTTTAGCCTAGACCTACAAGACAATAGGTCATAGATCAAGTAGTGGAGTTTCTTAACGTTCACCATCTCTAAGCCTTGGGTGTTTAACGCGCGTGCTACAACAATTCAATCACTAGCATGAAAGCGGTTCATGAATTCTACGCTAACTTGCATTGGAATTATGACACTCTCATACCCCTACCTAATACTCAAGTAGTCCTTAAGTCCATGATAGCCGAGCAGAAATTCCAAGTCTTTGAGGATACCCTGAACATCTTCTTCTCAGGTACCAATGAGACTAACACCTGGCGTAAGGAATACCCCGAGTATTTTGACCTAGTTGAGCCTGAGGCTTTCTCCAAGAAATATGATCTTACTCTTTGATATTATAGATTCTTGAAGAAGCCTCATTTCCCCTATAAGAATAAGTGCACCCTTCCCTCCTATGCCTTGGATCTCAAGAGACACATCCTTGCCCTAGTTGTTAACTACAATATCCACCCCAAGAATATTCAAGCAGAGATTGCAGAAAATACTATGGTGATCATGTATTGTCTCTTAGAGAATGTCAGAGTCAAGTGGTCAAGATATATTCTCCACCATATGACCTGCTTTGACTCAGGAAAGAACACTCGTGACACCCACCCTCCCTACCCAGCCCTGATTTGTGGTCTATTCCAGCTTGCCACTGGCAAATCTCTTTTCCACGACTTTCATTACAAACCTACACGGAAAGGAGTTTGTATCAGTGAGACCACTCTTCAGAAGTCTGTGCCTATCCTCTCCTCCTCCACACCTGGTGCCTCTATCTCTGCCTCTACCCGAGCATCTCCACCACCTCAAACTTTTCGACCTACCCGTGCCTCATTTCATATGTCAAATGAAACCCTCATGGGCTACATGATGCATCAATAGGCATACAACCTTTAGGTTAATGAGCACCTATATAAGGACCTATGTTCAATCATATCCAACATGAACATGTCCTGTGCACATCCCTACCTAGCCTACTAGCCCTACCCAGGAGGTGATTATGCATCCTATGCATACAATCACTTTTACCCAACCCCTCCACCTGCACCTTCCACTACTACATCCTCTGCTGCTGGTGGACCTACCCCTGTTGTGATGTCTCTGACTGCTGGCCCCTTGCCCACTCTGCTTGCCAGCCTCAGTAGTTCTACTCCTTCCTTCCCTTAGGCCAATGAGCTCCATGCTCTTGGTATGTCTTGGGATGAGCAAAATGCTCATTGGCCCAGTCATGGTTTTGGTCCCTCTATTGATGAAGAGATTTCAAACCAGGCTGATGAGGAGTCTGCTAATGCTGATGAGGCTGCTGGTGATGATGAGGATGATGATGCTGCATCTAATGATGATGGCTCTAATGGCTTTACTTGTGACTCCAGTGATGAAGGTGATGTTGCTGCACCTTCAGATGGAGATGACAACTACAAACTTGACGTTGATGATATTGTAGATGATGTAGATATAGATGACCTAGATATCTAGTTGCTCTTAGTTTTTAGTCTAGTTGCTGATTACATATATCTTTCTAGGCTATTTTGTATTAGAAACATCTGGGCACATATTTTGAGTTGTACTACTTTATCATCTAGCTTTCATCGTTTTGGCTTGTAGCTATTTTTTGAGAACTTGCTTTCTGGGTTGTAATCTTAATCCTTTGTTCACTTTCTCTTTGATTTACTATATCTCATGAGTTGGTGCCATGTTTTACCATATTTTGATTATGACTTAGATTGTTTGTTTCTCTCGTATCTAGTTGGTGTATGATGTGAGATTTCATGTTATAGATGTATGTTTGGTTGTGCTTGGAGAAGACCCGTTTCTATGCTCTTCTACCCCCTTCCTTTTTGATAATGTCAAAAGGGGAGAGAAGTTCAATGTTTTAAAGCTCAACCATATTGTTTTAATTTCCTATGTGATCCTTTTCTTGTTCATTATGCGCTTTATCATGTGACTTGTTAAAGGACCATATAGTACATATGTGTTATATTGCTTTGCGTAGATAGACTAACTATGCAGGTTAGTGTAAGCATAAATTGAGGGGGATCAATTCATGTTGTTCAAATCCTAAATCCCCTTGCAATTCACAAGGCAAAGGTATAAATTCAATATCCTTTTCAATATGATTGAGGAATGGTTTGTCATTTTTAAAAAGGGGGAGAATGTTGACCTGAGAGTTATACATTGCCCATATTTTGATAATGACTTAACCAGGATTGATGTTAGGCTTTAGGTACATGAAAAGGATCAAATTATACAAGCCCTAGCTTGTTCAAGTTCAAGTCAAATGCAATGCAAGTGTGCAATTTGCAAAATCACTCCAAATGACCTTAGAAGAATTTTGTAATCACTTATATTTATGATATGACTTGTAACTAAGATGATAAAAATATGAAGGACACTTAATACCAAGGTTTAATCACTAAAAAGTCAACTTAGAAAATTTGTCATAGGTTGTTCATCGGTCAAGTTGTAAAATTGACTGATTCTATGATGGATTTTCTGAAGATGACCCAGTCGAGTTGTACACTCATAGAACTCGACTGACCGACTCACTGAGCAAATCTAATTTTAGCTCATCGGTCGAGTTTAGCAAACAAACTTGACCGATAGTTTGAAATTGGCTTTGTCTTTTAGTTAATCAGTCGAGTTACCTTTATTGAATTTCTACTGAATGTGTTGTACAAAAAACATAAAAAAAGTGATTATAACCATTGGTGAGTTGTTTTGGGTGAAAATAGATCTGTTGCATTGTGGAAAATGGCTATATTTCGATCCTAAGTGATCCCCAACTCAAGGGAACACCCCCAGCTATAAATAGGACCCCCTGGAGTTCATTCCAAGTTTGCTCATTCATGCTACTCTTTAGTCCTTACTATAGTTGAGTGTGTTGCAACTCCTTGAGCCCCTTTCTCTCTCTAGTTTACACTTAATTTTGTGATTATGAGTGAGATATGTATGTTGTAAGAGAGCTACTCCCTTGTGTATGTAAAGATCTCATCTTCTCGATCTTCCCTACCCCTTTCCTCCATGAAGCAAAGGTGAATCAAGCTACTCCAAGTGAAGGTGGAGTTGTTGTTGTTTCTCTTCATGTTTGATGAAGAAGTGGTTATATTCTCCAGGTGAAGGAGAAGGCAAAGGTTGAAGATCCAAGAAGAGTGGAAAAGTCCTTGAAGGTGGAAGACTTGTGCTAGAGTGGGTAAGACCTTGGAAGAAGGCTGAAGACTCTTACAAAGTGGGTAAGTCCTTGGTAAGGTGGAATACTCTTTGTGCTTGGATGGGTAAGTCCTTTAGTGATCTTGTGTTTTAACTCTTATTGGTGATAATATAGAGAAAAACACTTGCAAAGTCCTAGAGGTTGACCTCTCTAGGTAGTGGATTGACTCTCTCCTAGTTTAGCGAGTGGAACCACTCTACATGACCTTGTCAAGTGCTTGCTATCAATTCCTCTCATCCTTGCTATGCTTGTTAGTTAGGACTTCAAATTTCACTCAAGCTTTTGGTTTTAACTTGATATAATTTAAACGTCTAATCTATCTTGTGAGAAGTTTTGTAGCTCTATTCACCCCTTCCCTCTAGAGCCCTAGATCCAACAGAAGATAAACCCGTCACAACATTGTAATAGTTTTTGTTACAAAAAATTTCATCGCTTGTTTGGTACGTAGTGAATGTAGGGGAGGGGAAAAGACTTGAGTTATTTTATTATACAAAATGATGGGGAGGGGAGGGGAATGAAGGAAATGGAGGGGAACAAATCAAGTGTATTTTTAGTCACTTCTCTCACATTCTCTCCTCACCAAGTCAGAGTGGAGACAATGAGGAGGGGAAAGACTCGGCGTCAGAGAAAAATATAAAATTTCAAAAGAAAATATAAATAATATGAAGGGAAAAATCAATACAGTCCACATATAATGTGAATAAAGAAGTATTATATCACATATATGTTACGTTACTTGGAGGGACATATAGAGTGTTGGAGGAATATTTAATAAACTTGAAGGATTTTTTGTGAGAAAAATAAAATAAATTTATACATAATTTAGAAGCAAACTTAAAAGATATATTTTTAGAAAGGTTGAAAAATTGATAATATTTTACAAATATATAAAAAATAAAAGATAATTGGGGAAAATATGGTAGTTTATGGCGGGAAGTAATTAACTACATAGATAGAAAGTTTGTGAAAAACACTAGAGGGGGGTGAATAGAGTTTTAAAGATATTTTAATAATTATTTAACTCAAACAATCAACCACAAGAATATTGGACAAGGGGACAAGGATTTAGAGTGGTTCCTACCTTAGCAAATACTAAGGTAGTCAGTCCACTACCCGGTTGCTTACCCAACCGGGATTTGGAAAGAATTTAATTTTATTACCTCACAAGGACTTTACATAAAATTACAATTCTCTCCCTAAACCCTTCAAGCAGCCTTCACCTAGAAGTAATCACACCAACCTTGAAGCAGCCTTCACCTAGAAGTAATTGCACCAACCTTGAAGCAGCCTTCCTCCTGAAGTAGCTTCCCGTTGCAATAGCCATCTTGAAGTAGCTTCCCGTTGCGATAGCCTTCTTGAAGTAGCTTGAAGTCCACCTTATCCTCCAAGAAGAACCTTCTCCAATCCGCAGCCTCCAACCCTAGGAGTAGCAAGGAGAATACAAAGAATAAAAGGAACAAGAAGGAAAATAGAAATTACAACTTATCCTTTGAAGCACAAGGCTTGATTTGCATATATCAAGCGTGTAGATCTCCTAACCAATGTGTATGGAAGTGTGATTGCATTGGATAGGAGATACTAGCCTATAGGACACGAAATTTGAACAATGGGAATGAGTAGCCAATGTTGGTATTGCTCTATTGCTCAAAACAGATTGCCAATGAGTATGCAAGCTCAAATAGTACTCAAGTGTGTAATTAGTTATCTATGGGTGTCCTATGGCTTGTCCTATTTATAGGAATGGTCTATGGATGCTTAAGGACGTTCTAGACAACTTCTAGGGGTTTTTAAGTGCTTAACTAGCCGTTAGGTATAAGTTAGGTGCATTAGTAACGGCTAGTTACTTTATTCTGCAGTTGCTGTCAGAGTCCATCTCGGTCGATAAATTGTCGACTGAGATACCTACTCGGTCGAAGTTTTGTCGACCGACAGGCTCTCTGGATCAAGTGATTTGCAACGTCTATCTCCAACTGCCAACTACCTTGTCAGTTGTGTCTAATGGCTACTTTGGATCTTTCTCGGTCGAGAAGATTGTCGACCGAGAGTGTCTCGATCGAGGAGTTGGTCGACCGAGATTGATCATGTTTCAATGTTTCAATTTAGGCACTAATTATATGTATTAGTGTGCATATGTGATCCTATTTGAAGGGGATGACCTATCTAAGTGTTGTGAGTGGATAGGGAAGATCTAAATGCTTGATTTACATGAAATCTAAGTACTTATACATTATATATTTGTACAAGTTTACAATTTATTACATTTCATTACAATCATTCAAGCATGTAGATTCCCTAGAGCTTTGTCATCCACCTTATTCCTGCAACACTCAAGTAGTACGTTAGATCAACAAGAATGAAATGTTTGTCATCATCGAAACAAAGGGATTTATCATAATGTCCAATTTATCCAACAGTTTGTTGTAGAACATAAATAAGAAGGAAACTACTTTTATAACTATAATTTTGATGCATGAAAAAAATCGTATTCCCATTATTATAAAAAAATCTCTTTTTTGGTGCTTTAACACAACAAATAAAAGTCATATATTGCCTTCGTGTACATCTTATAATTTTATTTTTAGATATATACGTTTTTTCATCCAAAAATGTTGACACCCTTATTTGTTGTTTGCAACTGTGTAAATGCATTTTTATAAACTAATATTAGCGAAAAAATATATAAATATACACTATTGTATGTAAAAATATTCTACGCCACCATTTGTTTGTTTAAGTTATTTTCCATATTTTTCTCTCTTCCTCTCCCCATGCTAACTAAACACATATGTGTGGTTGCATAAGGGGGTGTTACGAGTGGCATGAACCATGAACCCAATCTTATTAGCATGATATCAAACCATTAGAAAGAAATTCAGAACTTATTGCAACATAAATTCTACGTCAACTACTATTGTTTCTCTAATGACCTTTATTCAAAGAACCCTACATTTATTCCACATTTAAATTCCAGTCTACATATTCATCAAGCACCACATCTCGACCATCATAAAATGTATTATAATGATTAGGTTGTGTTGTGATATTCTTTGAATTGTATAGACATTAAGAATAATGTGAATCTCACAAAGATGTACTGTGTGGCTGTTTGGATATGAAAAAAATATGGTTGACAAAAAATGGACTACAAGAGGATTCCACATGTCTACTATATGCTTATTATGCATATAATACCATGAAAATGCATATTATCTCTATTTGCATTATACATAGATATAAATCATAAGGAACCATTACATCCAAATTTGCAAATCTGCCAAATAGGTACACATAAAAGCATTAATAGAATAAGCTATAAATAAGCTGGAAACCCATGTTGAAAAGTACGTTCGATTATCTTGTAGCATCTTTTAGAATATTTGGATGAAATAGAACGTGATTCATTTTTATAATCACACTATCTCTAACATATAATTTCATAGAACATAACTTATTTATATCACATCATTATTTCACCTCACAACTCATGCAAAAAATACGACCATGGAACATGTCGCCCTACCCAAAAAAGTATGCGTGTATCATTAAAATATCCTAAATGCAAAAATTAATCTGGCATTTTATGTCAGGAAAATGATAAAACAAAATGAGATCAGAGCACCATTATGTTTTATTTGTAAAATAAAGAAAAACAAGATGTCTGTTATAAATTTGTGATAGAAAATCAATTGACTCTAGCATCCCATCCTCGGATAAACAAGCAAGATGGAAAGCATAACCACAAATTATATTCAACGTTCTTGATGTGAGTTGGTAAGGATGATCACCCCCATCTCCCATGTTGAACTAATATTAAATCTTTTTGTTAACATTCTCGACATCTGACAGTCTAGGTTCATTAAAAAATGACAGAAAACAATAAAAAACATTTTTTATGTTTGTGAACCTTTAAGGCTAGATGTACTGAATTTTCCATCATTATCCTAAAGGTCCCAATTTCTAGGTATGAGGTGGTCCTAATCACCTCGTGATCTTCCACGATAGAGATCCCACTCAGGTAGTTAGGACAGATGCATAGGAAAAAGAAGAGGATGATGAAAAGATATATGATAGAAGCAAAATTCAATATTTATTTATGCAGTTGAATCAAGTTATATGAAGTAGATTACATGATATTGGTATTATCTAGTCAAACAATCAAATATACAATTGTGTATAGTTAAAGCACCACAAGAAGATGAGAGCTGTTAAAAATAGCTTTAGATATGCATGATTGTCATCGTGTGGTCTAACAACACTAAGAAAGTAGGTGGTATCAGAGGAAGAATCCTATAAACACAAATAATACAGGAAATAAATGTGGATATAGTTGATCCTTTGGTTTTAGGATGGCCAAAAGGGCCAAGAAAATGTTGGATATGTGAGTGTATTTATAGGATGGTTTTAGGTTCAAGATGTCTTGATAGAAGACTCTAAAAGTGGCAGTGCCATGCGAATCCAACCAATCTACCACGTGTCACATGGCAGATGGGTGCGATCCGTCAGGTGCTCTAGACATGATAAAGCACGTTTCTCAATTTTTAAGATTTTCCAAGAACATTCTAGAGAAAATTGGATAGAATTGATGGAAAATGCAGAATGCAAATAAAATTCAGTAAAATAATAAAGGAAGGGACAAAGGTGTAACATCCCTGACCTGGGTTACTAGTTAACTGTGACGTCCCCGAATTTTCTAAAACTTAATCTGATGTGTGACGTCCAAATTGAAACCCTCACCTCAGCGAGAATCCCAATTTAAACATCCCACATAAGGCTAAGAAGAAGAAAATCAGAGGAAGTCAGAAGGAACATAGTCAGTAGCACATGTACATGAACAATAATAAAACCATAAACCACTTGTTCACTATTCAACATATAATTACATAATGAATTGTTACAACATTTGATATTACATATTGAATAGAAAACTATAATATATACATGTACTGTAACTAAACAACAGGATCTTAAGACAACAGGTCCACCTGTACATCAGCTCGCCACACAACTCTCACTATCTTGGATCTTCAAGAGCATAACCACAACCTAAACAAAAGATTACATGCGGTACACGTCAGCACAATATTTCAAGAATATTGTACTGAGTACGCCTACATGTCTTTTATATACCTCTCATCATATCTTGGCAATAAGATAAAACTAGTACTTGGCAGTTATAAAGAAATATAAGAAAAAGCATATACTTGCACAAATATATTCATTAACAAAAGAGAACACATATTTAAGCACATTTTCCATTATATCATCCATGCATTTACTACCTGAGAGTTGAATGCATTAAGGCCTTTGTGATCTACTACCAAAGAGTTGGATCATTTCACAATGTGATCTACTACCAAAGAGTTGGATCACTTCCAAGTACTTTACTACCAAAGAGTTGAAGTACTTAGTTCCAGCACTTTACTACCAAAGAGTTGAAGTGCTTTGATATAATGGAACAGATATTTTATGTTTCATGTGTTCATAGCAATAAGTACGAAAAATCATGCAACATATCGTACAAGAACAATCATTTCATCCAATATCATATGCCAAGTATTTTACTACACGTATAACATAAGCATATTGTATAATAAGCCAAGTAAGAGGTAATAGCGTACCTTCCAAAGAGATAAACCTAATCACATCCCTGATGTCATCTATATCCTTGGTTAAACCTGATTAAGACAAGATCACATACCGTCATCAGATTCTCATCATCATACATCTCGTATTAACCCTAAAGGTGTTCATTAGCGGTTTCACTTAACTCATTAGGATATTCTCATTATTACTTGAAATCTTATCTTATGATTATCTCACTGATGTCATTTTCCAGATTACGTCTCATTATCAAAGTTCATCCTCTGAACATTAGGTTCCATGTCCTTTTTGTGCACATATTAACCCTAGGTTACATCATTAACCTAGATTATGGTTTTATAACATGCATTAAGATTCATCTTCGTATAACATAGATTTTGTTCATCAGTATGATCTCATAATTAAAACTGAGGTTCAATATACTGATATGAGCTTTCTCTATAAATTTCATCTTTTATTGGGCATGCATGCATTAATTGTATTTTATTTAGGGTTAAAAGCCCTAAATGGCAACATTAAGTAAATTACATGATTTCGTACATCAACATGATCATCCTTGACATCAGGTGCATTATAAACATGAAATATGATTTACAAGTATTTTCTCATAATTTTAGGGAATCGTTTGATATTTATTATCCATCATAAGAGCATTACACATCTTTCATGATATGACTGAGATTTAAGAATCAAAAGCCTGATATTATAGTTCCAGGTTGTTCTACACATTTTTCTGAGAAAAACAGTACCTTGTTTGTAATTTTCTGATAAACGTGCTAATTAATGTGATTTATATAAGAGATGAGATTTTCTGAGATTTTTCTTACCTTCAGGCCAATCGGTGGCCGACACCTGGCCACCAAGGCCCGCACCTCTTGGCCTTGGTTCGCTTGAGCCGGATGGTCAGTGATCTGGGCACCTGGGCCGGTTCACTTTGTTGACTAGGAGTCGGACCGGGTCCGCTCCATTCTCCTCCCTTCTTTCCCACGCGATCCCTCTCTCTCTCTCTCTCTCTCTCTCTCACGACCGATTCCCCTGCGGGACTCTCCTTCCGCAATTCCTCCGCCGCCTGGGACTCCAGGGATCTCGGCACCGACGCTCTCCGGCCGATGCTGCGCGTGGAAGTTCTCCAGCATGGGTTCCACCGGTCTGCGCCCACGGAGCTCGTTGGTATGATCGCACCTCCAGGCGCCGCCTGCGTAGGCTCACCGTCACCTGCTCTCAAGTTCAACCATGGGCTCCAGGAACTCGCTGCCTCTATGGGAAAGATCTACAGAAGGAGATCATTACCCAACACCTTTGTTTGAGCCTCCCCGGCGCGTCACCGGTCTGGTTCCTTGCTCCATCGCTGCTCCTCCTCGCAGATCTCCTTCTCCTGATCGCTAAGACACCATGATCTCTGATTTTCCTTAGACGCAGGCGTCACTACTCCAGGCTGGGCCATGACTGCCGTGAGGAACTTCTCCGCCAAGAAAGGCACATTGTGGGACTGTTGTATGCCACCATTAAGGCTCCTCCTCCACGACCTTGTGAGGTCCGCGCTCCGCCTGCGTCAGGTCTTCCATTAGCTATGTCTAGCTCGTCTTCCAACCACTCTCTTCCCCTCATCTTCTCCCTCTTCTGGTCTATGCATCACTATGGAGAAGGCGGAGGAAGAGGGAGTTTGTTCTCCCTCGCCTCTGACCCTCTAGTCTCAGCTGAGGGTTCTATTTGTTCCTCTCGATAATCCAACCTCAACCGGTTTGTTAACTTTGCACGTAGCGTGTCGTCCTCAACGTGTGATCATGGATGGTCAGAACTTCCATCCACTCCACTGTCTTTATCTCCCTAACCGTAAGATAGTAGGCAATAGGGAGTTGTCCATCCAACCCATCCTATGGTCAAGAAGAAGGATATACACCCGTGAATCTGTGGCACTTCCTCTCAAAAGGGGTATGTGATACTAATGTTTCAAAACGTAGTTTGTAAACAATTGAAACCTTACTCATAAAATGCATAAATGTACACATATATCTCTTATATCCAAATTGTTATATCTCCCTCTAAAAGCATACACACATTATGAAACTTTCCCATAGATTTATCATAGTCTAACCGGCATGTCATCCAATTTTGGTCCAAAATCTTAAAAGTCCACTCCATAACATCCTACGCATCTTAAGAGAAAATATGTCCTTGAAATAAATCCAAAATCTTTCACATCATATACATCTTAAAAGAAATTTTGTCCTCAAAATTAAACCATCATCTTACTTCAAGGAAAGCCCAAAATATCTTCATCCATATGTAAGGCACTATTCTAAGTGCAACATATCCAAAAGCATAAGCTACAGAACTATGCCCAACCACTATTAGGAGGTTTCAAAAGCACCTAGGGTGAAACCTCACTTCATAGAAGGGTCAAACTAGGGTTTAGAAACTCTATTTATGTCATTACATATCTCATACATTAAGGTTGCTTCTTTGTCTTTACCCGTGCATTATTATTCAAAACCATATTACCATGTTTTAAAGGAGTTAACTAACGTTAATCCATTATATCAAGGTGTCATCAACATATTATTGAGCTAATTATTAGAACATGTTCAACATTAACATATGCCTTTAGGTGGATGTTAACGAAAGTTAACCCACTTTATCCATCTAGGTCATATCAAGGTGTCATAATCGTTATATTGTGCTACCTGTCAAACTATATTTTTCATCTTTATTAAGCGTTAAGATTAACACCTCATGTAACTTGTTTCATACATATGATCTTATTTCATTGTTCATAATAAATTGCACTTTTACTAGTGATTTTATCACAAGATTGACCAACCATATAACATTATCATCTTTATTCATGTACATGGTTAACCATTTATGCATTACCATCTATTAAACCATCTCTAGGTTTCCATCTTATCATGTCTATATATCACATCTCGAGATTAGATCACATCCTTACATATATATTATATCATGGTTGTGCTAAACAAACTTATGTGAGTGGCTTGACAAACATATATCAAAACTTCATCTAGTCCAACTGAGGTTCTCCTATCCCATATCGTGAGGGCAGCTCAGTCTCTCTGAGCTAACTCAACTCTATGAGTATCTCATATGCATATACTTCATCTTTCCTCTCTTAGTCTAGGGTTCTCAGATTACCTCATTGGCACTAGTGATAGACTTACAAGATCTAGCCACATAAGCACATACCAAAACATGCTACAACATACTATTCATAGGTCTTCTACCCATGAAACATGCTTACCCAAAACTCTCTTATACATGCAACCACTAGATTCCTATATGGGAAACCACCAACCCGAGCATGAGGCTTCTCAGAAGCTAACATGGCTACCTCCTCCAGGGTCTTGGGACTCTCTCTCCCTCACCCAGATGGTAGGTTCTCATATTCATTTCCACTTGCACACATATATCGAGCCTCTCTCTCTCTATCTCTAGGGTTTGGTCTTCCCAAGGACATCTAGGGTTCAACAAGACTATAGGAATCATACATAAATCAACTCATCTCAATCACCCAGGAGTAGTCTAGTTTAGGACATATCATATCACATATCTCATTTTTCTCATATCGTGGAGTCTAGGTTCTCTAACCTTCTCCCAATGAGTCTCACTCTCTCTGGAGTTAACCCCGAAACTGGTCCTAACACTAGAGGTCCTCCTTCGTAAAAGAGCTTGAGGATCATGCTGACTCACAACCTTGTCTCAACTTAACATAACTTATCACATAAAAGAATGCATACTTGCATCATCAAAACTTATCTCAAATCCTCAAAATTGAACTTAAGTCCTTGAAGACAAACATAGATCATCATAAAGCATCTTATATCATCTATAAAAGGCTTAGATCGTATCATCAAACTTATTCTATCTATTCCATCTATCATATATTCCAAACAAGGCTCTAGACATCTAATCTAGAACTACTCTCTCTTCTAGACTGATGTCATTCACTTTCACTTAGGTTTCGTGACCACCTCCTACTCGTACATGTGTGGGGACACATTTTTTTAATACATATACATATTAAAATATTATATAGTTTTTCTCTGATAAAACAAGCGTCAGAGATAACTATCAAGGTTCGATCTGTTTGGAATCAAAAACCAAATCCTAAAATGAGTGTCCCACACGTAGTAGAGAGTACAGTGTCATGAAAACTAGTGAAAAGGGTGAGAACAGGGGGTAGACTAGTGTAGATACTCTAGACAACGTGCGCAATATGTCTAGGGTTTCTCTTCCCTTGATGCACGTCATTTCCAAATAGTGTAACGTCCCATACCGCTGCACTACAAGGAAGGAACGACATCTAAGGACTTGCTACTTAACAAGCACCAGTCTCGACCTAGTTCTCAGACATCTAGGTGCTAACCTAGAGGCTAGGTCAGATCTAGTTTCTAAAAGATGACTAATCTAACCCTAAAGATTATTAAGGTTCAAGGTTCTTTAGTTCAGAGTTGCATAATGAGCAAATGTCAGGCTTTGCTATTGTTCATGCTCTGATACCACCTGTGACGTCCCCGAATTTTCTAAAACTTAATCTGATGTGTGACTTCCAAGTTGAAACCCTCACCTCAGCGAGAATCCCAATTTAAACATCCCACATAAGGCTAAGAAGAAGAAAATCAGAGGAAGTCAGAAGGAACACAGTCAGTAGCACATGTACATGAACAATAATAAAACCATAAACCACTTGTTCACTATTCAACATATAATTACATAATGAATTGTTACAACATTTGATATTACATATTGAATAGAAAACTATAATATATACATGTACTATAACTAAACAACAGGATCTTAAGACAACAGGTCCACCTGTACATCAGCTCGCCACACAACTCTCACTATCTTGGATCTTCAAGAGCATAACCACAACCTAAACAAAAGATTACATGCGGTACACGTCAGCACAATATTTCAAGAATATTGTACTGAGTACGCCTACGTGTCTTTTATATACCTCTCATCATATCTTGGCAATAAGATAAAACTAGTACTTGGCAGTTATAAAGCAATATAAGAAAAATCATATACTTGCACAAAGATATTCATTAACAAAAGAGAACACATATTTTAAGCACATTTTCCATTATATCATCCATGCATTTACTACCTGAGAGTTGAATGCATTAAGGCCTTTATGATCTACTACCGAAGAGTTGGATCATTTCACAATGTGATCTACTACCAAAGAGTTGGATCACTTCCAAGTACTTTACTACCAAAGAGTTGAAGTACTTAGTTCCAGCACTTTACTACCAAAGAGTTGAAGTGATTTGATATAATGGAACAAATATTTTATGTTTCATGTGTTCATAGCAATAAGTACGGAAAATCATGCAACATATCGTACAAGAACAATAATTTCATCCAATATCATATGCCAAGTATTTTACTACACGTATAACACAAGCATATTGTATAATAAGCCAAGTAAGAGGTAATAGCGTACCTTCCAAAGAGATAAACCTAATCACATCCCTGATGTCATCTATATCCTTGGTTAAACCTGATTAAGACAAGATCACATACCGTCATCAGATTCTCATCATCATACATCTCGTCTTAACACTAAAGGTGTTCATTAGCGGTTTCACTTAACTCATTAGGATATTCTCATTATTACTTGCATTCTTATCTTATGATTATCTCACTGATGTCATTTTCCAGATTACGTCTCATTATCAAAGTTCATCCTCTGAACATTAGGTTCCATGTCCTTTTTGTGCACATATTAACCCTAGGTTACATCATTAACCTAGATTATGGTTTTATAACATGCATTAAGATTCATCTTCGTATAACATAGATTTTGTTCATCATTATGATCTCATAATTAAAACTGAGGTTCAATATACTGATATGAGCTTTCTCTGTAAATCATCTTTTATTGGGCATGCATGCATTAATTGTATTTTATTTAGGGTTAAAAGCCCTAAATGGCAACATTAAGTAAATTACATGATTTCATACATCAACATGATCATTCTTGACATCAGATGCATTATAAACATGAAATATGATTTACAAGTATTTTCTCATAATTTTAGGGAATCGTTTGATATTTGTTATCCATCATAAGAGCATTACACATCTTTCATGATATGACTGAGATTTAAGAATCAAAAGCCTGATATTATAGTTCCAGGTTGTTCTACGCATTTTTCTGAGAAAAATAGTACCTTGTTTGTAATTTTCTGATAAACGTGCTAATTAATGTGATTTATATAAGAGATGAGATTTTCTGAGATTTTTCTTACCTTCAGGCCAATCGGTGGCCGACACCTGGCCACTAAGGCCCGCACCTCTTTGCATTGGTTCGCTTGAGCCGGACGGTCAGTGATCTGGGCACCTAGGCCGGTTCACTTGGTTGACTAGGAGTCGGACCGGGTCCGCTCCATTCTCCTCCCTTCTTTCCCACGCGATCCCTCTCTCTCTCTCTCTCACGATCGATTCCCCTGCGGGACTCTCCTTCCGTAATTCCGCCGCCGCCTGGGACTCCAGGGATATCGGCACTGACGCTCTCCGGCCGATGCTGCGCGTGGAAGTTCTCCAGCATGGGTTCCACCGGTCTGTGCCCACGGGCTGGGCCATGACCGCCGTGAGGAACTTCTCCGCCAAGAAAGGCACTTTGTGGGACTGTTGTATGCCACCATTAAGGCTCCTCCCCCACGACCTTGTGAGGTCCCCGCTCCGCCTGCGTCAGGTCTTCCATTAGCTATGTCTAGCTCGTCTTCCAACCACTCTCTTCCCCTCATCTTCTTCCTCTTCTGGTCTATGCATCACTATGGAGAAGGCGGAGGAAGAGGGAGTCTGTTCTCCCTCGCCTCTGACCCTCTAGTCTCAGCTGAGGGTTCTATTTGTTCCTCTCGATAATCCAACCTCAACCGGTTTGTTAACTTTACACGTAGCCTGTCGTCCTCAACGTGTGATCATGGATGGTCAGAACTTCCATCCACTCCGCTGTCTTTATCTCCCTAACCGTAAGATAGTAGGCAATAGGGAGTTGTCCATCCAACCCATCCTATGGTCGAGAAGAAGGATATACACCCGTGAATCTGTGGCACTTCCTCTCAAAAGGGGTATGTGATACTAATGTTTCAAAACGTAGGTTGTAAACAATTGAAACCTTACTCATAAAATGCATAAATGTACACATATATCTCTTATATCCAAATTGTTATATCTCCCTCTAAAAGCATACACACATTATGAAACTTTCCCATAGATTTATCATAGTCTAACCGGCATGTCATCCAATTTTGGTCCAAAATCTTAAAAATCCACTCCATAACATCCTACGCATCTTAAGAGAAAATCTGTCCTTGAAATCAATCCAAAATCCAGTCTTTCACATTAACCCTAGGTGTTTTGCCTAAATATGTAATTAAACGTTTGTGATTATCTTCGGGCATGTAATTAAGTTCCTGAGGAACACACAGTTTCTTTTCTGTCCTTTTAATCAATGATTGTAGTATTGTTATGTAATGCAGGGACCTATGTGCAAATTACCCAGTTAGAAGGGTTAACTTGCAATTTTCACATGGTAAGATGTTTCCTTTGATAATGAGATGTCATAAGTATGAATATAATGAAGTTTGATGGATTCTCCAAGCCTGGGCATAAGGATGCAGCTTGTGGAGTAATCCTTGTGCTTGAAACCCTAATTTTGGAGTGAATCACAATTTACCCAAATGTGGGGTGCAACTTGTAAAAGTCACCTTCTAGAGTATCTTTTGTGACTCTTGACATCATTTAGAGCAAAGTTATGGAGAGGGATCCCCAATGGAATAATTAGATAAGAAGAACGACCTTTGATATGGAATCATCAAGTTATAAGTGAAGAGACCCTTATATATGTGCAACTAGGTAGTAAGTTGACCTTCTTGCCTTTAGTTTTTAGGTTTTAGAAGGGGTTTTGCTTAAGAAATGAGGAGGAGGGGTGTGACTAAAAGAGAGAGGTACCTAGATGTGAAAAGGAGAAACTAGATGTTTTTAGGATGAAAATAGCCCCAAGCTATTTAAGCCCTTTTCATTTGCAAACCAGGCATCATCTCCTCATTTCTTTCACTCACCTCCCCTTACTAAAACGTCTAAGGCAGAAGATCTGGAGCTCAGGGAGACGACCAACCTGTTCTAAGGTAAGATGAGACCATCTCCTTGCTCAGATTCATGGAGAAAGTTTGTTTGTAAGGTTGTTTTATGGTTCCTTTTCTTTAGGTTTCTTGTTCTAGCCGACTTTCCCCAACCTTTTCTTGAAGAATCACCTTTGGCCGACCTGAGGAGCTCAAGACGCCATTAAAGGCTAGAAGCTTGGAATCTTGGAGCTCTAGGAACAATGTTTGAGGCAGGTTTTATATCTCTAAACCCTTTACTTTGTTAAGCATATCTTCTTTCATGCATGCACTAGTTTGTTCTCCTTCTTCCCCACCTTCCCTTGCCTTCTTGCAAGAAAAACCATGAAGAAAATGACCTGATCTGAGGTTGAAGATAATGGACGTGATTTCCTATGTAACTTTACCAAACGACTTTGGACCATTTGGTCTAAACGGTTTGCAAACCATTTGAAATCAAACGATCTCAGGACCGTTTGATTTCATGCGGTCTTGCAAGACCATTTAGAATCAAACGGTCTCAAGACCGTTTGGAAAGTTTGACCAAGTGAAGACCATTTAGAGGTCTGTTGTACACATACTGAGTTAATCATTTACAAAGAATCATAATCTAATTGCAAACCAATCACAAGTTGAAGGCACTTCAACCCTCTAAACCCTAATCGGGTTCAATTGTTGAATTCATGAACCAATTTTGGTGAACTTTGGGTTGAGTGGCTCAAACGGTCGTTTGGGGCTCACCCAAACGGTCAACTTTGGGTTGAGTGGATCAAACGGTCTCAAGACCATTTGGGGATCACCCAAATGGTCTCAAGACCGTTTGGGGATCACCCATGACTGTATGGAGGTCTAGGGTTAAGATAATTTGATCAATTGAGGGTCCAATCACCATAGGTTGATTAATTGATTAAAAATGCTGATTTTAGACCTAATTAGGGTTCAACCCTTATCAAAACGACTTGGATTTTGATGAAACCTTGGGAAAACGGTCTCAAGACCGTTTGGAGGGTGTCCAAACGGTCTCAAGACTGTTTGGGCCAAGTTGGTGCCCAATTGAGTGACAATTGATGGGTTCAACTTCAATTAAACTCACATTGATGAATGTTGATGGTTGAATGACTACAAACCCTATTGCAATCGGTTTCAACCCTAATTGGCTATCAATTGAGGGACAATTGAGTGTCTAATTAGTTAAGGATAATCCTAATTAACTCAATTGATAAGTGGTTAACATATATGAGATCAATTGAGGGCTTCAACCTTGAAAACCCAAATTGATTACAAGTGTTGATGCACTTTTTGGGTCCAATCGATTTTGAGATGTTTGGACCAAATGGTCGCAAGACCGTTTGAATCCAAACAGTCTCAAGACCGTTTGAATCCAAATGACCGTTTGAATCCAAACGGTCTCAAGACCGTTTGGGCTCAAAGGATCTCAAGGTCGTTTAGATCCAATCGATCTCAAGGTCACATAAAATCAAACGGTTTCAAAAGTCAACTCTTTCAAATGGTCTCAAGACCGTTTAGATTCAAACGGTCTTGAGGGTGACCAATTTCAAATGGTTTGGAAGTCAACCCTAACCAAACGGTCAACGCTTCCAAACGGTCTCAGGACCGTTTGGAGGTTGAAGTGTGTAATCATTTGGGGACTTATAGGGTCATGAGTACTTAATGTTTTGAGGGTTTAATTGGTCCAATGGTTGTCTAATTCAAACCCTAATGATACCTAAAGACATTAAGGGGCTAAGTGATTAATAGATTGAACCATGTTGTGAATCAATGGTGTACATTACCAATGTACCCTTGAAGGGTTCAAGTAGATGACACTCTTGTTTAATCAAAACCTAATGACCATAATGGTGGTGACTTAGCGTATGATAATAAAAATTGACTTGACCTAACCTAATCTAGATTGATTTAATCACCATCTAATAAGTAAGAGGAGAGAGAAGGTCCCATTTATGGTTGAAACTCAAGTAAAATACCTCCAATGTATATGAATGTGTATAATTAGGGTATGATCCACCTATGTGAGATCATGAAAACCCTAATTATGATAAGTGATGAATCTTAACCTAATTTGAAGGTATCTAGGATGATAATTTCATACATGGTGATGCTATGTGTTCAATTCACTGTGAAGTGAATAGTAAACCCTAATTCTAGGGTGGCGACATGTTAAATGAATAGTAAACCCTAATTGAGGACGATGTGATGAAATGTACAATAATTCCTAATGCCAGATTATGCTTTTAAGCATGAATCCTTATAATTAAAGTATGAGGTGAGAAATTAATGTTCTTAATCATAATGAAGGGATTGAATAACCCTAATTGATATTAGTGAGGGAACCTAGCCTTAGTAGAGGCATAAAGGTGCAACCCTTGAACTGGAATGCTATTCCTAATTTATAAATTGCTGACCTGGAGATGAATTGTCTATTATTATCAGTTGAATTGATTATGCAGGTCCTTATGGGAGAATAATCATGAGCAGGTAAGGGTTATGACATTATATTCAGTGAAAGCATGTTTTAGGCTTTATGAATAGTGATGTATGTTATGTTGCCTAAGTTATGTGGCACATATGAGAATGATGGGTTATGAGAGCCATGAGTAACATCAAGGTCATGCTAATTAGATGACTTGTGATGAATTGACATCCATTTGATAGCTGATGTGAACTAAACTTGATACATGTAGTATTCTTCTGCTATTACTGTGTTTAATAGTTAAATGCTTGGAAACCTGCTTGAAGTTAAAAGAATACTGAAATGTACCTAATTAATCAAGTATAATCATATCATGTAGAGCCCTGATCATAAATCCATAATTGTCAGAAGTTAGATGATGGTGAAATAGGTTTTCCCAAGGGAATTCCTGGAGCACATATTTTTGAGTATGTGGGGGTTATGGACGCGCATATCCTTACGTCCTAGTGTAGGGATTGAAGTGGATGTATCCTAAATCCATCAACCCTGCACTAAATGTTTGATGCTGGGGTGATGTCTCACTAATCTCCCGAGGAAACCTTTAATTCCGCATCGATGAGAGATAAACAAGAAATCTTTCGATGGTGAAGAGAGTGAAGAATATCACTGTGACTCTGATAGCGAAGTTGCCAGAATACCCTGGAAAGCTATCTTAGCAGAGACACGATATGTCCTGCATGTTGATCCTCAAACTGACTGAGGAAGATGAGGTCATGAGAATCCAGCTCTTTCGATGACCTAGTATGATACCGATGCGACTTAGCAGTGGTCGGTTGGAGTATGAGCAGTATACCTCATCTCCGCAGGGCATAATGTTGTTTGTAAAACGTAATCAGCCGAGTAGCACACCTGCTTAGGTTGAACCACGAGAAACAATGATTGATACTAAATTGTTCATAATGATTCAGTTAACTATTTAGTATACATGTTCTTCATTTTCATAGAAGTAAATGGTGCTTTATTTTACTCTTAAGTCTCCTAATGAAGGATTAAGTTACCTTGCTTATGTTATTTCCTTTGGCTAACAAGTTTCTGGCGGAGAGTTATAACTCTCACTGGGGCTATTATTTAAAATTGTCTCACCCCGTAGATTTCAACTTTTAGGTGGACGTCGAGGGCGAAGGAACCGATCTGAGGACAAACAGTATCAGCAACAGCAACACCAGGGGCAACAGTAGTCTCAGGTGGAGATACTGATTGCTTAGTCTTATAGTTAGCTTGTCTTATGTCGTCTCTGTACACTCAGGTCCTAGGAGTTGATAGGTCTGAGTTTTTGGTTTTAAGCCTCGAGATTTTGTACCTAGATGTATATAATCACTCGAGAGGTGATTCCACAATGATGTAATGTTAATACAGGACATAAACATGTTTATCTTGTTCCTTCTGAAGAAGTTTTCTGCTTTAAAGATCCTTCCTTAAAAAGTTTTAAATTTTTGGTGATTTTTCGTAATTCCACTGCTAGTTAGTTAATCGCTCCCATTTTTAGTTAAATCCGGTTTTCCGCGAGACGGGTCGTCTCAATTTAGTGGTATCAGAGTTCTAGGTTCGCCGAGTCTACAGAGACATAAGACTTAGGATGTTGAGTCAATTTTTAGTGTTCTCTAGTGTATCTAATAGTGTCTTCTGCTCCTCAAGAGAAGAAGATAAGTAGGGATGTCTGGACCACACGAGGAATACGAGGCCGAGAGTAGTGTCGCTGCACCTCAAGGAGGTGCAAGGGATCCGGAAATAGAACAACATGTACCTGAGCCACCCATGGAGCCACCTCAGTTTAACCCAGCTGACATGGCAAAGCCAGCTATCCAGGCTTTGTTCGGGCAGTTTATGGCTGCCATGACACACATCACTAATAGGATGCCCATGCCTGCACCAAGGGCACCTGCCCAGTCAGAAGGACAAAGTATCGGCAAGACGTTCGAGCGACTTTGCAGGGTCGAGGCGACCGAGTACTTTGGGACAGCTGACCCTGCAGATGCCGATATGTGGCTGACCGAGTTGGAGAAGGCCTTCAGAATCCTGAACATCCCCAAAGCTAAGAAGGTTAGACATGCTGTCTATCTTCTCAAAGGAAGTGCTGGTCACTGGTGGACCATGGAAGAGCAGAAAAGGCCAGATGAGGAAGTTTCATGGGAAGTCTTTTGTAGGGAATTTGTTAATAGATATTTCCCCAAGACGTTCCTGGATGAGAAGATCTCTCAGTTCGAGAGGTTGAGACAAGGTTTGATAAACGTTAGTGAGTATGAAGCTAAGTTCATGGGGCTGTTGTGGTTTTGTCCGCACATGGCCGCTACAGAAGAAGAGAGGATCATAAGGTTCGAGAAGGGATTGAACGCCGAGTTGACTACTCCCGTGTCAGCCCTAGAAAACCAGGAGAGGTTCGCTACCTTCGTCGAGTCAGTCCGAAGGATAGAGAGGTTTGTAGCTGAGAAGAGGCAAACCCATAAGAGACATTCCCAGTTCCAAGGGTCTTCATCTAGAGACTTTAAGAAGTCTAGGTCCTCTGCACCACCACCCCGACCTGGTGCACAGACACAATGGACACCGAGTAGAGGTAGAGGACGAAGCCTACCACAACAAGAGACTTGCAGTTCATCATCGATGTCGATCACAGGACCACCCAGACCTCAGCTACAAGATAAGAGTTGCTACAACTGTGGAAAAGTAGGGCATCTGATGAAGGACTGCAGGGCTAGGCCTGTCAGTGTGACACAGCCACAGAGGCAGAGTCAACAAGGGTTCCAAGGAGCAGCTAGAGGACATGGACAAGCGTCCCAAGCTGGATCATCAACAACGAATCAACCTCAGGTGACAACGAGCTTCTATGCGATGAATCCACCAGATGTGGTGATCAACCATCGGGTGGTAGCAGGTCAGATGGAGTTGTTATATTCTGATATGTCTATATCCTTCGTTGTATCTATTTTGATTGATCCAGGCACTACACACTCCTTTATCACTCAAAGAGTGATCCGTAACTGCTATATGACAGTCAGACGTAGGGCAGATAGCTTGTTGCTTGAGACTCCGTTGAGAGAGTCTGCTGTGTTACAGAAGGTGTGTTCTCCCTGCATCCTCTTCTTTTCATGTCATAGCATTAAAGTGGATCTTATACCACTTGAAATACAAGGATTTGATATAATCCTTGGGATGGATACCTTGGAAAAGTATAGGGTTGTCTTGGATTGTGAATCCAAACAAGCTGTGTTTGTTGATGAAAGTGACACATGGATCTTTCAAGGAGAGAGAAAGATTCTACCCACCTGTCTTGTGTCGGCTATGGTTGCTGAGAAGCTGTTGAGGCAAGGATGTTATGCATTCTTGGCCCATGTGGTAGATACTACCCTGGAGAGTCCTAACCCTACTGAAGTTCCTGTAGTCAGGGAATTCGAGGATGTTTTTCCTAAAGAACTTCTGGGTGTACCACTGCCTCGGGAAATTGATTTCGAAATCAATTTGATCCCAGGCACGCAACCGATAGCACAAGCACCGTATAGGATGGCGCCTGCCGAGATGGCAGAACTCAAGAAACAGCTCCAGGAGTTACTTGAGAAAGGTTTCATCCGACCGAGTACCTCACCATGGGGTGCTCCAATTCTTTTTGTTAAAAAGAAAGACAGATCAATGCGGTTGTGCATTGATTACAGACAACTTAATAAAGTAACAATAAAGAATAAATACCCTTTACTGAGGATTGATGATCTCTTCGATCAGTTGCGTGGTGCAACCGTCTTCTCAAAGATAGACTTGAGGTCAGGATATCATCAACTCCGCATTAAGGACAGTGACATACCCAAGTCCGCCTTTAGGACAAGGTATGGACACTGTGAGTTCACAGTTATGTTGTTTGGACTAACTAATGCACTGGCCGCATTTATGGAACTCATGAATAGAATCTTCTGACCTTTCCTTGATCAGTGTGTTGTTATCTTCATAGATGACATCCTGATCTATAGCAGAGATACTCAACAACATGAGCAGCATCTTCGTCAGGCTCTGACCTTGCTAAGAGAACACAAGCTTTACGCCAAGTTTAACAAGTGTGAGTTCTGGTTGCCGAAGGTATCTTTCCTTGGACACGTGATAGCTGCCTCGGGTATTCGTTTTGATCCCAAGAAGGTAGAAGCTATTTTACAATGGGAACAGCCGAAGACACCGATGGAGGTCCGAAGTTTCTTTGGGTTGGTTGGCTATTACCGAAGGTTCATTAAGAACTTCAGTTCCATAGCCTTACCCTTGACGAAGTTGGCCCAGAAGGATGCCCCTTTTGTCTGGAGTGATAAGTTTCAGCAATCTTTTTAGCTGTTGAAGGAGAGGTTGACAAGTGCACCGGTACTTGTGTTACCTGAGAAAGGAAAAGGATACGTAGTGTTCTGTGATGCCTCTAAGAATGGACTCGGATGCGTGTTGATGTAGGATAAGCACGTGATTTCATATGCTTCCTGACAACTTAAGAAACACGAGGAGAATTATCCAACACACGACCTGGAGTTAGCTGTCGCGGTTCATGCCTTAAAGATCTGGAGACATTATCTCTACGGAGAAACATTCCAAATTTTCACTGACCATAAGAACCTTAAGTACATCTTCTCTCAGCACGAGCTTAACATGAGGCAACGTTGCTAGATGGAATTAATCAAGGACTATGATTGTACAATTGATTACCATCCAGGGAAAGCCAATGTGGTTGTGAATGCCTTGAGTAGGAAATCAGCAACACCAGCCTTAGATAGGGCACATCTAAACTCTTTAGTATGCTCTAGGAGAGATATGCTTATCTCCTTAAGGCAAGACAATGTACAATTGAAAGTGTCATTGTTAGTCGGGTTGTTGGCCGTGATGCATATAAAACCTACCCTAAGAGAGCAGATTAAGGAGGCACAACTAGTTGATGCTGCGGTTCAACGTATTAGGTCAGAGTATGGTGATCAGAAGCGAGAGGGTTTTCATGACTCAGATGATCAGGGGGCATGTTATCATGGGAGGATGATAGTACCGGATGTGGATAACCTGAGAAAGTTAGTCCTGGAAGAAGCTCATTCTTTGATGTATGCTATGCATCCCGTGAGTACCAAGATGTATCGGAACTTGAAGGATATTTATTGGTGGCCCAGGATGAAGAAGGATGTTGTAGAGTTTGTGATGAGGTGCCCGGTGTGTCAGTAGGTTAAGGCTGAACATCAGAAGCCTGCAGGAGCGATGCAACCTTTACCCATACCACAGTGGAAGTGGGACCATGTGACCATGGACTTTGTTGTTGGCCTACCCAGGACAAGCAAAGGACATGATTCCATCTGGGTCATCGTTGATAGGTTGACAAAGATAACTCATTTCTTTCCTGTCAAAACAACCTATTACGCAGAGAGGCTAGCACAGTTGTATGTTCAGGAGATTGTGCAGCTGCACGGAGTTCCAGTTACTATAGTTTCTGACAGAGGTCCCCAGTTTACGAGTCATCTTTGGGAACGACTGCACAGAGCTTTAGGCACCCAGTTAAGGTTTAGTACATCCTTTCTCCCACAAACTGATGGACAGTCACAAAGGACTATACAAACCTTGGAAGACCTGCTGAGAGCATGCGTTCTTCAGTTCATCGGAAGTTGGGATCTACACCTAAGCTTGATAGAGTTTGCCTATAACAATAGCTATCAACATGGCATTGATATGGCACCATATGAAGCCTTGTATGGTAGACGTTGTAGATCACCCGTATGTTGGTATGAGACTGGTGAATACCAGCTGTTGGGTCCTGATCTTATGCAGCAGACTACAAAGAAGATCAAAGTGATACAACAACAGATCAAGACTGCACAGGATAGGCAGAGGTCCTATGCTGATAAACATCATATACCTTTATAATTCCAGGTTGGAGACAGGGTGTATCTCAAGGTCTCGCCTTGGAAGGGAGTTCTAAGGTTTGGAAGGAAAGGGAAGCTAGCTCCTAGATTTATGGGGCCTTATCCAATCATTGAACGGGTTGGAAAGGTAGCCTATAAACTAGAGTTGCCACCAGAGTTACAGAAGTTACACCCTGTGTTTCACATTTCTATGCTGAGGAAATGTCACCCTGATACCGAGACATTTCTACAACTATGGAGGTAGAATTGAATGATGATATAACATATGAGGAAGGACCAATGTCGATCCTCGATAACAGAATTAAAAAGCTTAAGAAGAAAGACATAAGTCTTGTGAAAGTCCTATGGAACCACCGTGGTGTTGAAGAAGCCACTTGGGAACTAGAGGAAGAGATGAGAAGAAAATACCCTGCTCTTTTCTCTTAATACGTTTTGTTGATTTTGGGGACGAAATCCTTGTAAGGGGTGGATGATTTGTAACATCCCTGACCTGGGTTACTAGTTAACCCTAGATGTTTTGCCTAAATATGTAATTAAACGTTTGTGATTATCTCCGGGCATGTAATTAAGTTCCTGAGGAACACACAGTTTCTACTCTGTCCTTTTAATCAATGATTGTAGTATTGTTATGTAATGCAGGGACCTATGTGCAATTTACCCAGTTAGAAGGGTTAACTTGCAATTTTCACATGGCAAGATGTTTCCTTTGATAATGAGATGTCATAAGTATGAATATAGTGAAGTTTGATGGATTCTCCAAGCCTGGGCATAAGGATGCAGCTTGTGGAGTAATCCTTGTGCTTGAAACCCTAATTTTGGAGTGAAACACAATTTACCCAAATGTGGGGTGCAACTTGTATAAGTATCCTTCTAGAGCATCTTTTGCGACTCTTGACATCATTTAGAGCAAAGTGATGGAGAGGGAGACCCAATGGAATAATTAGATAAGAAGAACGACCTTTGATATGGAATCATCAAGTTATAAGTGAAGAGACCCTTATATATGTGCAACTAGGTAGAATCACCTTTGGCCGACCTGAGGAGCTCAAGACGCCATTAAAGGATAGAAGCTTGGAAGCTTGGAGCTCTAGGAACAACGTTTGAGGTGGGTTTTATATCTCTAAACCCTTTACTTTGTTAAGTATATCTTCTTTCATGCATGCACTAGTTTGTTCTCCTTCTTCCCCACCTTCCCTTGCCTTCTTGCAAGCAAAACCATGAAGAAAACGACCCGATCTGAGGTTGAAGATAATGGACGTGATTTCCTATGTAACTTTACCAAACGACCTTGGACCATTTGGTCTAAATGGTTGCAAACCGTTTGAAATCAAACGATCTCAGGACCGTTTGATTTCATGCGGTCTTGCAAGACCGTTTGGAAAGTTTGACCAAGTGAAGACCGTTTAGAGGTCTGCTGTACACATACTCAATTAATCATTTACAAAGAATCATAATATAATTGCAAACCAATCACAAGTTGAAGGCACTTCAACCCTCTAAACCCTAATCGGGTTCAATTGTTGAATTCATGAACCAATTTTGGTGAACTTTGGGTTGAGTGGCTCAAACGGTCTCAAGACCATTTGGGGCTCACCCAAACGGTCTCAAGACCGTTTTTGAGACCGTTTGGGCATCACCCAAGACCGTATGGAGGTCTAGGGTTAAGATAATTTGATCAATTGAGGGTCCAAACACCATAGGTTGATTAATTGATTAAAAGTTCTGATTTTAGACATATTTAGGGTTCAACCCTTATCAAATCGACTTGGATTTTGATGAAACCTTGGGAAAACGGTCTCAAGACCGTTTGGAGGGTGTCCAAACGGTCTCCAGACCGTTTGGACCAAGTTGGGGCCCAATTGAGTGCCAATTGATGGGTTCAACTTCAATTAAACTCACATTCATGAATGTTGATGGTTGAATGACTACAAACCCTAATTCAATCGGTTTCAACCCTAATTGGCTATCAATTGAGGGACAATTGAGTGTCAAATTAGTTAAGGATAACCCTAATTAACTCAATTGATAAGTGGTTAACATATATGAGATCAATTGAGGGCTTCAACCTTGAAAACCCTAATTGATTACAAGTGTTGATGCACTTTTTGGGTCCAATCGGTTTAAAGATGTTTGGACCAAACGGTCTCAAGACCGTTTGGGCTCAAAAGATCTCAAGGTCGTTTAGATCCAATCGATCTCAAGGTCGCATAAATTCAAACGGTTTCAAAAGTCAACTCTTTCAAATGGTCAACGAGTTGAAACGGTCTCAAGACCGTTTAGATTCAAATGGTCTTGAGGATGACCAAGTTCAAACGGTTTGGAAGTCAACCCTAACCAAACGGTCAACGCTTCCAAACGGTCTCAGGACCGTTTGGAGGTTGAAGTGTGTAATCGTTTGGGGACTTATAGGGTTATGATTACTTAATGTTTTGAGGGTTTAATTGGTCCAATGGTTGTCTAATTCAAACTCTAATGATACCTAAAGACATTAAGGGGCTAAGTGATTAATAGATTGAACCATGTTGTGAATCAATGGTGTACATTACCAATGTACCCTTGAAGGGTTCAAGTATATGACACTCTTGTTTAATCAAACCCTAATGACCATAATGGTGGTGACTTAGCTTATGATAATCAAAATTGAATTGACCTAACCTAATCTAGAGTGATGTAATCACCATCTAATAAGTAAGAGGAGAAAGAAGGTCCCATTTATGGTTGAAACTCAAGTAAAATACCTCCAATGTATATGAATGTGTATAATTAGGGTATGATCCACCTATGTGAGATCATGAAAACCCTAATTATGATAAGTGATGAATCTTAACCTAATTCGAAGGTATCCAGGATGATAATTTCATACATGGTGATGCTATGAGTTCAATTCACTGTGAAGTGAATAGTAAACCCTAATTCTAGGGTGGTGACATGTTAAATGAATAGTAAACCCTAATTGAGGACGATGTGATGAAATGTACAATAAATCCTAATGCCAGGTTATGCTTTTAGGCATGAATCCTTATAATTAAAGTATGAGGTGAGAAATTAATGTTCTTAATCATAATGAAGGGATTGAATAACCCTAATTGATATTAGTGAGGGAACCTAGCCTTAATAGAGGCATAAAGGTGCAACCCTTGAACTGGAATGCTATTCCTACTTTATAAATTGCTGACCTGGAGATGAATTGTCTATTATTATCAGTTGAATTGATTATGCAGGTCCTTATGGGAGAATAATCATGACCAGGTAAGGGTTATGACATTATATTCAGTGAAAGCATGTTTTAGGCTTTATGAATAGTGATTTATGTTATGTTGCCTAAGTTATGTGGCACATATGAGAATGATGGGCTGTGAGAGCCATGAGTAACATCAAGGTCATGCTAATTAGATGACTTGTGATGAATTGACATCCATTTGATAGCTGATGTGAACTAAACTTGATACATGTATAATTCTTCTGCTATTACTGTGTTTAATAGTTAAATGCTTGGAAACCTGCTTGAAGTTAAAAGAATACTGAAATGTACCTAATTAATCAAGTATAATCATATCATGTAGAGCCCTGATCATAGATCCATCATTGTCAGAAGTTAGATGATGGTGAAACAGGTTTTCCTAAGGGAATTCCTAGAGCACATACTTTTGAGTATGTGGGGGTTATGGACGCGCATATCCTTACGTCCTATTGTAGGGATTGATGTGGATGTATCCTAAATCCATCAACCCTGCACTAAATGTTTGATGCCAGGGTGATGTATCACTAATCTCCCGAGGGAACCTTTAATGCCGCATCGATGAGAGATAAACAAGAAATCTTTCGATGGCGAAGAGAGTGCAGAATGCCACTGTGACTCTGATAGTGAAGTTGCCAGAATACCATGGAAAGCTATCTTAGCAGAGACACGCGATGTCCTGCATGTTGATCCTCAAACTGACTGAGGAAGATGAGGTCATGAGAATCCGGCTCTTTCGATGACCTAGTATGATACCGATGCGACTTAGCAGTGGTCGGTTGGAGTATGAGCGGTATACCTCATCTCCACAGGGCATAATGTTGTTTGTAAAATGTAATCAGCCGAGTAGCATACCTGCTTAGGTTGAACCACGAGAAACAATGATTGATACTACATTGTTCATAATGATTCAGTTAAATATTTAGTATACATGTTCTTCATATCTTTCATAGAAGTAAATGCTGCTTTATTTTACTCTTAAGTCTGCTAATGAAGGATTAAGTTACCTTGCTTATGTTATTTCCTTTGGCTAACAAGTTACTGGCGGAGAGTTATAACTCTCGCTGGGGCTATTATTTAAAATTGTCTCACCTCGTAGATTTCAACTTTTAGGTGGACGTCGAGGGCGAAGGAACCGATCTGAGGACGAACAATATCAGCAACAACAACACCAGGGGTAGCAGTAGTCTCAGGTGGAGATACTGACTGCTTAGTCTTGTAGTTAGCTTGTCTTATGTCGTCTCTGTACACTCAGGTCCTAGGAGTTGATAGGTCTGAGTTTTTGGTTTTAAGCCTCAAGATTTTGTACCTAGATGTATATAATCATTCGAGAGGCGATTCCACAATGATGTAATGTTAATACAAGATGTAAACATGTTTATCTTGTTCCTTCTGAAGAAGTTTTCTGCTTTAAAGATCCTTCCTTAAAAAGTTTTAAATTTTTGGTGATTTTTCGTAATTCCGCTGCTAGTTAGTTAATCGCTCCCATTTTTAGTTAAATCCGGTTTTCCGTGAGACGGGTCGTCTCAAAAGGCATCAATTCACAATTATCCTTCATCATTATAAAAAAAGATATATATTTTAGTGAGGAAAAACCAATTGATATCCATTTGAAAGAAAAGGGTTATATCTTTGTCAAAATAGTTTAACTAATCAATTTATGAAAATGGCTTATAGATACAAGAATTGGTAAGAAAATTGCACTTGAGTTTGGAAAAGAATATCTTCTATACAGGAAGCTCCGAATTAGATAGAAGTTGATGAAAATGAATGGATTAAAGAAGCAAAAAGGATGGAAAATATGGAAAAAGGTATAAAAAAAAGGTATGAAATCCATCATTAGACAGAGGATGAACATTATCATGAATTCCCATTTTCCAATTGAATGGACAAAATTGGAGTGCAAACAGAACAAAAGCAAGGGCACTTGCTTCAGGATCAACTCAATGATGAAGGTATGCTTGGACATATACATTGGAACACATTCTGGAGGACACAAGAGATATTGAATAGACTAGCTACCTCGATCCAATGCTTTGTTGGCATCTAGTTATCACTCTTGATCTAGCTCAAATATTCAGATTGTTGAGGCTTGTTAGGGGTGCCTCCCCATTCTATACATGAACAAAGTTTTATAAATGTTTATGGTACTTCTTGTACTTTAAATGCTTATGAACAACTCCTCTACCTCTATGTAATCTGATTTTGCGGATGAGATTTCAGATATATTTTACTTTAATAATAGTAAACATTTTACTAAATTATGCTACTATTGCATCTGATACCTATTTGAACACAAAAAGTTAGGTTCATCATGTCATTACTTTAACACTCTCTCAACCGATGGTCATTCCATTGTACCTATTCAAACAATATTTTGGCTCCCTCAAGGGCACACTAGTTTCTTTTTATATGAATTCACATCCTACAATTAATAGTATGAAAGTGTATGTAAATATGGTAACAAGAAAGGCAGCAAAAAAAATTACCTACCATATTCCCCATAGGCCAGTAGATCATGTCAATAACTATAAGATGAGAATGATGGTTTTGAGGATGTACTTGGTCCTAGAGAAAGTCCAGTGGCATATCCTCATCATTCTTGACTCACAACTGTTGACTAGTTTTTCTTGGACAATGTTTGTGCAACACCTGGTCTTCACCACGAACAACAGATTGGACAATGGCTGCAACGGCTCATGCAGTCTCACCATGGATTGCAAGTTGACGTTGTCCTTCTAGAAGCAGCCAAAGGACTCCTATCTCTAGAGTAGTCCACATGGACCATCTAGAGCTCTTGTCCTCCTACTAGGACATACATGAAGGAATTATCCCTCTCGTTGGCGTACTAGTCACCAACTTACTCTCCGACAACAATGATCTCATTTGTTCTCTCCCTTGCTATCCCTCCCTAGTCGGGTAGGACTTTCTCGGGCTCTCTTGGTTACCAAAACTAGAGAGGACAATAATTTTCAGAGAAAATAATTCTTAATTGTCTATGCTGTGTTCTGGGAAGCCTCCAATATCCATCTATTTATAGTAGAGGCTAGGGCCAGGGTTCCCAGTCGATGGAGGAGTGTAAGGGACTGAAAGATCTTAAAATTTCACAACCTGCGACCACCCAAACGACCATCTAGTACCCCAGACTATGGTCTGTCATGCAATATTGTTGTTTAGAACTACAAGACGACCCCTTCATAGTTTTCCCATTGCACACAAAATTGGTAATTTGTTTCCCATCAAAGCAAGACATCAATTCCTTGCACAACAAGTAATGTACAATCAAAACAAATATGGGAAAGTATGTAGAACCTTTCATGGACCAACTGAGCAATCTCACCCTTGTGAGATATCTGTCTCACTCACCCAAATGTCTATATGGTAGTCAAGTTGAGCTGATAAGTTCAACAGTTTAAATCGATCAATTCACACCTCAGTTTGAGCATAACATAGCCAATTTCAACTCGAATCAGCCATGATCCTCCAAACGCCCATCTCAACCCTTAAAATGACTGTTTGGTACTCCAGACGACCGTATCATATATGAGTTGGGCATTTGGTAGTGTTGTCAGACTGCTTGTTGGGTGAATCAATTACCTAAATACTTTAATAATCAATTCAATCATCATTCAAGATTGAACTCCTCTTCTAGGTCGAGACCTATGTGTGTGACCCTATAGGTCCCATATCACATTGGTAATGAATTTCATAACAACTTATGACTTCACAAGCAAAGAGTGGTGCCTAGTCGCACATCAGTGCTACCCAAGTGAATGGAAAGTTGGGGAACAATTTCAACCTACAATCTATGTATGGTATTACAATGTTTGTATAATTCCTTTGTCACTGATATCTAGATTAAACTCAAGGCATGGAGTAGTCACCCTCTCAACATTCAATCTTGTTTCTTGAACCAGAGCAGACTCTCTGAGATATATGTAAAAAAATAATATATATTGAGTTACATGCTCATGGTAATGCTTTTCTCATTCTCTCTAATCAAGAGGACTTGGATATCATACTCCCTTAGGAGGGAAAAACCCCATCTCTATCACTCACAGTCTATCCCCATGTGTCAAGCCACCCAATCATCACCGTCGTAACAACCCATGTTTCATGACTGCATTTGATGATGTCAAAGCATACCCAACGACTTATGACAAGTGTAGTGATTTCAGGTCTAGGAACTACAAACACTATGAGAGCTGACTATGACCTACCATGGTAATGGTTTCCATGTGCCAGTCTCATGGTGGGTCTGTCTGATACACTATTCTCTAACATGTATCTGTGTGATTGGTTTGATATTGCCATATCATGACTAATGAAACTTTGTCATCAACCAACTCATACTATGATCTTATGTGTCATTATTGTCTATCAACCTTCCACAATAACAACCGATCAGGGACATAATGAGAATATATATATACTCTTGACATTCATATGATCTCATTTCGACAAGGCTAATACTTGAAGACATACATCACCGAGTAATATCATTATCTAAATATTTATTGTTATATAATTATCTCATAATTAAATTAAACACAATAAATTGGAAGCTTGCCTTTATTAGTTAATCAAATAAATTACAAATTATGTCATTACAATCATTACATGATTGGCTCTTTGGGCATACATACCAATAGACTCCCACCTGCACTTAGAGCCAATCACCCACAAATCATATTCCAAGTGATCTAACATGTCCGTCATGTTTCTACTGTGAAAGTGCTTAGTCAAGGGGTCAGCGACATTGTTCTCAGTCGGTACTTTGCAAATCTTTACATCTCCTTATTGTACAATCTCTAGTATGAGATGATATCGCCTATGTATATACTTTGAGCGTTGATGCGATCTGGGTTCCTTAGCTTTTACAATAGCTCCATTGTTGTCACAATATAGCTCGATTGTATCATTGATGCTTGGAATGACCCCACATTCTGTAATGAACTTCTTGATTAATACAACCTCCTTTATTGCATTTGATGTAGCAATATACTCAACCTTTGTTGTAGAATCAATAACTATCTCTTTCTTGGAACTCTTCCAGATTACAACTCCATTGTTTAGGCAAAATGCAAATCCCAATTGTGATTTGTAATCATCTTGATCAGTCTAGAAGCTTGCATCGGTGTAACCCTTTACCACCAACTTTTCCTCTCTGCCATAGACCAACAACTGATCCTTAGTCTTTCTCAAGTACTTGAGGATGTTTTTTACAGCTATCTAGTGAGAATCACATGGGTCCGAATGATATTTTCTCATCATGCTCGGGGCATATAAGACATCTAGATGGGTACACAATATTGCATACATGATTGATCCAATTGCTGAAACATTTTGAATCATGTGTTCCCTTTCTTCACAAGAATTGGGACATTGAGCTCTGGAGATGGGGACACCATGACACACATGTAGGTTTCCTCTCTTTGAGTTCTCCATGTTGAACCACTTCAACACTTAATCAATGTATCTGCTCTAACTTAGTCCAAGAAGCCTTCTTGATTTATCTCTATAGATCTTTATCCCCAATCTGTAGGATGCTTCTCCCAAGTCTTTCATAGAAAATGTATTTCCAAGTCAAGTCTTTACCTTTTGTAAAGTAGGGATGTCATTCCCCATCAATAGTATGTCATCTACATATAATATGAGGAATGTCACTATGCTCCCACTAACCTTCTTGTACACACAAGGTTCATCTTTATTTTGAATAAAGCCAAACTCTTTGAATATCTCATCAAATGAAGATTCCAGCTCCAAGATACTTGTTTCAATCCACAAATTGACCTTTGTAGCTTAGAAACTTTACTAGCAAACTTTGGATCTATAAAACCCTCATGTTGTGTCATATACACATCCTCAACAAGATTCTTGTTAAGGAATGCTGTTTTAACATCCATTTTCTAAATCTCATAGTCACGATAAGCTACAATAGCAAGCATGATCTAGATGGACTTAACCATGGCCCGTGAAGAAAAGGTTTTTTCATAGTCAACACCTTGAACTTGTCTGAAACCCTTTGCAACCAACCAGTCCTTATAGGTTTGAACCTTTCCATCCATGTTGGTCTTCTTCTTGAAGACCCACTTGCACCCTATGGGTTTTACCCCTTTAGGTGGATCCACCAAAGTCCATACTTTGTTGGTATACATGGATTCCATCTCAGATCTCATGACCTCAAGCCATTTCTCAGACTATGGTCCCTCTATAGAATCTTGATAGGTCAATGGATCATCATCTATAATGAATTCACTACCTTCGTGAGTCACAAGATATCTGAATCTCTCATGTTCAAGGCATGTCCTATAAAATCTACGAGGTTCCTATGTTACTTGAGGAGTTTGAGATTCCACAACACCTTGTGATTCCCCTGGTTTCTCTCATTCATCTATCAGTTCTATGTTCTCTTGTTGGTCTCGAACTTCTTCAATTTCCACTTTCCTCCCACTGATTCCTTTGGAAATGAAGTCCATTTCAAGGAATGCAGAATCCCTAGAAACAAACACTTTGTTGTTAGATAGGGAATAAAAGTAATATCCTCTTATTTCTTTAGGATATCCAGCAAAGTAACATTTATGAGATTTAGGATCAAGTTTATCATGATATATTTTCTTGACATAAGCTTCACATCCCTAAATCCTCATAAAAGACATATTGGGATGCTTCCCATTCTATATCTCATATGGTTTCTTTTGAACCGATTCAGATGATACTCGATTTGGTGTAAATGCAACAGTTTGTAGAGCATACCCCCAAAAGGTAGTCGGAAGCTCAGCTAAACTCATCATTGATCACACCATATCTAACAATGTGTGATTCCTACTTTCTAACATGCCATTATGCTGAGGTGTTCCATGCGGAGTTCACTGGGATACAATCCCATGGGCTTTAAGAAGGTCCTCAAATTCTTTCTTTAAGTATTCCCCTCCTCGATTAGAATGAAGTGCCTTAATAGTTTTACCAAGTTGATTCTGTACTTCATTCATAAACTCCTTGAAATTTTCAAGAGTTTCTGACTTATGTTTCATTAAATAAACATAGACAAACCTACTGAAGTCATCAATGAAGGTAATGAAATACTAATACCCACCTCTATCATTTGTTTTAAAAGGTCCATATACATCAATATGTATGAGTCCTAATAGATCACTAGCCCTATTATTGTTGCCATTGAAAGGGGTCTTATCCATCTTACCTAACAAACATGATTCACATGTCTCTATTGATTCTAGATCAAAAGAGTCTAGATAACCATCATTATGGAGTCTAGATATGTGATTCTCATTTATGTTCCCTAGACGAAAATGCCAAATGTATGTTTTATTTGAGTTGTCAAGTTATAATCTTTTGGTATTAACATTATATACATATGTCTTTAGATCTATTAAGTAAAGACCATAAGACATTGGGGCATTGCCATAAAAGATCCCATCTTTTGAAATAGAACATTGCCTATTTAAATATGGAATTAAAAAACATCCTTGTCCATAAAAGATACATAACTGATGTTTCTATTTATAGAAGGTACATAATAGTAGATTTTTAATTCTATTACAAGCCCCGTGAACAAAGATATACTATAGGTTCCAACTGCATTAGCCTCAACTCTTGCACCATTAACAATTCATAGTTCCACCTCGCCTTTTGCCAAAGGCCTACTTCCTTTCATATCTTGCATATGAGAACATATGTGATATTCACATCTAGTATCTAGTATAAATTATGAAGAATTATATATATTTATCTCATTAATGCAGATACCTGAAGTGGAGATCACCATCCCCATCTTCTGCTTCCTGAAAAACTTCAAGTACAAATGATGAGTTCCTCTTGTACTTTTCTTTCTCCTTATCTTGAGTGTTGAAGATTTGGACTTAGTCTTGACCTTAGAACTCTTCTCGATCTTGCTTTGATCCTTGAACTCAACTCTACTAATCACCATCATGGGCTTGTCCTCCTTCATTTATTTTCCAACATGAATCAACTTGGAAAGCATGTCTGACATCTGTCCAACCATATTATTCACACGATAACATACAATAAAACATGTACATGACTTTGGCATTATCTTTAGAATCGTATCAGTGGCAAACTCTTAGCTCAAGGTGAATCCCAGTTCTTCAAGATGATACACATGTCCAATCATATTGAGCACATGTTCTTCTACTGAGGTTCCATCTATCAGCTTAGAATCAAGTATCACCTTCATGATATCATCCCTTTCTTGCTTTGCAAGACCAAGTGTCACTTTCTTAAGATATCTTACCATCTCAAGAACACTAATGTCCTTGCATTGCTCATGCAACTCATAGTTCATGCAACTCATAGTTCATGCAGCTTAGCATAAGGTACTTTATCTCTAAGGCATCATTGACATGCTTCCAGTAAGCATCCACTTGTGCCCTAGGTGTATTAGGAGTAGGTATTTTTGGAACTAATTTGTCAAGGATGTAGAGCTTGCACTCTTAATTGAGAACCCTTCTCAAAGTCCAAAACTAGTCGTGATCAGGGGAAGTTGTGAGACAAGAGAACGACTGGCATTGTAGTTGAGTCCTTGAAAAAATAGGCCAACCCTACGATCCTAACTTAGACCAAAATCATAACGTTCAAGCAAACAAGAACCTTTGCACATAAGCGGAAATAGACACGAAACCTTGCTTCAGACTGTAAAATTTTGCTTCCTTCTTCTTTAGGGCAGCAGTGCAACTATCCCACAAAATAGTACCAAAAATTGTTCCCAAGTCAAATTTGTCCCGTCAACTTTATCCTCCTTAAGGACCAATCACAATATGGGTTTATTCGTCATTTGATTCTATAAGAGAAAAAACTGCATTTGTCAAAAACCTTTTGATTTGATTTGAAAATTTTGACAGCATTATTTAGGTATTTAATTATTACCACTCCTACTGTTTTATTTCAAATTGATAACCCTCACATATCAATTCGGAATATTGCAGTGTACAATATTCTAGTGGGCAAGTTCCAAGATAATTCAACTGTGATCGCAAAACACAATCAACCATCAAGGTAAGCAACTTTTGCGAATTGCATCATATGCAATTTTAGATAGATGTTATGTGCAACTCCTTGCCATACTCATATGCATAACTCTGGGCTTAGACGCTCTAAGAATCACTAGTTTAAGCCTAACCTAACAACCAACACGATAGATATGTACCCTACAGAGGCAGAACCTACATATCTATCAGCACACTTCCACAAGATAGATGGCGCACTGCGTGGAGGCATAACCTACACTTGGTCGATCAAGATTTTCATTTGGGTTGCTATTGGAAAGCATATAAGACTTAATATAATTTTTATTTGAGGGAGTTTGTATTTAAGTATATATATACTTTATCCAATCACCACATATATAGTACGTATATATACATGCTATATCCCACAACAAAAACATGCAATAAACAAAAGCGATGGTTATGGCCAGCCTAATGTAATTCCTTGGACCCACAATAAATTAACACATCTAGGTCTAGATCACATGCAAAAATATATTGTTGATAAAGATCCATACTTTCCAATTTGGGTTGATCGGTTGAACCCTTGAACCGATGTGCTCACCTCTTGCCAATTGTTAAGTCATCTCACTGGTTGCTTGGTCCTTCTGTCCATCATCTATTGGCTCCTCTAGCTAATCAGTTGGGTTCAGTAGGCGGTCAGTTTGGCTTGTCCATCCAGTCATCCCCGATCCTCTGTGGTCCTCAATCTTATAGACACGACTTTAGGATGTCATCTCTTCATCATAACAGGAAAGAAAACTATCCTAATTTTACATGATTATTGAGAAACCTCAAGTTACACTCGAGGGGAGAAAGGGTAGGAAAGAATTAACTTTACATTGGATAGATAAGATAGAGGCTCGATATGTAGATAAAGAACCAACCAACCACACAACCATGCACATATAATAAGGGTTAATGGCCATAACCATGCTACACATCCACCATAAAGACTACTTTTATGGCCACACATGTAAATTACACACACATACATACACATATATATATATATATATACATATATACATATATATATACACATATATATATATATCCGTTTGGAATTATCATGGTGTTTGATTGGACATATATTATTTGCATCACATGCAATAATAGAATGACAAAACCAAAATCCAAACATATATATTATCCCATAATACAATAACAACGTTGACTTTGATACCATTGTAGTGAAATATGGTAATAGGATAGGCAGTGGAAACAAAAAAAATATCTACAATATTCCACATAAGTTAGTAGATCACGTCAATAACTCTAAGACGAGAAGGATGGTTTCGAGGATATACCTGGTCTTAGAGAAAGTCTAGTAACACCTTCTCATTGTTCTTGATTTGCAACTGTTGACTAATTGCTCTTAGACAATGTCTATGTAGCTCTTGGTCTTCACCAAGGATAATAGACTAGACAATGTCTGCAGCGGTTCCTGCCATCTCACCACAGAATGCATGTTGACTTTGTCCTCCTAACAACAACCATAAGAATCCTGCCTGTAGAGTAGTCCAGACAGAGTGCCTAGAACTCCTTTCATCCTACTAGAACAAATATGAAGGAGTTGTCCCTCCCATTGGTGTACTAGTCATGAACTTGCTCTCTCACAACAATGATCTCAGTTGTTTTCTCCCTTGCTATCCCTTCCTAGTCGGGTAGGACTTGCTCGGGATCTCTGTGTTACCGCAACAAAAAAGGACAACAATTTTCAGAGCAACAAATTCTCAATTATTTGTGTTGTGTTCTGGGAAGGCCCCAACACCCCTCTATTTATAGTAGAGGCCAGGGTCAGGGTTCCCAGTTGATGCAGGAGTAGAAGGGACTGAAAGATTTTGAATTTTTGCAACCTGCAACCACCCAAACAGCTGTCTAGTGACCCAGACGGTCGTATGAAATATGAGATGATCATCTCATACTATGAGATGGCCATTTTGCATTTTCTCAATCACATACGAAATTGGCAATTTGTTTCCCATCAATGTCAAGAACCAATCCCTTGCACAACAAGTAATGTGCAATCGAAATGAATATGGGAAAGTATCTAAAAAATTCCACGGCCCAAGTAAGTGATCTTACCCTTGCGAGACGGCCATCTCACTACCCATACGGTTTTCTGGGAGTCGAGTTGAGCCATCCTGTTCAACAATTTGAACCGTTCAGTTCACACCTTAGTTTGAGCATAACTTAGCCAATTTCAACTCAAATCAGCCCTGATCCTCCAAACACCCATCTCAACCCTTTAGACAACCTTTTGGCACTCCATACGACCATATCATGCTATGATATGGGTGTTTGGCAGTGTTTTCAGACTGCTTGTTGTGTGATTCAATTGCTTAAACACTTTAGTAATCAATTCAATCATCATTCAAGATTGAACTCCTCTTCTAGGTCGAGACCTATGTGTGTGACCCTATAGGTCCCATATTACATTGGTCGTGAATGTACATAATAACTTATGACATCACAAGCAAAGAGTGGTGCCTAGTCGCACATCAATGCTACCCAAGTGTGAATGGAAAGTTGGGGAACAACTTCAACCTACAATCTATGTATGTTGTTGTATTGTTTGTATAATTCCTTTGTCACTAATATCCAGATTTAACTGAAGGCATGGAGTAGTCACCCTCTCAACATTCAATCTTGTTTCTTGAAATAGAGCAGACTGTCTGAGATATATGTAAGCTCAATATCATATATTGACTCACATGTGCATGGCCATGCTTTTATCAGTCTCGCTAATCAAGAGGCCTTAGATATCATACTCCCTTAGGAGGGACAAATCCCATCTCTATCACTCACATTCTATCCTTATGTGTCAAAGTTACCCAATCATCACCCTTATAACAACCCATGTGTCAAAGCGTACCCAATGACATGTGACGAGTGTAATGATGTCAGGTCTAAGAACCACAAACACCACCATCACTATGAGAGCTAACTTTGACCTACCATGGTAATGGTTTCCATGTGTCAGTCTCATGGTGGATATATGCAATACACTATTCTCTAACATGTATCTGTTTGATTGGTTTAATATTGCGATATCATGACTAATGAGACTTTGTCATCAACCAACTCACACTATGATCTTATGTGTCATTGTTGTCTATCAACCTTCCACAAGAATAACTGATCAAGGACATATGAGAATATATGTACTCTTGACATTCATATGATCTCATTTCAACGAGGCTAATACTTGAACACATACATCATTGAGTAATATCATTCTCTAATCATTTATAATGTTACATTATTATATTAGAACTTAATTAAATATAGAAAATTGGAAGCTTGCCTATATTAATTAATCAAATCAATTACAAATTTTGCCATTACAATCATCACATGATTAGCTCTCTTGACATACATACCAAAAGAAACAAGGGTTACTGAAACCAAATTCAAAATTGTCTTTGGAATCCATAGTTTCCCATCATAATCCAAGGGCAAAAGAAGAAGCATCTAAAGACTCCAAGTGGATACATGAAATGATTCAATAAATCAACGTTCTTACAAAAATTAATACTTGGAATTCAGTTCCTCAATGTTCTCACCACAACTGTAAGGCCCCTGACCCAACATAACACCTAATTATGCTTGATTCTCATGATTGGAAGTTATACTCACATCTTGTCTTAAATTCCATCTAACATGGAGTTAATGTATATCCATTTCTACAAGCTTGGAATATGAAGATACAATCATTTATGTCCAAAAATATATTGTTCATTTGACAAAGTTCAATTGGATTTCTTATCATGATGCAGACAACTTGGAAAAATTACAAGTCAAATAAACCCATGTTGACTATAAATATAATAATCCAAAATCTTCATCAAATTTGTCTATATCAAATGTAAATTATGGTCCATCAACTATATTTTATGTACTTATAAATTTTAAACTTTGCATGATGAAAGCATGATAAATAAAAGTCTCCTGACTTATAAAAAAGATTCCACTTAATCAATTGATTTCAAAGCATAGTTATGTGTTTAATTAAGGTAATCAAACAACTCAAGTACCCACCTTGAAAACCCTACCTTATCAGAGGGAAAAAATAATATGATAGACACACACCCAACAGACAAAACTCAAAACAAACTCATCAAAAATGAATCCAAGAAGATCTCTGACACAGATACTTCTAGGAACAAAGAAAGGCAAAAACTGCCAAAACCCTTGAGTGAGCTCTGCCACTCCAAATAAGATAAACTCAACCACTCAAAGACCACATCAAAAAAGGAGATCGAGATACAACCGTCTCAGGCAATAACTTCACATTAAACCCTCAAAGTCCTTAAAGATTGAGAGCCAAAGTAGTTTAACATCTATGTATTTGTCTTGATGAATTCTAAAATTCCTTTCAAGCCAGCCATGATACATAATGAGAGGGGAAATAATCTTCTTAGAAAGACTCTTCAAACAAATAATATCATCCCACCCCATAGGAACCAAAAGAATGAGACCTGCAAACTTGTCTTGATTCCATGGGATTTTACTGAAAGAATACTCAAAAGAGACATGGTTTGAATCTTCATATGCATTCATGCATAGAAAGCAGATAGATACAATTGGGATTCCTCTTCTTCTGGAGTAGTCAGAAGTAGGCAACTTATTATGTTTGACTTTCCACAGGTGAATGATAGCATTAAGATGACATCTGCATCCCCAGATCCATACAAACCCCGGGTCTTCCTAACCTCCAACTCTAATATTTTCCCAAAAAATTTTGGAGTTGATCTTCTTATAATCTTTAGGACCAAAACTCATATGATCAGAAGTACATCGACTAATAGGATGATGCTCAAGATCAGAAGAGAGCAAGGATGATGCTTTGTTATTAGGAATCTTCCATTTCTTATCTGAAATGATGGTACTTAGAAGAGAATGAGTGGGAAGCCCCAATCGAATAATCATATCTTAACCTATAACATCACTCAGAAATTTAGAAGAGCACCATGGGTCCAGCCATAGTTTAAAGCTTTCACCAGTAGTAATGTTGAAATTAATCAGTGGAAGGAGAGTCTCCCTGACCCTCAGCAGATTATTAAAGAGCCAAGAATTATTGGAGGAAACTTCTACAGTCCAGAAGATGCACTTTTTAAAATATTTCTCACCTATCCATTTGACCCATAAGTTGTATTTCTTGCTCGCCACATTCCATGCATTAATAATAAGACATGATCTTACTATATTTACTTTTCTTCAGTCCAAGACCTCCCTCGGGCTTAGGTAGTGTGATAGAGTCCCATTTAACAAGATGAAGATTACGCTTGTCCTCAGTTTGACCCTAAAGAAAATCTCTAGAGAGTATATCAATCTCCTCAATAGTAGAACTAGGAATAGGAAAAGTAGAATCCCAGAACAATAACATAGATAAAAGGGTAGATTTTATGAGTTCAACTCTGCCTGCTAGAGAGAGCAACTTTGACTTCCAACTTTCCAATATCTTCTTAATTTTGTCAATCAAAATCGAACAATGATTTTTAGAAATCTTGCCTAAGAAGAGAGGGATTCCCAGGTATTTAGCTTTATCAATAGGTTCCACCTTCATCTCAAGAATATTTGGCATATTAATATCGTCAGCCTTCTTACTGACAATAATTGAGCTTTTAGAAGGGTTGATGCAGAGACCAGATTCTTTGCCAAAATTGTCAATAAGGGCTTTCAGATGAACAACACTAGACTCATCAGCTTTGGAGAAAATCATCAGATCATCAAAAAATATTAGGTGGTCATAGTGACAACCCATGGATACTTTAATAGGAGAAATAAGGTTCAAGTTCACTTGTTTCTTCATCATTTCAGAAAACCCCTGCATAACCAACACAAAGAGATAAGGGGCAACTGGATCCCCTTGTCTAACACCATTAGTTGGCCAAATAGCTTCAGAAGGTTCACCATTAACCAAAACCTGGTAAGAAGTAGAATAGAAGATATTCTCTATCCATCAAATACAAATAGTGGGGAACTTCATATTGTATATAATAGAAAATAAGTAGGACCATTGAACTGAATCATATGCCTTTGAGATATCAACATGGATGCACATGAGAGAGCCAAAAGGCTTCTTGAAATCACTAAGGATCTCACTAGTAAGAAGGATGGCATCCCACATACTGCGACCCTTTACAAAAGCTAGTTGATTATAATCAATCAAGGTAGGAAGAACATCTTGCAGTCTCTTATAGAGAATCTTCGATATAATCTTATAGAAAGTATTACATAGAGAAATAGGCCTCCAGTTGGTTAAAAGAAATTTGTCTTGGTCTTTAGGGATTAAGGTGATAAACTTATTATTAGCTTCTTTAAGTAAGCTCCCATTAGAGAAGAATTCCAAAACAACATTAACAACATCATAACCTTCAACTTTCCAAGCCCTCTTGAAGAAATGTCCATTAAACCCATCAGGGCCTGGAGCTTTATCATCATCAAGGTTATTCACAACATCTTCAATCTCCTTCCTAGTAACCAAAGAGATTGGGCTCTCACGTTGGATAGAAGAAAGAGTAGGGCCAATTCACGACTCTGACCAAACTCCACACTTATTGACCTTCTTACAGAACAAGTTAGAATAGAAATCATGCACAGCTTGACTGATCTCATCTTGATCATGAATGACATTATCATTAATCTTCAAGCTACTATTGCAATTCCTATTACGTCTAGTCTTTAAGTAAGCATAGAAAAACTTGGTGTCGAATTACCATTCTTGAGCCATTGAACTCTTGATTTTTGTCTAAGAAAAGACTCTTCTATGTTATTGGCTTCTCTCACCTTTTCCCTGAGATTTTTGGCATGAAATCTAGCTTCTACTTCCAAAGGATTAATGTCACCCATTCTTTGAGCCTCAAGGGCTTCATCCCGGGCAAACTTGGCTTTTATATAATGATCTTTTTCTTTCAAACTTCAATGTTTATCATGGTGATTGTGTATCCAACATAGTCAGTGATCACAGAAGAACTGTGCTATCAATTGGGAATCCTAGAAAGATCTGTTCTCCTTTCAGATATGTGAATGTGTGGTCTTCTATTGAGGGTTTTTATCCTATTCTTGAAGAATCTTGGAACATTAATATTAATGGGTTTGTTATGTTTAAGTTGTATACTAAACTCAAAAGATGCATAGTCAACACCCTCTTTCTTTTATAGCCTAGGATCATGTGATTACATCAAAACAAAAGGGTAGTTTGGGCATATACTCTCAATGTATGACTAGAACAAAGCTATGATTATGAAGTGTGCTTGTGAGTTTCAATTAGGAGGGGACTCATCTTGGTCGTTTGGTTATAAACAAAAGTATAAATTGTATAGAAGGAATCATGGATGCATATGTACATCATTTTAGCACACAATTAAGCAATTTCTACCAGTCATTGTTGATAATAATACACATATAACCTTAACTTGCAAGAATACTTCTACATGGTAGGATAGGTGGGTACCAGATGAGGGACCTTTATTCCTAAAAGTCATTGAGCATGTGGATAATATTCTACAATATTTGAAAGTATTATCTTTGGCTAACCTAGATGGTAGCTCGGATCAACGGTTCCAAGAGAGTTATCTTCCAATGTCAATTGTACATAAGATATCTAGTATACCACAACCAATAAGAGATGAATCAGGTTATTGTATTGCATGGTTATAAAACAAAATGTATATGCACTATAAATCAGCTTATGTAGTCATAAGAGTGGATGAAGGTAGGTCGATGGATGGTCCATGGAATCTTATATATCATATGAATCACATACAAAATACAAGGTATCGACATGGCTGGCAACCCAGGGAACAAAAAGACCAATGAGAGATGAAAATTATGGACACTTCAATGAGATCTTATTTGCCCTATATGAAAATCTAAAAATGAAACAACTAATTGTGTAGTCTGTTATTGTATAATTGCCACTCATGTTTTGAAGAAGCTCATACTCCAGGAATATGTATCCACTTTCTTTATGCCAAGTAGAGTTGCTTAGATAACTACAAATAAGAAATGGAGTCAATCTCATATGACTTTTCTATCTACGTGTTATTATATATGGTTTAACAAAAATCAAGTTAAATTCAAATATGATCATTATAAAGCATGTCATATTTGTAGTACTACATTGTTTATGTTCATACAATTTAGGTTGTTTGGAATTGAAAAATGCAGCCAACATCTACAAACGACGGTCCAACATGTTTAGGTTGGCTTCCTCATTAGCCAATGTGGGTAAAACGCAATGCCAATATTGCATTAAAAAGGAAAAGAGCTACTATTGTAGTCATTGCAAGAGACAGTGGAGGCGATTGTCTCATAGGAAGGGGAGGATCTTTAATTACATCATCGATTCTTATTGCTAAAGCAACTACGATCATTATTGTACTTGAAATGGCTTGGGAAGGAGAATAGCGTTTGATAGTTATTGTGGATGAGCTTATCCTTCTTGGAGTGGCAAAGCTCACTCATGTATGGTTTCTAAAAGTTCTTTGATGAGATTCACTCTGGATTCATTACATGAGGCTTCAACTAGCTATTTGGAACTCTTTATGAAAGTTTTGATTGATTGGTTTTTATCTTAAGAGGTCTTTGCTCCTCTTTTCTGAAGTAGATTCCTGGGGACATATGTTTTTTTTTCTTTCCTCTTATGAAGTGGTCTTTTGAGTGGTTGATGCTATCCTGTATGGAGTGGTAGAATTCACCCAAGGCATATTTGGTAGTCTACGCTGAGCTGCTAAGCTTTTGAGATGATGAAGTACCTATGTCAAAGATTCTCTTGGTTTTTTCTAAAGAGTTAGTTATGAGTTTTTATCTACTACGATTTGTTTTCTATCCTTTTATCCTTCCTTCTGATAAGTTAGGGCTTCAGGTGGCTGCTTGACTGGATGAGCTTATCTATCTTGGAGTGGCAGATCTCACTCATTGGACCTTGCTCCTATTTTCTGAAGTAAATGTTTGGGGACAGATGTATTTTGCTTTCCTCTTATGAAGTGCTCTTTTGAGTGGTTAAGCCTACCCTGCGTGGAGTGGTAGAGCTCACTTAAGGCAAAGTTGGTAGTCTGCTGAGATTCTGAGATGATGGTTTGACATACATCTTTGAGTGAAAAGCTATCTCAAGAAGATGTAGTTTGGCCTATTGATGCCTAGCTTTTAATGGTGGTTGGTTTAGGGCTTCTTATACAATCCTTCTGATGTGTAGACATGTTTCTTTCTATTCAGTTGGTTTTCGCCTTGAGAGATAACAAGTTTTGTATTTAAAAAAACCAAAAATGAAAAAAAGCAATAGAAGTTTTGATCGACAAAAAAAAAGATTATGCATCTTTTTCTTGATGAAATTTCAAATAGTTCTATCACTTCTCGCACACATGATCTATGGTAGACTACATGTTTTCATAGTAAAAGTAGTAATAATGGCAAGAATTGAATGAGATAAACATACCTGACCAGACAAAACTATAGTTCTAGATGACCAACTATTTACTCTACTCTCTACTTTATCAAGTACTTCATTGTTTGCTACCTTAATTATCCTTCCATGAATAATTGGGATGTTGAGGTACTTTCCCAAATTATTAGTCATAGATATACCAAATCTAGAACATGTAGAATTTCTTACTGCCATGGAAATTAAAGAAGGTAAATATACTATATTTTTTCTACTAACATGGATTAACATGAAGTTCTTTAAAACTTATTAAAATATTCCATAATAAAATCCATATTCTATATAGACGCCTCAGTAACGATTATTAAATTATCTACAATTGCCATATGTGAAATAGAAGGATCTTGTTGAGATAATCTATAGGGTTCCACACTTCTTTAGTGACCATTTGTTCACTCCATTGGCTGAGTTGATTTAGACACATCCACATATAAATAGAGTGACAATGGATCACCTTATCTAAATCATCTTGATGCCTTTAAACTACTCAACTTGTCTCCATTATGTAGAATGTTGATACGACCTCTTAATATTGAATTCATGAGGTAGTTGATTATTGTAGAAGGCATGCCTGCTACTATTACTGTTCTATGATAAAAGACCAAGACATTTGGTCATATGCTTTTTCTATATAATTTGTATATCCATTTATGGGTTGACACCTGGTCTACACATGTTATGAACTAATTATTGAACAAGTATTGTTTTCTATGATATATCTCAACCTAGAACAAGCTACTTGTGCCCTTAAAATTCACTCAAACATTTGCAATTTGATTTGGTCTACACTTATCTTTGAATAAATTTGAGGCATGTAATATTCATATATATGGGAGAGAGATCCTTACTTATAAGTATATTCTTTTTATTGACAATAAGTGAAACAAAAACATTACATTGTTCTTGAATCAATGGAAGGCATTGCAAGGCACAGTGGACAATATATGATGATGATTGTTTAATAGTTTTCAATTGGATATAATGAAATTGGCATCTACACCATTAGGACCTCAAACTTTATACTTTCCCATTAGCTCCAACAATTCAAGATCTTTATTTCAGAAGGCATATCTCTTAATTGTGTCATATAGGTGGTTGTTAATGGCAAAAAGAACACACGAATTGGATCCATATCATGCTGACTATTCACATCCAAGGATTGGAACTGAGATTTATAATAATTTTCTACAAGACTTCTAAATTCTATTTGGTCAGATATCCAATACCTTAATGCTTCATAGTGTAGATATAGTATTTTGGTGCCTATGGCCCTTGAAAAAGTTCTGAAAGAATTGTATATTAATTCCACCATTCCTTATTGAGTTCAGATGACTTTTGTGTCTCCAATTTCTTCATTGATAGCAAGAATACCTTCACATTTATCTTGAAGATTACTATAATATTCATCTATATGTGAGGAAAAGTTGACTACAAGAGTGTTGTGCTTGTTCAATATCTTTTACCAAATCATTAGTCTTTTGTTACTTTCTGATAATTGTTTGATTCCATTATAGAATAATTGGTCTAACATGATGTATCGCAACCATAAAACCAAATCATTATTTGTAGTGATGTTGCAGTAGTTTCTTGAATCCATCGCCATGATTCCAAGTAGACTAGTTATCTTATGTCCAATTGACACTCGAAGATACTCTATAACAACTATTGATACCAACTACAATCTAGGTTTCCAAAGATGATACTTTCAATTATTGCAAACATCATCCATATGTCGACTGACTTTTCTAAACAAAAGTCCCTCATCAACTTTCCACCAATTGCACCATAGAGAAGTATTTTCACCAGTTAAGATTACATGTGTACTATTATCAAGAATAGGTGGTAGCACTTGTTGACAATATGCTAAAATTATGTAAACTTATGTCCATGCTTCATTATATATGATTTATATTTTGTTTCATACCAAACAACCAAGATGAATCACTTCTTGTTTGAAAGTTCCAAGCACACTTCAAAAGCATGGCTTTGTTCCACTCAGACATTGAGACTATGCCTAGATCACACATTTTTCTTGATGAAATCACATGATTCCAAGCTACTAAAGAAAAAGGGTGTTGAATATGCATATTTTTCCAAACGAGTTCTTGAATAGGTCTATCAAGTCTTATGCATGGCCCCATGGTAGTTTACATGATTGCATGGTATATGTAGGGATTCTAATAAGAATCGACTGAGCTAAACACACTCGACCAAACAAAGGTAGAGTTTTAGATTACCAGACATTTAGTCTACTCTATAATTTATCAAGTACCTCATCCAAAGTAGTCTTAATTATTCATCCATAAGTATTATGGACACTGAGGTACTTTCTCAAAGTATAAATCATAGATATGTCAAAACTATAACAAATAGAATTCTTTACTACCATGGAAACTAAGAGAGATAAATATACTACAATTTTTTAAGCTAACGGACCTCAAGCTTTCTAAAATTTATCAAAAACACTCCATAAAGACATCAATGTGTTGTATATTTGCATTGGAAAAGATTATTAAATCATATTCAAATGCCACATGTGTGAAACACAAGGACCTTTCTCAGATTTTTAGGGTTTCCATTATCCTTTAGTAACCCTTTTTTTCAATCCATTGGTTTGATCTATTTAGACACATCATATATAGATAGGGGAATAATGGATCACATTGTCTTCATTCCATAGAATCTAATAGGACATCCTGAAACTGGATTCATGATGTGACTAATTATTATAGAATGTATTGTTGTTTTTGTTAGTGTATACGAGATAAAAGATCTAAACTTTTGGACATATGCTTTTGCATATCAATTTTGGTAGCCATGTATGGGATGACACTTGGTCTACACATGTTATGAACTAATTATTGAACACGTATTATATTATCTACTATATGTCAATATAGGATAAAGCTACTTAATGCCCTTGAGATCCAGTTGGACATCTATGGTTTAATTTGGTCCACAATTATCTTTGAAATTAATTCTAGGCATATATTATTTAGAGATATGGGATGAAGATCCTTACAAAACTATTTTTTTGAGGGAAAGATGGAGAGTCCTGGGTGGACCCCCCATCATCTATTAACCAACTAAATCAGCCATAGAAAAGTTTACAATGCTCAAAGGGAAAGAATGCATGTAAGAAAAACTCATACCTGACTCTCTATGTGCTAACTGTGCTACGACATGTGCTGCCTTGTTATGTCTACGTGGAACAAAATAAAAAACACATAAAGAAAATGATGGACTTAGAAAGTTAATGTCTTCACCAATACTTCCTAGGCAGTCTCTGCATTCACTGGTATTCATACAGGCCTGCACCACCAGCTGTGCATCACATTCTATGTGTATCTTCCTGTAGTGGAGGCTGGATACCCACATCATTGCTTGCCGCACTCCCATTTCCTCTGTGGTCTCTACTCAGTGGCATGGACCAATATTTACCCCTCCATGGCTTGGATCTATCCCCTATGGCTCCTGGATAGCTAGCCCACTGTTGCCTCACGGTTTTCGGCAATTGATGCATCTACATTGATCTTTATCACTCCCTCCAGTGGCGGTTCCCATTTCTCCGCTTGTGTTGTACTAGTCACTACTCTGCTACTCATGCTTCAGCTCCCTTTATGCTTCTTGTAATCTCATCTGAGCGCCAAACTATAGATGTATAGGTAACAACAGTTTGGTGCTTCTGTATTGAACATACGACTGTTTCTGGTTCGCCATATAGCCCACATCACTGCCACCATTTCTTCTTTATCCTTTTCCTCATTGTTTCCCATGATTTCCTCCAAGGCAGTCCCTATGGTCTCATCATTTACATTGTGGATGGTTTCTTGAATGTGTCAGTTCCTTTGTTCCCATAGTTCAGTGGCATTTGGACATCTGAAGATCACGTGTGGTATGCTTTCAATTTCTGTGAAGCAGAACATGCAATTCTCATCCTCGATACAATGTCTATCATACCGCCGCCCTTTTGTTGCTATCCCCCCATCATGATCCTCCATAGGAAGTGTGCTATTTTGGGTGGCCATCTTGCTCTCCATATTCTACTCCATATGTGCCCACTCAGTTGATTGATATGGTTGTGTGTCTCCTCCCTCCCAAGTAGTCCCAACCAGTAAGTAGACTTCACCGTGAATACCCCTCTTGATACATGCCACCACGACCACACATCCTTTGGTCTTCGTATGCTTAGCGGGATATCACATATTCGGTCCACTGGAGGGGTGGGTAAGTATTGTTGTATCTTAGACCTATCCCATTCTCTTCCTTCCCCGGTTATCAAATCACTTACTTTGTCCATAGGTATGTTATCTTCTATGCATAGGCTGTCCAACATTTCTTGCTCTCCTGGTATCCATCTATCCTCCCAAATGTTTACATCCTCTCCATTCCCTATCCTCCACTATGTTACTTCTTTCAGTAAAGCTTTTACGCTCCAGAGGCTCCTCCAAGTATAGATGGGGTTGTACCCTCTTCTTGCTCAAATAGAGGATTGTGGGAAGTACCTTGCCTTCAGAACACGGTGCACAAGTGAGTCTATATTTGTAGCCAGCCGCCATAATTGATTTGCCAATAGTGCTTGATTAAAGACGTGAAGGTCTCTAAAACCAAGCCCCCTAGTATTTTAGGCTTGCACATGTTGCTCCAGCTCATCCATGCTAGCTTTCTTTCATTGTTTTTTGCTCCCCACCAGAACTTGGCCACTGCATTGTGAATCTCATCTATCGTTCATGCCGGTAATTGGAAAATACTCATCACCGGATTGCCTGTGCAACAACTTTGATCATCGCCTCCTTTCCTAGCTTGGAGAGTAGTTTTTCCACCCAACCTTACAGCTTATTCCAGATCCTTTCCTTTGTATTGCTGAAAATGTGCTTTTTGGACCTACCTATTGCTGTGGGCAGACCCAAATATTTGGCGTGTCTGTCAACTTCCTTCACTTTTAGGAGGTTCTTCAACTCCTCCTTTTTTTGTTGTTGTTCCTTTACTGTAAACTACCTTTGTCTTAGATAAATTGATTTTCTGATTGGAAGTTTGTTCGTATTGGCTGATAATTTCAACTATCTTTAAGCATTCTGCATTAGTAGCTCTAGCAAAGAGAATGCTATCGTATGTAAAGAAAATATGTGAGATGCACGGTGCTCCTCTGCTTGACTTGATGCCATGGAGCAGATTTTCACGTGCATCAAGTGACATTAAAGTGGGAAAAGCTTCAACATAAAGAATAAAAAGATAAGGTTAGGGTCATCCTGGCACAATCCAGGTGAAGGCTTTATCCTCCTGGTCCTATCCCCATTGATGGCAAAAGAGTGTAGGACAAATGCAATACAATCATTTATTCTGTCTCTCCACTTCTTCCCAAAGACCATTTTCTCCTTGACGTGCATAAGAAAACTCCATTCCACCCTATCATAGGCATTTGACATATCTAGTTTCAAGGCAAGACTACCATGTTTTCTCCCTTTGTCCCTCTTCATAGCATGAAAAAGCTCATAGGCAATAAGTGCATTGTCAGTGATCATTCTTTGTGTTATAAACACACTTTGTTTTTCAGAAACAATGTCATTCATGTGTTGTTTTAGCCTATTAGCCATCACTTTAGACACAATCTTGTAAAGAACATTACAAAGACTTATGGGTCAAAACTCTCCCATTTGTTTTGGCTTCTCAGTTTTTGGGATGAGGACAACAAGGGTATCATTTACATCAGCCAAGCTCTGCTCTCCCTTCCACCAACTTTTAATATAACTTGAGACATCTTTACCCACTATGCGCCAGTATTTTTGGAAAAAACATGACCTTCATCCCGTTGGGACCCGATGCTTTATTTGGGAGTATTTGTTTGAGGGTTTCCACTATCTTATCTTCACAGATTTCCTTCTCCGGGATAGTATATTATTCTCTACTAATCTTTGCCTCAATGCCTTGAGTTGCTTGATCAAAGTTGGATGGAATGCCAGTTTGGAATAAGGCCTAGAAAAACTCAATTACCACATTATTTATGTCATGTCCCTCCATCTTCCAGTTTCCCTATGCATCCTTCAACCCCTCTATGTAGTTTCTCTTCCTTCTATCGGAAACCTTCTGGTGGAAGTAGGCTGTATTTTGGTCCCCCTCCTTCAGCTCCTTTACCCTCGCTCTTGCACACCAATACTCTTCATTTTTCCTCAGCCATTACTGTAGTTTCTTTGATGTTTCTTCCGCTTTTTTTAGATTCCTGTGATCACGTGGAGCTGCTTGGATAGTCTTTAGTTCATCTTCTAGTTCATTTATCTTTTTCCTTCTCTCACCAAATTTTCTATTGGACCACTCCTTGAGATTTTTCCCTCAACGCCTTATCTTTCCCGTAATGTCATCTTCTTCTCCCCCCTTCCCACACTCTCCTTATAGTGTCCTCACATTCGTCCTCCTCTATCCACATAGGCTCAAAAATGAAAGAACTCTTTCCTCTTTTTTTGTGAGTTTCTCTGTTGTCCGCCGTGAGAATGATGGGAGCGTGATCAGATTCATATATAGGATGGTGACGAACCTTAGCATAGGAGAAACTTCCCCACCAATCCGTGTCAGCCAGGTACCTGTCTAGTCTTTCTTGCATGAGAGTCTCCTCTGTTAAGCCTCGGTGCCATATGTACGTGTTCCCTACAAAACCCAAATCCATCAGCTCGCAATCATCTATGACGTCTCTGAAGTACTGCAGAAATTTCTCCTCTTTTAGTGGGCCCCCTTTTTTCTGTGTTTGATGTTATCTCATTGAAATCCCCAAAAAAGATAGTCGGTTCTTGTGATTCAACTTTTAATCTCCTAATAAGATCCCAAGTTTTTGTTTTTTGTTGTTGGTCTGCCCAACCGTAAATTCCTATTGCCCTCCATTTCCCAACTCCATTACTGTCCTGCACCATGCATGCTACATGTCGCTGTGAGTAGTGTAAAACTTCTGCGTCCACATCTTTCTACCAGAAAATGATTCCCCTACTCTTCCATTGCTAGATAGGCAAAGGTCACCCTTAAACCCAAAACTCCTCTGTGTTTCAGTAGGCTTACTCCCTGATATCATAGTTTCCATCAAGAAAACTATGTTTGGGCATTCTCTCCCACACCATGCTCATAGATCTTTTATCATGTCAGGGTCGCCCATCTCCTGATAGTTCTAACTTAAGATTTTCATTGCTCTTCGGGGGGTTGGTCAACACCAACCTCCGCTACTTGGGCCATCAAGCCCCTAGTCATGCTGCTCTCATTGCCAGTTGCCTACCTTGTCTTTTTTCCCACACCTGACATCATTTCAAGAGAGTCTACCTCCATGTCACAGAGGTTTGAGTTTCTAGTTCTTTTACCTATCATATTTTCCCATAATACCTCCTCCTCCTATATTCCAAGCCTTGCTCCTTTACTCATCTTGTACACCTACATGGCGTGCTTCTTTTTTCGGGTTGCACTCTTTTTGTTTGCCTCAGTTTGTGTTTTATTCTGTGCCCATGTAAACCTTCTGTGCGCAACCTGCCTTGGGTCTCCATTTTCTCAGTATTTTCCTTGATCATATGCGGATTTCATTTCTTCTTCTATATGGTTGTGGGATCTTAGGACGTGCTATGATTCCTCCTTCTCTGGTGCTTCTTCCTCCAACATCTGTTGACCCTTCACCCTTAGCAACTCCTCTTTTATGAAGCTTATCAGTGCTCTGCATTCCGCAGCAGTGTGACTCGGTGTTTTCTCTCTTCTCATTTGTTCCATGCTCCCAGAAATCCCTTCCCTTTCCTTGGCCTCTGCTTGCCTGGATGGCATTTATTTCCATTGATGTCTGTCCGTTCCTTCCTGCCTCCCAAAATTATTTGCACTGCTCTCATTGTCAATGGCCACTTTGCTTCCTTCTTTGTTTCCCTCTTGACCAGTTTGCTCCCGTATTCCCTAGTTTTTGTTGTTCCATCTTCCACTCTCCCTTGACCTTGGTCTACCTCCACTGTCATCTGCTTTGCCGCTACTGTGTTCCTCTATGGTTTCCTCACGTGCTACTGAGTCTGATCGGAAAGTCAGTTTCTTCTTGGCTCTACCGTTGGCAATGGTCTCCCCTCTCTGATGTCTTCTATTCTTGAACGGCGATGCCCGGAGCCAGTTGCCCCATTGTTGTATTTGGTGTGATTTGTTTTCACAACCTTTACAATCCTTCTTCACATGTCCGAGTCTCCCACACATGAAGCAGGAAACTTCCCAGACGCTCATATTTTACCTCCACCTCCATCATTGTGCCTCCCTTAACCCTAAGTTTCAATAGTCATTTCAATGGGTTGGTGACGTCGATCAGGACCCTTGCCCTAATTTAGGAGTCCCAACCCAATTTGTTTCCGTCCACCTATAAAACCATGCCTATTCTTGAGGCCACCTCCCTGATCATCTTCTCATTGCAGTAGCCTAATGGCATACCGTAGAATCTCATCCAGAACGGGCTCTGATTGATAACGATTCATCCCGATTGCTCCTCCTCACACACTTCCTTGAACAAGAGCAGCTTGTTCTCAAAGTTCCAGGGTGCCCCATCAATGACTCTTTATCTATCCCACCAGTGGGTGAACTGGACTACAAAAACTCAGTCTCCAATTTGTTTGAAACTGGCTTTCTCCTTTAGGCACCACACATGCATTAGCGTTTGCTCAAGTGCCTCGAAATTGTATGATTGGTCCATCAACAAACAAGCTACAAGGGCCAAATATGTATGATCATGCTCTTCGTCGCTTCCCTCACTGTTAAGATCAATAGGTTGTTCTCCTTCCTACGTCAACCACAATTGTGTGCATCTATCTGCCATAACTTCTGCCATCTTGGAGCTCAGACCAGGAAGACTAGCAATCACCTTGGACTTGCAAGAGAAAGGGGACCCCGTAGGGTAGGAAGGGACCCCATAAGGGTAGGAGAGCATCTACGACTGAAACCCTAGTTGCTAGAGCGAAGAGGGGTCGGGAGACGAGTCTATAGATTCCTTACACATAACTAGATTATTCTTGTTGGGGATAAGTGTAGTGACAACATTGCATATTCCTTGAATCAATGGAAGACCTTTCCAGGCATGGTATACATGCATTTGATTCGTATCATGTTGACTATTTACCTTTGATAACTAAATTGAGAATCGAATAATTTTATACATGGAATTTTTAATTCTACTTGAATAGATTCTAGATACCTTGATCATTTTATAGTATATGTATAGTAATTTGGTGCCTACAAGCCTTAGAAAAGGAATGAAATAATTGTTTATTAATGTCACCATTTGTTATCCAATTTAAATGACCTTTGTTCTCCAATACTCTTTATTGTCCATGAGAAGATCCTCATATTTTTTTAATGTCACTATAACATTCATCTATTTATATATGAGGAATAGTTTCCAATAAGAGAGCATGTGCTTGTTCAATTTCTTTTAGCAAACAATTCTTAACCTTCTATTATTTCCTAACATTTGTTTCATTCCATTTTGTAATATTTGTTATGATATTATATATTGCAACCGTAAAACCACATGAGGGTCGCCAGTGTTTTTGTACCAATTTGTTTATACATTGTCATGATTTTGAGTACTTTATCTTGAACATATACATGCATTTCCTCTTACCCAGTCTAAATAGTAAAATAGGATTATGATCTCAACTTATTATACAAAGGCGCTTGACATATGCATTATAGAAAGCACCAATCCACATATTTTTAGCAAGAAATTGGTCTAATATTTCTTGTAACATGCCACTTTTAGGAAAAGGAAAAAGATCCAAAGAACCCCAAATCGCATAGCCTTCTTCTATTAATGTTTCCTTGAAGTAAGAGGAGTTATTGTAACTGAATAATTACTTCCACACTTTTTCAATGGGGTTCAACATGGAATTCAAGTCCCAAACAAAAAGCCAAGGTTTGTCCATTGGTTGACCAATCCAAATGGTATGTTTCAAAAGAAATTTTATAATAGTTGGATTGGGATGGTCGTATAAACTAGTTAAGAAAAATGATGAATTGATACAATAATGAATGATTGTAATGGATCTCTAAAATACATACATAAAATTCTATTCCATCCACATAAACTTAATACCACCCAAAAATCCTTGAGCCTATACTCTGTGACCAATTAAAACAAGCAATTTTGTTGTGTCTGATGCTCTATTATCTAAAATACAAGGTTCTATTACTGTATTTATTTGGGTGATGCCAAGAGATAAGATACTTTTGAGCATCAGTAGATTATCATCTCCAATGCCCCTTATGCCATGTCAAACATAATTGAAATAAGAAAGAAGCTTAGGAGTCTCTAAAATTAAAACATGATGCACGTTCTTCCAATTTCCTCTCATGAATATGAGTATTACACATCATTGTCTTCATTTTGCTACTTGTACTTCTTGTCTCACATCCAATCTTCCTTGTTGTTGGTGGATGTGGATTCAGAGTTAGTATATGATTAGTTGAGGTCTACATTTATTTCATGCCCTTCACTAACCTCTTCCTCATCTACATTGTGTTGAACTCCATGTAGGTTAGCAACAATAACTATATCTCCCCCACATTTAACTATTGTATGAACTTCTTCTGTTGTGTTTTTCTATAAATCCATACTTTGAACATCTACAAGGTTGTCATCATCATGCTACAGATCATCCATGTTTTAACATGATTTTTCTCCTTAGAAGCTATACATGTATGTTGTCTCCTCTTTCTTATCCAAATATTTTTTTATAGGCAGTGTGTTTTGCAACATTGTGGTGCCAATGATGGTTGAATTTGTTCTTTATTTCATCGTCTCAAATTCATATAGGGAAGCATACTAGTTGTTTCACAAAGGGGTTGTGTCCTTTATGCTTTGCAATATGTTAGTATTGAGAACTGGACTTCTAGTATGAATGTTTTCCCATAGTATGTCTGCCAAGTCTCTTCTTTTGGGACCCAATGAATTCCAACCTTTTTTTAATTTTGTTGTTGTGACTCAACATCTACGGGTAGTAAATTTATTACACAAAATCACCCATTTTACCACATCCACAAGATTTTTCTGGGCATGATTCATACTCAACACAAGGATCAATACAATTGATGATAACCATTGGATAGATAGTACATATCGTGTCTATTTCAACCACTAGGCAAGAAAACCTACTCCTTATAAACTTAAGGTTATAATAACCAACCCTAGATAACTTGTTAAGACTCGTCCCAATCTTGTCAAAGATAACCTGGTTTGATGGATGTAAATGGTAAAGATCAATTGGCTATGAATTTCATTAGATGGGATGAAATCATTATTCCACTTCCACACCATCAAGCTATACTAAAATATGGACCATAATTTACCAGTGTGAGCATTTAGATAATCTTTTGTGCATGATATTTGGAACTAATTCATACTTAGTTCGTATGCCATTTCCTAATTGGTTTCCACATAAGTCACAATTGATCAAACAAAGTGAGATAGTATATTCTTATCAATAAGCTTTACAATCATAATAAACTATCAAGACTTATGTAATATTGTGTATGCTTCCGTTGTAATGAATAATTAGGAAATCCTCAGTCATAGATCAAGGAGATATTTTTAGGATTTGCATCTTCAGATTCATTATCAATCATGAATACACTAGATGGTGAAGTGTTATAGCCAGTCATTGCATGTCTAAATGACTATAGAAGGATTGTAACCACTGATGTTGTTTTAGGTAAAACTATTGAGGCATGCATTTTTGATAATTAAAAGAGTCAGGAATGTGATGCATAACATCCCAGGAAGTAGAAGATGAAGAAATAATAGTTTTATAGGTTTTTGTGTGTCCTCCACATAAACATATGTGCACAAAATTCATCAAAATTCATTGATTCTCAAGTGAGAAACAATATTCGTCTCTATTGATTATTTATGCCCGCACGAGACTCATGTTGTAAAGAGTGGTACCCGAGAAGGGATCCACTCTGCACTTTATCGAGAGATAAAAAACCATCCTATTCCCAAAAATATAGGAAAGGATAAATTTCATTAATTTCTCAAATGGTATGCATTACATAGCAAGATAATGGATAACTAGTGGAAATAAAACTATTACAAAGTTACATGATGATTCATATACATTTATTCCTCACCATAAAAGGTGGCATATAAAAGTAAAAGGGTACATATCTAACAAATCTTATCACATGCAAGACCTATTGGAGAGGGAAAACTGGTCATTCCAAGCTATCCTTAGGTCCAACATCCTGCATACCATCTCTGCATCCTTATCCTCTATTGTACCTACACCTTGGTGGAAGGGAACATCACCCAAAAAATAGGAAACAAAGGCATGTAGGTCAACAAAGGCTGAGTATGTACATATCATAAACATTTAAACATTATATCGGGTCAAAGGTATAAAAAGATGTTCTAATAAGAAGGGGGCTAATCGTAGTTAGGTAAGTTCAAAAGAATTATAACAAGAGAGATGAGGCATATTAAAGTTCAGAATACAAGCATGAGAATAAAAGTATCTTGTCGTAACAGTTAAAATAATATTTTTTTTCATGCTTAAAAGTGTAGACTAAATATACCTAAATCAGGGCCATAACACCATAGGATCATGGCCTAAAAGAAATAAGGGTGGAAACGCATACCCCGGGCGGAATAAGCATTCCCTTTATAAGTATAGTTGTACATAAGTACCACTATTCTAGATATTCTAGTCAAACATATAACATGCATAAATGGAGTAGCAAGACTATCATTTCAGTCAATTTCTCATAAAAAGATAATCGTAGCAAGTGGGATCCATGAACCCATATAACAAAGTAGTTCAACAATCACATGGAATATAATGAATTAAGAACAAGAGATATGAAATGATTTCAAGTAGAAGTTAAGAGTTCAAGAGATGCCTCATTAAAATGAATGTAAGTTTCAGTCCAATAATTCCCAAAGTAAAATAGAGGATGTACATACCTGTTATTCGTGACTAACCTTATTTCTAGAGGTAAAATTAACCATTCATAAGTCTCCAAGGTTTTTTAATGAATGAGTTACAAAGTAGAATAACATTTGTCACTATTTGGCTTGAAATAAAAAGTTGTTTGATTCATGCTACTAAGATTTTCCATATAGGTTTATCGCTCCATTTTTCTTATCATCACAATTACTTATATTTCAATCTAGGTCATATAGATACATGTAACATATCTAGGTACATATGATCATCTTCTACCAATTAGATTCCCAATTTTTATTCTCTCTCTAACATAATATAGTTCCTTTTATTTAGTAAGATTGAAGATTCTTATTGTAAGATATATATTAAATACCAAACCACCCATAATAGGAACATCTAGAGTTTAAATCCAACATAACTTATTATATACTAATCACACCCTTAAAATTATATCTCAATTATGCACATGTATACAAGTATGCACCAAATGATTATATGGATGTAGGTTCTTCTATATCCTAAACTAACATATACCCACCCTCATCCATTTGTATGCATATGCATACATAAGTACTTTCATTTGTATGATTTCTCTCTTTTATACCATTGAATTTGAGGTAGGCCATTTGTATGTAGATACAACCTTATATCCTTATCATGTTTTTGATTGTTTTTAAATATATACATATACATTTAGGGTTTTCAATGAGTAAGAACAACAATGTTGGCACCTAGGACATGTTCAATCAACTACTTATTTTTGAATCTTGCTATATACTATAATGTATATATTAACACGTGTACAATTATTCCAAGTTAAATTGTCAAATAGTTGTGCTAAGTTTAATATCTTAGTTCACTCTTCACCTTTAGAGGCTATAAGACTATTCATTTAATGAATGAAAATGCAGTATATTAAGGATTAATCATACCATGTCATGGAGGTGGACCTGTCTTGGTGTTTCCTACAGTCGAACAAAAGCTCATTCTAAGTTGATGGCTCGAGGAAGGAGCATTTGCAGACCATATTTGTTTGCAGATTAGGAGGAGGAAGAGTCTTGACTCCAAGGCCACAAAGGCTGGTTGCAGGAGGTGATATTTAGAGCAAGTTTCTCGGCACGACCACTATGTGCCCAGTATATCTACTAGTCATCATGAGGTCTAGCAGTAGTAGAGGGTATGGAGTTACCAGTGTGTTGGGGAGGAAAGGAAGGTCTAGTTTTGCAACTAGGTGGATAGGAAAGAAGACCTTGGTGTGGATTCATGGTGAGGTTGAGATAAGGAGGCTGAGAAGGTATGATAAGAGTGGCTCCAACGTAGGAGTTTCACATGGAGGAGGTATATCTGGTTTGTTGGTAGCTACCAACACCATAGGTGATGCCCTGCGATGGCTGTGGTGGTGAGGAGAGGAGGTGGCGATTGCATATCCTCTATACGTCTAGGAGCATTGTCGTTCGACATGCATGTAGGTGATGAAGGAGGAAGGACTGGAGGAGGAAGACAAGCAAAGGAGGAACTAGTTGTGACTGTTGATGAGGGGACGAGAGAAGGCAGTGTCTCCATATCCCTGGCTGACCAATGCAAAAATGGTGGAAGCCTCCTTCTGTAAAGTGTCTTGGGCACAAGAGGGGGAGGAAGAAGAAGATGAGAGGAGCATTAACCTGTTGATGGAGGCTATTACATATAGTTGCAACTTTCTTCATGACGGTGGAGCTGGACCTGAGATTTGTGGGTGGTGGGGGTGTGGTTAGGCAACTCATAATGACAATGAGATCTCGACAGTGGTTGAAGCAAGAGGATGTAGGAGCAATGTCAGAGATGAAGATGTTGGGGTGGCAGTTTCTTGACTTGTTGGTGGCCAAGGGCCACTGATGGTAGTTGCGCTTGGCAGCCATGATCCACTGATGCTGTTGTTGTTGGCATGGTGAAAGATCAGAGCTGGGCGGCTAGATTCTGATTTGAGTGGTGGTGGTGATTGTGCTGGCAGTGAGAGGTCGTGATCGTGACAGGGCAATTGCAGGCGGCGTTAGGTCTTCCTCTGTCACTCGACTATAGGGACAGAGAAGAAGATGCAGTCCATGGCTCTAGGGTTATGGAGAGGGTGTGAGGGAAGACTAGAGAGGAAGAAGTGAAGAGGAGAGAGAAGAGGAAGATAGAAGAAGAGGAGGTGGCAGGAGTTGGAGACCACATGGTGGGCAGTGGTTCCTCTGTGTCTGATTCTGATGCGAGGACTCCGCATGACCCAGTCAAAGCAGATCGTGAGCAGATTGCGAGAGAGTGACCGGGCTAAAATATTGCCACAGAGAAAAAATCATATTCTTAGGAGAAAAATAAATCGTTACCTAGATTTTAAGCATTAGACTTAGGTCACTCAACTCAATTATTTACCAATTCAATTAGATGATCAAACATTAATCAAAGTATATGAAAATTTCCGTGTAGGCTAATTGAGATGTAAAGAATGTAAAATTTGCATCAATTTTATGTTTTGAAGGTCTTTGATATTAATTTCATAACTTACCTATTATGTGCCTAGTTCATGCATTTAGTAACATTAATTAATGAATTGTGACACTAGAACCCATATATATTCAATTTATCTTATATATTGATTCCATTAATATCCGAGTGTGTAGAATCATGCTAAATATATAGATTAGTGTATTTACACCTCAACCTATTATTTCATATGTTATGGTTATTTTATCTTAAATTTTTATATTTGATGAATCTATGATACAATTTGGGTCCAACTAATCTCAATGCATTTTCAATTTGGTAATAATGTATTAGATGACCATATAAGAAAAAGGACTTAGAAGAAAGAAGGGTTAAGTAAGAAATATAGATTTGGGTATGTTACAACACTCCATACCTTAAAGAGGATTTCTTCCCCGAAATCCATCGATCACCATCCATGAGTACTAAGACATACTTATAAACCAATCTAAGATTTTCTAATGTACACAATTTAGTGGATTATTGTACAACACCCCAAGCCATACTTGATCCATAAACCCCATGGTGAACCTACATTATTTCATGAATATAATCCCCATAATTTTATCATATTCCAGGTTGATCCAAGAACTTTTACACCAAGACGTAGCTTGTTTTAGTGGTGCTACATGAATCAAGTTTACCTAGATTGTTATGGCATTCTCATTATCCTCTTACACACTCTGCATCACCAAACACCTGAGGCCACTTGGTTTCTCTATGATTTCTCATTTTCGTTAGATGAAACTATATAACCTATCTTCATAAATGGATAAACGAAGCTTGTTTGGAAACAACAATTGTCCACAAGCATCATCTTGTCTTCTATTATCAATGTTGTCACTATTATTTCCTTTTCTATATATCATTTTTGTTAAATTTTAGGTGCACAAATGGCATTACGGTAGAACACACACATAAGTCTTCCTTTCATTTTTGAATCATAGTCATCCAAAATTATAATTTCATTATGAATTTTACCCAAGAAGTTAATTATCTACTCTCTAATATCCAAATCATTTCATATAGTTTGTTAGGAAAATTAGGGTAAGATATAAGATTAAAGTTTCATTTTGTAGACATGTTGAGGACTATAATGTCTTGTATGAAACTTATTGATTCGTCATCCAAGATCTAAGTATACACATTACCTTACACATGCCTTGCTTAAGGTGCAATTAGTTCATTTCCACTTTGGTTTATTATGCTCACATGTGAAAGATGTACCTTCATAGTTTCCATCCTCCTGAGTGTATTCAACCTAGGTTTTATTGAAGAGTTGTCTTAATCATTAAGATACCAACAAATTGGGGTATAGGGCATCAATATGAGATTTTAAGTGTCTTTTTTCTTTTACCTAACTGAGAATTTTATCTGGATTAAGTTCATCCTTTAAAGGTAAGTGAAGATAAATTTTAAAATTAATTTCAATTATAGAAATAACGTTATGTGGGTACAGTTAGGAAGAATCACACAGTACTTCTGGTTAAGTGGTAGCTACACCTTTTGACTTTATTACTAAGAGTTATTCAAGTTTTACTTGTTTCTGCTATATCTAATCTTGATTTATTTCCTAAGATAAGATACATTCCTAATACATAGAGTGCGCAAGACTCCACCTCCCAAATGGATTAATCTATCAATTATCTAAACATTTAAAAGGACAACAAGGGTGTATTGACTGTATATTATATATCCATAACTTCCTTTTAGTACTCACTACATCACACTAGACCTAGGGTCTCATGGTTGATCATGTCGGTCAAGTGTTACTCTAGTAATAGATTCCTCTACTACTCAAACTTCTTGGTGGAGGTGACTTGGTTTTGAAAACCACCGGTAAAATATGAAAGATTTTTTTACATATAACATAATAATGAAAATAGGTTTAGCAATAAAGTCTTTGCAATAAAAATCCAAAATTGGCGCCAAAATCAATTCAAAAACCAAGTCGGCCACCTTCCACAAAACATATTCTATTATCCAATCACCAGTTCATTCACAAAAAGGGTCTAACTCTTCTTAATCCAACTAAGAGGGCATACCAAAATATCCATAACATATAGCATATGAGGGAAAAGGTTTCATGTTATACATGGTTAACTTCTATCATATTCTATTAAAACACAACATCCACCCATCCCTGTAACACACTGCCTCATCTTGAGGCCTAAGGGAGTCATGACATAATCCAAAGTTGTAGGAAGTGGTTCAAGGTTTTCCCATCACTAGTTGCTTTACATCCATAGTGCCTTTGCAAGGCAATGCAACCTATATAGCCGACCTACTCATCTCAATCACTATACAAACTAGGAACACTATAGTAGATGAGTGACGTAAACACTTAAGGGTATCTACTAAAACTTATAGAATTATAAACAAATTCTCATATATGAGGCATGCAAGATCAAGGAAGATGGTATCCAACCCTTAGATGGATGTAGGAAAAGCTATGTGGACATACTCCATATTGAAGGCAAGGCATGCCTAACCCTAACATGGCTAATCTAGACTATTACCTAGTATCAAGGGAATTATCTCGACTCTAATACTTATCTAGGATTTTACATTTTTCATTCATACATGCTCATTATCTAAAGTGGACATATGGAAGGCATGCTAGAAAAATAACAACAAAGAAAAGGGGTCTAAGATGAGAACCAGGGTCAAGCCGATCAATAAGTGTTCAATCAACCTACACTTCATAAACTTATTCTTTCTACTTATATGACAGGATATAAGAATAAAACCTATGCGAGTCACTTCCTATGTGGTGACATTTCCACCTACACAAAGAGGGTAAGGGTGATACCATGTCACAATACATCAATGTGGTAAGGGTAGGGTAGTGACAAATTTACACAGGGATTGAAAACACAATTGGTATTTCCTGACTAAGAAAGAGGTATATCAACAACCTCTAAAGGTCACCTACCTAATAAAGGGTCAACGTAGGATAACTTGAAATAGTCAAGTTACCGACTACTTTGGCTTTGATACCATTTTGTAAAGAGTGGGACCCGAGAAGGGATCCTTTCTGCACTTTACTGAGAGATATAAAACCATCCTATTCCCAAAAATATAGGAAAGGATAAATTTCATTAATTTCTCAAATGATATGTATTACATAGCAAGATAATGGATAAGAAGCGGAAACAAAACTATTATAGATTTACATGATGATTCATATACATTTATTCCTCACCATAAAAGGTGGCATAGCAAAGTAAAAGGGTACATATCTAACAAATCTAGACACATGTAAGACCTATTGAAGAGGGCAAACTGACCATTCCAAGCTATCCTTAGGTCCAACATTCTGCATATGATCTCTGCATCCTTGTCCTCTATTGTACATACACCTAGGTGGAAGGGAATATCATCCAAAAAATAGGAAACAAAGGCATGTAGGCCAGCAAAGGTTGAGTATGTACATATCATAAACATTTGGGCATTATATCCCTTCAAAAATATAAAAAGAGATGTTCCCACAAGAAGGGAGCTAATTGTAGTTAGGTAAGTTCAAAAGAATTATAACAAGAGAAATAAGGCATATTAAAGTTCATATTACAAGCATGGGAATAGAAGTAACTTTCCATTACAGTTAAAATAATAAACTTTTGCATGCATAACAATGTAGACTAAATATACCTAAAATAGGGCCATAACACCATAGGATCATGGCCTAATAGAAATAAGGGTGGAAACACACACCCCAGGCAGAATAAGCACACCCTTTATAAGTATAGTTGTACATAAGTACTACTATTATAGATATTCTAGTCAAACATGTAGCATGCATAAATGGAGTTGCAAGACTACCATTTCAGTCAATTTATCATAAAAAGACAATAGTAGCAAGTGGGATATAAGAACCCATATAACAAAGTAGTTCAACAATCACATTGAATATAATGAATTAAGAACAAGAAATATGAAATGATTTCAAGTAGAAATTAAGAGTTTAAGAGATGCCCCATTAAAATGAATATACGTTTCAGTCAAATAATGCCCAAAATAAAATAGAGCATGTACATACCTACTATTCATGACTAACCCTATTTGTAGAGGTAAAATTCACCTTTCAAAAGTCTCCAAGGTTTTTTGATGAATGAATTACAAAGTAGAATAACATTTATCACTATTTGGCTTGAAATCAAAAGTTGTTCGATTCATGCTACTTAGATTTTCCATATAGGTTTATCGCTCCATTTTTCTTATCATCATAATTAATTATATTTCAATCTAGGTCATATATGATCAAGGTATCATGTCTAGGTACATATGATCATCTTCTACCAATTAGATCGTATATTGTTATTATCTCTGTAGCATAATATAGTAAATGGTATCTAGTAAGATTGAAGATTTATATTATAAGATATATATTAAATACCAAACCACCCTTAATAGGAACATCTAGAGTTAAAATCCAACATAACTCATTATATACTAATCACACCCTTAAATGTATATCTCAATTATGCACATGGATACAAGTATGCACTAAATGATTATATGTATGTACATTCTTTTATACCCTAAACTAACATATACACCACCCTTTGAATGCATATGTATACATAAGTACTTTCATCTGTATGATTTGTCGCTTTTATACCATTGAACTCGAGGTAGGCCATTTCTATGGAGATACAACCTTATATCCTTATCATGTTGTTGATCATCATTAAATGTATACATATACATTTAGGGTTTTCAATGAGTAAGAACAATAATGTTGGAACCTAGGACATGTTCAATATCAACTACTTGTTTTCAAATCTTTCTATATACTATAATGTATATATTAACATGTGTACAATTAGTCAAAGTTAAATTGTCAAACAGTTGTGCTAAGTTTCATATCTAAGTTCACTCTTCACCTCTATAGGCTCTAAGACTATTTGTTTAATGAATGAAAATGCAATAGAGTAAGGATTAATCATACCATGTCATTGAGGTGGACCAGTCTTGGTGTTTCCTGTAGCCGAACATAATCTCATCCCAAATTAATGGCTCAAGGAAGGAGCGTTTGCAGACCACCTTTGTTTGCATATCAGGAGGAGGAAAAGTCTTGACTCCAAGGACACAGAGGCAAGTCACAGGAGGTGATATTTAGAGCAAGTTTCTTAGCATGATCACTATGTGCCCACTATATATGCTAGTCATCATGAGGTCTAACAACAATGGAGGGTATGGAGTTACCAGTGTGTTGGGGGGAAAGGAAGGTCTAGTTCTGCATCTAGGTGGATAGGAAAGGAGACCTTGGTGTGGATTCATGGTGAGGTTGATAAAAGGAGGCCGAGAAGGTTTGATAGGAGTGGCTCTGACATTGGAGTTTCACATGGAGGAGGTGTATCTGGTTTGTTGGTGGCTACCAACACCAGAGGTGATGCCATGAGATGGTTGTGGCGGTGAGGAGAGGAGGCGGCGATTGCATATCATCTACAGGTCTAGGAGCATTGCCAATCAATAGGTGTGCATGTGATGAAGGAGGAAGGACTGGAGGAGGAAGACGAGCGAAGGAGGAACTAGTCGTGACTACTGACGAGGGGAGGGGAGAAAGCAATGTCTCCATATCCTCGGATTGCCAACGTAGAAACAATGGAAGCCTCCTTCTGTGAAGTGTCCTGAGCGCATGAGGAGGCGGAGGAAGAACAAGACGAGAGGAGCAGTAACTGATTGATGGAGGCTGTTACACATGGTTGAAACTTTCTTCATGACGATAGAGCTGGACCTAAGATTTATAGGTGGTAGGGTGTGGTTCAACAACTCATAATGACAATGAGATCTCAATGGTGGTTGAAGCAAAAGGAGTTAGGAGCAATGTCGAAGATGGAGATGTTGGGGTAGAAATCTCTTGACTTGTTGGTGGCCAAGGGCCGCTGACGTTGTTGCACCAGGAAACCACGATCCATCAATGTCGCTGTTGTTAGCACAATGAAAGATCAAAGCTAGGCAGTTAGATTCTGATCCGAGTGGCGGCATCAATCGTGCTGCCAGAGAGAGGACGTGATCATGATAGTGCGGCTGTAGGCGGCATTAGGTCTTCCTATGTAAGTCGGCTTTGGGGACAAAGAAGAAGATGTGGTCTAGGGTTCTAGGGTTATGGAGAGGGTATGAGGGAAGATCAGAGAGGAAGAAGTGAAGAGGTGGGAGAAGAGGGAGATAAGAAGAAGTGGAGGTGGCAAGAGCTAGAGACCACACGAAGGATGGTGGTTACTCTGTAGCTGATTCTGATGCGAGGGCGAAAATGAAGAAGACAACGAGGCATCTACATGACCCGATCAAAGTGAATCATGAGTAGATCGCGAGAGAGTGACCGGGCTAAAATATTGCCATAGAGAAAAAAATCATAGTCTTAGGAGAAAAATAAATCGTTACCTAGATTTTATGCATTAGACTTAGGTTACTCAATTCAATTATTTGCCAATTCAATTAGATGGTCAAACATTAATCACAATATATGAAAATTTATATGTAGGCTAATTGAGATGCAAAGAATTTAAAATTTTCATAAATTTTATGTTTTGAAGGTGTTTGATATTAATTTCATAACTTACCTATTATGTGCCTACTTCATGCATTTAGTAATCTTAATTAATGAATTGTGACACTAGAACCCATATATATTCAATTTATCTTATATATAAATTCCATTAATATCCGAGTGTGTTGAATCATGCTAAATATATAGATTAGCGTATTTACACCTCAAACTACTATTTCATATGTTATGGTTATTTTATTTTAAGTTTTTATGTTTGATGAATCTATGATACAATTTGGGTCCAACCAATCTCAATGCATTTCAATTTGGTAAAAATGTATTGGATGACCATATAAGCAAAAGGACTTAAGAGAAAGAAGGGTTAAGTAAGAAATACAGATTTGGGTATGTTACACATGCACTTGGGCTAAAAAAATTGTAGTCAAAACACTCAAATAAACCGACTACTTACAAGGGCACATGCTCGAGATATAATATGGACCGGACATTGTAGGGGTCGATCCATATGAAGAGATGAGGAATTACAACTTGATTTGCCTTACTAGGTTCTTATTGTAGAGTGTAAGGTTTTTAGGGTTTAAATTGAAGTTTGAATTACACTAATGGTGAACAAGCCACAAAAATGAAAAAAATAAGCAAATGTAAGTTAACCCTGCACAAACAATACTATTTAACTAAGCATGAGAAGCAATTACAATGACTTAGATTAAAAATAACATTACACTAATCCAAATAAATTCTAATTAGCAAATCATTAGAATAACTAATAAATAAATGGAAACAACAAGTTACACTAAGAACGCAGGAAAAGACTACTTTAAGAAACTAGCCATCAAAACCTTGCACAAGCAACTAAGAGAAAGAACCAACTACACTAGAATAGGTTAAATAAAATTCGTAAGGCAATTACCTAGTTAAACAAACAAGGAAGTTAATGAAGTTTACACTAGATAAGAAAGTGAGCAATTAGGGTTTCAAGCAATTAATTAGAGTTATGAGCCATTTGGGGGTATGCTACTACTCAAACATGCAATTAGGGTTTACTTTCATCCACAAATCCAATTAATAGTGTCATTCAAGCCAAACAAGCATATGTATATGAGTTTATAAGTCCTATATTACTAGATGGAAATGGATAGCATAACGTTTTCATTGGGAACCTAGTACCTGTCACCTCCTATCCAAATTTAAAAGGAAAAATGTAACGTCTCAGGATTTGATGCCTCAGATAAAATGATCTTGAAATGAATGATTGGACTACCCATATCACCAAGGTGCACCTCCTTTTTCGGGATCCCATCACTAAATAACTCCATAAGTAAGCATGCTCGACTTGGAGTAGTACTAAGATGGGTGACCAGTCGAGAATTTTAAGGCTAGTGGTGGTCTGTGGGGCTAGTCGTCATTCCTAAAACTCTACTAGAGCCTTAGGTAGTAGGCCCGATTGTTACAAATGGTACACGTAGTTAAGGATAGTAGTGGTCTGTGGGGCCAATCGTTATTCTTGAAACTCTACTGCAGCCTAGGGTAGTGGGCCCATGTGTTACAAATGCTCTGATACCATTTGTAACAACCCGACCCACTGCCCAAGGCTCTAATAGAGTTTTAGGAATGATGACTGGCCCCACAGACCACCACTAGCCTTAACTGCACATTTTTTCCACTCACATGCAAGCCAAGATCAACTTCCCAACTGGTCACCCATCCTAGTACTACTCCAACCCGAGCACACTTAACCATGGATTTCTTTCGTTATGGGCTCTCAGAAAAGGAGGTGCACCTTTGTGATATGGGTAGTCCAATCATTCCTTATAATATCTTTTTATCCGAGGCCTCAAATCCCCGGTTGTTACAAAAAATTATCCACGGGATGGAAAATTCTTGGTCTAGTTCGACCCTGTTCTAGGTTTTTAGGCATGGTTCTCCTAATGTACTTAGTGTCCATAGGTGGTATGGGGTGTAGGATAATGGTGTTTCACCTTCTATTACCTCCCATTTATGCTCTTTCTAAGTGTATATGGAGTAACATATTTATATACTTATATCTCTCACCTAGGGTAGTGGAACTGAGGTCAGGGGGACGAATTAAGGTTCCTCTAGGTAACTTAGGATTTTTCCACCAAAAAACCCAAAATCACATATTTCCCCATACTTTAGGTGATTTTGTAGCTCAAATAACCATGGAAAGAGGTAGGGGGGAGAATAATTATAACATTACACTAAAAATCATCATATACTATTTCATACAAAATATCCCCAATTCCATGGTATCAAAGTGATATATTCCCCGAAACAACCCACCAAGGGGACTCAGCTACACATAACTAAAGAAAAAACAAAATACAAGGTAAAGATAGAGAAATACCAATTATGTTGATGGAGAGGCCTCCCTTCAGCTCCAAAAATAGCTATCTAGGGCTCCTCCATCAAGAAGGTTGAATGGTATGAAAATGGAGTGGAAAGTGGCACACACCCTAAAAGTTAGGGTTTTGGAGTGGGAGATGATGAAATAGGAGTGGAGTGAGGTAGGTAGATGGTAGGGTTTGAATGCCCTAGGAATCTAACCTTCTACTCCTAGCTGTAACTGATGTTTAAATAGTGGTGGAGGAAGCATAGGACTGATTGGGGGTAAGACTATGAAATGAAGGTAGGGAAGCATTAGGGTTTTGGTGGGAAACATGACCATGATGGTCATCACAACCGTGGTGGGTGAGTGTCAGAGTGGTTGTTGTAGTGGAAAATGACTATATTGTGAATGTAAAATGAATAGATAAATTTTTGGGTTTTTGAGTTGAAGTAGCACAACTGTGGGGGACACTATGATCATGGTGGAGTTGAGGTAACATGACCACAGTGGGTGCCACGATTGTGGTGGAGGGGTTGAGGAGGGGTCATTCCATGGAGAACAACTATCTTGAGAGCTGGACACCATGGTCGTATCGGGAACTGAGCACCACGGTCGTGGTTTTGAGGACAACTATGATGGCTACATTTCTTGTCTTGCTTCAAACTTAAAGTTGAGCCTATGATTTTTTTACCTTTATAGCCTATTCATGGTTGGGTAAATGGTCATTTTGGGGGTTTTATGTAGCACTTTAATCCAAAACTTATTCATTCATGGAGCTTTTTTTCTCAATATATTTTTTTATCATTAAATATATGTTAGGGGCGATCTTGGCTCATTTTGGACACTCCAAACATGAACCCTATACTCAACCTTCTCCTCACCTATCATAAAGTAGTGGTCAAAGTACCTAAAATCATGCAAATAACATCCATAAGCGCATTTCATATAAAATACTTACTATCGGGGGAATACTTGCATTTTGAAACATATAAATGTGAATAATGGGCAATACAACACATTATGAAGACCCATTTCAGGGCTTCCTCTCCATCCGAAGATTAAAAAATGCTCATCCTCAAGTATTCTCCAACTCAATCACTTCTCAATTTTTCAATAGGTCAAAAATGACAAATGTATTCAAGTAGATTTACATTGATCGGATGGGCTCAATAATGATTGAATACATGTATTCCACCTCTTTCCTCTCCTCTTTTACAAGATAATTGTGATCATAGAATTGAGCCCATAGATTACCAATATAGGACATCAAATACACTATCCATCCTCATGGTTTTCATAAATCTCTAGGTAACCTATTTCATAATGGATATGACAAAAAATGATTAGGAGTTTTGTTTTACCTTCACACATTCAATTTCATATTTCACTCCACTATAAGTTACCCACATGGTATGTAAATGGAGTAGAAAGGCTAGGGTTTATTTTTCACTACCCATGTAGGAGTGAAAAAAGAAGAAAGTGTTGTGGAAGGAGACTGGAGTGCTATTACATAAGCACTCATCTTTTATTTTCTTAGATACTATCATATAAAAGCATCTTTTATTTTATTTTTATTTATTTTTATTTCTTTGCCCTTAGTATATCTAGGGATAAGTGATGATATGAGTGAATCATAGGGGAAGAAGTGTTGGCCACCCTAAGATTTTAGAGGGGTGTATTACTCTTTTATGCCATTTAACATCCATTCATGAGGTAGAGGATTATGAAATGTTGAAAGAGAATTGGATCAAGAGTGGGGTTACTAGTATGAGTCTTAATAGAAAATCTCTCACATCAAGGTTACTTCAACACTCTTATCAATCAATGTAAACCACATGAAGGAGCCAGTACAATATTGTTATCATGAGAACTGACAAATCTTAAGACTTGGGGCTTGCTTAGATCACAATTCAACAACACATTTCAACAAGCATGAAAGAGGTGTTTCACATGTAGATATTCAAAATTTAAGACCATTTGACAATATACCATGGGAATATGATATTCATCTATAAAAGGTTGTCTATTTTTTTAAAACAATGTGAAGATTGGGTTAAGACACGCTCTAGGGCAAGCAATTTCAAGTTTGGGTAGAATTGGCCAAAATGGTTCCAATGCCCATAATCACATCAAGATGTAGCAATCAAAGCATTAAATAGCATTGGTATTCAAAACAACCAAAGTGTAGAAGCGGAATAAAAACAATGACTATATTCAATTTCCAACAAGATTACTAAAGTACATCATAATCTCCTTCAAGGGTTTACATAAAAGGTACATCATAAGGATCTAAGTAGAGGGAAATCTAAAACATATCAAGATTATCTCCAATCTTTAACTCCTTAAGCTAAGTCCAAGTCTTCATGCCATATCATCCAAGTCCTTAACCTAGGGTGGGAAGAATACCCCAACAAGAAGAGAAAAAATAGAAGCCATCAACAAAGGCTGGTATGTGCATACTAAATAGAAATTTAAGCAATATAAGAAATAAAGGGATAACAACTTATACAAGGATTCCCATGAAAAAAAAAGTACTAGACAAAGGGCATAAATGAAAAGAGTCACAATAAAAGAGACAAATAAGAGCAAAGTATAAAAATAAAGCATCCATGTGTTTCACCTGTGACAATACTAGACAATATAAACATGTAGGTAGAAAATAACACATCTACCAAAAATTTGGGGTGAGCGGGAACTATATACATCCTCTCTAAATATGGAGTGGGTAGGAACTATATACATCCACCCGAGTAGGACATGATACATAATTGCTCAAATATATTTTCATAAGGAGGACTTATCACCTCTGCACTCATATGTGGTAATGTTCACATCCACATAAAATAACATGTAAAATTACCAATAATATAATGTATTCATAAGGCCTTTGACCAACTTCCCATTGAAATGGTTTGTAAGGGTGCTCAAGATTAGGTAACCCCTTTTCTCGGCACATTAGTCATATTAGGCCCAAGAATGGTTTTTTGAGTTACATGTAAATCACAATATAAAAAGAGAAAAATCACGATCATTATCATCATATAAATGCATGAAGTTACTGAATCCAAGAATATAAGGAATTTTGGTGCAAAAATGGGTTTAAAGACAATATTTGATTAAAGTATAAACATCCGTGTCATACTTAGGTCACCTTCATGCATACAACCCAAAAGATCCAAGACAAGAGCAAGAAAGGAAACATGGGGTGGAAATGTGTCATGAAGAGGTACATGATCCTAGTTTTAAGATACACTTGCATTTGATGTCATTTTGAAGCATGATTAGCAAAAGGTACTAAGCTCATCTTTAAAACCTAATAACATGTCACATATGTACAGTAGGGGTCATTCATGATCAACATAAGTGATGAGGACAATCATGAAGTTCAAATATGCACAAAAGTTACTGATTTCATTATTAGGAGTAGGGAAAAACATTAAAGGTCCAATCTTTATCATAGTAATGCATTAAATATGTCAATAATGTAAAAAAGGGATACTTTTTGGCAAAATAAGAGAATTAGGAGGATATTCAGGTCATAAAACCATTCCTAGGTTGTAGATCTTTTTAATACAATCAATTTGACATATAATATTGTCTATGATGGCCCTAGCATGAGCGAGATATCAATTTTAGAAGGGCCTAAAATTATAGGGATATATAGTATTGCCACCTACCACCCCCAATCCAGAGCCATTTGGCTACCCATCGCCAGGGCATTGGCCCTCTAATCTCCACGAGCATCCAGATGCAATGTTTTTCTTACTGGGACCATCACGTCCCATGCAGGATCAATGGTCATTGTCGCTCATTCCACCGACCTAGTATAAGAGAGTGGGACTAAGGAAGATCTAGACCTCTGATGGACAACCAATCTAACATCTAATGGCACGATGGAGGGGTTCCCATTCCCTGGACCTCTGTCTTGCACACACGACAGTTGGTCTGTGTGTTGCTCACTGTATCTGCTAGGTTTAACCTCAAGTAGGGCCAAGGGGACCCTATTGGGTTCTAGGTAGGCTTCAATGGGTTGCATACTCGCTACTGGCCTTAGTGATGCTCAAGGAGCAACACCCAAGAGACCTTATGGTGGCTCTACACTGGAACTCGAGGGTAGAAGAAGGGAATAAAAGGAGGGATTGAGTGCATGGATCCTTGATAACTAAGAGGTAAAATATGTGGGAAAGAAACAAGATGATTTAGTTGTCGAATCGTGTCCAAAAATTTCAAGAATGTTATCAACTGTCTGGCCCTATAACCATTGCTAAAGTATCATGGGAGAAGGTACATAGGTTGAAGAAAAGTATATGGCCCTTGGATATTTGATCCATCATCTGACTAGGGGTGTTTAGGGTTAGGGAAAGGGATGCGGTCATTGGGCCACACACCCTTCTATGGGCCCAACGAGCAGTTCCAACAATAGAAAGAGGTTTGGAAAAATCAGCTAAATCAATGGAGAAGGGCACAACTTCAAATTATCATAAGTTTTGACTAGATAATCTAATGAAGATTATATTTGCACCATCAATTCCATCCTTCAAAGCTCTACCACTTGATATACATTTGGGGAGAAAGAATATCATATATAATAAGTTCAATTTTAATTACAAAAGCATGGTTCATTAAAGTATGACACTTGTTCATTTCTCAAATTAATAGTCACACACGGTGAAATTAGTCATTGATGTAATCAGATTGGGGTATCACAACACCCAAAGTAAGAAATTGACATCAAATTGAGTAATATGAGTGACCATAGAGAGATAAAGGGTATAATAGAGGAGAGAAAAAGCCAAATTGTCACATCCTCCCCTCCTTAAAAGAAATTTCATCCTCAAAATTTGCCGAAGATCATAGGTCAAAGGTGAAAGTCAACATTTATCATGTTTAACTAACCACCCCTCAGGTATCAGGGTATCTCCCATCATGTGGTGCACACATAGTTTGACATCATGAAGGGTGTACCATCCCAATTCATAGATTTGAGCATTACTTAGGTTAGCATCATAACATAACATCATTTTAACATTAGGGTTATATGATATATAATTAGGATTTTGTTAATGTATTCATACAATCTCAAGGTGTATCTAAATATATGTTATCGATGTCTCAAATGGATGTGTTCATAATGATGACTTTAAATCACAATTATCATCAACCCCATATTTTTATCAAGTTATAATTTTTCATACATAGATCACTTCCTCCCATGATTCTACCAACTATCCCCAATTATGTTCAACATTTTCATTTTTGGGTCTAAAATTAAGCATTGTATTCATAATTATTCAATCTAAAATCTCAAGGCATAATCATATTAATTTAAACTTACATATTTATGGCTTCATATTAACTCTATCTTATGAGAGTGGCTTATTGTACATGTATCAAGTTTTTAACTTAAAAGAGATATTTCATGCAACATCAAGGTTTTATAATTATCTCACATGTATCTACAAAGAGATTCACAAGCTTGAGACACTCAATCTAATACCTACCTATGTTCGACCAACATGCTAACCAAAACAGTCTACCCATAACAAAATTTCTACCCAATCTTTCAAAAACAAGGGCAACCTCTAGATTCCTTTACTGACAACCACTAACCCATGTATGCGACTCATCATGGATATCACACATCATATATATCATCTTAGGATCTTGTAACATCTCCCTTTCCTAGATGGCAAACAAACATATATTCAACCACCTCCAAATCTAGGCTAGATCTTTTTCCATAGGAAGTATAAGGCTCAACATTATCAAGGGAACCACACACTAGGTGTCTCAATTCATACACTTAGTAGTCTCGATAGGGACTTATTGTATTGTGTTTATGGTTCATATTTTTCATTTCATAGGTTTTAGAGGTTAGATACGCTGAACTTCTCTGATGTCAGGTGGACCACATCAAGAGTTCACTCTTATCATATGTTTCATTCTATAGGTCCTTCTTTGTAGAGAGACTAAGGCATGTGTTGGTACCAAACCATATCTCACTTACCATAACTCAACGTATACAAGACTAGGACCATGAAAGCATGCAATCCCACTAGATATGTTTGTTGACCTAATCATTATACATTGTCCATATTTTGATGATGACTTAACCATTCCATTAATATGTATCTAATATGTATATTTTAGATTAATTTTAGGTATTCAATACACGAAAAGGATGAATTTGATCAAGCCCTAGCTTGACCAAATACAAGCCAAAGTCAATGCAATTGCACTTTTGTGGAAAATGCCCTAAAACCCTTAGGACAAATTTTATAATGATTTGAATTGATGCTATGGTTATAATTAAGCTAAGGAAAAATCAAGAGCATGATTTTTTAAGAACTCTAGTGACAATTTCTAAAATTCATTATATGGTCTTTTGTTGGCTAAGTTTCATCTTTGATAAACTCGACCAACACCCTTGATGGATTTTGGGTACTTCCAGGGTCAACCAAGTTTCCCCAGGACAAACTCGACTGACACCTTTGCACAAGAAAATCAAATTTAAGGTGTCAGATAAGTTTCATCCAAGATAATCTTGACCGACAATTCAATTTTGCTTTATCATATAGTGCTATCGGCCGAGTTTGCTTTATTAAAACTCAACCAACCTTACTATAAAAAACTCAGAAATACATCCGTAGAAACACCCCAAATGACTAGAATTTGTTCCCAAGTGATTCTAACGGCTAGAAAACACCCTCAACTATAAATAGGGACCCTTGGGCTTCATCCCAAGTTTTCTTCTTATTCTCCTAGACATAGGTGAGTGGTTTTGTCTACTAAGAGCGCATTTCTCTATGTTGCTTACTACATATTAACATCAATCTGAGTGAGATAGGTTATTTGTGAGATAGATACTTCATTGTATTACTTGTAAAACTCTCAATCTTCCCTTTACCAATCCCTTCTCTCAAGTTGTTATGGTGAAAGATTCTCCTTAGTGAAGGTGAAGTTGAAGGTTGAAGATCCAAGAGAAGAGCAGGCAATTCCTTTAAGGTAGAAGACTTGTTGCAAGAGGGAAGCTCCTTAGTAAAGGTGTCCAACTCATTGCAAAAGTGGGTAAGCCTTGTAGAGGCTGAAGACTCTTACTCTAAGGACATGTAAGACCTTGTATGGTTAATTGGATCCTTTTGATCCTTCAAAAGGAAGGCTAGGTATCCTTGCCTTGCAAAAGAAAGGTCTTATTGTATCTCTTAAAACGGAATATAAGGAAGGTGCAATGGTAGAAAAATCCTAGAGTTGACCTCTCTAGGTAGTGGATGTACACTCTCCTAGTTTGAGGTTTGGAACCACTATACATATCTTGTTGTTGATCTTATTAAATCTCTATCATCCTTTCTATGTATGTTTAGTTGCACACATATTCCATAGTTGCAATCTTATATCTTGAAGTAATTTGAAGGTCTAATGAATTTGGTTTAAGTGTTTTTAGCTCTATTCAACCCCATTCTAGAGCCCATTGATCCAACAAGTGGTATCAGATCCATGGTCTTATCTGACTAGATCTCTCACCAGATGAGAAGATGGGCAACGACCTTCTAGGTTCTCTCAACTTGGAGGGTGGATTCTCCATGAGACCTCCAATCTTCAACGATACAAACTTCCTCTATTAGAAATGGAGGATACTAGGGGTGAGCATATAATGGTCCATATTGCAAAATCAGACCAAACTGCTCAATTCGGTCCGGTCCGATCCATTATGAGTTCGGTCCAGTCCACGATCCATGATTTTTAGTGAGTTTGATCTTTGATCTGGTTCGATCCAAAACCATTCTGACCATGGACCGGACTACATACTGACTTTTATATAAAATTCATGTATATTTGTAGGTATATCGTGTATCAAGTACAAATAAAGTACATATATAAGAACTAATAGTGTAAATGTTTACTATTAATGTTATATAATTGTTATAAGTCACTAATATTATCACTTTGTACAATTAAATAAGTTGTAAAACATCTAAAAAAGGCTAATTACGATCCAAACGGCCCGGTCTGGTCCGATCCTACCATAGAATGGTTCGGTCCTACCATAGAATGGTCCGGTCTTATTTTGAAACGGTCTAGTCTATGGTCCATAAATTTTTACGAAGTCAGTCCTCAGTTCGGTCTGGTCTGGTTCTGGACCGATGCTCACCCCTACAGGATACAACTCTACTTGCAAGGGATGAGCTATGACATGTGGAAAGTGGTCATCCTTCCCTACAAGGAGCTGGGAGGATATGTGGATACTTGGGATGAAGCTACCTTGAAGAAAGCCCAGCTGAATGCAAAGGCGATTAGCATAATCTTATACAACCCTCACTCCTTCTGAATTCAACCAGATCTCTTCTTGGGACACTGCCTAACAAATATGGAACAAACTATGCATTACCTATGAAGGGACCAAGAAAGTCAAGGAGTCCAAGGTCTACACACTCAAAGGTCTCCTTGAGAACTTCAATATGGGTAAGAAAGAAAGAATGGAAAAGATGTATTCTAGGATCAACACCATTGTGAATGGACTTGCTTCTTTAGGCCAACCTATGGATCAAGGAATTATCAACTCCAAGACACTATCAACTGAAAATGACAAGCTTGTTTCCAAGTTTAATGATCTTAGACATCAATGTCATGGTATTAAAGATGAAAATAGAATATATCTTGATGAGATTACTATGCATAGACTGAAAATGCTAGACGTATTGCTAGAGTTAATGATATTGAATCTAGACCTATCTTGCCTAGTAATGAAGTTTCCAATATTACTCTAGAAAGGGACTCTTACTTGACTAAATCCCTCTGTTTAGAGGCTAATATTTTACATGCTCAAGCTGATATTGCTAGTCTTTCTTCTATGACCATTACTCTTAGTGATGATAATCAAAGACTTAGAGAGAATTTACAAAGTTCCTCAAAGGGAAGAAGTCCCTAAATGATGTCCTAGAGAACTCTACCAAACAAGTGTATAGAATTCGTTTAGGATATGAGGAATTCCCTAAGAGCAAGGGAAAATGTAAGGAAAAGAGCAAGGGGCCTCCAATATACCATGGAGAGACCTCTGGTTCTAAGTTTTCTATGGTTCATCCTCATGGCAAGAGTGATTATCATTATTCTACCTTTTTTCCTTACAAAGAGAAGGGGACCAACCCAAAGATGAAATGGGTCCTCAAGCTAATTCCAAATCCCAAGGCTTGAATTGGGCATCAACATCTCCCTTTCTTGTAGGTAAAAGGGAAATGGACTATTGATAGTGGTTGCTTCAAGCACATGACAACTGATATGAGCCACTTCAACAATTTCAGCACATGACAACTAATATGAGCCACTTCAACAATTTCACAAAATGGAGGATCAATGACTTTTGAGGATAACAAGAAAGTTAAATTTATATGTGAGGGTGATATGGGTGATTTACTATGCATCAAAAATGTTCTTCTTGTGGATGGCCTACATCAAAATGTTATTACTGTTAGTCAATTGTGTGATAATTGATATTTTGTTCTATTTACTTCTCTTGAATGCTTGCTTCTAGATCCCCTCTCATACAATGTCATATATAAGGGAACTAGAAATGGAAACCTTTATGTTATTATTCTTGATTCTCTTAAGTCTATTCTTGGTAAATGCCTTGTTGTTGATGAAAGTGATTTATCTTTGTGGCACGGTAGGCTTTGACACATAAATATGCATAAATTAAAGAAGTTGAGTAAAAGGGAATTGGTCAAAGGACTTCCAAAATTGGATTTCGACAAGGATGAGCAATGCTAACCTTGTACACAAGGAAAGCAAAACAAACCCTCCTTTAAATTTAAAGAAGTTCTTAATACCTATAGAGATCTTGAACTTCTTCACATTGATCCATTTGGACCAATGAGAACTCAATCGCTTTGTGGTAGCAAGTATTACCTCATGATTGTTAATGATTTCTCTCGATTTACTTGGAACTTCTTCTTAGTTTTGAAAAGTTATAATCTCGATGTTTTCTCTACTTTTGACAGACGGGTTGAAAACGAAGCTTCTTAATAAATTGTCTCTATCCATAGTCATGATGGGGGAGAGTTTGAGAATGATTTATTTGTAAAGTTTTGTGAGGAATCTGATTATACACACAAATTTTCTTCCCCTCATACACCTCAACAAAATGGGGTAAAGAATAGGTATTTATAGGAACTGACTAGTACCATGCTTTTGGAGTATGATACTCCCAAGAAGTTTTGGGCCGAAGCTGTTAGCACCTCACATTTTGTACAAAATTTGATTACCCATTTCTCCATAAAGAACCCCCCTATGAGTTATGATATGGTACAAAGCCTCTACTGATTTCTTTCATGTTTTTGATTGTCCTTGTTTTGTTTTAAACACCAAAGATTCTCTTGACGAGTTTGATGCATAATCCTACAAGGCTTTCTTTCTTGGCTATAGCACTACTAGTAGAGCATATAGAGTATCTAACATCAATTTGTCTAAAGTAGATGAGTCGATCAATGTTAGATTTGTTGAAACTAACCCCTCTACTTTCAAACATATTGTTAATGATGATGTAGTAGATGAAGTGATTTCTAGAATAAAAGAACTCAACATAAATGACAAAGGAAAAGAGGTGGTAGTAGATGAAGAATCAAAAGAAGAAGAAAAGAAGGATCCAACTCCGGGATTTTCTAAAGATCATCCTAAATAGCTCATCATATGCAATCCTTTGGAAAGGGTGAATATGTGGGCTTCCTTCAACAATGAATAAGTCGACAATGACTTCATCTCACAACTTGAGCCAAAGAATATCAAAGAAGTTCTTAGAGATGATGAATGGATGCTAGCTATGTAAGAGGAGCTAGAGCAGTTCGAGAAGAACAAAGTGTGGAACTTAGTGCCAAAACCAAGTGATAGAAAGATCATTGGCACCAAGTGGGTCTATTGCAACAAGCTATATGAAAGCGGCAAAGTGGTAATAAACAAAGCAAGGCTAGTTGCTTAAGGCTATAATCAACATGAAGGTATTGGTTTTGATGAAACTTATGCTCATGTTCCTAGACTTGAATCTATTAGAATGTAACTTGCCTTTGCTAGCCATAAACATTTCTTGCTATATAAAATGTATGCTAAAAGTGCATTTTTGAATGGTAGAATAGAGGAGGAAGCCTATGTGGCTCAATCTCCCAACTTTGAACATGACAAGCTTCATAACCATGTTTACTAGTTACAAAAATCTCTTTATGGTCCCAAACAAGCCCCTAGATCTTGGTATGAGAAATTGAAAAACTTTTTGTTAGACAATGGCTATGTCATGGGCAAAGTTGATTCTACACTATTTCTTAGACACACTTCTAGCAATTTTTTGATAATTCATATATATGTTGATGATATCATTTTTGGAAGAACTGATTTTGATCTTTGTAATGAATTTAGTTCTTTTATGCATAGTGAATTTGAGATGAGTATGAGGGGGGATATCACATTCTTCCTTGGCTTCCAAATAAAGCAAACAAAGGATGGAAACTTCATCAACCAGGGCAAGTACACGAGTGAACTCTTGAAGCACTTTGGGATGGATAACACCAATCCAATGTACACTCCCATGTCGAACACCACCAAACTTGATAGAGATGAGAAGGTGATAAGGTAGATGGGAAGCTCTATAGAGGTATGATTGGCATCTTATTATATTTAAATACCTCTCGACCAGATTTTATGTTTAGTGTTGGCGTGTGTTCTAGATTTCAAATCAAGCCTTAGAAAATCCATCTTACAATTGTTAAAGGGATCCTAAGGTACCTAGACAAAATCCAAAATTTTGGACTATGGTATCCCAAGTCAAGGAACTTTACTCTTACTGCTTATAGTGATGCAGATTATGTCAGATGCTTATTTGATAGAAAGTGCACAAGTGGCACTTGCTTCCTCCTAGGACCATGCTTAGTTTCTTGGTTGTCTAGGAAATAAGGCACAATGGCTCTTTCAACTTTCGATGTCGAGTAAATTGTAGTTGGGAGTCGTTGTGTGCAAGTCCTATGGATGAAGAAAATGCTCCAAGAGTTTGATGTTCATAATGATGATTCTCCTATCCTTTGTGATAATACTAGTGCAATAAATTTATCCTACAATCCTATATTATAGTAGAGATAAACATATAGAGGTCCGCCATCATTTCCTTCATGTCCATATTGCTAAGAAAGATATCTATATCACTCATGTGGACACAAAGAACCAACTTGCAGACATTTTCACTAAACTCCTAGCTAGAGAGCAATTTACTTTCATTAGAACAAAATTACTTATAACTGCTCTTGATGATAATGTTATGACTTGTAGATATATGTTATCTTATCTATATGTTCTTGCTCACAAAATTCTTATCTTATACTTGTTTATGCTACACATGCCTAGTTTTAATGCCTTATTTGGCTAGTTTTGGCTTTTTTTTGTTGCAAACACTCATTTTAATGCAAAATTGTAGCCAATGATGAGTGAAAAGTGCCTTAATATGTTCAAAATGCATGATAGTCTAGAAAAATAAATTTATATATCCCTCTAGTGGACCAGAATTAAATTTCAAATCCGTTTGACATGCTTCTTTGTCGACCGAGTTTGCTGTGGGCAAACTCGACCGATAGCATACCCAAGGACTGAACACACAACAATGTCAACTGAGTTTCCCAAATCTCAAACTCGATCGACAACACTGTTCTGCATATATATATATATCATTTCAGCTAATTATCTCTCTTACAACTAGAGAAAACTCGACCGATAAGTCACCCTCTCTGCTCGTCCTTGAACCCTAGGTCACCCAATTATGTGCGCATATTATATATACTTTTTGTCCAATTTCACACACAAATTCAATCCATTTTGCTCTCTATTTGAACCCTAATCATGCTTGAAAGTTTCAATTTTTTTTACGTGCAGACGTGCAGCCCTAGCCGCCTAGGGTTTGACGTCAACCTAATAGGCGATCGAGCTCCTAGCTTCATGGAGGGGGATATCCCCTCCCCCTAATGACTGCCTGGATGGCCTCCCCTGAGATCCAACACCTAAGGTACCACGCAAAGCCTGGAACCAAGTCCTTGGTGGTTCACACGTGTTCAAAGAGCGTGACTTTGACCCACCAGAGAAGAAGGACATCAAGAGATTCATAATAATCGACAATAACACATACGAAGCAATGGAAAAATCATGGGAACATACATCGATACTCTACATCATGGGAAAGTATCCTTACTATCACCATCTTCTAGCATGGATAAGGAGAGTCTAGAAGCCAAAAAGAGGTTTTGACCTCTTTTCCAAACTAGATCAATTTTTCTGGCTACAGTTCAACTGTGCTGAAGATAAAAAGAGCATCATCAATGGTGGCCCTTGTTGGTTTGATAACAGGTTAGTGGTTGGCAAAGACTACAAAATGGGTGATTGTCTTAAGGACTTTTTCAGTTCAATACTTGTCTGGATCAACATCCCTTACACGAGTAGAAACTGGTCTCCCAGAGTAGTTGGCATCGTTGCTAGCGGCATTGGAAAGCTTCTGTGCATTGACTACAAGTAAATAGGGAAGAAATCTCTTAATGAAACAAGATCTCTTATGAAACTTGATGTAGAGGAATATCCACCTACTGAGATTTGGGTTAACATTCCTAAATGTGAGCCTTCTATAGTAGCAATCAACTATGAACATGTCCCTAAATGATGCTCCATTTGCAAAGTTTTTGCTCTTGACATTCATGACTGCCCCACGAAGGTGAAGATGATCGAAACTGCTGTTCATGCCCCTGCCTCGTCTGGTTTGTCACAAATTTGGAAAGTGGTGTCCAATAAGAAGAAAAAGGATGCTAATTCCCAATAGAACAAAGATAACACAACCATCCCCGTCAGCAACAGATGTGAGGGACTACACAATGATGAGGATGCTATAGTCGAAGAGGCTGTTCTTAGTGTCGATGCTCATGTTGTGAGCAACCTGTTGTTACAGGAAAGGTCACAGATGATGGTGAACCTAGAAACACTTCCCATCCAAATGAAAATGTGAGATCTTTTGAGGCTAGTCAGAGCAGTGGTTCAGATAAGCGGTCGGAAAAGGTAAACGATATAGATAAAGAAGAGGGGGAGTTGAGTAGAACTCCTAGGTCAAGGAAGAACAAAGCTACTAGAGTGAGTGAGTCATGAAATACCCATTCGAATAGTAGAGGTCATTAATGACCATACTCATGACCAACATACATGGTTCAGGGAAACCACGGAAGAAAAGAAAAGTTAGAAGATTGATTATGGAAGAACAAGCTACCCTAGCTGTAATGGTTGAAATGAAAATAAAAAATTTCAAAAAACATACCTTTGACAAACTATTTCCTAATGGATGGAAATGGATATCCAACCATGACTAGGATCCTAATGGCCGTATCTGTGTTGGTTGGAATCCAAATTCTTGGGATATCATCTGTCTTGAATCTGATGATCAACATGTCACAATGAAATGCACTAATAAAGGTGGAGTTATCATCGTTGTTACTACTGTATACGCTCATAACCTTGCTAAAAAATGCTCTTCCCTATGGTCAACCTTGGAAAGGATTAGTGTGACTATTTCTAAGCCTTGGTTAGACTTCAACTACATAAGGAAAAGAGAAGAAAAGGCAGGAGGCTGTGAAGTTCCTGCTCTAGTACTTAGCTCCTTCAACACTGCTATTGATAACTCTGGCCTTACTGAACTACCCTCAGTAGGTAATGAAATATATGTGTGGCACAATAGGCAGGGTGTTGCTAAAAGGATATATTGCAAGCTAGATCAAGATTTACTTAATGAAGCTTGGCTAGATAAATTTCTAGGTACCAAAATAAAGCTACTTACTTGTGAAAAATCTGACCACTCTGCCATTAATATCAATTTGAAAGAACTTGCAAAGAAAAGAAGACCTTTTCATTTCCTTAACTTCTGGATGGATTGGCCTGGCTTCGAAGACATCATTGCCAATGCATGGAAAACCCATCATCAATGTAATCCTTTATTTAATCTTGCATAAAAACTTAAATCTGTAAAGGATGAACTCAAGCAATGGGTAAGGAAATAAGTCAACCTCAAGAATATGGTAGCCAAAGAAAGAATGGAAATGGTGGACATCTCAGCTGTGCTCAGAAGAAACCCCCTGGATGATGACCTCATTCAAGTAGAGAAAATCACTTTTGACCGTATCTCTATTCTTTCTAAAGCCGTGGAACAATACTACTAACGACATAGTAGACTGGATTGGATCTCCAATGGTGATTGTAGCACAAAGATTTATCATTCTACTATAAAAATGAGAAGCTATCAACTCTATCACTGAACTTTTTGACGAGATTGGAAACACTGTGGAGAATGAAGACAATATTGCTCATGGATATATTAATTTCTTTGAAGGCTTATACAATAAAAATCACAATGATAATGTTGCTGACTATCCTGAAATTGAATTGCTTCAACAAGAATCTGATGAAGACAATGCTTCGCTCTATAAATTACCCGACATCCAAGAAGTTAAAGATGCTCTATGGAGCATAGGCCCTAATAAAAGCCCAAGACCAGATGGATTTAATGACTTTTTTTTATAGAAGTAATTGGGAGCTCATTAAAGATGATATCTTTCAAGCTATCTCTTGGTTTTTTGCAGGCAAAAACATGGTTAGACAAATTAGCCATGTCTTTCTCGTGCTTATTCCAAAGAAAGATATTGTATCTTCTCCTGCAAATTTTTGCCCCATATCATGCACTCCATGCTTTACAAAATCATCACTAAAATTACCACCAGAAGATTAGCTACGATTATGCCCAAGCTCATCTCCATTGACCAAGGAGCCTTTGCCCAAGGAAGGAACATAGAGGATTGCTCACTCCTAGATGCTGAATTTACACTTAATTTCAACACTCAAAATAGTTTTCCCTCAGCCTGTGTGAACCTTGACATAACTAAAGCTTCTGATGCAGTTGGATGGAACTATCTCTGGAGTTTCCTAAGAGGTCTGGGTTTCTATGAAGCATGGATACCCCTAGTGAAATAGTGTGTTACAACACCTTCATTCTCTATTCTTCTCAATGGGAGTGTTGCTGGTTTCTTCAAAAACTCAAATGACCTTCTCCAGGGGGACCCATTGTCACCACTTCTATTTTTCATTGCCATCGAAGGTCTTAGCAGTTTGGTTGAAAAGTCCCATTCTCTGAGACAAATTAAATCTTATTTAGTTAGAAGAACCAAAGTCTTGTCACATCTATTGTTTGTTGATGCCATTCTTATCTTCATTGAAGGTAGGAAGAATAGACTTAAAAACTTAAAGGAGCTCCTCCTATCTTTTAGAAAGATGTCAGGAATGAAATACAATCCCAACAAAACTCATATCTATCTCTTGAAATCATGCAAACATAAAGCTGATCTGGTGACACTCTTGGTATACAATGAGGTTCATGGCCAACCAAATACTTGGGATTCCCAATGGATGGGGCAACCTTAGATGTGGACACTTCCATGAGTGTCTAGATAAATTGAAAGATATGCCAAGAAAATGGCCAAGCTCTAACATTTCTATGGCTGGTAGGCTCATTCTAATCAAGTACTGCACTATGGGACTGATTAATTACTAGTTAAGGCAGGGTGAGATCCCTCCTTCTGTCCTTCACTGCATGGAAATCATGCTAAGTGACTTCTTGTGGTGCAACCCACTTCATTTAGCTAGCTGGTCTCGCATTGCATATCCGAAAGCTGAAGGTGGACTTGACCTAAAAGTGTTAGCTAATCTAACTGACTAACACATTATGAAAAGAATTAAAAGGTTGTTATGTGATGATTCAATTTAGAGCTCTTGGATGAGGAGTAGGTATGGATCCGATCTCATCTACATAGTTAGACACATTAGAAGCTTCTCAACCTCATGGCACAAAATGAATACTATATGGCCAAGCTTCCTCAACCTTAATGATTTGGGAGTATGGGATCTATACAGGCAGAAACAGGATGAAGACATTGCTTTCAACAATCTTTGACTTCCTAGACACCAATCGAAATGGAGCCTTACCACTTATAAAGATGCTAAACTTTTTCTACCAACCATGGATAAAATTAGTAGATGGTCACCTAATGTTGAAGTTTGTTGTTATGTCTACAAAAATGACAACGAGTCAGATGAACATCTCTTCAGTAGCTGCTCATATTGGAGATATCTCTGGGGTTGTTCTTAGCTTAAACTGAATATACAATACTCTTATTCTTTGATTCAATGCTTGAGAGATATAGGTAGGGTCAGTAAAGCCCGAACTATCATGGAGTTATGGGTGCTAACATCATGTGTGCATACCCTATGGACTGAACGCAATAAACACAGACATGGAGGCAATGAGGTGGACTATGTCAACCTCTTTGGCATCATTGAAGCAAATATCAAAGTGCTACACAAATTGTATAAAACTAAGATAATTGGCATACATTCCAACACAATTAGAAATTGGAATCTATGCTAATTACTTAACTACATAGTTAAGACCTATTTTAAATGTTCTTCATTTAATCATGTAAATTACACATGGGTTGCAATTTGTAAGTTTGTCCCAATTCTTTGGGTTTTGGAATATATTTACCTAGATTTTCCCAAAAAAAATCAAACTTGATTTACCACCTTTTTAGTTATTTTACTTGCCTTGTGTTTGTGACCACAAGTACATGATTTTGACTAAGAAATGGGGTCAATCCAACCAAAATCCAACCTTAGTTGGATCCCCGAAGAGTTTGCATGCTTGATAGAGTTGATTTGAAAAAATAGAAGAAGACCCAGTGTGTGCTATTAAAGACACAACATGTAAGATTACAGATACTCACGTCCCGGCTGTAGAGAAAAAGATACAACATGTTTCTACTAGAAAATGGCGTGTCCACACGTTCAAAAGCCATGCTTCAAAGTTCTAAGAACTCACATGGCATGTGTTTCATCAGACACGCCGTGTGCCATTTGCTCAGGTCGAATTTAGGTTGCATTTACACGGAGTGTCTTTTAGTGATATGACATGAACTTTTCATGGAGGTAGTTTCACCCAGCAGTTACATGCCATGACATGATGTGTCTGCCACTGAACACATCATGTCTTTTCCGGTTTATGTAAAATTTGAAAAGAACCACCCCTTGCTTTAAATACGAGAACACATATGAGGTTGTCATTTTTGATCATTTGAAACACGCTATAACTAGAGAACAATACAGAGTGAAAGGAGGGTGATTTCATGGAGGAAGAAGAGGTTTCTTGGAAAAGAACCTCCATTCTTCACCGTTTCTTCTCCAAAGAGTGCAGTAGAGCTTCTCTACTCCATCCATAATTCTCGAGAGGGAAAGTGGTATGGGTGGAAGAAACTACAAGGGTGGAATTCCATCCTCAAGCTAGACTTTTATCTCAACTCACTTCACTATTTGGTTTCCTTTACTTTTCCTCTTCTAATCATGGCAAACTCTAAAATTTGTGTCATGTACTTGTGTTTCTTCACTATGTCCAAGTAGAACCTTTCTTCTTTGGCATGGGAGAGTAGCTCCCATGCTATTACTCATGTGAACTCTTAAGTCTATACTAATGTCAGTTATTTTCTTGTATGCTTACTTGGCCACCAAACCTACATGTTTTATGCTTCTCTATGTGATTTGGGAAAATGAATAGGGGATTATGGATTAGTTCTCTTGGAAACAAACTCTTGATTATGGAAGTGGCTTAGGTATGTTCATGATCCATGGTTGCATTTCAAATCTTAACATAAGCACACGAGTGCTATGCAAAAATGAGAACCGTTTCATGTCACAGGGAGGTGTATGATTACAACAACCTCATTGCAAGTTAATTAAAATACTAATTTCATTGTTACATGTGAGTGATAGTGTGGAAGTAAAATCTTATTACCAAGATATTATAAAATATAATCTTTATTTGTCTTAGTTTAGTAATCATCCTTTTTATTAAAATTATAATCAATCTCATCTACTACAAATTGATCTATATTGTTGAATAGTAACATGCTTGCGCCTACTTGTGCCTTGATCGCTTGGACGATCTTGTTGATACACGTACATGTATACTTGTGGGGTAATGGATGAGTTTATAAATGTTAAAACCTACAAATCTAACAAGTTTTTGGCACCATTGCCGAGGAGCATCAATATTTTTCTATTAGAATAAGAGGTGTTAACCTGTAAGCAAGACTAGATCAATCACCCACTCATTTCATCATTCCATCACCAATTATATCATCTATCTTATCTTTGATTGTTTGTTAATTGTTATCACCACTTGTGAATTTGCAGAATTGCATGCAGAGATCAAAATGTGGTCTTCAATCATCAATGTTTCTAGACCCAGAGATTGAACGCACTCTTAGAAGCCTTAGACGAGCAAGGAGGAGTGAAGACTCTCCAAACTTGAGAGACCCGCACTCATCATCACCACATTCTTCACTGCCATCTTTACAAGAAAGACAAGGTCCAATCATGGAAGACGACCATCCTCTCAAGGACTTCACCATTCCAACTGCAATCAACATCAATGGGGCTATCAATGGCCCACAGATCGAGGCAAATAACTTCTCCATTAGCCCGATAATCACGGAAATGATTGAACAAAACTACTTTGGAGGGACTCCCATGGAAGACCCCAACCTTCATGTAGCTAGATTCTTGCAATATCTGAATACATTTAAGATTAATGACACCGCTCTTGATGGTATACACCTACTATTGTTTCCATTTTCTTTTCAGGATAGAGCCAAGGTGTGGCTATCTTCTCTACCAAGAAATTCCATCAACAATTGGGATAAACTTCTCAAGGTCTTCTTAGCCAAGTACTTCCCACTAAGAAAGATGACTCAATTGAGAAGCCAATTGACTAACTTCACTCAACAAGATGGATAGACTATATATGATTCATGGGAAGGTTCAAAGACCTTAATTTCTTTGTCCTCACCATGGTCTTATCAATTGGCTACTTCTCCAAACATTATGGGCTTTATTATAACACAAGGATGTTTATAGATGTTGTAGCCAATGGAACTCTAATGAACAAGCCTTACGGGGAGGCCTATGCTATAATAGAATACATGAAAATCAATCATTGCCAATGGTGTACTGAAAGGAGCAATCAACCACTCTCATCCTATGCTTCTTCTAGGAAGCAAGCACGTGTCCCTGTTATTGAAGATGTTGATCTAATTTCTACAAAATTAGATGCCTTGACACAAAAGTTTGAGAGGTTGACTGCTCAACCATCCCAACCAGTAAATTTAATTTGTGATGCAAGTGAATCCATGGGACAAGTAGCTTCTTCAATCTACACTTCTTTCATCCCATCTGAAGAGAACGTGGATCAACGCAATGTCATAGGAAGTTTTGGGAACAAACAACTATAAAATCCATATTTTGATACCTACAATCCAAGTTGGCTTGATCATACAAACTTCTCCTACCACAACAACAATAAATCTTAGAATCCTCAATAAGCTCAAGGTAAACAACCATTGAATATGAGGAACACGCCACCAATGGGAAACAATCCTTTAGGCTACAAAAAAATGTCAATAGAAACTTCAACCAACAAAAACAACCAAAGTTCAATTTGGAGTTTCTCCTTGAAGGTTTTGTTTCAACCCAATTGAAGAAAAATGAGGAATTCTTCCAACACGGTCAGATCATGAAGGATGCCGTCCAACAACTTTCTTCAAAGGTGGATGACATTACTACTCATACCAAGATGTTGGAGAATCAGATTGCTCAACAAGCTCTAGACAATCAAAGGGCACCTTCCGTCTCCTTGCCCATTCAACTAGAGATGAACCCTAAAGCTACATGCAAGTCCATGACACTAAGGAGTGTATCAATGATAGGAGGATCCTCACCACCTTTAAATAGGATATATGAAGAAGTTGTTGACAAAATGATGGTGCAGAATGTTGAAATTCAAAGGAAGAAAACCGCTAGAAATCCAAAACAAGGTGATACTTCTTGCAAGCCTAATGTTCCTTTCCCTCACATGTTTGCTAACAAAAAAGATGATGCCAAGTTCAACAAGTTTATGGACATCTTAAACAAGGTGTATGTAAATCTTCCTTTAGTTGAAGTGATAGTTGAAATTCCTTGTTATGTCAATTTCTTAAAAGATATTCTCACAAGGAGATGGAGGCCCAATCAAGCTGAAACAGTGATGTTATCTAAAAATATAAGCTCTATCATTTTAAACCGTTTTCCTAAAAAAAATGATGATCTAGGTGCATTCACTCTCCCTTGCAAAATTGGAGATTCAACTTTTGACAAAGGCTTAGTTGATCTTGGTGCTAGCGTCATTTTGATTCCTTTTTCTCTATGGAAAAAGTTAGACTTGGGAGACTTGAAACCAACATCAATGATGATACAAGTAGCTGATCTTTGAATTTAATATCCTAGAGGGGTTGTTGAAGACATTCCCATGTAGATAGGGGAGTTATACATCCCTTGTGACTTTGTAGCTATGGACATGCATGAAGATCTGGAAAATCCAATCCTTTTTAGGAGACCATTTCTTTGGACTGCACACTGTATTGTATATGTTAGAGAAGGGAAACTAACTATTACAATTGGAGAGGAAGATCTAGTATTTTATGTCTATAATGCAATGAAAGCACCCAACACCAAAAAATATCTTTGTTTGATAGATAACATTGATAATTTGCTAGTAGAAAACAAGAACAATCTTGAATAGATTTTTGATGATCTCAAAGGTGAAGAACACAAAGATGACTCAATGATTATTCTCAATGAAGAAAATGCAAAATCTACATCAAACTTATCATCCAAACAAATACCAACTGAGAAGGAGGCACGTGACACCATAACCATTTTAGAAAAAAAGGTAGAACTTAAACCCCTCCCACCGGGGTTAAGGTATGCTTTTTTGGACCTGAATTTTTCTTCCTTTGTTATAATAAATGCTGATTTGACTCAAGAATAAGAGGAAGCTGTTGAAAAATCTTAGATTGTACAAAGAGGTAATATGTTTTTCAATTGATGATCTGAAAGGAATTAACCCTTCCATTTTCATGCACCACATAGCCTTAGAAGAAGATGCTAAGCCATGCATAGAACCATCAAGAAGGTTAAATCAAAATACGATGGAAGTTGTTAAAAAGGAAATCTTTAAGTTAAAGGATTCAAGGATAATATATCCTATTAGTGATAACCCATGGATAAGTTCTATTCATGTTGTACCTAAAAAGGGAGGAACCTCTATAATGAAATAGGACAATAATGAATTGATTCAAACAAGAGTAATAACTGAGTGGGAATGTGTATTTATTATAGAAAACTAAACAAAGCCGCAAGATAATACCATTTCCCCTACCCTTCATTGACTTAATGTTGGAGAGACTTGCTAATCACTCTTATTGTTGTTATTTAAACAAATATTCTGGACCTTTTTTCATATTCCTATCTATTCGTCTGATCTAGAAAAAGCAACCTTCACATGATCTTATAGAACATATGCTTATAGTTGAATGCCTTTTGGGTTGTATAATGCACCGACTACTTTCTACAGATGCATGATGGCCATATTCTGTGATTTTATAGAAAAGATTATGGAAATTGTTATGGATGTTTCAGTTATATGGTAATTCCTTTTATGATTGCTTGTTGAATTTAACTAAAGTTTTGCAACGATGTGAACATGTCAACCTTGTTCTCAATTGGGAGAGGTGTCATTTTATGGTGCAATCAAGAGTTGTACTTGGTCACATCATTTAAAGTAAAGGGATTGAGGTTTATAAAGCAAAGGTTGAAGCTATTGAGAAGATGTCAACTCCAACAACAATGAAAGAAGTTCAAAACTTTTTGGGACATGCAAGGCTCTATAGAAGTTTCATCAAAGACTTATCAAAGATTGCAAAGCCTCTATGCTCCTTGTGAGCTAATGATGCTGAATTCATATTCAATGAAGATTGCAAAATAGCCTTTCAAAAGTTGAAAGATGCTCTTATCTCATCCCCTATCATTCAACCACTAGACTGGAGTGCTTCTTTTGAAATCACGTGTGATGCTAGTGATCACACCATAGGGGCAGTTATAGGCAAAAGGCGAAACAACAAGCTCTATGCTATTCATTATGCAAGCAAGACCTTAGACGAAGCTCAAATCAGTTATGCCACTAAAAAAATAGATGATAGCTATAGTCTATGCTTTTGATAAGTTTCAACAATATCTTGTGGGCTCCAAAGTCATTGTATATACAAACCATGATGCAATTAGGTATCTCATGAGCAAGAAGGATGCCAAGCTCATCTTATCTGATGGATATTGATGTTATAAGAGTTTGATATGGAAATCAAAGACAAAAAGGGGACAAAAAATGTATCCGATCACCTTTCATGTCTCTCCACAAGTGCTGAAGACAAGGTTCTTATTGATGATAATCTTCCTATTGAGAAGATGTATGCAGTAAACTCACTTGTTATGCCATGGTTTCCAACTTCACCAACTATCTAGCCATCAGACGCCTTCCTCTCGATGTCACATATCAACAGAAAAAGAAGTTCCTTCACGATGTCAAATTTTACTATTAGCATAATCCCCTATTATTCAAGCAATGCACAAATAGGCTTATTAGGAGATGCATTCCCAATGAAGAGATTCCAAGTGTGATTTCATATTGGAATTCCTCTCCTTATGGTGGACACTTTGGAGCGGACAAGATTTCAACTAAGATTTTGCAAGCAAGTTTTTATGAGCCAACACTATTCCACAATGTACATGCATTTGTTAAAGCTTGTGATAAATGTCAAAGATCTGGAGGATCTCAGAGAAGGGTGAGATGCCACTGAATTCAATTCTAAAGATTGGAGTTTTTGATGTATCAAATATAGACTATATGGGCCCATTCCCTCTTCATGCAACTATAAGTTCATCCTAGTGGCATGTGACTATGTATCAAAGTGGGTGGAGGCTATTCCCACTCAAGATTTGGATGCAAAACCAATAATGAAGCTATTTTAGAAGATTATCTTTCTGAGATTTGGAGTTGCAAGAGCAGTCATCTCAGTTGAAGGAAGTCATTTCAATGAAAGAAACTTCAACAATCTACTGAGCAGGTATGCTGTCAAGAATAAGATCTCTACACCATACCATCCCCAAACTTTAGGGAAATGTGGGCTCTGATCTCCAAAACACAAGATAAACTTAGCAAAAGCGATTCGATTAACGGTGGAATGCGAAAAATCATGAAAAATCAAAACTTTTCGAGGGAAGATCTTGAAAACATGAAACTCCTTTCATAAAAGTACGATAAACAGTTTACATCTCTATTCAATCACTTCTTGAGTGATCATATACAACCATATACAAAATCACAAGACTCAAAATTCAAAATCTCAGATCATCTAACTTCAAGGACCTGAGTGTACAGAGACGACATAAGACTTTCTAAATAACAGACTGGACATCCATGATCTCCACCTGAGACTCACGGCTGCCCCTGATGCTGCTGCTGCTGATACTGATCTCCTGTGGACTGGTTCCTTCGTCCTCGATGACCACCTAAAAGGGTGAAATCTACAGGGTGAGACAATTTTAAATAATTGTCCCAGCGAGAGTTATAAATCCCCACTAGAAGCTTTATTAAAACATAAGTGGAAAACATAAGCAAATAAACTAAACTACCCAACAACAGATTGGATATACGGTATAACAACTTCGATAAAGAATAAAAGAACTTGCATACTAAAGTAAACAATGTAACATCAACCATTGTATCTCGTATTTTAACCCTAGTAGATAGTGATACATGACTGATTACGTTTTATAAATATTATTATTCCCTACGGAGATGAGGTATACCGCTCATACTCCAACCGATCACTAGTAAGTCGCATCGGTATCATACTAGGTCATCAAAAGAGCCGGATTCTTATGACCTCAACTTCCTCAGTCAGATTGAGGATCAACATGCAGGACATCTAGTGTCTCTTCTACTATAGCTCACCAGGGTATTCTGGTACTTCACTATTAGAGTCACAGTGGCGTTCTGTACTCTCTTCACCATCAAAAGATCTCGTGCTTATCTCTCATCAACGTGGCATAAAAGATTCCTCGGGTGATTAGTGATACATCATCCCGACATAAACACATAGTGTAGTGCTGATGGATTAAGATACATCTACATCAACTCCTTCACTAGGACGTAAGGATATTCACGTCCATATTCCCCCACATACTCAAAAGTATGCGCTCCAGGAGTTCCCTTAGGAAAACCTGTTTCACCATCATTTAACACCTGACAATGATGGATCTATGATCAGGGCTCTACATGGTATGTTTATACTCGATTAGTTAAGTACATTTCAGTATTATTTTATCATCAAGCATGTTTCCAAACATTCTATTACAAAACATTGCTATAACAGGAGAATACTAAATGTAACAAGTTTATCTCACATCCATTACCAAATGGATATCGGTTCTTAATCATCTTCTTACTATGATGTAAGAACATAGATAATTGATCAACCCTTAGATTATCATAACACTTGCTATCAAATGACATATAATCATCAAGTCATCCAATAACCATGACCTTGAATGAAGTAATGTATCCTTCACATATCATAAGTGTTTTCAAGGAATAAAACATCATAACCCTTACCTGGCTATGATCACCTCTTGACATGAATCTGCATATCTAAAAATAATTGAGGATATGCATAAATAACAATATATACGCAATATCAAAATTCTTCCATGTCATCCCCTAAAATTAGGGTTTACTATTCAATTAACATGTCATTATCTTAAAATTAGGGCTTACTATTTACTTTATAGTGAATTGAGCCTATAGCATCACCATGTCTGAAATTATCATCCTTGATGCCCTCAAATTAGGTTAAGATTCATAGATTATCATAATTAGGGTTTTTGTAATCTCACATAGGTGGATCATACCCTAATCATGCACATTCATATACATTGAAGGTACTCCACTTGAATTTCAACCATATAAGGAACCTTCTCTCTCCTCTCACTAATAGATGGTGATTACATCACTCTAGATTAAGTTAGGTCAAGTCACTAATGATTATCATGAGCTAAGTCACCACTATCATGTCATTAGGGTTTTGATTAAAAAAGGTGTCATCTACTTGAACCCTACAAGGGCACATTGGTAAATACACCATTGTATCACATCATGGTTCAATATGTTAATCACTTAGCCCCTTATTGTCTTTAGGTATCATTAGGATTTGGATTAGACCACCATTGGATCAATTAAGCCTTCAAAAGACTAAGAAATTACAGCCCTAAAAGTCCCCAAACGGTTTCACCCCTCAACCTCCAAACGGTTTTGAAACCATTTGGGGGCGTTGAGCGTTTGGGCACTTTGACCTCCAAGACCGCATGGTCACCAAGACCGCATGGGTGCGTTGACCATTTGGGAGTGTTGACTTTGAAACCACATGAAATGAAACGACCTTGAGATCGATTGGATCCAAACGACCCTGAGAGATTTTGAGCCCAAACGGTCTTCCCCAAACGGTCTTGAGACCGTTTGGAGTCCAAATGGGCTCAAAACTGCATGGACCTCAAAGGTGCATCCAAGGTTGTAATTGATTAGGGTTTTCCATGTTGAAGCCTTCAATTGGCCACATACTTACTAATCACTTGTCAATTGAGTTAATTAGGGTTATCCTTAACTAATTGGACATTCAATTGACCCTCAATTGCTAACCAATTAGGGTTGAAACCGATTGAATTAGGGTTTACAAGCAATTAACCATCAACATTGATAATCATGAGTCTAATTAAAGTTGAACCTATCAATTGGCACTCAATTGGGCCCAAACGGTCTTGAGACCGTTTGGACACCCTCCAAACGGTCTTGAGACTGTTTGCCCAAAGTTTCACCAAAACTAAGTCAAGTTGATGCGGGTTGAACCCTAATTAGGTCTAAAATCAACACTTTTTTTCAATTCATCAACCTATTGTGATTGGATCATCAATTGATTAAATGACCTTCATCCTAGACCTCCAAACGGTCTTGGGTTGTCACAAAACGGTCTTGAGACCGTTTGAGTGAACCCCCAAACAGTCTTGAGACCGTTTGGGCCCTTCAACCAAAAGTTCACCAAAATTGGTCATTGAAATCAGCAATTTCAACCGATTAGGGTTTAGAGGGTTGAGGTGCCTTCAACTTGTGATTGGTTTTCAATTTGGTTACAATTCTTTGCAGGTGTTTAATTCAACATGTGTACAACAGACCTCCAAACGGTCTTCCCTTGGTCAAACTTGCCAAATGGTCTTGGGACCGTTTGATTCCAAATGGTCTTGCAAGACCGCATGAAATCAAACGGTTGTGAGACCGTTTGATTTCAAACCGTTTGCAAACCGTTTGGACCAAATGGTCCAAGGTCGTTTGGTAAAGTTACCTAGGAATTCACGCCCATCATCTTCAACCTCAAAATAGGTCGGTTACTTCACGGATTTGCTTGCAAGAAAGCAAGGGAAGGTGGGGAGGAAGAAGAACTATCTACTACGTGCAAGAACAAGTATATGTATAAGAAAGCAAAAGGTTTAGAGATATAAAACCCACCTTATGGTCGTTCCTAGAGCTCCAAGATTCCAAGCTCTCAAGTCTTTAATGGCGCCTTGAGCTCCACTGGTCAGCCAAAGACTTTTCTCCAAGAAAAGGTTGGGGAATATCGGCTAGAACAAGAAACCTAAGTGAGATAACCATAAAACCAACCTTATAATCCACTTTCCTCCATGAATCCGAGCTTAGAAGATGGTATCCCTTACCTTAGATCAAGTTGGTCATCTTCTCTAGCTCCAAAGCTCTGCCTTGGATGGACCAAACAAGGTGACAAGTGAAAGAGTGAAGGGAGTACGTTCACTTGGTTGCAAAGAGGGTAGCTTATATAGCTTGGATTAGTTTCATCATAAGGACCCCTAGTTTCTCCATTTCTCATCTAGGTACCTCCTTTCTTCTTTGCACGTCCCTCCTACTTATATTAGGTGAATTCTTTTTAAAACAAAGAACCAAAGGCAAAGGAAGTCATCTTATCACTAAGGTGCACATATATAAGGGTTTCCTAACTTATAACTTGGTGATTCTATTACAAGGGTTATATTTCTCATCTGATAAATTAATTGAAGCGCCCTCTTCATCATTTCTTCTCTAAATGATGTAAAGAGTCACACAAGACACTTTAGAAGATGTATTTTACAAGTTGCACCCCACATTTTGGGTAAATTGCACTTTAAACCAAAATTAGGGTTTCAAGCACAAAGATTGCTCCACAAGCTGCATCTTGATGCCCAAGCTTGGAGAATCCATCATACCTCATCATATTCATCCATATGATGTCTCATCATTAGAGTAACATATCTACATGTGAAAGTTGCAAGTGAACCCTTCAAACTGGGTAATTTGCACATATGTCCCTGCATTATAGAACAATACTAAAACATTGTTTAAAAGGACACAATTGAAAATGTATGTTCCTCAGGAACTTAATTACATGCCAGGGAAGAATCACAAGCATTTAATTACATATTTAAGCAAAACACCTAGGGTTAACTTATATCCCAGGTCAGGGATGCTACAAATCATCCACCCCTTACAAGGATTTCGTCCCCGAAATCGATAAAACATATTAAGAGAAAAGAGCAAGGTATTTCATCCTCATCTCATCCTCTAGTTCCCAAGTGGCTTCTTCGACACCACAATGATTCCAGAGGACTTTCACAAGACTTATATCTTTCTTCTTTAGCTTTTTAATCCTGTTATCGAGGATCGATACTGGTCCTTCCTCATAAGTTATATCATCATTCAATTCTACCTCCATAGGTTGTAGAACTGACTCAATATCTGGGTGACATTTCCTCAACATAGAAATGTGAAACACAGGGTGTAACTTCTGTAACTCTGGGGGTAACTCTAGTGTTATAACCCGATTTTTGGGTTCAATTAGTGAGAAATGAAATTTCTCATACTAAAGATAATTGAACAAATAACGATATGATTTGTTTTAAAATGAATGGTTTCCCTTCACAATAGACTTGACTGGTTGCTTTGTGGGCTTTATTGGCTATTGGGCCCAAATAACAAAGAGATTCAATGAATAAATGGATAATTGAAGAAAAGAAATATGTAGAAACCTCTAGAAGGCAAATCCAAAGAGGATTCCGTGCCTCTTGAGTTCCTTGGGTACCAAGGAGTCCAAGGTTTTAAAAAGAGAGCAATAAGAAAAGAAAAGTTTAATTAAGTATTTCTTTATTAAGAAATAAGTTGAAAATGATGATAAAAAGTGGAAAATGAGTGGAAAGAGGCATAAATGAGTTTTCTTGGGGAATTTTCGTATCCATGAGGTTACTAATATTAAAAGGAATGCCAATGAGGAAAATAAAAGAGAAATAAAGAGAAATCCTCAAAAAAGAACTATTTTAATGAGAAATAAACAAGATAATGTGAAATAATGCATAATGGTGCATCTAGAAGAATAATAAGTATCCAATAAAGAGAATTTCGAAATAATGGAGTAACTTGGGATCCAAGGAGTCCCAATAAAGAGGAAAGACATCGAAAATACTAAAAAGGCAAAATAAGATGGTAATGTGTTGCTTTATTAACGAATTATGTAGTATTGGTTAAAAGGATGATTTTTTTAAAGGAAAATAGGGATTCGTGCCAAAGAATTAAAAAGCAACCATGAAGTAAATAAGAGAAAGGGAGTTTCAAATTTCCTAATATTCAAGTAATATGAAAGAGAGAGAGAGAAAGAGAAAGAGAGAAGAATTGCTTCTCTTTGAAGGAAAACGATTCCCATTAGAAGAGGGACTTCTTCTCGTTAAGGAATGCCATCCTAGGGATTCGTTGACTTCCTCTATATAAGGGGGAAAGCTTGGGGGCGAATCCAGAGGAATTCCACGCAGTTATACCTCTCTTTTTCATCTTCTTCGTCAAAACCCTAACCTTGAGGGTAGGGTTCCATCCTTGTAGCAACGGGGGCGTTTATGACTTTGTTTGAAGCAGGAAACACCCACGATCAACCCTAGAAAGTCGGCCATCCTTCCCATCCCCCTACACCTGCGAACTCCAGCAGCAGCAGCTTGCGCGGCTGTAACGCAACAGTGGGTTGCGGCTCTTCCCCAGCCCAAACCAGTTGCGCTGGATGTGAGCCAACTAGCGCCCTAAGGGCGATGGGATGCCGCGGAGCTAGGGGTGGCATCGGCAGCAGCCATCGGGCTCCGAGGAGGAGGGTCCCGACCGCGCGAGAACCCTGACCTAGCGGCTACAGGAGATGCTCGTGAGGAGAAAGATGACAGGCTGCTTTGGACGTTTTTGCCCTTCCGGGCACTATAAGATCAAGGAGTCGCGCAGGGGTAAAAATGAGATTTAGTTATGTTTTTAAAACAGCCGGGTCACGCGGCTAGGGAGAAATCGCATGGAGATGGACACGTGGCACCCTTTCATTGGCCCAAGTAAGTTGATTCTACCAAAAATCATAACTCCTAATTCGTAGCTCGGATAAATACAAGTTATATATGAAAATTGATCCTCAGAACGAGAGGAACACAAAGAAATTATGTTTGAATCATAATTTTGCATGCTATTCAAAAAGTAGTGTAAAATATCATCTTTAGTGTAATGATGATTAAGAAACCCTATTTTGAAATGAATAAAGTGTTTAATAGGGTTTAAAGGATCATAAGAGTTGATATTAACCTGTTAAATGTAAAAAGGTACATTAAGATCGAAAAGGATAATCTTTGTACGTAATTAGTCTAATTTAGGGTTTATGTGCTTAAATATGCATGGAATTTAAAAGGGCATAAAGTTATCATATTTAATGATTCAATTAAGGAAAAACCCTTAGATTTGATGATAGATGGATAATTCAAGCTGATATTAACCTGTTGTTAATAAAAGTGAAAATAGGATTTAAAAAGATGATCTTTTTATATAGTTGGTCTCATTTAGGGTTCTATGTACATGAATATTCCTTAATGGGATTAGAAACCCTAATTTATGTTGATATGAATTCTAATGGTTTTAATTGTACAAATTGAAGAATAAATAGAGATGTGATGATTCTAAGATAAATTGAGTACCAAAGATCTTTAATGTGAATTATTTGGATAATTAGTGTTTCCTAGTGTATAAAAGTGGAAATAGTGATAAATAAGGTTCATGTATGTGAGTTGAACTATAATGAAATATGATTTGTCAATTTGAAAGAAACCGAAGATGATAATTATCCTTAATGTTTTGGATATGACCTAAAAGGATAAATATAATAGTTTTAGTGTAAAAGAAACATATTAGACTTAATTGACATTCAATTGTGCCTATGATGCATACATTAAAGTTTGTGAACTAAAAGAGCATTAAAAGTGATAAATGCATAATGAAGACTAAAACCCTAATAAAACCCTAAAGTTGGCCTAGAAATCATAAGGTGGAATCCAAGTTGATCTTTAGGATGTTTTGAATAAAACAATGACACTTGAATGTTATGCATTATTTTCAGGATATTGTTGATTGCTTTTTAATTGTGTTGAATGTTAATGCATGGACATCAAGTTACTATGGATCAGGTATGTGGTTACGATTATGAATAACCGCTTTAGGTTTTCCGATGGATTCCCGGATATTTAATCGCATTGAATGCAACTAAACTGTTGAATGTTTATTTATTTCATGCCACTATAAAGTGACTATGATTATCACCATAAATGTGCATATATAACTGGCTAGATCCGGGTCCACCTATGTTACTTTGAAAAGGCTAAAAAAAGGGGTAATCCTAGAGTAAGGTCTAGGTTACCGTGAGTTAGAGACTCTTTAGTAAATATCGAATTAAGGAGTGGTCTACTTACGAGTAGTGCCATGTGACTCAACCCTAGAAACTAGTTCACTTATAGGTGGATCATGAGGGGTTTAATGGGGACAACACAGAGGATAGGGTACTCTTGGATCGCGGAGTTATATCTAAAACGTAATATTGGTTTTTAAATAAGTAATTGAATGATTACATTGTTATCATAGTTGCATGTTTATTGTTTTCCCCCACATACCAGCTACGGCTGACCGACGTTTTGTTTGTCGGCATTTTAGGTACAATGAAAAAAACAAACAGTAAAGTGGCACATGTGATACTAAAAGAGAATGAAAGTGCAAAGGAGGATTAGATAGATTAGTATCGGTGTGGATAGAAGTTTAGATATCCAAGATTTCAAAAGGTATTCAAAGATAAATTTTATTACCAATTTCAGTATAGTCTGTTAGAATTTAATAATTGTTTATGGTTATATGTCGAACCTTTGATCCGAGATTAATGGGTGCGGATTCAACCTCTTGGTCTCCCTTAATTGGGGGTTACCGGGAGGTGTTGTCGTAACATTTGGTATCAGAGCCTGGGTTCCTCAATTAACCATTAATAATTATTGAATTTTACAAACTCCATAGAACCCAAGGGAGTTATTAGAGGAGTATCCGAAAGACGGAGGTGTCTAGAAAGGGATCACGACCGGGGGATGGCAAGATTTTCCTCCGCACCGCTAGTCGGAATACGAGGACTCCCGAACCCGTGTGACCGCCTGGCCAAAGTCTTAGGGTATGAATCGAAATAAGATACCTTTAGGACTTCTCATCTTATTCATCCCTTCTCATCACCAAAATTCTGATAAGGACCTAAAGGATTAGGGTTTTCTTTCTTCTCCTCACCCTCTTGAGGTATGGGTAAGGTTAATAAGGTTTAAGGAATCCTCCACCAAATTAATGAAAAGCATGTAAATAAGATGTCATGGACATAAGATTAATAGATTAAGCGTAAATTAAAGAATAGATACATGCTTAGGTCGTATGACATAAGTTGTCATATCCTCAGAAGAAACCTGAGGCTAGACCTTCTTGTCAGGAGGATATGTTAGTCTTGGAGATAGAGATCTCCATTGCAAGTAGAGACCCAACACATCCTCTGAGGATGATGCTAACCCTGACCCTAAGTGAAGGATAGAGAGAGATGTGTTGGACCATGTGTTTGAAAGGACATGCCTTTGGGATGCCATATGATCCATGGGTGACCTAGCACCTTTGGCAACCCAACCCTGGAAAGGGTCATACATGTTAGGGTAAAGGATAGCTCCTTCGATGATGTTGTTAGTGAAGGACCTGTAGAGACCCTATGGGCTTATACGAATAGGCATAGTATGCACCCAGGGTACGTTAGTTGTGATGAACCTTGACTATGAGGGTACGAAGGATGGCTTATGATATAAGCATGAATGACCGTGAGCGAACATAAGTTGAACATAGGCTTCATGCTTTGGAGGTTGACCCTTCACGAAGATAGGACCTCTAATGGTGAGGTTGGATGTAGGGTTATCTCTGGAGAGAACCGGAAACCCAGCAAGAAGGTTGGAAGCCTAAAACCCCGAGATATGAGATGATAGTGGTTGCCTCATGATCGATCCCGAGGAGTTGATGATGTCTTGGTTGCCTTTAGAGGGACCAAACCCTAGAAGGAGAGGATGAAACTTCTAGTGCCTATGTGCCTACGGTATATGTGTTTACCTTCTGAGGTAGGAAGAAGAGTTCCTTAGACCTAGGAAGGTTTAGTAGCAGGTCATGATGCCTTGTACCTTGTTAGTTGTCCTTAAGGGGGGACCCAACCCTAAGTGATGATCGAGAAGAAGGATGACAGGAAGTGCACGAGATGCCTTTTGCAAGCTTGATTCATGGTTCAGAGATAGAGCGTGCAGTTGGACACCTAAAAGTGAACCTAGGGTTCCTAGGCCTAAGAGGGGAAGTGGTATACCTAATGCTCATGATGAGAATTAAGTTTCTATAGTTTCGAGCATGGTACGCCTCATGAATAAAGGAAAAGGGAAGTCCCTTAAGTTTAAGGTATGTGTGATGAACCCCTCATAGCTAGGTTGATAATAAAGGAAGGTATGATCTCGATCCAGCATTGAGGAAAAGGACAAGTATAACCTAGCATGGTTTAGTAGGTGATCTGTTTATGCCTTAATAGCTTGCTAGGGTTAAGTAGGCTCATGAGGATGTAAACCCTAGAACGAAGAGCTTTTGTGACCTTGTTATCAAGAGATAGTTTCCTCCCAGTCTGGGGGAGAGACACCTTTGGTAGAGTGTATATCAGTTTTGTTGGTTTAAGGTAACCTAAAAGAGTCTCATAGGATCTTGAGAAGCTAAGTACATGGTATGAGAATGGACCTGTATACCCATAGATATCCATCTCTAATTTCATATGAATGAGTTACCATGGAGGTAATCGGCATGGGACTTGACCAAGGTAGGCAGGTTGCCATGATCCCAATGAAAGGATGAAGGCTAGCCCATGAATGCAGAAAGAGAGATGATGAAGACTTGGGTAAGGTTCTAAGTGAACATGTACTATGATGGAGAATCCTAAGTCTATCCTAGGGTCAGGTAGGGATAAGACTGATGAAAGTAGGAGTTGCCTAATTCCCCAGTTGCACATGACCATAGGGTCGGGAGGTAACAACTATCATTGTCTGAGGGCCATGGGTTAGGAGATTGATCACCTTCATGAACTCATGGGACCCAAAGGGCAGATGAGTAGGGCACTCTCTTGATGCATGAGGGAAGAGGGATGACCCCAAAAGAGTTAGTACCCTATAGACCTAGAGGAGATGACCAAGGATATAAACCTTAGTAGGTTCAAGACTAGTTTGATATCAAAATGGTTGTGATATAGAGACATATGTGGCACGTTGCAACTTAGATTTAAAGGTGTACTGGCAAGGTGGGATGTACCATCTCTACTCTTGGAACAGGAAGAATTCTGTATTTGGACTGCAGCCAAATGCTTATTTCCTCTTGTTATGGGGGTGAGAGATATGACATTACGCATGTCATGCACCAAGGATAAGAGATGATGTAGGTTGGAACGTTGCCACCAGCAATGGAGGTAGAGAAGATAACCTATCCTAGTAAGGTGAAAGATACATGGATGGTTTGCAAACACTAAGAGGAATGAGGTAGTCACCTTATGAGGATGTTTTTATCATGAACTATGTGGAACTTACAAGTTATACCAAGCTGAGTTTGAGCACCATGATGATGAAATCAGAGAGTATTCTTAATGGAGATAGACATAGAGTTTGAGGTAATATGATAAGTGAAATTCATGGAAGTGTATGTCTTCAATGTTACCTAATACCTAAGGATGTGAAGTGGTAATGGATGCTCTGGTTGAGATACATATGACTTGTTGACTAGAAGTTAGAAGAGGTCGTTTGGCTAACCCTAAGTTTGGAAAGGATAGGTGTTAGGATAACACTCAGATGTAACCAGATACATTGAAGGGTTAAGAGTTGTTTGGTTAGCCAGTCTAGTCCTTGATACAATGAAAGGATGGTGGAAGAACCTCAAGTGCACTTCTTTGGAAAAGAAGGTGATGAAACCCCAATAGAATGGTTTAGGGTTTTGAGGTATTGATCTTGAAGAATAATGACATATAGGAGATCATGATTTTAAGATCACCATACACCGTACCACAAAGATAATAGGTGACAATAACACTTTGTATGCTTAAGATGAGGTTGCATGTGGTATATGGCTATGCAAGTTGAGGTGACAGACGAACACCAGTAACCCAGCGCATTGTTATGAAGGATAAGGAGAGTTCCCGAGAGGGGATGGGAATTCCCCACTATAGATGTTGTGATAAGTCTCCCCTAGATCAAGAAAGGTCGAGATGCAATGTGGGTTATGGTAGTTCGCCTTACCTAGATGACATGTTAAAGAAGGAGTTCTGTCAAGGGACAGATCTGGTAGAACTACCCATGAGAGAGAGATGGTTCAACTATGAAGCGAGTTCAAAGGTTTTTGAGTTGACCTAAAGGTTCCCTTCCAAAAGATGGAAGTAGGTGCATGAAGAACTCAATGTTAGTATAGTTTATCACCCCTAAATATTGTTGTATGATCCAGACTAAAGGGTCTGATGAGGGCATGTGTGCTCGTTCAAGGTGATATCTAGAGACAGTTCTTGTCCTATGAATGATGTGATGTTAACCACCATAGCCAGTATCGGGATTTAAAGAAGCTCTATAAGGGAGGTTGTGTCGGTCACCACTTCAGTAAGGTGATGTTGGTGAAAGGACCATGTGATGGTTAAAGAAAGGACCACAGTGTGTGAAGATGAAGTCACTTGATCATGCAATGGCTGAAAGGATCCTAGAGACGACAAGAGTCGTGAGAAGATGCAAAGTAGACTAACGTGCAGTGCAATGTGGGAGAATATAATGAGAATCCGACCCCTCTGAGCTACGACTGAGAAAGCTGAGTCCCAGATACATGGGTCCATTAGAGATGGATGGGTGGTGATGGTTAGGTTTTGACCCTACCCTCAGGATAAAGTAATGTGGGATGTTTTTTTTATGTGTCCAATTTAGAGCACTATGTGAGGTACCCCGACCATGTGCTGGGCAATGAACCTAGTGAGCCCCAAGGGAGGCTGAAATGTCCTGAGTCACCTGTGTAGTTTATAGACGCCGGGATGAAAGAACTCAGAGAAAATATGTGATGATAAAGGTTCTTTGGAAACGCCATGAGTACGACAAAGCCACATAGGGGCCAATGATGGACATGGAAAAGTCTTATCCTGAATTGTTTGTTTGCTTTCCTGAATTTTGAGGACAAAATTCCTATAAGAGGGGAAGGATGTTGTAACCCCGATTTTTGGGTTCAATTAGTGAGAAATGAAATTTCTCATACTAAAGATAATTGAACAAATAATGATATGATTTGTTTTGAAATGAATGGTTTCCCTTCACAATAGCCTTGATTGGTTGCTTTGTGGGCTTTATTGGCTATTGGGCCCAAATAACAAAGAAATTCAATGAATAAATGGATAATTGAAGAAAAGAAATATGTAGAAACCTCTAGAAGGCAAATCCAAAGAGGATTTCGTGCCTCTTGAGTTCCTTGGGTACCAAGGAGTCCAAGGTTCCAAAAAGAGAGCAATAAGAAAAGAAAATTTTAATTAAGTATTTCTTTATTAAGAAATAAGCAGAAAATGATGATAAAAAGTGGAAAATGAGTGGAAAGAGGCATAAATGAGTTTTCTTGGGGAGTTTTCGTATCCATGAGGTTACTAATATTAAAAGGAATGCCAATGAGGAAAATAAAAGAGAAATAAAGAGAAATCCTAAAAAAAGAACTATTTTAATGAGAAATAAACAATATAATGTGAAATAATGCATAATGATGCATCTAGAAGAATAATAAGTATCCAATAAAGAGAATTTCGAAATAATGGAGTAACTTGGGATCCAAGGAGTCCCAATAAAGAGGAAAGACATCGAAAATACTAAAAAGGCAAAATAAGAGGGTAATGTGTTGCTTTATTAATGAATTATGTAGTATTAGTTAAAAGGATGCTTTTTTTTAAAGGATAATAGGGATTCGTGCCAAAGAATGAAAAAGCAACCATGAAGTAAATAAAAGAAAGGGAGTTTCAAATTTCCTAATATTCAAGTAATATGAAAGAGAGAGAGAGAGAGAGAGAGAGAAAGAGAGAAGAATTGCTTCTCATTGAAGGAAAACGATTCCTATTAGAAGAGGGACTTCATCTCGTTAAGGAAAGCCATCCTAGGGCTTCGTTGACTTCCTCTATATAAGGGGGAAAGCTTGGGGGAGAATCCAGAGGAATTCCACGCAGTTATACCTCTCTTTTTCATCTTCTTCGTCAAAACCCTAACCTTGAGGGTAGGGTTCCATCCTTGTAGCAACGGGGGCGTTTATGACTTTGTTTGAAGCAGAAAACACCCACGATCAACCCTAGAAAGTCAGCCATCCTTCCCATCCCCCTACACCTGCGAACTCCAGCAGCAGCAGCTTGCGCGGCTGTAACGCAACAGTGGGTTGCGGCTCTTCCCCAGCCCAAACCAGCTGCGCTGGATGTGAGCCAACTAGCGCCCTAAGGGCGACGGGATGCTGCGGAGCTAGGGGTGGCATCGGCAGCAGCCATCGGGCTCCGAGGAGGAGGGTCCCGACCGCACGAGAACCCTGACCTAGCGGCTACAGGAGACGCTCGCGAGGAGGAAGATGACATGCTGCTTTGGACGTTTTTGCCCTTCCGGGCTCTATAAGATCAAGGAGTCGCGCAGGGGTAAAAATGGGATTTAGTTATGTTTTTAAAATAGCCGGGTCACGTGGCTAGGGATCAATCACATGGAGAGGGACACGTGGCACCCTTTCATTGGCCCAAGTAAGTTGATTCTACCAAAAGCATAACTCCTGATTCATAGCTCAGATAAATACAAGTTATATATGAAAATTGATCCTCAGAACGAGAGGAACACAAAGAAATTATGTTTGAATCATAATTTTGCATGCTATTCAAGAAGTAGTGTAAAATATCATCTTTAGTGTAATGATGATTAAGAAACCCTATTTTGAAATGAATAAAGTGTTTAATAGGGTTTAATGGATCATAAGAGTTGATATTAACATGTTAAATGTAAAAAGGTACATTAAGATTGAAAAGGATAATCTTTGTACGTAATTAGTCTAATTTAGGGTTTTTGTGCTTAAATATGCATGGAATTTAAAAGGGCATAAAGTTATCATCTTTAATGATTCAATTAAGGAAAAACCCTTAGATTTGATGATAGATGGATAATTCAAGCTGATATTAACCTATTGTTAATAAAAGTGAAAATAGGATTTAAAAAGATGATCTTTTTATATAGTTGGTCTCATTTATGGTTCTATGTACATGAATATGCCTTAATGGGATTAGAAACCCTAATTTATGTTGATATGAATTCTAATGGTTTTAATTGTACAAATTGAAGAATAAATAGAGATGTGATGATTCTAAGATATATTGAGTACCAAAGATCTTTAATGTGAATTATTTGGATAATTAGTGTTTCCTAGTGTATAAAAGTGGAAATAGTGATAAATAAGGTTCATGTATGTGAGTTGAACTATAATGAAATATGATTTGTCAATTTGAAAGAAACTGAAGATGATAATTAGCCTTAATGTTTTGGATATGACCTAAAAGGATAAATATAATAGTTTTAGTGTAAAAGAAAATATTAGACTTAATTGACATTCAATTGTGCCTATGATGCAGAAATTAAAGTTTGTGAACTAAAAGAGCATTAAAAGTGATAAATGCATAATGAAGACTAAAACCCTAATAAAGCCCTAAAGTTGGCCTAGAAATCATAAGGTGGAATCCAAGTTGATCTTGAGGATGTTTTGAATAAAACAATGACACTTGAATGTTATGCATTATTTTCAGGATATTGCTGATTGCTTGTTAATTGTGTTGAATGTTAATGCATGGACATCAAGTTACTATGGATCAGGTATGTGGTTACAATTATGAATAACCGCTTTAGGTTTTCCGATGGATTCCCGGATATTTAATCACATTGAATGCAACTAAACTGTTGAATGTTTATTTATTTCATGCCACTATAAAGTGACTATGATTATCACCATAAATGTGCATATATAACTGGCTAGATCCGGGTCCACCTCTGTTACTTTGAAAAGGCTAAAAAAAGGGGTAATCCTAGAGTAAGGTCTAGGTTACCGTGAGTTAGAGACTCTTTAGAAAATCCCGAGTTAAGGAGTGGTCTACTTACGAGTAGTGCCATGTGACTGAACCCTAGAAACTGGTTCACTTACAGGTGGATCATGAGGGGTTTAATGGGGACAACACAGATGATAGGATACTCTTGGATCACAGATTTATATCTAAAACGTAATATTGGTTGTTAAATAAGTAATTGAATGATTACATTGTTATCATAGTTGCATGTTTATTGTTTTCCCCCACATACCAGCTACGGCTGACCGACGTTTTGTTTGTCGGCATTTTAGGTACAATGAAAAGAACAAACAGTAAAGTGGCACATGTGATACTAAAAGAGAATGAAAGTGCAAAGGAGGATTAGATAGATTAGTATCGGTGTGGATAGAAGTTTAGATATCCAAGATTTCAAAAGGTATGCAAAGATAAATTTTATTACCAATTTTAGTATAGTCTGTTAGAATTTAATAATTGTTTATGGTTATATGTCGAACCTTTGATCCGAGATTAATGGGTGCGGCTTCAACCTCTTGGTCTCTCTTAATTGGGGGTTATCAGGAGGTGGGGTCGTAACATCTAGTCTATAGGCTACCTTTCCAACCCGTTCGATGATTGGATAAGGCCCCATAAACGTAGGAGATAACTTCCCTTTCCTTCCAAACCTCAGAACTCCTTTCCAAGGCGAGACCTTGAGGTACACTCTGTCCCCAACCTAGAACTCTAAGGGTCTACAACGTTTATCGGCATATGACTTATGTCTATCCTATGCAGTCTTAAGCTATTGTTGAATTACTTTGATCTTCTCTGTAGTCTGCTGCACAAGATCAGGACCTAACAATTGATATTCACCAGTTTCATACCAACATACTGGTGATCTACAACGTCTACCATACAAAGCTTCATAAGGTGCCATATCAATGCTATGCTGATAGCTATTGTTATAGGAAAACTCTATCAAGCTCAGGTGTAGATCCCAACTCCCGGTAAACTGGAGAACACATGCTCTCATCAAGTCCTCCAAGGTCTGTATAGTCCTTTCCGACTATCCATCAGTATGTGGGTGAAAGGCTGTACTAAACCTTAACTGGGTGCCTAAAGCTCTGTGCAGTCGTTCCCAAAAATGACTCGTGAACTGGGGATCTCTGTCTGATACTATGGTAACTGGAACTCCGTGCAGACGAACTATCTCCTGAACATACAACTGTGCCAACTTCTTAGCAGAATAGGTTGTTTTGACAGGTAAGAAATGCGCTATTTTTGTCAACCTATCAACAATTACCCAGATGGAATCATGTCCTTTGCTTGTCCTGGGTAGGCCAACCACAAAGTCCATGGTAACATGGTCCCACTTCCACTGTGGTATGGGTAAAGGCTGCATTGTTCCTGCAGGCTTCTGGTGTTCAACTTTAACCTGGTGACACACCAGACACCTCAGAACAAACTCTGCAACATCCTTCTTCATCCCTGGACACCAATACATATCTTTTAAGTTTCGATACATCTTGGTGCTCCCTGGATGCATAGCATACATCGAAGATGAGCTTCTTCCAGGACTAACTTCCTCAAGTTATCCACATCCGATACTATCATCCTCCCATGATAGCATGACATCTGGTCATCTGAGTCATGGAAACCATCTCTTTTCTCATCACCATACTCTGACCTGATCTGTTGAACCACATCATCAACTAGCTGTGCCTCTCTAATCTGCTCTCTTAGGGTAGGTTTGATATGCATCTCAGCCAACAACCCAGCTAACAACGACACCTTCAAGTGTACATTGTCTTGCCTTAAAGAGGTGAACATATCTCTCCTAGGGCATACCAAAGAGTTTAGTTGTGCCCTATCAGAGGATGGTGTTGCTGATTTCCTACTCAGAGCATCTGCAACTACATTGGCCTTCCCAAGATGGTAATCTATTGTACAATCATAGTCCTTGATTAACTCCATCCAATGACGTTGCCTCATGTTAAGTTCATGCTGAGAGAAGATGTACTTAAGGTTATTGTGGTCTATGAAAATCTGGAACGTCTCTCCGTAGAGATAATGTCTCCAGATTTTCAAGGCATGAACTACAACTGCTAACTCCAAATAGTGTGTCGGATAGTTCTCCTCGTGCTTCTTAAGCTGTCGGGAAGCAAAAGAAATCACTTGTTTATCCTGCATTAGCACACATCCGAGTCCATTCTTGGAGGCATCACAGAAAACTACATATCCCTTGCCTTGCTCAGGTAGCACAAGTATAGGTGCACTTGTCAACCTCTCCTTCAACAGCTGAAAAGACCACTGGCACTTATCATTCCAGACAAAGGGAACATCCTTCCGGGTCAACTTCGTTAAGGGTAGGGCTATGGAACTGAAGTTCTTAATGAACCTCCGGTAATAGCCAGCTAACCCTAAGAAACTACGAACCTCCATCGGTGTCTTCGGTTGTTTCCACTGTAGAACATATTCTACCTTTTTGGGGTCAACACGAATTCCTGAGGCAGAGATCATATGTCCAAGAAAAGATACCCCTGACAACCAAAACTCGCACTTGCTGAACTTAGCGTATAGCTTATGTTCTCTTAGCAGGGTCAAAGCTCGACGAAGATGCTGTTCATGCTACTGAGCATCTCTACTATAGATCAGAATGTCATCAATGAAGACGACAACACACTGATCGAGAAAGGGTCAGAAGATTCTATTCATGAGTTTCATGAATGTAGCTGGTGCATTAGTTAGTCCAAATGACATAATTGTGAACTCATAATGACCATACCTTGTCCTAAAGGCAGACTTGGGTATGCCACCGTCCTTAATATGAAGTTGATGATAACCAGACCTCAAGTCTATCTTCGAGAAGACGGACGCACCACACAACTGGTCAAAGAGATCATCAATCCTCGACAGAGGGTACTTATTATTTATTGTTACTTTATTAAGTTGTCTATAATCAATGCACAACCGCATTGATCCGACTTTCTTTTTAACAAACAAGACCGGAGCACCCCAAGGTGAAGTGCTCGGTCGGATGAAACCCTTCTCAAGCAACTCTTGAAGCTGTTTCTTGAGTTCTGCCATCTCAGCAGGCGCCATCCTATACGGTGTCTGGGCTATGGGTTGTGTACCTGGAATCAAATTGATTTCAAAATCAATTTCCCGAGGCGGTGGTACACCTAGAAGTTCTTCAGGAAATACGTCTTTGAATTCCCTAACAACAGGAACTTCAACAAGGGTGGGATTCTCCATGGTAGTATGTACCACATGGGCCAAGAATGCATAACATCCGTGCCTCAACAGCTTCTCAGTAACCATAGCTGATACAAGACAGGTGGGTAGAATCTTTCTCTCTCCTTGAAAGATCCATGTGTCGCTATCCTCAGCAAACACAACCTGCTTGGATTCAAAATCCAAGACAACTCTATACCTTTCCAAGGTATCCATCCCAAGGATTATATCAAATCCTTGCATCTCAAGTGGTATAAGATCCACTTGAATGCGATGATCAGAAAAGAAGAGGATGCAAGGAGAGCATACCTCCTGCAGAACAACAGACCCTCTCAATGGAGTCTCAAGCAACAAACTATCTGCCCTATGACTGGTTGTCATATTGCAGTAACGAATCACTCTCCGAGTGATAAAGAAGTGCGTAGCACCCGGGTCAATCAAAATAGATACAATAAAGGATTTAGACATATCAGAATATAATAGTTCCATCTGACCTATCACAACCCGTGGATTGACCACTACATCTGGTGGGTTCATAGCATAGAACCTCTTTGTCGCCTGAGGTTGAGTCGGTGCTGACGATCCAGCTTGGGACGCTTGTCCACGTCCTCTAGCTGCTCCCTGGAATTGCCTTCTCTGGGATCCCTATTGACTCTGTCTCTGAGGCTGTGTAACACTAAGAGGCTTAGACCTGCAGTCCTTCATCAGATGCCCTACTTTCCCACAATTGTAGCAGCTTCTATCTTGTTGTGGCCTAGGTGGCCCTGTGACTGACATCGATGCTGAACTGTGAGTCTCTTGTGGTGGAAGGCTCCGTCCTCTACCTCTACCTGGTGTCCACTGTGTCTGAGAACTAGATCTGGGTGGTGGAGGGTTAGGTTCAGAGTATCTAGGCTTCTTAAAGTCTCTAGATGAAGACGCCTGGAACTGCGGATATCTCTTATGGGTTTGCCTCTTCTCAATTACAGATCTTTCTATCCTTCATACTGACTCAACGAAGGTAGAGAATCTCTCCCGGTTCTCTAGAGCAGACACGGGAGTAGACATGTCAGCATTCAAACCCTTCTCAAACCTTCTAATCCTTTCTTCTTCCATAGAAGCCATGTACGGGCAGAACCGTAGTAGCTCCATGAACTTAGCTTCGTACTCGCTAATGTTCATCATGCCTTGTCTCAATCTCTCGAACTGAGAGATTTTCTCATCCAGGAAAGTCTTTGGGAAGTATCTGTTGACAAACTCCCCGCGGAAGTCTTCCCACAAAACTTCTACTCCAGGCCTCTTCTACTCTTCCATGTTCCACCAGTGACCAACACTTCCTTTGAGGAGATAGACAACATGTCTGACCTTCTCAGTTTCGGGGATGGTTAGGATTCTAAAAGCTTTCTCCAACTCAGTTAACCACAGATCCGCATCTGTGGGGTCAGATGTGCCAAAGTATTCGGTCACTCCGACTCTACGAAGCCGCTCGAACGTCTTACCGATATTTTGTTCCTCATGCTGGGCAGGTGCCCTAGGTGCAGGCATGGGCATCCTGTCGGTGATGTGTGTCATGGCAGCCATAAACTGCCCGAACATAGCTTGAATAGCTGGGTTTTCCATATCGGCTGGGTCAAACTGTGGTGGCTGTACGGGTGGCTCAGGTACGGGCTGTTCTATCTCTGGATTCCTTGCACCATCTCGAGGTGCAGCTACTCTACTCTCAGCCATGTACTCGTCATGTGGCTCAGACATACTTATATATCTTCTTCTCCTGAGGAGCAGAAGACTCTATTAGATAAGAAGGAACACTAAGAATAGACTTGACATCCTAAGTCTATGTCTCTGTAGACTCAGCAAACCTAGAGCTCTGATACCACTTAATTGTGGGCTCTAATCTCCAAAACATGAGATAAACTTAGCGAAAGCGATTCGATTAATGGCGGAATGTGAAAAATCACGAAAAATTAAAACTTTTCGAGGGAAGATCTTGAAAACACGAGACTCCTTTCATAAAAGTACGATAAACAGTTTACATCTATATTAAATCACTTCTTGAGTGATCATATACAATCATATATAAAATCACAAGACTCACGATTCAAAATCTCAGATCATCTAACTCCAAGGACCTGAGTGTACAGAGACGACATAAGACTTTCTAACTAATAGACTGGACAACCAAGATCTCCACCTGAGACTCACTGCTGCCCCTGATGATGCTGCTGCTGATACTGATCTCCTGTGGACTGGTTCCTTTGTCCTCGACGACCACCTAACAGGGTGAAATCTATGGGGTGAGACAATTTTAAATAATTGTCCCAGTGAGAGTTATAACTCTCTGCCAGAAGCTTTATTAAAACATAAGTGGAAAACATAAGAAAATAAACTAAACTACCCAATAACAGATTGGATATAAGGTATATCAACTTCATTAAAGAATAAAAGAACATGCATACTAAAGTAAACAATGTAACATCAACCATTGTATCTCGTAGTCTATGCGGCTGATTATGTTTTACAAACATTATTATGCCCTGCAGAGATGAGGTATACCGCTCATACTCCAACTGATCACTAGTAAGTCGCATCGATATCATACTAGGTCATCAAAAGAGCCGGATTCTTATGACCTCAACTTCCTCAGTCAGATTGAGGATCAACATGCAGGACATCTAGTGTCTCTGCTACTATAGCTCACCAGAGTATTCTGGTCCTTCACTATTAGTCACAGTGGCGTTTTGTATTCTCTTCACCATCGAAAGATCTTGTGCTTATCTCTCATCAATGTGGCATAAAAGATTCCTCGGGTGATTAGTGATACATCATCCCGACATAAACACATAGTGTAGTGCTGATGGATTAAGATACATCTATATCAACTCCTTCACTAGGACATAAGGATATTCACATCCATATTCCCCCACTTACTCAAAAGTATGCGCTCCAGGAGTTCCCTTAGGAAAACCTGTTTCACCATCATTTAACACCTGACAATGATGGATCTATGATCAGGGCTCTACATGGTATGTTTATACTTGATTAGTTAAGTACATTTCAGTATTCTTTTATCATCAAGCATGTTTCCAAACATTCTATTACAAAACATTGCTATAATAGGAGAATACTAAATGTAACAAGTTTATCTCACATCCATTACCAGATGGATATCAGTTCTTAATCATCTTCTTACTATGATGTAAGAACATAGATAATTGATCAAACCTTAGATTATCATAACACTTGCTATCAAATGACAAATAATCATCAAGTCATCCAATAACCATGCCTTGAATGAAGTAATGTATCCTTCACATATCATAAGTGTTTTCAAGGAATAAAACATCATAACCCTTACATGGATATGATCACCTCTTGACATGAATCTGCATACCTAAAAATAATTGAGGATATGCATAAATAACAGTATACTCGCAATATCAAAATTCTTCCATGTCATCCCCTAAAATTAGGGTTTACTATTCAATTAACATGTCATTATCTTAAAATTAGGGCTTACTGTTTACTTTATAGTGAATTGAGCCCATAGCATCACCATGTCTGAAATTATCATCCTTGATGCCCTCAAATTAGGTTAAGATTCATTGATTATCACAATTAGGGTTTTCGTGATCTCACATAGGTGGATCATACCCTAATCATGCACATTCATATACATTGAAGGGACTCCACTTGAATTTCAACCATATAAGGAACCTTCTCTCTCCTCTCACTAATAGATGGTGATTACATCACTCTAGATTAAGTTAGCTAAAGTCACTAATGATTATCATGAGCTAAGTCACCACTATCATGTCATTAGGGTTTTGATTAAACAAGGTGTCATCTACTTGAACCCTATAAGGGCACATTGGTAAATACACCATTGTATCACATCATAGTTCAATATATTAATCACTTAGCCCCTTATTGTCTTTAGGTTTCATTAGGATTTGGATTAGACTACCATTGGGTCAATTAAGCCTTCAAAAGACTAAGCAATTACAGCCCTAAAAGTCCCCAAACAGTTTCACCCCTCAACCTCCAAACGATTTTGAAACCGTTTGGGGGCATTGACCGTTTGGTCACTTTGACCTCCAAGACCGCATGGTCACCAAGACCGCATGGGTGCGTTGACCATTTGGGAGTGTTGACTTTGAAACCGCATGAAATGAAACGACCTTGAGATCAATTGGATCCAAACAACCCTGAGATCGTTTGAGCCCAAACGGTCTTGAGCCCGTTTGGAGTCCAAATGGGCTCAAAACCGCATGGACCTCAAAGGTGCATCCAAGGTTGTAATTGATTAGGGTTTTCCATGTTGAAGCCTTCAATTGGACACATCCTTACTAATCACTTGTCAACTGAGTTAATTAGGGTTATCCTTAACTAATTGGACATTTAATTGACCCTCAATTGCTAACCAATTGGGGTTGAAACTGATTGAATTAGGGTTTACAAGCAATTAACCATCAACATTGATAATCATGAGTCTAATTAAAGTTGAACCTATCAATTGGCACTCAATTGGGCCCAAACTTGGCGCAAACGGTCTTGAGACCGTTTGGACATCCTCCAAACAATCTTGAGACCGTTTTCCCAAAGTTTCACCAAAACTAAGTCAAGTTGATGCGGGTTGAACCCTAATTAGGTCTAAAATCAGCACTTTTATTCAATTCATCAACCTATTGTGATTGGATCCTCAATTGATTAAATGACCTTAACCCTAGACCACCATACGGTCTTGGGTTGTCACCAAACGGTCTTGAGACCGTTTGAGTGAACCCTTAAACGGTCTTGAGACCGTTTGGGCCCTTCAACCCAAAATTCACCAAAATTGGTCATTGGAATCAGCAATTTTAACCGATTAGGGTTTAGATGCTTGAGGTGCCTTCAACTTGTGATTGGTTTGCAATTAGGTTACCATTCTTTGCAGGTGTTTAATTCAACATGTGTAAAACAGACCTCCAAATGGTCTTCCCTTGGTCAAACTTGCCAAACGGTCTTGGGACCGTTTGATTCCAAACGGTCTTGCAAGACCGCATGAAATCAAACGGTTGTGAGACCGTTTGATTTCAAACGGTTTGCAAACCGTTTGGACCAAATGGTCCAAGGTCGTTTGGTAAAGTTACCTAGGAATTCATGCTCCTCATCTTCAACCTCAAAACAGGTTGGTTACTTCACGGATTTGCTTGCAAGAAAGCAAGGGAAGGTGGGGAGGAAGAAGAACTATCTACTACGTGCAAGAACAAGTATATGTATAAGAAAGCAAAAGGTTTAGAGATATAAAACCCACCTTATGGTCGTTCTTAGAGCTCTAAGATTCCAAGCTATCAAGTCTTTAATGGTGCCTTGCACTCCACTGGTCGACCAAAGACTTTTCTCCAAGAAAAGGTTGGGGAAGATCGGCTAGAACAAGAAACCTAAGTGAGATAACCATAAAACCAACCTTATAATCCACTTTCCTCCATGAATCCAAGCTTAGAAGATGGTATCCCTTACCTTAGATCAAGTTGGTCGTCTTCTATATCTCCAAAGCTCTTCCTTGGATGGATCAAACAATGTGACAAGTGAAAGAGTGAAGGGAGTACGTTCACTTGGTTGCAAAGAGGGTAGCTTATATAGCTTGGATTAGTTTCATCATAAGGACCCCTAGTTTCTCCATTTCTCATCTAGGTCCATCCTTTATTCTTTTCACGTCCCTCCTCCTTATCTTAGGTGAAATTCTTTTTAAAACAAAGAACCAAAGGCAAAGGAAGTCATCTTATCACTAAGGTACACATATATAAGGGTTTCCTAACTTATAACTTGGTGATTCTATTACAAGGGTATATTTCTCATCTGATTAATTAATTGAAGCGCCCCCTTCATCATTTCTTCTCTAAATGATGTCAAGAGTCACAAAAGACACTCTAGAAGATGTATTTTACAAGTTGCACCCCACATTTTGGGTAAATTGCACTTTACACCAAAATTAGGGTTTCAAGCACAAAGATTGCTCCACAAGCTGCATCTTGATGCCCAAGCTTGGAGAATCCATCATACCTCATCATATTCATCCATATGATGTCTCATCATCAGAGGAACATCTCAACATGTGAAAATTGCAAGTTATCCCTTCTAACTGGGTAATTTACACATAGGTCCCTGCATTACAGAACTATACTAAAACATTGTTTAAAAAGGACAGAATTGAAAATGTATGTTCCTCAGGAAATTAATTACATGCCAGGGAATAATCACAAGCATTTAATTACATATTTAAGCAAAACACCTAGGGTTAACTTATAACCCAGGTCAGGGATGTTACAGGCAAGTTGAGATTTCACATAGAAATATGAAGGTAATATTACAGAACACATTCTCTAACTCAAAAATATATTGGGTAATGAACCTAGTTGACACACTGTGGGATTTTAGAACAACTTACAAAACACCTATTGGTACTACTCTAGTCAAGATGGTTTATGGGATCTCTTGTCATCTACATGTAGAACTTGAGCATAGAGCATTGTGGGCAATTAAATTTCTCAACTATGAAATGAAGAGAGAAGGAGAAAGAAAGATACTACAACTCCAAGAACTAGAAGAGATGAGATAATATGCATATGAAAATGCCAAGATCTATAAGAAGAAGACAAAGAGATGGCATGATAAAAGGATCCATACCAAAGACTTCAAAGAAGGAGACCTAGTATTGCTATTCAACTCCAAGCTCATATTCTTACCATGAAGCCTGCATTCTAAATGATCAGGACCCTTCTTAGTGTTGAAGGTCTACCCCTATGGAACCGTGGAGTTGCAAAGAAAACAAGTCTCATTCAAAGTCAATGGTCAGTGTTGTAAACTGTACAGTGAAGGAGAGAATATAGACCAAGGAGCCACTTTCTACCTCTTAGATGCTTGAATCTTCTGTCTATAGTCTCACTCCATACTAAAAAAGAGGACCTTGTGGGAGTTAACCCCACATTTAGGATAGATTTCTTTACTAGCATTAGCTAAAGAACTTTTTTCCTTTCCAAAATAAATTTGCCTTGGATGAATGGAATAATTTAGACCCTCATATAAACATATATCATCATCTTTGTAGGTGTTGAGAAAAAGAAAAACAAGTTCTAGATATATTCAATGAGACACGATGTGTGTGACATATCACACAATGTGTCCCAACTCACAAGAAAGTGATTCAAGAAAATCTATAGAACACACAATACGTTCCATGTAGGACACGACATGCACCATTCAAGAAATGAGTTGCTGGAAACTCACACAACATGCGGAAATTCAAACACGACATGTTGGCTGGTTCATTCGTTTGCTAATATCTTCTTACAACTTATACGCCACGTCTTAATTCAAACACATCATGTCGTAATCAGCTTAGGAAGGTCAGAAGGTTCACTGGAAAGGCACATTCCATGTGTAAATTCGCACATGACGTGCATCTCATATGAAGACTCTTATTGGAAACTTACACACTGTATCTAAATCCAAACACGTTGTCTCCTCATCAAGAAAATCAAAAATAAAAAGGGGTGGCTGAAATGTGCATCCGAACACACCGTGTAGTTCTAAAGACACGTCATGTTCATGAGTTAGAAATAGGGTCTAGCCCTAATCTTCAGCCGCCACACTCATTTCCTCATCTACTCACGCCATGTGCAATACCTCTCCAGCCGTGTCTGTCTCTCTCTAGATGCAGTAGCTTCCGCCTCCATTCCTTCATCCATCCTGGACAACCACCACCATTGCCTCCTCCACATAAGCACACCTCTTCTCCAACATCAAGCATTCAGATCTAACGCCGCCTCTCCAACCATGTCATGAAGCAAGCTGCTTCTATGACAGTTGCTCTCATGTTGTGCTCTAGCCGTGCTGATCCATCCATCCACACAAGCCAGATCCACACATGTCCACTCACATAATTGCTCTTCCGGTCGCTCTCATCATGCAAGCAGTAGTACTGAAGCATCCATATCTGATTCTCTTTGACCCCTCCATCCACCAAGCTCATGCCTATGCCGTCGTCAAGCGTAGAACACATTCAACACACTGTGATAAAATGAGAACACACCATGCATCCTCAACATCTCCAACCTTTAGAAGCACTTGATCGAGAGAGAACACACTGGGTATCTCTCACAACACGCCCTGTTCATCCATTCTTATTTTCTAAGCTTGACACCTTCCCATGCCCAGAAGTACTAAAGCTCAATCACAACATCAATGGCACCAATCAAGCAAGCATCCAAACACAGATGAGGGAGAGCTCTTCCTCAACTCCTAGCTACATCTCCACCGCTCAGTTCAGAGTCACGAAGGCAAAAGATGCCACATATCAATTTTTGATCTTTCGTAGGGTCCTCCCTACACGATTCACATGTGAACAAACTATAGAGGAAGTGGGTTCAAGGATGAGGTCTTGGGGCTTCTAGAGGGATTGGGACTCAATTAAACATGTTGCACGGTGAGAAATACCTACCCTAGACTGACCTATGAGTTTCTTACTACTCTTAGAGTTGATAATGACCCAAAGAAGGCTCACAAGCCTTATGCTATTATTCATTTTCATCTTTTGGGTCAAAGTTAAAAGTTAACATTCAAACTGTTCTGAGAGGCGTTCTAATGCCATTATGGGGGTGGGCTATCTTATCCTCCACAATTCAACAATGATGTTTCTGGAGGGAATGAATATATGACTACATCCATGATGCTAAGGTCAAGGCACAACACATTCATAATTCCATGTTATGCTATGTCCATCGTCTTCTTAGTATAGGGTTTTTTGCCAAAAAGGAAACCTAGGGTGTGTGTGGGAAGCCAAAACTTTTGTTTTTGTAGGGAATGGTAAACAATAGCAAACTCAATGCATGATATTTCATTCTTACCGGGTTCTTTGATATGAATAAGATCAAGAAGTGGGAATCATGTGATATCATGTGTTGGTGTTTGATAACCCACATTACTTGCAAGGTTGGTTCTGATTTTATAGGTCTAGAGGATGCACCCGGAAATAATTTTTTGATATATAGGTGTTTGTTTCTTCTACTTTCCTTGTTCAAATTGCCAATGAGTATGCCAAATTCAGACAATTTTTTGATACCTAATTTGGAGCTCATTATTCTGACAAACAAGGACAACTAGAAGTTTTATCTATATGGTTATTATGATGACAAGGAAGCCTCCACTGCCGCTGCACCACCACAGACTCCTACAAACATCCCCGCTGATGATGATCTTCTCAACCATCACTTCCCAACTGGTCATGAGGGCACTGGTCCTTCATCTTGATTTCTCCATGGCATATAACCAGTTGCTACCAACTTGGGTTTGAATGATGTAATGAGGACACTACATATTTCAAGCTTGGGGGGGGGAACTGGCGAGTATTGTAGTTGTAGATTCCCTTATATCATATTTTTCTTAGTTCATGTTTTAGTTTCTGTTCCTCTTGTGGTAAATCCAACATGATATGAGGCTTATCTTATGCAAGTGGATTGAATCCCTTCCATGTTGAACTGATTAGCCTCTCATTGTTGAGAAATATCATTTGCAAAAACTATAAAAGGCATACATTAATCAAATGAAACTTCATGGACACCAACATGTGTCTAATTTTGGGTTTATGCTTTAGTTCCCAAACATTCATCTTTCACATCCTTGATTTCTTAACACATGTAATGGTTTTAATTTTTGTTATTAAATCAACTTTACAACATCTTTTAGAACATGGGATGCCTTTTCCAAGCACATTTCATTTTCCACCACTCTCTCAATGAAAAATTTTCATGTTAAATGAATGAAATCATGTTAATGTTGCAATTTAGTCAACTCTCCTCTATTTTAGGGAAAAGCTTAGTTAAGGCCTCGTGGTTCTAAAGTGGAACTGGATTCATTTTCTATATAATTTGGATAATTTCACTTTCATACCCCATTAAAGATGGTTAAACTGCCCACATATCATACTACCCTAGTGTAAGTCTAATCTGGCCAGGACAATTAGGTGGTATATCTTAAAAGAGGATAAAATACCCAAACCACGTGTGCATAAGCCTACATCAGCTACTGAATGCCATAACCCGTAACCCATTATCATACCCTTTTTGGGAAACAAGGAGAGAACAACTAAAATTGTTAATAATAACTAGATTTCATCATTTAAATCCTTAATAATTGAGAGATTTGGTTGCATATCCACTAGTTGTTTGGCTTGGTCATCCAAATTTTACCTAGTGTTGTTTAGTTGATTGATTCATTTAAATTGTTCCCACCCCTGTTGAACTAAAATTTTCTTTCTTGGGTGTTTAAGTTGTATTTATGGATGAGTATAAACTTGTTGATTATGGTTGGTTTGGCCTCATATACATCTTTCATTTCATTTTATCTATGCATGAACTTAACAATTCCTTCATTTGTGTTCTATGCTCTTTTTGCTTGAGGACAAGCAATAGTTCAAGCTTAGGGGATTTTTATATGTGCATATTATATATACTTTTTGTCCACTTTCACAGACAAATTCATTCCATTTTTCTCTCCATTTGGCCCCTAATCATATTTAATTTACCACCTTTTTAGTTATTTTACTCGCCTTGTGTTTGTGATCACAAGTACATGATTTTGATGAAGAAATGGTGTCAATCCAACCAAAATCTGATCTTAAGTGGATCCCCAAAGAGTTTGCATGCTTGATAGAGTTGATTTGAAGAAATTAAAGAAGACAAATCATAAGATATTAAAGACATGATGTGTAAGATTATGGAGACTCGCGCCCCAACTGTAGAGAAAAAGACACAGTGGGTTGTTGCTAAAACACAACGTGTTTATGCGTTCAAAAACCACACTTCAAAGTTTTGGAAACTCACACAGTGTGTGTTTATTCAGACACACCATGTGTCATTTTCTTAGGTTGACTTCTAGTTGTAGCTACACGACATATCTTTTAGAGACACAACATGCACTCTACGCAGAGGCAGTTTCATCGAACAATTACATGTTGCGACACAATGTGTCTGTGACTGAACACACAATGTCTTTGTCAGTTTCTGCAAAATTTGAAGAACCGCCCCCTGCTGCCATATGGAGTGGTTATATCTCATCATTTAAAACACACTACAACTAGAAAATAGTACAAAGCAAAAGGAGGGTGATTTTGGGGAGTAAAAAGAGGTTTCACGGGAAAGAACCTCCATTCATCACCATTTCTTCTCCAAGAGTGCAACAAAACTTCTCTACTCCATCCAAACTTCTCAGGAGGGAAAATGGTCAGAGTGGAAGCAACTACAAGGGTGGAAGTCCATCCTCAAGCTAGAGTTTTACCTCATCTCACTTCTCTTTTTGGTTTCCTTTACTTTTCCTCTCTCTAATCATGGCAAACTCTAAAATTTGTGCCTTGTACTTGTGTTTCTTCACTATGTGCGAGTAAAAAAATTCTTCTAGAGCATGGGAGAGTAGCTCCCATGTTATTACTCATGTGAACTCATAATTATAAGATAATGTTAGTTAATTTGCTTCTGTAAGAGTTTATACGGTGTTATTTGTGCTTGTAGTTTGCCTAGCCATCAAAGTTGCATGATTTATGATTCTCTATATGTTTGGGAGAATGAATAATGGAGTATGGAGAAATTCTCTTAGAAACAAACTCTTGACCAAGGGAGTGGCTTGGGTACGTTGAGGACCCATGGTTGCAGTTCAAATATGAACATAAGCATGGGAGTGCTATCCAAAGATGAGAACAATTTCATGTCATGGGGAGGTATATGATTACGAAAACCTTCTTCTGATTTAATTAACATGTTAATTTCCTAGTTACACGTGAGTGATAGTGTGGAAGTCAAATCTTATGACCAAGATATTCTAAAATCAGATCTTAATCCTCTTAGTTTAGTTCTCGTTCATTATATTGTAAGTTAATAAATTATAATCAAACTCATCTATTGCAAATTGATCTAGATTGTTGAACAATATCATACTTGTGCCTAATAGTGCCTTCCTCCCTTGGGCAATATCATTGATACATGCACCCGTACACTTGTGGGGGTAGTGATTGATTTTATAAATATTAAGATGTGCACATTTAAGCTAACACCCAAACCACTTTCCTAGCCCTAGTTTACCCCGTTCGACCTTCCTCAACCTCAACCCGAGGCTTGGGCAGCCTACTGTTGCTATTGTTTTCTTCCTTGATTGGTGCCATCTTCATCAAGCTTCGTCTCCATGGCATCCAATAAGCGAAATAGAAAAGGTCCATATGGAGTTCCTTCATCCTCGAAAACTCCTAGATACATTTCATACCATGGTACTTCCTTTATCTCAAATCAAGTGGTCAATTGTTACAAGCAACTGTTGCCTAGGAACCCTTCCCCCCTTAGGCCCTTGTTAACCCCTAGCAATGAGCTCTTGAAAAAGGTTAGAAAGATTTTACAAACCAACACCTTGATGCTCTTTGCTATTAAAACCTAGACTTCAATAACTTCCTTTCAAGGAAGAAAGTGGTGCATGAGTTCTATGCAAATCTTACTTGGAACTACACCTCTTTAGTGCCTCCTCCCAACTCCCAAGTTGCTTTTTCATCCATGATTGCGGGAATCAAGTTTTAAATCTCTGAGCATTCTTTGAATACTTACTTATATTGTTCCTCATCAAATTGTATGTCTTCCTATCCTACCTACCGAGAACTCCTTGACCTTGAAGCCTTCTATAAGAAATTTGACCCCAAGTTGGCCCTCTCCGATCTTCATAAGACCTTGAAGAATCCTGAGGTCCCATATAGAAAGAAAACCATCTTACCATCTTATTTTTTGGATATTAAAACTTTCTTGGTTTTTCTACTAGTTAACTGCAACATCCATATGAAAAAGAATCAAAAGTATATTGCAAAAAACACGACAGTGATCATGTATTATCTTCTTCAGAATATCCATGTCAAATGGCAAGATACATTCTACATCACGTGACTTGCTTTGACACAGAGAAAAACACTAGATACTCCCACCCACCATACCCTAACATGATCTTTGGTGTTTTCTAGTTCATACTAAAAAAATCCATTTTCAAGGATCTTGGATACAAAGCCAATAGGAAAGGAGTTTACATCAGTGACACCATGATCAAGAAATCCTTTCACCCCGCCTCCTCTATCCCTGGTGCTTTGACCTATACCTTGCCTCCTCCTAGACCTGACCATGCCTCCTTTTCAGGGTCTAATGAAACCCTCATGGGCTACATGATGCACCAACATGATGGTCACCTACACTATAACCTTGTTCAGATGATGTCTAACATGTTGTCCTGCACCCATCCTTGTCCCACCTTCCAGCCCTACCCAATATGCATATGATCAGTTCCACCTAACCTACTAGCCTGCTGCTTCTGTTGTACCTCCTTCCTCTAATGATGGACTTGCCTCTCTCAGTTGAGTGCTTCTCAACTACTTGCTCTTCCTCATGGACCTACCTCCACCCTACTTTCTAGTTTTGTTCAGGGTATCTACCTGCACCCAACTTTGAGCAAGAAAATGCACTACATGCATGTGGTGTGTCTTGGGTGGAGCAAAATCACAAGTGGCATGCTAATAGATCCTTTAGACCTCCTAAGGATGAGGAGATGGAAGATGAGGATGTTGAGGATGATGTTGAGGGTGATGGTGATGAGGAAAAGGATGATGATGAGGATGACGATGAGGATGGTGATGATGGATCCAATGATGATGGAGATGGTGGTGAGGACACACCTCCTACCACTATTGCATCCTCTGATGATGATGAAGACTACCATCCTGATGACGACGAGGCCTTTAACATAGATGTGCTTGACATTTAGTTCCTAGGATTCTACATATGTCTTTTTCTAGGCTTTTGTGTATTAAACATTGGGCACTGTATCTGAGGATTACTATTTTCATATTTTGTCACTTTTCTTTGTTGTTCTATAGTTTTCATCTTGAGAGGACATACCATTGTTGTAATCTTATTATATGTACCTTTAGCTCTTTGATTTGGTATTACTCATGAGTTATTAGTGTGTGCTTCCATATTTTGAATATGACTCTAGCATATTTATTCTCTCTCTAGATTATGTGCGGTACTTACATATGGTGGTTTCTTGTGTCATTTGTGCCTTGGATACAACCTATTCTTTTAGCTCTTCTACCCATCCCTTTTTGAAATGACAAACGCGGAGAAATGATCTTAGTACATATTGAATTGTGATCCTCTTCTAGTTACTTCTCTAAAAAATCTTGCGACTATGTAAGTGGACTCAATTAGAATATATGTGCTATGGGTATGATTTTTGGAGGAACTAACCATATAGGCAAAGGTAAGCATGAATTGAGGGGTAGGAATTGCTATTTATCATTCATGTATCCCCCAACAATCGATAAGGTAAAAGTTTAAATTTTAAGTCCTTCTCAATATGTTGAGGAATGGTTTGTCATCATCAATAAGGGAAGAATGTTGACCTAGTAGTTATAAATTTTCCATATTTTGATGATGATGTAACCATTCCATTCATATGTATCTAATATGTCTATTTGGGATTAATTAGGGTATTAGGTATATGAAAAGAATCAATTCAATCAAGCCCTATCTTGACCAAATACAATCCAAAAAGTCAATGCAAATGCATATTTTGTTGGAAAGGGTTTCAAACTGTAACACCCATATTTTTATATCACACGAGCGGAAGCAATTTTTTTTTTCTGGGAGTGTCACAAACATGATAACCTTGCAATAAAAGTAAATGAAACACTTTGCAAAACTAGTAAAACTGATTCATACATAGCTTTTTGTCAACATAAAACTACATCATGTTTATGTATAAGTTCATAATAAAAAGATGTCAAATACTCAGGATCATCTAGGTAGATGGCACCCCACTAGGAAAGCTTGAAAGTCTCTTAGGCCTTTGCTGGTCCCTTTGTTCTTCAATTTCTCCAAAACCTGCGGACATTGCGTCCCCAGCCATGCATTGGGAAAAACTGTCGTTAGAGTAAGTGGCATGAGTATTCTAAAATATACATTGCTAAGGAATTGAAATATTACAAAAGCTTCTTGAACATCATAAATATGAAACGAACATTTAACTCTGATTAAATCTAGAAACATATTATCTCTTATTACTCAAACTCTTATTTTCTATTCTTTCTTTTCTGGAGACCTATACTATGGGTCTCATGGCCTACGCCAAAGTGTCTGGATCATAAATATCTTATCTGAACTCCTCTCATCACACTTGTGGATGAGATTACAGACATGCTCTAATCTTAAGTATCTTTTACTTATGATTTTTAATCTATTTGTGGCCACCATTATATAATAAGTCCTCCTCTGTTGACACAGAAGTGTCCTCTATGGTGCAACACACCCTCTGTTGGCACAACGTGCCCTCTGTTGACACAAAAGTGTCCTCTATGGTGCAACGCACCCTCTGTTAGCATAACATGCCCTCTGTGACACCCGCAGTGTCTGGCGCAACGCGCCCTCTGAATCATCCCGGGACTCTCTGGTGAGGACTTATTATATAATGTATTATGTGAAGGTTTTGAATTAATTATCTTAAGTCTATCTTTACTAAACTCTGAATCTGAACTTATCTGAAACAGAGTACTCAACACGTACTTAGTTTTGAATCTAAAATCTGAATGTGAATCTCTGCTCTTTAAAATCTGAATCTGAATCTTTGCTCTTATATTATGCACTAAATCTATATATGAATGAAAACATGTACCTCAATTACTACATAATTGAGAATGGGTCCATAACCCTTATCATGTATCTTTATTCTATATTAGTCTACCCCTACAATGAGTAGTCCAAGTTTGACTCTAAGCCTGATGTTCTCATTATATGGGTAAAGTTTATTCTGGAACTCTGAGTTGGTCAAATTACTTTACTTATACCAATTATATGATAAATAAATCTAATGTCTTATGAGAAAGGATCTAAACTAAATATGGATATACAAAGTATATGAGAGTTCTCAAGTATCAAATATCTATAAGAATGTTATTTCTGACAAGGTGACTCAATTTCTATAAAATCTCATTATGTCTGATCTCAATACACTCGTATAACTTAAATCTTAAATCTTAAAGTAGAAATCATATAAAGTCTCATCCTACGATCTTAATCATGACTTAATGTCTCATAATATGATAATATCATCATAAACTCATGTTACAACATATTCAGATCCCAATAGTACCTTTATCTTGAAAATTGGGCCATGGTCTACCATGTACATCACTCATATTCTCACATGATATTTAACTTCTTAAACACTAATCTTGCTAAGGAATCCATTTCACTGCTTAATTCTTATATCGCTACATATATAAGAAACCTTGATGACATGTTCCTACTTGAATTCTTATCAAACCATTATATCTATTAATGAGCGGAATCTTAACAATATGTTCTACTTGAAATCTCAATACCTAATTACATATATGTATATATAAGGGACACTACTAACATATTTATACTTAAAATACTAATACATGGTTATATCACATAACCATGGGAGGGTGGCAGACTTATTTTTGTTTCATATCTCGTAGTCTTGAGTATCCATATGGAATATCTTTAAGGAATATGATAGAAATATATGCTCTTATCCTTCTTATGAACTTAACTCGTGATCTAGAATCATTCCGTGAATCATCACTACTTAAGGTGTTGAGTATATGAAATCCTACAATCATCAGGACATAAAATCTTTCTTACATATTTAACGTAGAATGTAGGGCATGAAGGTCTTATCTAAGAAGCATGTAAATGTACTTGGTTTGATAAACATAAATACTCATGGGCATGAACCACTTACCTCTTGTACAGATGGCATCGATAAGGAAGTCTCGACTCCAAGTTCCATAACTTTAATAATCTGGATATCATCATAGTTTTATCAGTCCAAGCCTATATTCTCTCTTTCTATTTCTAAATCTCAAAACCCCATCTTCCTAACTACATATACCAAGTTAGGGTTCTTATTTAGACTAAAAATAACTTTAATCTAAAATCACCATAAAATCTTGGTGTTAAAATAAAATAAAACTCATACTATATAATAACTACTATCTTTATACTCAAATAAGACATAAATCGTCTTATGCACTAATATGAACATATACTTCATATAATGAGAATAATTCTCAAACATAGTCATATATTCTAAACTCACTGACTCAATTAGGAAATCAAAGTAGAATACCATCACATTACTAATATCAAGCCGAAATGGCCATACATATATCACTTATAGTGTTAGGATAATCATTTATTATTCTTTCATAATGGCTACTCGTCTAAAACTAAATAGTAATATTATAGCACAAGAAACTTCATCAAATATCTAGAAAAGTATTCATATAATGTAGGAATGACCATGTGTTAAAATATCAGGTCATTTAAAAATCATATCATGGGTGAAATACCCAAAATACCCTTATTAGGGTTTATATCAAAATCTCAATAAAACTTCATATAATAGAGATCAGACTTTGAAATCATGTTAAGAATATCATGATACACATTCAATAAAATGTACATGAATTTCTAAATTCGTTTGCTATTTTTAATTGACAAAACATCAAAATCATTTAGTTTTAGCTACCCAACACATAATAAATAACATACGTCCAAAACACATCCTGGAGATATTTTTAGAATATAGTACCTTCGAAAAGCTTTCTATTGATACCTTATATGTCCAGAAAGGATAATGAAATATCAAGTTATGATTTTTTGAATATGTTACCTCATCATCCATTCTCGGCCTTCGGAAGTCAATCCAACGGCTTAGGGGCATCAGAAAATTTCCTCAGCCCAGGCGGATCCGCCTTCTTCACCCGGTGGAAAGGGAGCGGTTTCCCCTGTTTCACGCCCAAAACAGAATGGCGGTTTGGAGAGCCCGACGGCTGGTGACCATGGCATCCGTGCGCGAGGTGAAGCCCTCTTTGGCTGCGGCTTGGCTCGCTTGGATGTGTGGTGCCGCCGATGGTAAAGGAAGGGGGCACGATCAAAGGTCAAAGTGGAAGAATCGATAGCCTCTGCCTATAGTCGACCTATCCATCCCCCCCTCGATCTCCTTTTCTACTTCACTATTTTGTGTTAAACCCTAGATCTAGGCGTGTGACAGCCTACCCTAGAGATTTGTGCTGTTTTTATAGCCTCCGATCCGAAGACGGTTGTGTGGATTCCTCCATTCAAGGAGGCTCTGCTCGGACCCTGAAAACAGGGGTCGCGGCCTCCAGTCCGCGTGGACTGGGGTCGCCCCCTTTTTTATTTTCTTCTTCTTTTGCATAAAAGTCCACATTAAAGAAATAATTATTATGTCCACATACTAATTTCATTTGAGTCCAAACTTTGGAATTGAGATGGTCTTTTCATTATCTTTCTTTGAGTATGAGATTAGGTCAAAACTAAATAGATAGACACTCCACATTTACTTTTTAAGTAAAAACTAGATAAATACCAAATTAATTATCTAGGTCTCTAGATATTTTAAAATCATTCAAAATTTTACTGATAACCTTACATTTTAATTCTACATCTATGAAAAATATCTTGAGCATTTATCATGACCATGAAACACTAAATCTCCAAATTTTCACTCCAAGGACCCATATGTAAGCTGTGATTGGCCCAAATAAGCTAAAATTGGACTCTCGGGAACATGGCGAATTCCATGGTCTTATAAAGGGTCCACGAGCTTAATTATATTCCAAATCATGAAGATAAGTCTTAAATCAATATAATTTCTCAATTGAAGCTCGAGTATGACTGGTGTGAGATCAATATCTCTTTAGTTACATAACATGAAGACCTAAGCTAGGTCTAAGGCTCAAACCATGAACTTGACTCATCATATTATATATTCGTCGCCTTATTGTTCATAGGAATAATTCATTTGTATTCATATACAACCGACTACAATCATACACATTTAAGTCATTATGTGTATATTGGTTGATGAGATGGCTTGTATTACACATTTTGTGAACTTAATTACGTACCTATCTATGATTATGTTCATTACATCCCTTGGCATGCCTTTACGAGCAAACCCCACATTAAAGGCTTACTTTAGCTATGAAATTGAGGATGTTACAATTCTACCCACCTTAAAATAAATTTCGTCCTCGAAATTTCTATAGGCTACTACCCACCTTAGGGTTCTGCTTACCTCTTAATTTATTGTAAGTCACACTTATGTTCAAACTTTTGCATGAAAAGGGATATGTAATGTATTTCACTAAATGATTATGTGAGCATTATTTGTTACCTTGGTCTATTACTCAACTCATACTTAAGGTCTATGAAGTTGAACTGGTCTCTACACTTAGGGCATCTGACTCAACCTTGTCATGAATTTCAAACATTAGTTGCACATGACTGTCTAATCTAAGGTCCTTTAGGTAACTCCTACATTCCTAGATATGTAGTGATCAGGCACATACCTAGAGATGTGGGATCTTGAGATGCTATCTCTCACTCACCCACTGATACATGTGTCGTATACCACATGGACCAGTAAGAAATGAGAGATGCATAAAAGTCTAGTGCCTATGATATTCCTCTTCAATTCTCAATTGGCTGGCCATAACCATTGAGGATGGAGAAGCAACATAATTAGCTAGGGTTAGGCTGAAAATGAGGCCTAGAATATAAACATTTCCCTTGGACATCTCTATTTCTCCTAAGGTGAAAACTATTGGTCATTCTAGGTCATTGTATCGTTCTATGGGAATCTATCCCTAAACTCTAATCTCTTATCTTCATCATAGGGTGACTATGAGAATCATATTCTGCCTAGTGGCCATTTACCAAATTGCTCTGATACCATATTGTAACACCCATATTTTTATATCACATGAGCGGAAGCAATTTTTTTTTCTGGGAGTGTCACAAACATGATAACCATTGCAATAAAAGTAAATGAAACACTTTGCAAAACTAGTAAAACTGATTCATACATAGCTTGTTGTCAACATAAAACTACATCATGTTTATGTATAAGTTCATAATAAAAAGATGTCAAATACTCAGGATCATCTAGGTAGATGGTACCCCACTAGGCAAGCTTGAAAGTCTCTTAGGCCTTTGCTGGTCCCTTTGTTCTTCAATTGCTCCAAAACTCGCAGACATTGCGTCCCCAGCCATGCATTGGGAAAAACTGTCGTTAGAGTAAGTGGCATGAGTATTCTAAAATATACATTGCTAAGGAATTGAAATATTACAAAAGATTCTTGAACAACATAAATATGAAATGAACATTTAACTCTGATTAAATCTAGAAACATATTATCTCTTATTACTCAAACTCTTATTTTCTATTCTTTCTTTTCTGGAGACCTATACTCTGGGTCTCATGGCCTACGCCAAAGTGTCTGGATCATAAATATCTTATCTGAACTCCTCTCATCACACTTGTGGATGAGATTACAGACATGCTCTAATCTTAAGTATCTTTTACTTACGATTTTTAATCTATTTGTGGCCACCATTATACAATAAGTCCTCCTCTGTTGAAACCGAAGTGTCCTCTATGGTGAAACACACCCTCTGTTGGCACAACGTGCCCTCTGTTGACACAAAAGTGTCCTCTATGGTGCAACGCACCCTCTGTTGGCATAACATGCCCTCTGTGACACCCGCAGTGTCTGGCGCAACGCGCCCTCTGAATCATCCCGGGACTCTCTGGTGAGGACTTATTATATAATGTATTATTAGAAGGTTTTGAATTAATTATCTTAAGTCTATCTTTACTAAACTCTGAATCTGAACTTATCTGAAACAGAGTACTCAACACGTACTTAGTTTTGAATCTAAAATCTAAATGTGAATCTCTACTCTTTAAAATCTGAATCTGAATCTTTTCTCTTATATTATGCACTAAATCTATATATGAATGAAAACATGTACCTCAATTACTACATAATTGAGAATGGGTCCATAACCCTTATCATGTATCTTTATTCTATATCAGTCTACCCCTACAATGAGTAGTCCAAGTCTGACTCTAAACCTTATGTTCTCATTATATGGGTAAAGTTTATTCTGGAACTCTGAGTTGGTCAAATTACTTTACTTATACCAATTATATGATAAATAAATCTAATGTCTTATGAGAAAGGATCTAAACTAAATATGGATATACAAAGTATATGAGAGTTCTCAAGTATCAAATATCTATAAGAATGTTATTTCTGACAAGGTGACTCAATTTCTATAAAACTCATTATGTCTGATCTCAATACACTCATATAACTTAAATCTTAAATCTTAAAGTAGAAATCATATAAAGTCTCATCCTACGATCTTAATCATGACTTAATGTCTCATAATATGATAATATCATCATAAACTCATGTTACAACATATTCAGATCCCAATAGTACCTTTATCTTGAAAATTGGGCCATGGTCTACCATGTACATCACTCATATTCTCACATGATATTTAACTTCTTAAACACTAATCTTGCTAAGGAATCCATTTCACTGCTTAATTCTTATATCGCTACATATATAAGAAACCTTGATGATATGTTCCTTCTTGAATTCTTATCAAACCATTATATCTATTAATGAGCGGAATCTTAACAATATGTTCTACTTGAAATCTCAATACCTAATTACATATATGTATATATAAGGGACACTACTAACATATTTATACTTAAAATCCTAATACATGGTTATATCACATAACCATGGGAGGGTGGCAGACTTATTTTTGTTTCATATCTCGTAGTCTTGAGTATCCATATGGAATATCTTTAAGGAATATGATAGAAATATATGCTCTTATCCTTCTTATGAACTTAACTCGTGATCTAGAATCATTCAGTGAATCATCACTACTTAAGGTGTTGAGTATATGAAATTCTACAAATATCAACACATAAAATCTTTCTTACATATTTAAAGTAGAATGTAGGGCATGAATGTCTTATCTAAGAAGCATGTAAATGTACTTGGTTTGATAAACATAAATACTCATGGGCATGAACCACTTACCTCTTGTACATATGGCATCGATAAGGAAGTCTCGACTCCAAGTTCCATAACTTTAATAATCTGGATATCATCATAGTTTTATCAGTCCAAGCCTATATTCTCTCTTTCTATTTCTAAATCTCAAAACCCCATCTTCCTAACTACATATACCAACTTAGGGTTCTTATTTAGACTAAAAATAACTATAATCTAAAATCACCATAAAATCTTGGCGTTAAAATAAAATAAAACTCATACTATATAATAACTATTATCTTTATACTCAAATAAGACATAAATCGTCTTATGCACTAATATGAACGTATACTTCATATAATGAGAATAATTCTCAAACATAGTCACATATTCTAAACTCACTGACTCAATTAGGAATTCAAAATAGAATACCATCACATTACTAATATCAAGACGAATTGTCCATACATATATCACTTATAGTGTTAGGATAATCATTTATTATTCTTTCATAATGGCTACTCGTCTAAAACTAAATACTAATATTATAGCACAAGAAACTTCATCAAATATCTAGAAAAGTATTCATATAATGTAGGAATGACCATGTGTTAAAATATCATGTCATTTAAAAATCATATCATGGGTGAAATACCCAAAATACCCTTATTAGGGTTTATATCGAAATCTCAATAAAACTTCATATAATAGAGATCAGACTTTGAAATCATGTTAAGAATATCATGATACACATTCAATAAAATTTACATGAATTTCTAAATTCGTTTGCTATTTTTAATTGACAAAACATCAAAATCATTTAGTTTTAGCTACCCAACACATAATAAATAACATACGTCCAAAACACATCCTGGAGATATTTTTAGAATATAGTACCTTCGAAAAGCTTTCTATTGATACCTTATATGTCCAGAAAGGATAATGAAATCTCAAGTTATGATTTTTTGAATATGTTACCTCATCATCCATTCTCGGCCTTCGGAAGTCGATCCAACGGCTTAGGGGCATCAGAAAATTTCCTCAGCCCAGGCGGATCCGCCTTCTTCACCCGATGGAAAGGGGGCGTTTTCCCCTATTTCACGCCCAAAACAGAACGGCGGTTTGGAGAGCCCGGCGGCTGGTGACCATGGCATCCGTGCGCTAGGTGAAGCCCTCTTTGGCTGCGGCTTGGCTCGCTTGGATGGGTGGCGCCGCCGATGGTAAAGGAAGGGGGCATGATCAAAGGTCAAAGTGGAAGAATCGATAGCCACCACCTATAGTCGGCCTATCCATCCCCCCCTCGATCTCCTTTTCTACTTCACTATTTTGTGTTAAACCCTAGATCTAGGCGTGTGACATCCTACCCTAGAGATTTGTGCTGTTTTTATAGCCTCCGATCCGAAGACGGTTGTGTGGATTCCTCCCTTCAAGGAGGCTCTGCTCGGACCCTGAAAACAGGGGTCGCGGCCTCCAGTCCGCGTGGACTGGGGTCGCCCCCTTTTTTATTTTCTTCTTCTTTTGCATAAAAGACCACATTAAAGAAATAATTATTATGTCCACATACTAATTTCATTTGAGTCCAAACTTTGGAATTGAGATGGTCTTTTCATTATCTTTCTTTGAGTATGAGATTAGGTCAAAACTAAATAGATAGACACTCCACATTTACTTTTTAAGTAAAAACTAGATAAATACCAAATTAATTATCTAGGTCTCTAGATATTTTAAAATCATTCAAAATTTTACTGATAACCTTACATTTTAATTCTACATCTATGAAAAATATCTTGAGCATTTATCATGACCATGAAACACTAAATCTCCAAATTTGCACTCCAAGGACCCATATGTAAGCTGTGATTGGCCCAAATGAGCTAAAATTGGACTCTCGGGCACATGGCTCATTCCATGGTCTTACAAAGGGTCCATGAGCTTAATTATATTCCAAATCATGAAGATAAGTCTTAAATCAATATAATTTCTCAATTGAAGCTCGAGTATGACTGGTGTGAGATCAATATCTCTTTAGTTACATAACATGAAGACCTAAGCTAGGTCTAAGGCTCAAACCATGAACTGGACTCATCATATTATATATTTGTCGCCTTATTATTCATAGGAATAATTCATTTGTATTCATATACAACCGAATACAATCATACACATTTAAGTCATTATGTGTTTATTGGTTGATGAGATGGCTTGTATTACACATTTTGTGAACTTAATTACGTACCTATCTATGATTATGTTCATTACATCCCTTGGCATGCCTTTACGAGCAAACCCCACATTAAAGGCTTACTTTAGCTATGAAATTGAGGATGTTACAATTCTACCCACCTTAAAATAAATTTCGTCCTCGAAATTTCTATAGGCTACTACCCACCTTAGGGTTCTGCTTACCTCTTAATTTATTGTAAGTCACACTTATGTTCAAACTTTTGCATGAAAAGGGATATGTAATGTATTTCACTAAATGATTATGTGAGCATTATTTGTTACCTTGGTCTATTACTCAACTCATACTTAAGGTCTATGAAGTTGAACTGGTCTCTACCCTTAGGGCATCTGACTCAACCTTGTCATGAATTTCAAACATTAGTTGCACATGACTGTCTAATCTAAGGTCCTTTAGGTAACTCCTACATTCCTAGATATGTGGTGATCAGGCACATACCTAGAGATGTGGGATCTTGAGATGCTATCTCTCACTCACCCACTGATACATGTGTCCCATACCACATGGACCAGTAAGAAATGAGAGATGCATAAAAGTCTAGTGCCTATGATATTCCTCTTCAATTCTCAATTGGATGGCCATAACCATTGAGGATGGAGAAGCAACATCATTAGCTAGGGTTAGGTTGAAAATGAGGCCTAGAATATAAACATTTCCCTTGGACATCTCTATTTCTCCTAAGGTGAAAACTATTGGTCATTCTAGGTCATTGTATCGTTCTATGGGAATCTATCCCTAAACTCTAATCTCTTATCTTCATCATAGGGTGACTATGAGAATCATATTCTGCCTAGTGGCCATTTACCAAATTGCTCTGATACCATATTGTAACACCCATATTTTTATATCACATGAGCGGAAGCAATTTTTTTTTATGGGAGTGTCACAAACATGATAACCATTGCAATAAAAGTAAATGAAACACTTTGCAAAACTAGTAAAACTGATTCATACATAGCTTTTTGTCAACATAAAACTACATCATGTTTATGTATAAGTTCATAATAAAAAGATGTCAAATACTCAGGATCATCTAGGTAGATGGCACCCTACTAGGCAAGCTTGAAAGTCTCTTAGGCCTTTGCTGGTCCCTTTGTTCTTCAATTGCTCCAAAACCTGCGGACATCACGTCCCCAACCATGCATTGGGAAAAACTATCGTTAGAGTAAGTGGCATGAGTATTCTAAAATATACATTGCTAAGGAATTGAAATATTACAAAAGATTCTTGAACATCATAAATATGAAACGAACATTTAACTCTGATTAAATCTAGAAACATATTATCTCTTATTACTCAAACTCTTATTTTCTATTCTTTCTTTTCTGGAGACCTATACTCTGGGTCTCATGGCCTACGCCAAAGTGTCTGGATCATAAATATCTTATTTGAACTCCTCTCATCACACTTGTGGATGAGATTACAGACATGCTCTAATCTTAAGTATCTTTTACTTACAATTTTTAATCTATTTGTGGCCACCATTATACAATAAGTCCTCCTCTGTTGACACCAAAGTGTCCTCTATAGTGCAACGCACCCTCTGTTGGCACAACGTGCCCTCTGTTGACACAAAAATGTCCTCTATGGTGCAACGCACCCTCTGTTGGCATAACATGCCCTCTGTGACACCCGCAGTGTCTGGCGCAACGCGCCCTCTGAATCATCCCGGGACTCTCTGGTGAGGACTTATTATATAATGTATTATGTGAAGGTTTTGAATTAATTATCTTAAGTCTATCTTTACCAAACTCTGAATCTGAACTTATCTGAAACTGAGTACTCAACACGTACTTAGTTTTGAATCTAAAATCTGAATGTGAATCTCTGCTCTTTAAAATCTGAATCTGAATCTTTGCTCTTATATTATGCACTAAATCTATATATGAATGAAAACATGTACCTCAATTACTACATAATTGAGAATGGGTCCATAACCCTTATCATGTATCTTTATTCTATATTAGTCTACCCCTACAATGAGTAGTCCAAGTTTGACTCTAAACCTGATGTTCTCATTATATGGGTAAAGTTTATTCTGGAACTCTGAGTTGGTCAAATTACTTTACTTATACCAATTATATGATAAATAAATCTAATGTCTTATGAGAAAGGATCTAAACTAAATATGGATATACAAAGTATATGAGAGTTCTCAAGTATCAAATATCTATAAGAATGTTATTTCTGACAAGGTGACTCAATTTCTATAAAATCTCATTATGTCTGATCTCAATACACTCGTATAACTTAAATCTTAAATCTTAAAGTAGAAATCATATAAAGTCTCATCCTACGATCTTAATCATGACTTAATGTCTCATAATATGATAATATCATCATAAACTCATGTTACAACATATTCAGATCCCAATAGTACCTTTATCTTGAAAATTGGGCCATGGTCTACCATGTACATCACTCATATTCTCACATGATATTTAACTTCTTAAACACTAATCTTGCTAAGGAATCCATTTCACTGCTTAATTCTTATATCGCTACATATATAAGAAACCTTGATGACATGTTCCTACTTGAATTCTTATCAAACCATTATATCTATTAATGAGCGGAATCTTAACAATATGTTCTACTTGAAATCTCAATACCTGATTACATATATGTATATATAAGGGACACTACTAACATATTTATACTTAAAATCCTAATACATGGTTATATCACATAACCATGGGAGGGTGGCAGACTTATTTTTGTTTCATATCTCGTAGTCTTGAGTATCCATATGGAATATATTTAAGGAATATGATAGAAATATATGCTCTTATCCTTCTTATGAACTTAACTCGTGATCTAGAATCATTCCGTGAATCATCACTACTTAAGGTGTTGAGTATATGAAATTCTACAATCATCAGGACATAAAATCTTTCTTACATATTTAACGTAGAATGTAGGGCATGAAGGTCTTATCTAAGAAGCATGTAAATGTACTTGGTTTGATAAACATAAATACTCATGGGCATGAACCACTTACCTCTTGTACATATGGCATCGATAAGGAAGTCTCGACTCCAAGTTCCATAACTTTAATAATCTGGATATCATCATAGTTTTATCAGTCCAAGCCTATATTCTCTCTTTCTATTTCTAAATCTCAAAACCCCATCTTCCTAACTACATATACCAACTTAGGGTTCTTATTTAGACTAAAAATAACTTTAATCTAAAATCACCATAAAATCTTGGTGTTAAAATAAAATAAAACTCATACTATATAATAAGTATTATCTTTATACTCAAATAAGACATAAATCGTCTTATGCACTAATATGAACATATACTTCATATAATGAGAATAATTCTCAAACATAGTCATATATTCTAAACTCACTGACTCAATTAGGAAATCAAAGTATAATACCATCACATTACTAATATCAAGCCGAAATGGCCATACATATATCACTTATAGTGTTAGGATAATCATTTATTATTCTTTCATAATGGCTACTCGTCTAAAACTAAATACTAATATTATAGCACAAGAAACTTCATCAAATCTCTAGAAAAGTATTCATATAATGTAGGAATGACCATGTGTTAAAATATCAGGTCATTTAAAAATCATATCATGGGTGAAATACCCAAAATACCCTTATTAGGGTTTATATCAAAATCTCAATAAAACTTCATATAATAGAGATCAAAATTTGAAATCATGTTAAGAATATCATGATACACATTCAATAAAATGTACATGAATTTCTAAATTCGTTTGCTATTTTTAATTGACAAAACATCAAAATCATTTAGTTTTAGCTACCCAACACATAATAAATAACATACGTCCAAAACACATCCTGGAGATATTTTTAGAATATAGTACCTTCAAAAAGCTTTCTATTGATACCTTATATGTCCAGAAAGGATAATGAAATATCAAGTTATGATTTTTTGAATATGTTACCTCATCATCCATTCTCGGCCTTCGGAAGTCAATCCAACGGCTTAGGGGCATCAGAAAATTTCCTGAGCATTTATCATGACCATGAAACACTAAATCTCCAAATTTGCACTCCAAGGACCCATATGCAAGCTATGATTGGCCCAAATGAGCTAAAATTGGACTCTCGGGCACATGGCGCATTCCATGGTCATACAAAGGGTCCATGAGCTTAATTATATTCCAAATCATGAAGATAAGTCTTAAATCAATATAATTTCTCAATTGAAGCTCAAGTATGACTGGTGTGAGATCAATATCTCTTTAGTTACATAACATGAAGACCTAAGCTAGGTCTAAGGCTCAAACCATGAACTGGACTCATCATATTATATATTCGTCGCCTTATTGTTCATAGGAATAATTCATTTGTATTCATATACAACCGACTACAATCATACACATTTAAGTCATTATGTGTATATTGGTTGATGAGATGGCTTGTATTACACATTTTGTGAACTTAATTACGTACCTATCTATGATTATGTTCATTACATCCCTTGGCATGCCTTTACGAGCAAACCCCACATTAAAGGCTTACTTTAGCTATGAAATTGAGGATGTTACACAAACACTTGTCTAAACCTAGTTCTCGACCATCTAGGTTCTAGTCTAGAGGCTAAGTCAAACCTAGTTCTTATAGAATAACTTCTTTTTAGGGTAGGTTCTAGTCTAGAGGCTAAGTCAAACCTAGTTCTTATAAAACAACTATTTCTAGGGTTTAAAGTGCAAGGCGATATTTAGTTGTATATTTCATGGTGAACAATTGTCAGGTGTAGCTATTGTTCATGCTCTACTACCAGCTGTAACGTCCTCAGATTACCTTCCCAAAACCCCATGGGGATGAGAAGAAAAAATCCAAAAACTTTAATCAATCGTATCAAAGTGCATTGCGGAAGCAATATGCAGATACATGAACAAACAAATACAACCATACACCATAAAATTCTCAACATTCAACATGTAATTTTTTTACAAAATGAATTATTACAAATTACAATTACATATTAAAATAAGAACTTTACATGAGTCTGAACATGTATGCTAGGATCTTAGACAATATGTACAACCTATACATTGCTCACTTCCTATTCTTTTGTCACATTCTAGCTCTAAACTTAAAACATAAATGAAACAACGGATCAACACATGAGGTGTTGTGTACGTATGTAGAAAGATACATACTAATATGATTGCATAATTAATATAATTTGAGAAAGAAAAGACAGAGTAAAAGAAAACATTATTTAATGTAAAAATCAGGTAAACACATGTTTTTAGATGTCTTTTGATGGGATTGTATTACTAAGTGGTGTCACACTTCATTTTTCTACGCCCCTTGGGATATGGGGATCCCCGCTCCTTGGGCTATGCGACGTGCATACCTTATATTTAGAAAGAGAGAGAGATAGATAGATAGAGAGAATGTAAACACTTAATAGCTATAAACCATCCATATTCTTTGTTGTTCTTAATGACATGGTGAAGATCAATACTATAATCATATTACATCCAAGCAATATTCTTAAATAAGAACAAGCAATACATCATAAATATTTCACACAAGAGAACTAGTCATATACTTAGATAATGCCCACATACATAACTTTAGAGATTCCTATTTATATTTTGGACCATCAACATCTTTAGGTCATCACCTGATTAATAATAATTAATCGTCATTAATACCTGGCTCGTTAATATGAATGATATTTAGCTCCATATCAGGGTTTGGGTAAACCTAGGTTCCAATGATCTGAAACATGTGTCTGGTATTTTTCTACTGATCATGATATCATATTAAGGTTTTGATCAAATTTCATATTTTTCTGATGATTGTGCTATTTTCTAAAATTAATATGAGGCTAGAAATAGCTAACTAGTCATTAATGAGGAAATACCTATTATGTTGGCATAAGACTAAACCAGAATCCGAATTTATTATACATGTGATATTAGGATTCCACAAGATTTTTCTCAGATTTAAAATTCATCATTTGCTAATTGTTTTAGTAAAAAATCCTAAAAAGGAGCATTGTAATCTAAATTAAATATCATCATTGAAAGTTATTAAAGGGTTTGATCTAGGTATCCAGTAATAAAGTGGGAATATTTATGAATCTATGAGTATCTTTCAGGCATTTTTTGGCAAAGGGAGCTATACTCTACGAACTATCTATGATATATATGTTTTTTGAGAATATCTGGGCAATTATCTATTGAGGAATTTTTCCACTCCTCGAATCTCCTTTGGAGGGGCTTGGATTCCCTCCATGTAGCCTTGTAGGGGAGTTCATACTTACAGCTCCCTGCTTCACCCTGGTCTGAGTGAACCGACTGCACAATTAGGCACTAGGTCAGTTGCCTACTCGCCCTCTGGACCTTATCATTCTCACCTCCACATGAGATCTCATCATCCTTGATTCATCTATAGATGGAGTAGATCTTTGTCTTTGGCACAAAGATTAGATGAGTTAGAACATCATGGCTCTTCGATGCCCACCTCGACATGGGGGGGGGGGGGTTCATGTAGCTTTTACAAGGTGTGAGGGGGCCTGGTGGTACCTAATATCCAAAGGCAACATTTTGTTTGTGGAGCCGTCATGAAAGTGAATCGTCAGTGAGAAGTGTAGGGAGTCAGGTCTCCTTCTAGGATAGGAAAGGGACCATCAGAACCATCATGGATTTCAGTATTGGTGGCTTGTCGATGAGGACTGCTCCTAGCTATCTTTGTGATCCCAATTCCCACTACTGTTGGGACAGAAACTGGAGGGAATACATGGCATCTGGAACCTCCCTCCCCAAAAGTAAAGCCACCATTATCTTCCTTTAATCTTGTGGAGTCAAGGAAGCTAGGTAACCATGTCGTGGATTCTTTGAAGTCAGGAAGGCTAGACAAGGACGTGCAAGTCTCCATCAAAATGAATTTGGTGTAGGCAGTGGTTCTGTTGGGTGGTGGGTAGGAGTAGTGCGGAGAGGTTTTTCCACCCTAGAGTGTGAAACTCAAGCCAATGACATTAGGGAATCTTACGATGCCTCTTGCAGCTCGTCCCGGTGGAGATGGGAAGAAGGGAGTAGGAGTTGATCTCTTAATCCTGGTTACCACACTACACTGGCAAGTGGTCATTAGGATCCTAGTAGCACAGTAGATTCAAACAATCTCACCAATGTTCCCAGATTTCTAGTGAGGACTCCCTCTTCTAGATCCAAGGAAAATGGCCACATGCTCCCCACTTTTCATATCTAGATGATGGTGCACTCTCCATTGGATCTGTAACTATCATACAACATCACACCATGCTGCCAAGCTAAAAGCCGTGCCCAAAAAATGGGAATGAGGCAGCGTGACACCTCACAATCTAGATACTCTATGATTAAAGAATAAAATTTGACCATATTTATATCATAAAATGTCTACAACTTCAACTAATTGTATCTCTATATAGGAATCACCAATCACCTTGACATTTAAGAGAAATCTCTTCTATTATATAATCTCTCTTCTAGAAAAGTTTGAGACCAGAACCCAACTATTTTTTCATGTAAATAAATTCCTCAAGCAACCTAATAAATGAATATATAAACCTTGATATCAATTAAAATAATCATCACATATTGATCAAACAAGTCCATAAAAATTGTAATGATACTAAAATACCTCAAGGCTCATCAACTAACTACTTTATCTCCTTGTGACTACTAAATGGACATACACCAAGTGGATCGATAAAGCCATTCATTATGATTGAAATCATTTAGGGGTCTTCATCATCAAAATATCTTGAATCTTACTATTTAGGTGAAAGTAATTCAAAATTGATGAATCAATTCCTAAATTAGAGTTCGACCATATACACAACATTCATAGTCTTCAAATATTATATTGGGTATCGAGTACCTAAAATCTGGGGTTATCACAAACACCCATCTGTCTATTCTATCTGCTTATTCAATACTCCTCTGTATGTAATAGGGGCATACTAATGTATACAACAAAATTATACCTATATGAACAACAAGTAATCTTATAAACCATTCAAGAAAAAATAAAAATATGAACTTTTAAGTCAAATAAAGGAGATATTCACATCTTCCTTCCATACCCCCTACTATCCACTTTCCACCTAGAGACAAAATGAAATGTCTAATTTTGACATACTTTTCACGCACCCTAGTGTCAGATCATATGCATACTTGTTATTCTAAGGGATCATTTAAACTCTCATAAAACTCTTAGATGCGATCAATATGAGGAGAGTGATGAGAAAATGTTTTTGAGAAACTAAATTGGGAACAAAGACGTGTCTATATGTGTATCGCGATCTCAAAAAGTTAGATATGTTGGCCATATTAGGTGGTAGGGAACCCTCCATGATGTGAAAATGAGGCAATCACATGGGTTGAAAGTATTCATTTGGTGATAGTTTTAGATTTTATGCTACTTGAGGACTTTGTATTTTATGCTACTTGAGGACGAGCAATGATTACATTTATGATTATTTGATGAATGCACATTCATCATATTTTTAGTCACATTTCTAGCCTAGTTTTGAATTTGGATTTCACATTTTTGGTTATCTCTTACTCTATTCCAATTTGGTAGGGTTTTGACATAATTACTTGATTAAGTGGCACCTACAAGCTTTAGTCTCTACACAAGCTAGGGTGATAGTCCCATTGAGTGATCGATGAGACAAAATCAAAACTTTACCAATGTTAGATTTTTCATCAATCTGGTGTCTTGCTGACATCCTCAGATTGGCATTGATACGTGTCCTGATCAATTTGCATTCTGATCGAATGACAAGGCATCAATCAATGATGTGTGATGATGGGTTTCTTTCTCAATTAACCTCCATCCAAAGATACCCCTACCATGAAGGTTGATGATGTTGGATCTAGGGCTCTAGAGGGGTGGGGGTGAATAGAGATTCAAAATTCTCACAAGAAAAGTTAGAACTTCAAATTATATCAATTGAAACCAAATGCTAAAACTGAATATGAGGTCTTATCTAAACAAGCATAGCAAGGATGAGAGAAATTGAAACAAACACTTGGACAAGGTATTTAGAGTGGTTCCAATCTCCAAACTAGGAGACTGTCGGTCCACTACCTAGAGAGGCCAACCTCTAGGACTTTGCAACCCATGTATACTTATATTCCATTATGAGACATACAAGAAGACCACCTTACATCCAAGGTCTTACCTATCCAAGAGCTAGTCTTCTTCCTCACAATAGGTCTTACCCACTCTTGCAAGCAACTCGATTCCTTCTCCTAGGACATCTCCTCCTTGCAACAAGTCTTCATACTTGAGGATTTACCCACCAAGTTCCTTGGATCTTCCGCTTTGTCCTTCTCCTTCACTTGGAGAAGATCTTCACACCTTGTTCAACCTTGAAGAAGAAGAACAACTACTCCTTCACTTGGAGAAGATCACTTCAACATTTTCTCTTTGAGAAAGAGGATTGAGAGGTGGAAAGATGGAGAGTTTTACAAGGTAACAATGAGGTAGCTCTCTTACAACATGCCTAACTCACTCATAATCATGAAATGCTATGTAAATGAGAGAGAGAAATGGGCTCAAAGGATTGTAGCACACTTAACTATAGAAAGGACCAAATATATCATGAATGAGAAACCTTAGAATGAACTCCAAGAGGTCCTATTTATAGATGGGGGTGTTCCTTTGAGTGTGGGATCACTTAAGAAAAAAATCCATTTTACAACTTCCAACATATCTATTTCGTTCCTAACAACTCTCCAATGGTTGTAATCAATTTTTTTGCATTTTCCGTACAGTGCATTCGGTCAAGTTTCAAGAAAGGTAACTCAAACGATCCACTATCTGACAAAGCTAATTTTCAAACTATCGATCGATTTTGTCCTGGGGTAACTCGACTGATCACCCAAAAGTCACTTTGGTCAAAAAGTTGGTTGGTCAAATTTTGTGAGTTTACAACTCGACCGATGCAACCATTTCCAAAAATCCATCATGGATCGCTCGAGATTTAAACTCGACTTATTAATGCTGTGCAATTTTTTCCAAAATGATTTTTAAGTGATCAAATGGTGGAATTAAGTGTCCCTAATTTTTTCTCATCTTAGTTACAAGTCCTATCATCAATACAAATGATTACAAAAACATTCTAAGGTAATTTGGAGTGTTTTTTCAAATTTCACATTTGCATTGCTTTTGACTTGAACTTGGACAAGCTAGGGCTTGATGAATTTGATCCTTTTCATATACCTAATGTATGAAATCAATCCTAAACAAACATATTAAATACATATGAATGGAATGGATAAGTCATTATCAAAATATGGACAATGTATAACTCTCAAGTCAACAAATGACTCCACATATCGATTAGATCCCGGTGCATGATAGAACTTATGCATGACAACCTTGGGGACCGATGGTCCACACATGTCAATGAATCTGCATACCGATGACATGCATCATAAAGTAAACCTCATCTACCAACAAGGCTTCTACCCAATGGATTTCCTACCTAATGAATCCATGAAATGAGGAGGCACATGCACCAATGAGATCACTAATCAATGTGGATTTTCAATCGACAAGGTGCCCAACTGATGAGGTTTTTACACAAGTTCTTTGTAATGAAGAATGTGAATTGATGGGAATCTCTGAACAATGCTATACTGACTCATCTTTTTATAGGCTCCAAAGGCATTCATGGCCTCTATTTCAATGGTTTTATGTGTATGGGGAGTTCCAAACCCTAAAATAGGTCTATAAATAGTAGCCTTTATCTCCATGGCAAGGCATTGTCTTTCGGATGCCACATTCCACACTCAACTTTACTTCCAAGTTTCATCAGTTTATCTCATTGATCAATTGACTCAATTGACCAATGATTCTTCCACCTTTAACAAAGCACTAAGGTCGAGACCTCAAAAGAGGCTAAACTAACGATGCCTTGCTCCCATTGATTGATGAATGCCATCACTATTGAATGACCTGCTGCTTCCTTATTGTGAAACATACAATCCACAAAGAAGGGAGATCATGAAGTCCACCTTTGATGAACATCAATGGATGAACCTTGGTACTCTATTGACTACCCTCATATCCAAACTTGAAGATAGGAAACTGCACCTCAAGGATGTGCCTCCATTTCTACTTTGATGATGGATTTATCCGTCTCTTTTCCTATTGTTCTTGTTACTTACATATAGAGCAAGCAATATCCTTTCTAGGGTATCCCCACAATAATATTTTTCTCTATTTATACATCTTAAGTTGTATGAACCATGCTATCTTTTGAATTAAGTGTTTATTTCCTTGCTTTTGTGTTTAGATGACATATATGGATTTTTATCAAATTTTGGATGTAGAGAAATTCTAACCTATGGTCTAGGATATAGTTTGTTTCATTTAAACCCTTGATGAGAACATACAATTGATATTTTTTGAGGTAGTAGGCACACGACCTCTTAGTAATACAACTGTGAGCTAATAGTGATGCCTGTCTGGATATAACCCTCATTCCAAGAGGATTGGATTTACCCGACCTCAGTGTTTGCATGTTCATGCCTGTTTATGATGTGGTAACACAGTGGAAATATGTAGGGTTCAAATATGTGGGGTGAAAATCTCCAAGGCCTATAATGACTCTTGACAACGATTACTACACAAAGCTCTAAAACCAATGAATTAAAATGCTTATGATATAATCCAAAGAGCTCGTAAGGTTATAACACTGAACATAAAACATGAGGATAGAAAGTTAACAAAAATGTGCCATGATCTTAAATTACTTACAGAGGATATTCACAACTTGATATTTACGTGACATCATACTACAATTTTCAAATAATAATTTGAAAGCATAAGATGTACTATAATTAATTTAATACATATTCAACAGTCTATTTGTAAAATGGAGTACTACACTCTTACTCTCTATTGAAGTGTCACAATGTGATAAGGGATAAAGTAATGAAAAACAACGACTATATACTTCATGTTCAGAAACCACATACCTTATATGGAATCTAATATTAGCACATGCCAGTCCACACCTAATATCCTATAAGAACTAAACCAACCACATCAATTCCTTGTATTGAGTCTTGGACCAAGTTAAGGTAGATTAGGGTTTTAGGGTTTCAGGGTTAGATATTGACTTAGGGCATTAGGACTTACTCCTTTTTAGAGTTTTTAGTGTATTAGTGGTGATCAGGTTCACATTATTCAATGTAATATTTTACCAATTCACTATGCTACGATGATGGTTATTCATCCATCCATGACATTTCCCATCCATGATTCATGTTTTTTTAGTGTATATCACATTATATTATTTTTACATATTCATTATGTATATTATACTAACAATTTATTAGAGAAGCAATCACTGTTTAGGGTATAGGATAGGCTAACATGAACTCTATTTGTGGGCACATGATTTAGTTCATTATATTCCATACCATTTCAGGATTTTAATATAAAACTAGGATTTTCAAGTAATATTAGGGATCATGTCATCAAGCATGGTTTGAAGCTAGGCTAGATGTATTCCTTGTTTTAAAAGTCTTTTCACAACTATATTTGTTTATTCTTACATGGTCATATGCATTTATTGTAAAACTTAAAAGTAATGGGGTGTAAGAAAAAATTCATGTGTCATATATTATACATTTAAAGAACTCGACACGACCCTGCTTGGATGAGGTGGTGCCTATGAGAGGCTACCATTTAGTCCTACCTACATTTGTGTTGTGCGCCTTTTTTGGGGAAGTAGAAAGGCATAAAAGATCAATGTTCACTTAAACCAACTAGACAAACAAATGAATAAAAAGGAAAAAGGAAAGCATGTGAAACAACCAAAATGAAATAGCACAAAAAATATCTGAACTAACCATGCTTGCGTGACGTTATAAACAGATATATTTTCCTTTAGAACACAACCACAAAAATAGAGAAGCTAAGAAAAGCTTTGATTATACAGATAAATAAACTAGTCAAGCATCCAAAACACAGCATAAAGTCATCTTCTTGATGCACCTCTGCGCCCTATAAGAGAATGTCTAATGATTGGAATATGTAGAGAGGTGTCCTCAATGGAAGTAGAAAGAACTAATGAGGAATCAACTAAAAATTTGTTGCAAACCATAAAGTAATAGAGCATAAAATGAAACTAAGGTGAAGCAAAAAAATTAAGGGAATATTTGGTAGGGTGTAATCTGATGACAAAGTGTGAATTTGTTGTGTACTTTTACATTAAAAACTCACACTTTACAAACCAACTACGCCTAACCAAACTAGGTATAATGTGACATGAAAGGGAGAATGCCCATGTAATTGTTGAAAATCATGAAAATTAGAGCAACGCCATTGGAATTAGGAATCATGATAACAAGAAGAAATACAAGCAAGGTGCAAGGAAACTCACAATGGTGTTGATGGTCAAAGATGGTCGTTGCTACCAGGATGAAGTCATTTTTGTCGTGAAAGAAAGGGGAAGTTTGCAGCACAAGAGGCTCTGATTGAAATGGGGATGTTGGATGGTCATAGTGGAAATTATGGGGAAGCTTTCGACAATGGTGGCTTTATATGTAATTTCATTCCTTATCACGGAGAGGGCTCTAGATATTATGGCAAATTGCGAGGAGGGAGAGCAATCTATCATTTCGTCTAAGGCTGATTGCATGAGACGAGTAAGGTTTCAAAGAGATCAAGGTGATGAGACAAGAATATTGGATGTGATCTCCTTATATTTGGTAGACAAAGAAGGGGGAAAGAAAGGTGGGTAGATCGGAGTTATTGTTTCCTTTAACACAATCGATCTGCATGAGGAAGGAGACGAAGCGATAGCCCTACCATAACCAAGTTCAGTCATTAGGCAATATTTAGTTATGCATTCTTGCTTGTGGAAAGACAAGGCGGAAGAAGTGAGCTATTGAGAAGTTTTTTAATATAAAAGCAAACTAGAGGCTAAAATTACCTGAAATTGAATGTAATAGTGCTGACGGGATTGCGCCATGGTAGTAGAGAACTACACACAACGTACACACACCAACAAACAACTCAACACACTAAAAGGCTTGAATCACATTGCAACAAGGCTATATGGACTGGTTTCTATTTGAGTAAACTCAACTGTCATGTAAGGTCCATGCGCCATATGTATTTAATATGTGAGTTCCCCGGATTCCAAATTATGCGATTATCAAATTAAGCTCCCGGGCACAATGTTAGATTAGGAAAAAGGTCAATATAAGGCGTGTACTCTGCCTATCAAAATTGATTCTAAAGGACGTCAGTGGACGCCGTTTTTCCTGGTGTTTTTATCTACAATTAATTGTATTTATTATACTCAGATATGATTAAAGAAGTGCTTAAAGAAGTGGGTATAGTTGGCTATAGGCAATCGTAGGCCTTCCGCAGAGAATCCGAAACGGGACTACGTACGGGATGAGAGTGCTAACGATTATCACAACAAAATAGATACTGACTAACATTCACGGGATCATCAGGACATCGCCATGCGGACAGCGTTGAGGTTCGACGTAGGGAGCACGCGCTTTCTTGCCTGCGTGGCACTTGGTGCCTTTGGGACGACAACCAAGATCCAGCTGGCTCTGCTTTGTTCACTCAGACATTTTCTTCCTTTCTCTGACCGAGATCTGCTGATGATCTACTCTGATGATCTGTCACCTAACCAACCCATTTGCGGCAGCACAATGAAGCTTCATCGCTTCACGATGCATGGTCCATCCATTCGAAGCATCCTACGTATCATATTCCTTACAGGAGGAACACGCACAACTATTTCCTTTTACGTTCCAGCAGCTTCCCGCCATTGTTGGTTGCCTTGGAGAGTTGGAGGAGAGGTTTAGCAGGTGACTCAGAGTTTGCTGCTCACTAGCTCTGCAGCTATATATACGGAGAGAGAGAGGCATACATTTCGAGTGTGATATATTATGTTAGACACTCAAGTGGAGTTCGAATGTCACGGCCGATTTCGGGAGTCTAAGCTGACGATCTTTGTAAACATCATATGAATAGCATACTTCGGGAAATTTTGGCGTTTTTGTTGTTGTTGAAGCAAACAGATTAATATCATTATTGATAAGCCATACGGCATCTACATGACAGCCATAACACACCAAAGGTACAACCAATACTCATCTTAGAGACCGACACAACACACGAGCTATGGGAGACGATGAGTGAATGTCAGCAAAGATCTCTCCACAATGTGGCTGAACAGAGCAACTATCAATAAGAGATATCTTCAATCTGGTAAAGCTCATGAGAGAATTGGTTGAGGAGTGAAACGATTTACCAAAGGTGATAACCACCACATACATGACCATAAAACACAGTAAGGAGCCGACAAAGAGTGGCTCAAGTGGTAAAATACGGTGTCTCTTCATGAAGGGACCCGGGTTCAAATCTCAGTTGCCGCCTTGATTTACCACCCTCCCGGACGTTCGGCCTCCGATACAGACATGGGTGAAGAGGGGGAGAAATCTTTCTCTCTTAATTCCATAAAACACTGTAAAGAAATCAAACCGGAGAAAAGCACACAAATCAGATGCCTAGTAGAGACTAGGGATCACAAAACTCTCCCAAGGAGAGTGGTAACAACCCCTAAAAAAGGGGGGATAACCTGCTTGAAGCAGGGCCACATAGGTAGCACGGCTGCAGGCTTTGCCCAAGATCCTGACCGAGGAAGGAGAGACAACATCACCCCGAACCCACCATGGATCCGACCGTCGCCGTTGCAGATGCATGAAATCCACCACCTCAGGGCGTCGTCGAGAGGAACTCCAACGCCCAGCCGAAGCAGACACCAACCAAACCGCGTCGCCTCCTAAACTCAGACTCAAACCATGACCCGATGTAGAAGATCCTTCCTCGAGGGTGAGGGAAGACCGACGCGACCCAGGAGGAGAGGGGTTTGCGATCGCCCCCCTTCCCCAGGTCCAACGGACGACGGCGGCTCCTGAGTCGTAAGAAGAATCACCTCCTCTAGGGCTCCACTCGCAATCATGGTTTAGGGTTTTTGTGAGAAGTTAATAGATTTTGGCGTATTTAAATACTTTATAAATTGTGGTATTTTATGTGTGTTTCAATTATAAAGGAAAAGTTTTAATGCCACATTGATTACTTCAAAGACTTCCTTCCTCCTTATATATGGATTTTAATCCATAGAAAAATTGAGGAACAGAAGGGAACATGTGCTACACATGTGTATAATGGGACATCCTAAAGGTTTGGGTCGATCTGATATGGAAACTCTTTAACCAGGCACGTTCTGGCCTACTACACCAGTACTCTGTGTTGAGTAAGGTAGAAATACATTTTTGGACAATGCAATTTACATGCCTCAAGGACTTGGTAATAATTATATTTCTTTAATTTTCTATGTTGAGTAAAGCGGAAATACTCTTTTGGAGAGTGCAGTTTGCATGCCTCAACAACTTGATAACGTTCTATATCTTCAATTTTCTTGCGATTTTTATTCAAATTGTTCAGCAATTTTAAGAGTATTTCTGTTCTATGGGTACGAGCATAGAAGGTTTTGAAACACCATCTACGCCTTTTGTCAATAGATAGTTGTTGTTGTTTTAATAGTGCCACAAAATCCTTTGCCTGGCGTAACAAAAGTTGAATGTTTTGAGTTGGATTTATCGTCAATGGCATGAAAACATTTATACTGCTTTAGAAGTGTCTAACGTAATATTTGCTCTGTTTGATCCAAAATAAGAAATTAATTCTCTCAATTAGGTAAGGGCTAATCAAATTTGTCATCATGTCATTTTAAGTAATATTTCTAATAAATTATTTGATGTGTACTTTTTCTTTAAACTCATATCCAGAATTTACAAAAATCTAAACAAAAGCTATGTTCTTGAAGAATCTTCTACTCACTTTTTACTGTTCTAAATATTCTGAATTTTCATATTACTGAAGATAAATCGATCACAACTAAAATTCATGATTTTCAAATAATGCTTGATGATTTTAAGAATGAGAAAATTGATCAGCCTGAATCTTTTATTGTCAATTTTTTAATTGAAAAATTGTCAAGTTCTTGGAAACATTACAAAAGCAATTTAAAATATAAAAAAATATAATGTCACTTGATGATGTGTAGAAGCTAAGTTAACCACTAGAAAGAGCAAGAATCTAAGTTAAAACTAAAGAGAAGAACTAAGTAATTAACTAGGTTAAGCAAAAGCAACTAAACTAGAATAACATGAACAAGCAAGTAGAGCAATATGGGTTTTAACAAGATGATTAAGGTAGGTGGGCCATTTGGGGATGTAACCTTGATATTACTTGGGAAAGGTTATTAGACAAACATGATTCTTTTTTTTTTAAAGACACCACATTCATTACATTAAAGCCATACGACATCTACATGTAAAGGGAGATACACCAACAGAACACAAAATAGTAAAGAGAAGATACAATAACCAGAAACTCATATCGGAACGTGATAAGTACAATGATGTATTGATCTCTCTTCTATATCGCTGACCAAAACAACTTTTTATGAGAAATTCCTTCGACCTGATTATATCTGATATAAAGTATATGCTCCAAACCAATGACCGAAGAGTAAAAAGTATAAATCACAAGCATGACAATGGGATAAGAGACACAAGCATGGAGCAATCATCATAGATAAAAATGAGTTCATTACAAGCCAAATTTCCCCCAACATGGTATTAAAGTTACATTTTATCCCCAAACAGCCCACCACTAGGGGCTTAGCTACACATAGTCAAAGAAATGGCAAAAGAAATGAGAAGAAGGGGAAGAAACTCCATGGAGTTCAGGGAAGTAGCCTTCTTCTTCACCTCCTTACTATTGGGGACGCCCTCTTTCCTCCAAGGGTGCATGTGAGCATGAAGATATGGGGGATTATGGAGGAGAACCTAGAAAACTAGGTTTCTAAGGTGAAATGGAGATGTAAGTGGTAGGTGGAGAGCATAAATGTTAGAGAAATGCACTAAATGCTCAAGGGGAGGAGTAATGAAGGATAGGAGCAGCTAGGGAAGCTAACCTAGTGCTATGGCCGCCACCCATGTATATATAGGTGGTGGTGGAAGCACTAGGGTAAGTAGGGGTATTATGGGAAAGTCCGTGTAAAAAGGGTTAGGTTTTAGGTGGTAGCACGGCCGTGCCGGGCAGCACGACCGTGGTGGGTGGAGGTGAGAATGGCCGTGGTGGAGGAGAACGACCATTATGGTGAAGTGCAAAATCACAGGTTGGATGGGTGAAATGAAGGCTGGTAGCACAGCCGTGCTGGGCAGCACGACCATGGTGGGGGCTAGGTAGAATGGCCGTGCTGGGCAGCACGACCATGGTGGTGGAGTTGTGAGGAGGTCGTTCCCCAGAGCACATCCGTTCTATTCCTCAGCTAGCACATCCGTTTTGGGTAGCACGGACGTTTTGGGGCCTTCATAGCACGACCGTGCTGGGTAGCACGCCCGTGGTGGCTGAGTTGCTGAAACTTCAAGATTTTTCAATTCAACCTGTAACTTTATGCAATTACCATCACGACAGTTCCTTGGCACCACGACCGTGCTGGGGTCTTCAAGTGCTAAAATAGCTTCAAACTTCATTATCAAAGGACTTCTTTGATTGATGTCGAATCTTGGCCATTGGGGTAGGTTGAGGGAGCTCTTGGGGCCATTTTTGGACCCCTCCATGAGTAGAGGAACCCTAGGACTCCTTCCTTCTCTCTCATCCATCCAAAGTATGGTCCAAGTATCTGAAAATAATGCTGTAAGGAAGTGAAACCACTCCTCTTCTAGAAAGAAAAGACTGCACCCCTTGAGCCAAACACCACATAAAATTTTTACTGAAGGGATGGAGATCAATTCATTCAACATGTATGTATCATTACACAATGAGTAGAAGTGGAAAAGAAATATTATCTAACAATATACAAGGCATAATACAACACTTCACCACATATGGGAGTCCAAAAGGAAAACTAAACACATAAGCTAAAGATCAAGCTGAGGGTCATCTAACCACCTCTTAAAGTCTCTCAAAAGCTCATCTATAAGTTTGATGTCAAGGTTCACCTCCTTGATCTAACCTGGGGTTGGAAGCATACCCCACAAAAAGGAAAAGAAAAAGAGGATATCAGCAAAAAGCTTGTATGTGTATACTAAGGAAAATTTTGAGCAATAGAAGTAATAAGGAATACCCACAAGGGCATACGAGATTAAGATCACAAACAAAAGAGATACTTGCCATAATTAAAACAACAAAAGTAGTTTCACATGCACATATCATGACCAACATCCTGCATACATGTGAGATAAGCATAATACTAGAATATTATAAAAGACAAAGACGGTCAAGAATCACACATCTTGAACCTGGTGAGACATGGGCCAAGAATCACACATCCTGCCCTGGCATGGGTAATCACACATCCACCATCCAAACATATATAACATGGTCCAAGAATCACACATCATGCCCTGGCATGGGGAATCACACATCCACCACCCAAACATGCATATTACATGGTCCAAGAATCACACATCTTGCCCTGACATGGGGAATCACACATCCACCATCCAAAATATCACAATGTTTCCGCAAATGATAATGAGACAAAACCAATGCAATCATACTACTCTAGGGCTACTGAACCACATAGCAGGTAAATGTAGAGGCAAGTAGGAGGTATGATCAGAAATTATACAATGTTGCCATATCACACAATGGAAAACACATGCATCTACAAATAAATATCCACATCACAATGAGTAGATACCATCAACAAGTCTATCAAACACCATAGCACATGATAAGATATCAAGAGATTATCCAAGACCATAATAAGCAGGATAGTTCACATGAACCATGATATCAAGAGATAAGACATATTGTGTAGGCCAAATTCAAGAGAATGAAAAGATAGGTGAATTGCTCAACATTAAGTAAAAGGGGATACAACATATCTCAAATTAGAGTCTAAATCCCAAAGCACTTCTAGATCCAAGACTATGTCTCCAAGAACCTATTAAACACATATGTAGGGTTTATTATAATTTCATGTACATTAACCAAACCCTAAAAACCATCTTTTTATTTATGTATGAATTAGGTTATGAAAACTATGCCACATTTTAGTTTATATTATTAGGAGCCTAAAACATATTTTATTATGTTTTATGACTTATAAATATTTAATTATGAATTATACAAGTTAATTCATCCTTAATTAGATACATTGAAACACCTGTTATTAATATTTAGATTCAGTTATCAAAACATATACCATTAGTTAGATCTTATTTTTCTGATTCCAACGAATATTTTTCCATATTTTTTCAATCATTCATTAATTAGTTATCAATTTTTAATTGTCGACCAATCAGATAATTACAAGCAAACCGATCACAAAGCGAGGACAGAGAAAGTCCATGCGGACCTGGGTAGGCCAATCAGGGCCGCCCATGTCAACATACTACTAAACCAAATCAACCAAGATCTCACGTAAATCAACCCAATGAAATCGGGTGAAAAGATGATAATACCCTTCCGACAGAAAACTAAAACAATGCGAACGATGAGGGCAAAGAGGGGAATCAACCCTAGGATTTGTTCCCCCGCGAGGACCTCCTCGACAGTTGAGAACAACAGGTCGATCCTCAAACTCCAGATTGTAAAAGAGTGCGAATAGGGCAAAAAGTCCTACATGAACTAAGTTCCAGATATTCCAACGATTTCAGAGAGCCAAACTACGATGAAATCAGTCGACTACAGACCAAGAAAGCTCCCCCGCCGAACTGGAACAACTATGGAACTTGGACAGGGAAGAAGGGCTAACAGAGGGCCAAACAGAGAACGTAGGAGGGTCAAGCACCCAAAACCAGAACGAGAGGGCAAGAAACCCGGAGAGATAAGGTGTTGACTCAAGGTCAATTAGGTCAATGTTGACTCACGTCTAAATTGACTAAACCCGTGTTTTGATGATGACTAACCATTCCACATATTTGTGTCTAATGCTTCTACTTGAGTAATTTCAGATTAGGTATAGACACACTCCAATTTCCCTAACTTGCGCATCTCAAATTGGAGAAAAGACAAGTCAAAGTCATACAAGTGCACACTTTTGTAATATGATGTATATCCATTAGAATCATGTTGTAAATCACTTGTAATGATTGTATGACTTGTAATTAAGCTTAGAAAAATGCCAGGAGCACTTAGAACGATTTTTAGAGCACTTTTAATGCAACTTCAAAAATCAATTACAGGCACTTGGTCGGTCCAGTTTCACACCCTGAAACTCGATCGATCAAACCTTGATCGATTTTCTGAAGATTGCATCGGTCGAGTTTTGCACTCACAGAACTCGACCGATTGGGTAGTAGGCCAATTCTAGTTGGAATGGTCGGTCGAGTTTCCTCAGAACAAACTCGACTGATCATTTCAATATCGGGCTGCCTGCTACTTGATCGGTCGAGTTACACATATAGAAACTCGACCGAATGCACTGTACGGAAAAGTGTAGAAAAGTGTTTCTAGCCGTTGTGGAGTTGCAACAAGTGAAAATAGATCCGTTGCAAGCCACAAAACGGCTAGTTTTCATTCACAAGTGTTCCCAAAGGTTAAGAGGCATCCCCAACTATAAATAGGACCCCTTGGGCTTCATTCCAAGGTTAAGAGCATTCATTGCAAACTTCTTGTGAGGTTCCTATTCTATAGTTGAGTGCTTCCTACAGACTCCTCTCTCTCTCTAAGCTTAATCACTTGCTACATCCATTAGAGTGAGTAGGAGATTTGTAAGAGAGCTAGTTTTATTTGTATATCTTGTGAGGCTCTCACTTCCACCACCTCCCCATCTCTCATTTCCTATATTGAAGATGAAGGTTCTCTCTCTTGTCCAAGAGAGGTGAAGAAGAACAAGGGAAGGAGTCCCTTGGTGAAGATCAAGGCTAAAGACTTGGATCTAGAGTGGGTAAGCCCTTGGAGAAGGCAAAAGACTCAAGCTCAAGTGGGTAAGACCTTGGTGGAAAGCTTCTCCGAGTGAAGGTGAAGTCAAAGGTGGAAGATCCAAGAAGAGTGGGTAATTCCTACAAGGCCGAAGACTTGTGCAAGAGTGGGTAAGTCCTTGGAGAAGGCCGAAGACTCTTGCAAAGTGGGTAAGTCCTTGGTAAGGTTGAAGACTCTTTTGTATTGGATAGGTAAGTCCTTTGTTGGTCATGTATTGTATGTCTTATTAATGAATATAAGAGTGCAATTGGTTGAAGTCCTAGAGGTTGACCTCTCTAGGAAAGTGGACTGACACACTTCTAGTTTGAAGTGTGGAACCACTCTAAATAGCTTGTCTAATTGGTGCATGTTCAATCTCTCTTATCCTTGCTATGCACGATTTAGTTGCACTCAAATTACCTATTTAGCAACCTTATCTTGTCATATATTTTGAAGGTTTGATGAGTTTTGTTTAAGTTCTTTCAGCTCTATTCACCCCCCTCTAGAGCATCTAATCACCCATCTAGGATCCAACAAGTGGTATCAGAGCGGGTCTTCTCCAAGCATACTTCAACAAGTAGGAGAAGATGGGTGACTACCTAGGAGGGAGACTCTCGAGCAGCCTTCCAATCTTTGATGGGAGCAACTTCCTCTATTGGAGAAGAAGACTTCAATTCTTCATCCAAGGATCAAGTCTCGAGATGTGGCAAATGGTGAACAGCCCATTCATTCTACCAAAGACAAATATTGAAGAATGGGATGAAGCCACTTTGATGAAAGCTACCTTGAACGCTAGAGCCATACACATCCTTTATGCCTCCATGACCCCAACTGAGTTCAACCGGATTTCCTCTTGTGAGACGGCCTATGAGGTATGGAGAAAGCTTTGCATAACTTATGAAGGGACAGATCAAGTGAAGGAAAGCAAAGTTTACATGCTAAAAGGGTTGCTTGAGAACTTCAAGATGGGAAAGGAGGAGAGCATAGCCAACATGTACTCAAGGCTCAACACCATCTTGAATGGTCTTGCTATTCTAGGACATCCTATGTCTAGTGGAGAGATCAACTCAAAGATCCTTAGAACTATCCCAAAGAGGTGGGAATCCAAGGTGACTTCTATTGAAGAAGCAAGGTCGCTTAGGGATATTCCTATTGAAGAGCTCATTGGAAATCTACAAGCATATGAAGCCACGCTTGATAAGAGGGAGGAAGTAGAAAGACAAGAGAAGAAAGAGCTAAAGAGAATGAAGAAGGCTAAAATAAAGGCTCAAATTGAAGCTATCATGGAAAAAGTCTCTCCATCCTCTCAAGCTAAAGAAGATGCCATGTACTCCAAGGGTAGACTCTACAAAGGCAAGTCCTCCTCCATCTGGTGCTTCACATGTGGAAAGAAGGGTCACTACAAGGAAGATTGCCCACAAGGCAAAAAGACCCATCTTCACAAGGAGAAATGGCAATCAAGCTCAAGTGGCTCCTCCAACTCAAGCTCAAGTGAAGATTCATGTGAAGGATCAAGCTCAAGCTCTAGTGATGAAGGAGAATGCCATTTTGCTCTTGTAGCATCAACAAGTGAGGACTCAAATGAGGTAAATCTAGACTCTTTAGATAAAGAATCTTTAATCGCTATTATTCATGATATTAGTGCCTCTTATAAGTCTTCTAAAAAGAAAAAGAAAAACCTTGCTAAAATTGTTGATGATTTGCATATAGAACTAGATGATCTTGAATATGCAAATTCTTGCTTGCTTATTGATAAAAACGATTGTCTTAGCCAAGTAGACTCTCTTAAACTTGAAAATGCTAGTTTGCTTGATAAAATTAAATTTCTAGAAGCTCAACCTCTCATGCCTAGTTCTAATGAAGAGCATACTTTAATTATAGATTCTCTCATGCATGATATTGATGTTCTTAAATCTAAAAACAAGAACAAAGATTTTGTTTTGAATGAATTAGAAATAGAAAATGCCTCCTTGCTTGCTAAAATCAATGGGCATGAATCTTGTTCTAGTTCTACAAATAGAGAGAATGATGTTGCTGCTCTTCATATTGATAGAGATTCTTATTCAACTAAATCTCTTTGCTTAGAAAATGATCTTTTACATGCTAAAGATAATATAAATAATTTGACTTCTACTATTGCTTCTCTTAAGCATGATAATGATAGTTTAAGATCTTCTTTGCAAAGATTCTTAGTTGGTAAAAAGAATCTTAATCAAATCCTAGACCATACTACTAAACAAATTGGTAGACATGGTTTAGGGTATGATAGTAGTCAAGGGAACAACAAAGATAAAGGACCTCCAATATTCCATGGAGAATCCTCTAGTTCCAAGACTATGGGCACATGCAACTATTGCAATGAATTAGGTCATTATTCTAATTGTTGTCCTTTTAGGAAAGCACCCAAGAGAAATAGGATTTGGGTTGCTAAGCTAACTCCTCCAGACCCAAAAACATGATTGGGGACCATTTCATCTTTCTTCTTGTAGGTACTTGCAAATGGATTGACTTGAGCTATTGAATTGTAAATTGACTTCTCAATCCACATAAAAGAAGAAAGGTGAGATGTGCAGAGGGTGACAACAAGTGGAAAAGCAATGGTAAGCACAAAGGTAATGGTTTTATTGCTTATAACCTATCCTAACTTGTTTTTGTCAAGTTAGTGTGCACTATACATATGGTTTTTGGGTTAAAAGTGGTATTTTTGTGATTCTCTTCACACTCTTGCTCAAAAACTATTTCTAATGCTTCTATAGTGCATTAATAACTTGGTTAGACATGTTTGGATATGGTTTGTATTTTTTTGGCATGCCTTTAAATATGTTTTTATAAAATAGGTGTGCCTGTTGACAACTGCTCTGTCGGTCGAGTTTTCCCTATTGAAACTCGACCGATAGGCACCAAGAGTGTTGCCAACAACTGTCATCGGTCGAGTTGTCAATGCTCAGAATTCGACCGATAACACTGTGCACTATATACACAATTGGCTTATTGGATGAGAATTTCTCTCTAAACTAGATTTTCTCAACCAATAGCCTTATTCTTTGGCACTCTTTTGGTATCTTTATGTATGCATATTGCCATGTTCTAAATTGCCTATCTTGCTTACAACTCTATCTCTCTAATTGCTCAAATTGGTATATCTATATCTTGCAATTACTTGCTTTGAGTTGTTTTGCAGGTTTTTGATGATGATCTCTTTGGATCTCTTGGTTGTGTCTAAAATTGCTTCCGTTGTGCTCTAACTTGCTACATCTTTCTAGGTGTATATCTTGTTTTGATACAACCTTGAGGTTCATAGGGGTAATCATCTTATGGTAAGGATGCATATCTAGTGAGTTATATCCTCTCATGATTCTAAATTTCATATCTCTTTGTTTGGATATATCTCTACATCTACTCATAGCTTGCTTTATGTTGTGGTATCTCTTGCTATGATCTAGATCATACTAGTAGTCCTAACTTGTGATATCATCTACTAGTAGTTCATATACATGTAGTTCTAACCCTGTCAATAATTGGTATATTTGCTCATCTATATGCTATGCTTGTATCTTGTCTCAATAAATGCTCAAGCTTGTTCCTTAAATTGCATATCTTCTATCTTGAGCTGCTTGCATAACATTGTGATGCAGGGTACATAGATCTACATGGTATGTAGAAATTGGAGTAGTTTTGGATTTTATGCAGATTTTGCTCCAGTTTCAGTTTTTGGTGCAAGACTAGTGTTTTTCATGCCGAAACGACCTTCTGAGCAAGACTCATTTCTTCGCCATGAGCTCCGATGGTTTTTGGTCAAATTCCATCATCTTGAGGGTCAAAATTGTGATTTATTGTTTTTCTGTAACACTTTATCTTGCATTTTTGGCTTGTTCAAGTATATGCTTTAACTTGCTTTTCTTTCTATGCTTGGACAAGCCCCTATATGTGCTCTTCTACTCTCCTTATATATTTGTTTTATCTCCTTTCTCTTTAACAAGTGATGTTTCTTATTTCTTCATAACCCACCTTTTTGAAATGACAAAGGGGGAGAAAGGTATGTCTTCTTTTAAAAAGAGGAAGAAGGCATGTATTACATGAAGAGGAGAAGCATGTTCATGAAAAGGGAGAAGGTAAAGGGGAGAAGACATATATGTGTAGAACATATATGAGTAGAACACATAGTATTCTATAAATGTTATGAAAGCTAACCATGCAGGAGAAATTGCATCAATTGAGGGGGAGTATGAAAACTCCATGTGCATCAATTGAGGGGGAGCTTATGAACTCCATTCTATTGAAACCCCAAGGTTTCTCCAAATGTATGAATTTATTTAAATGCTTTCAATACATTTATGGAATGGTTTGTCATCTTCAAAAAGGGGGAGAATGTTGACTCAAGGTCAATTAGGTCAATGTTGACTCACGTCTAAATTGACTAAACCCGTGTTTTGATGATGACTAACCATTCCACATATTTGTGTCTAATGCTTCTACTTGAGTAATTTCAGATTAGGTATAGACACATTCCAATTTCCGTAACTTGCGAATCTCAAATTGGAGAAAAGACAAGTCAAAGTCATACAAGTGCACACTTTTGTAATATGATGTATATCCATTAGAATCATGTTGTAAATCACTTGTAATGATTGTATGACTTGTAATTAAGCTTAGAAAAATGCCAGGAGCACTTAGAACGATTTTTAGAGCACTTTTAATGCAACTTCAAAAATCAATTACAGGCACTTGGTCGGTCCAGTTTCACACCCTGAAACTCGACCGATCAAACCTTGATCGATTTTCTGAAGATTGCATCGGTCGAGTTTTGCACTCACAGAACTCGACCGATTGGGTAGTAGGCCAGTTCTAGTTGGAATGGTCGGTCGAGTTTCCTCAGAACAAGCTCGACCGATCATTTCAATATCGGGCTGCCTGCTACTTGATCGGTCGAGTTACACATATAGAAACTCGACCGAATGCACTGTACGGAAAAGTGCAGAAAAGTGTTTCTAGCCGTTGTGGAGTTGCAACAAGTGAAAATAGATCTGTTGCAAGCCACAAAACGGCTAGTTTTCATTCACAAGTGTTCCCAAAGGTTAAGAGGCATCCCCAACTATAAATAGGACCCCTTGGGCTTCATTCCAAGGTTAAGAGCATTCATTGCAAACTTCTTGTGAGGTTCCTATTCTATAGTTGAGTGCTTCCTACAGCCTCCTCTCTCTCTCTAAGCTTAATCACTTGCTACATCCATTAGAGTGAGTAGGAGATTTGTAAGATAGCTAGTTTTATTTGTATATCTTGTAAGGCTCTCACTTCCACCACCTCCCCATCTGTCATTTCCTATATTGAAGATGAAGGTTCTTTCTCTTATCCAAGAGAGGTGAAGAAGAACAAGGGAAGGAGTCCCTTGGTGAAGATCAAGGCTGAAGACTTGGATCTAGAGTGGGTAAGCCCTTGGAGAAGGCAAAAGACTCAAGCTCAAGTGGGTAAGACCTTGGTGGAAAGCTTCTCCGAGTGAAGGTGAAGTCAAAGGCGGAAGATCCAAGAAGAGTGGGTAATTCCTACAAGGCCGAAGACTTGTGCAAGAGTGGGTAAGTCCTTGGAGAAGGCCGAAGACTCTTGTAAAGTGGGTAAGTCCTTGGTAAGGTTGAAGACTCTTTTGTATTGGATAGGTAAGTCCTTTGTTGGTCATGTATTGTATGTCTTATTAATGAATATAAGAGTGCAATTGGTTGAAGTCCTAGAGGTTGACCTCTCTAGGAAAGTGGACTGACACACTTCTAGTTTGAAGTGTGGAACCACTCTAAATAGCTTGTCTAATTGGTGCATGTTCAATCTCTCTTATCCTTGCTATGCATGATTTAGTTGCACTCAAATTACCTATTTAGCAACCTTATCTTGTCATATATTTTGAAGGTTTGATGAGTTTTGTTTAAGTGCTTTCAGCTCTATTCACCTCCCTCTAGAGCATCTAATCACCCATCTAGGATCCAACAAGTGGTATCAGAGCGGGTCTTCTCCAAGCATACTTCAACAAGTAGGAGAAGATGGGTGACTACCTAGGAGGGAGACTCTCGAGCAGCCTTCCAATCTTTGATGGGAGCAACTTCCTCTATTGGAGAAGAAGACTTCAATTCTTCATCCAAGGATCAAGTCTCGAGATGTGGCAAATGGTGAACAGCCCATTCATTCTACCAAAGACAAATATTGAAGAATGGGATGAAGCCACTTTGATGAAAGCTACCTTGAACGCTAGAGCCATGACCCCAACCGAGTTCAACCGGATTTCCTCTTGTGAGACGGCCTATGAGGTATGGAGAAAGCTTTGCATAACTTATGAAGGGACAGATCAAGTGAAGGAAAGCAAAGTCTACATGCTAAAAGGGTTGCTTGAGAACTTCAAGATGGGAAAGGAGGAGAGCATAGCCAACATGTACTCAAGGCTCAACACCATCTTGAATGGTCTTGCTATTCTAGGACATCCTATGTCTATTGGAGAGATCAACTCAAAGATCCTTAGAACTCTCCCAAAGAGGTGGGAATCCAAGGTGACTTCTATTGAAGAAGCAAGGTCGCTTAGGGATATTCCTATTGAAACGCTCATTGGAAATCTACAAGCACATGAAGCCACGCTTGACAAGAGGGAGGAAGTAGAAAGACAAGAGAAGAAAGAGCTAAAGAGAATGAAGAAGGCTGAAATAAAGGCTCAAATTGAAGCTATCATGGAAAAAGTCTCTCCATCCTCTCAAGCTAAAGAAGATGCCATGTACTCCAAGGGTAGACTCTACAAAGGCAAGTCCTCCTCCATCTGGTGCTTCACATGTGGAAAGAAGGGTCACTACAAGGAAGATTTCCCACAAGGCAAAAAGACCCATCTTCACAAGGAGAAATGGCAATCAAGCTCAAGTGGCTCCTCCAACTCAATCTCAAGTGAAGATTCATGTGAAGGATCAAGCTCAAGCTCTAGTGATGAAGGAGAATGCCATTTTGCTCTTGTAGCATCAACAAGTGAGGACTCAAATAAGGTAAATCTAGACTCTTTAGATAAAGAATCTTTAATCGCTATTATTCATGATATTAGTGCCTCTTATAAGTCTTCTAAAAAGAAAAAGAAAAACCTTGCTAAAATTGTTGATAATTTGCATATAGAACTAGATGATCTTGAATATGCAAATTCTTGCTTGCTTATTGATAAAAATGATTGTCTTAGCCAAGTAGACTCTATTAAACTTGAAAATTCTAGTTTGCTTGATAAGATTAAATTTCTAGAAGCTCAACCTCTCATGCCTAGTTCTAATGAAGAGCATACTTTAATTATAGATTCTCTCATGCATGATATTGATGTTCTTAAATCTGAAAACAAGAACAAAGATTTTGTTTTGAATGAATTAGAAATAGAAAATGCCTCCTTGCTTGCTAAAATCAATGAGCATGAATCTTGTTCTAGTTCTACAAATAGAGAGAATGATGTTGCTGCTCTTCATATTGATAGAGATTCTTATTCAACTAAATCTCTTTGCTTAGAAAATGATCTTTTACATGCTAAAGATAATATCAATAATTTGACTTCTACTATTGCTTCTCTTAAGCATGATAATGATAGTTTAAGATCTTCTTTGCAAAGATTCTTAGTTGGTAAAAAGAATCTTAATCAAATCCTAGACCATACTACTAAACAAATTGGTAGACATGGTTTAGGGTATGATAGTAGTCAAGGGAACAACAAAGATAAAGGACCTCCAATATTCCATGGAGAATCCTCTAGTTCCAAGACTATGGGCACATGCAACTATTGCAATGAATTAGGTCATTATTCTAATTGTTGTCCTTTTAGGAAAGCACCCAAGAGAAATAGGATTTGGGTTGCTAAGCTAACTCCTCCAGACCCAAAAACATGATTAGGGACCATTTCATCTTTCTTCTTGTAGGTACTTGCAAATGGATTGACTTGAGCTATTGAATTGTAAATTGACTTCTCAGTCCACATAAAAGAAGAAAGGTGAGATGTGCAGAGGGTGACAACAAGTGGAAAAGCAATGGTAAGCACAAAGGTAATGGTTTAATTTCTTATAACCTATCCTAACTTGTTTTTGTCAAGTTAGTGTGCACTATACATATGGTTTTTGAGTTAAAAGTGGTATTTTTGTGATTCTCTTCACACTCTTGCTCAAAAACTGTTTCTAATGCTTCTATAGTGCATTAATAACTTGCTTAGACATGTTTGGATATGGTTTGTATTTTTTTGGCATGCCTTTAAATATGTTTTTATAAAATAGGTGTGCTTGTTGACAACTGCTCTGTCGGTCGAGTTTTCCCTATTGAAACTCGACCGATAGGCACCAAGAGTGTTGCCAACAGCTGTCATCGGTCGAGTTGTCAATGCTCAGAATTCGACCGATAACACTGTGCACTATATACACAATCGGCTTATTGGATGAGAATTTCTCTCTAAACTAGATTTTCTCAACCAATAGCCTTATTCTTTGGCACTCTTTTGGTATCTTTATGTATGCATATTGCCATGTTCTAAATTGCCTATCTTGCTTACAACTCTATCTCTCTAATTGCTCAAAATTGGTATATCTATATCTTGCAATTACTTGCTTTGAGTTGTTTTGTAGGTTTTTGATGATGATCTCTTTGGATCTCTTGCTTGTGTCTAAAATTGCTTCCGTTGTGCTCTAACTTGCTACATCTTTCTAGGTGTATATCTTGTTTTGATACAACCTTGAGGTTCATAGGGGTAATCATCTTATGGTAAGGATGCATATCTAGTGAGTTATATCCTCTCATGATTCTAAATTTCATATCTCTTTGTTTGGATATATCTCTACATCTACTCATAGCTTGCTTTATGTTGTGGTATCTCTTGCTATGATCTAGATCCTACTAGTAGTCCTAACTTGTGATATCATCTACTAGTAGTTCATATACATGTAGTTCTAACCCTGTCAATAATTGGTATATTTGCTCATCTATATGCTATGCTTGTATCTTGTCTCAATAAATGCTCAAGCTTGTTCCTTAAATTGCATATCTTCTATCTTGAGCTGCTTGCATAACATTGTGATGCAGGGTACATAGATCTACATGATATGTAGAAATTGGAGTAGTTTTGGATTTTATGCAGATTTTGCTCCAGTTTTAGTTTTTTGTGCAAGACTAGTGTTTTTCATGCAGAAACGACCTTCTGAGCAAGACTCATTTCTTCGCCATGAGCTCCGATGGTTTTTGGTCAAATTCCATCATCTTGAGGGTCAAAATTGTGATTTATTGTTTTTCTGTAACACTTTATCTTGCAATTTTGGCTTGTTCAAGTATATGCTTTAACTTGCTTTTCTTTCTATGCTTGGACAAGCCCCTATATGTGCTCTTCTACTCTCCTTATATATTTGTGTTATCTCCTTTCTCTTTAACAAGTGATGTTTCTTATTTCTTCATAACCCACCTTTTTGAAATGACAAAGGGGGAGAAAGGTATGTCTTCTTTTAAAAAGAGGAAGAAGGCATGTCTTACATGAAGAGGAGAAGCATGTTCATGAAAAGGGAGAAGGTAAAGGGGAGAAGACATATATGTGTAGAACATATATGAGTAGAAGACATAGTATTCTATAAATGTTATGAAAGCTAACCATGCAGGAGAAATTGCATCAATTGAGGGGGAGTATGAAAACTCCATGTGCATCAATTGAGGGGGAGATTATGAACTCCATTCTATTGAAACCCCTAGGTTTCTCTAAATGTATGAATTTATTTAAATGCTTTCAATACATTTATGGAATGGTTTGTCATCTTCAAAAAGGGGGAGAATGTTGACTCAAGTTCAATTAGGTCAATGTTGACTCACGTCTAAATTGACTAAACCCATGTTTTGATGATGACTAACCATTCCACATATTTGTGTCTAATGCTTGTACTTGAGTAATTTCAGATTAGGTATAGACACACTCCAATTTCCCTAACTTGCGCATCTCAAATTGGAGAAAAGACAATTCAAAGTCATACAAGTGCACACTTTTGTAATATGATGTATATCCATTAGAATCATGTTGTAAATCACTTGTAATGATTGTATGACTTGTAATTAAGCTTAGAAAAATGCCAGGAGCACTTAGAACGATTTTTAGAGCACTTTTAATGCAACTTCAAAAATCAATTACAGGCACTTGGTCGGTCCAGTTTCACACTCTGAAACTCGACCGATCAAACCTTGATCGATTTTCTGAAGATTGCATCGGTCGAGTTTTGCACTCACAGAACTCGAACGATTGGGTAGTAGGTCAGTTCCAGTTGGAATGGTCGGTCGAGTTTCCTCAGAACAAACTCGACCGATCATTTCAATATCGGGCTGCCTGCTACTTGATCGGTCGAGTTACACATATAGAAACTCGACCGAATGCACTGTACGGAAAAGTGCAGAAAAGTGTTTCTAGCCGTTGTGGAGTTGCAACAAGTGAAAATAGATCTGTTGCAAGCCACAAAATGGCTAGTTTTCGTTCACAAGTGTTCCCAAAGGTTAAGAGGCATCCCCAACTATAAATAGGACCCCTTGGGCTTCATTCCAAGGTTGAGAGCATTCATTGCAAACTTCTTGTGAGGTTCCTATTCTATAGTTGAGTGCTTCCTACAGCCTCCTCTCTCTCTCTTAGCTTAATCACTTGCTACATCCATTAGAGTGAGTAGGAGATTTGTAAGAGAGCTAGTTTTATTTGTATATCTTGTGAGGCTCTCACTTCCACCACCTCCCCATCTCTCATTTCCTATATTGAAGATGAAGGTTCTCTCTCTTGTCCAAGAGAGGTGAAGAAGAACAAGGGAAGGAGTCCCTTGGTGAAGATCAAGGTTGAAGACTTGGAGCTAGAGTGGGTAAGCCCTTGGAGAAGGCAAAAGACTCAAGCTCAAGTGGGTAAGACCTTGGTGGAAAGCTTCTCCGAGTGAAGGTGAAGTCAAAGGCGGAAGATCCAAGAAGAGTGGGTAATTCCTACAAGGCCGAAGACTTGTGCAAGAGTGGGTAAGTCCTTGGAGAAGGCCGAAGACTCTTGCAAAGTGGGTAAGTCCTTGGTAAGGTTGAAGACTCTTTTGTATTGGATAGGTAAGTCCTTTGTTGGTCATGTATTGTATGTCTTATTAATGAATATAAGAGTGTAATTGGTTGAAGTCCTAGCGGTTGACCTCTCTAGGCAAGTGGACTGACACACTTCTAGTTTGAAGTGTGGAACCACTCTAAATAGCTTGTCTAATTGGTGCATGTTCAATCTCTCTTATCCTTGCTATGCATGATTTAGTTGCACTCAAATTACCTATTTAGCAACCTTATCTTGTCATATATTTTGAAGGTTTGATGAGTTTTGTTTAAGTGCTTTCAGCTCTATTCACCCCCCTCTAGAGCATCTAATCACCCATCTAGGATCCAACAAGTGGTATCAGAGCGGGTCTTCTCCAAGCATATTTCAACAAGTAGGAGAAGATGGGTGACTACCTAGGAGGGAGACTCTCGAGAAGCCTTCCAATCTTTGATGGGAGCAACTTCCTCTATTGGAGAAGAAGACTTCAATTCTTCATCCAAGGATCAAGTCTCGAGATGTGGCAAATGGTGAACAACTCATTCATTCTACCAAAGAAAAATATTGAAGAATGGGATGAAGCCACTTTGATGAAAGCTACCTTGAACTCTAGAGCCATGCACATCCTTTATGCCTCCATGACCCCAACCGAGTTCAACCGGATTTCCTCTTGTGAGACGGCCTATGAGGTATGGAGAAAGCTTTGCATAACTTATGAAGGGTCAAGTGAAGGAAAGCAAAGTCTACATGCTAAAAGGGTTGCTTGAGAACTTCAAGATGGGAAAGGAGGAGAGCATAGCCAACATGTACTCAAGGCTCAACACCATCTTGAATGATCTTGCTATTCTAGGACATCCTATGTCTAGTGGAGATATCAACTCAAAGATCCTTAGAACTCTCCCAAAGAGGTGGGAATCCAAGGTGACTTCTATTGAAGAAGCAAGGTCGCTTAGGGATATTCCTATTGAAGAGCTCATTGGAAATCTACAAGCACATGAAGCCACACTTGATAAGAGGGAGGAAGTAGAAAGACAAGAGAAGAAAGAGCTAAAGAGAATGAAGAAGGATGAAATAAAGGCTCAAATTGAAGCTATCATGGAAAAAGTCTCTCCATCCTCTCAAGCTAAAGAGGATGCCATGTACTCCAAGGGTAGACTCTACAAAGGCAAGTCCTCCTCCATCTGGTGCTTCACTTGTGGAAAGAAGGGTCACTACAAGGAAGATTGCCCACAAGGCAAAAAGACCCATCTTCACAAGGAGAAATGGCAATCAAGCTCAAGTGGCTCCTCCAACTCAAGCTCAAGTGAAGATTAATGTGAAGGATCAAGCTCAAGCTCTAGTGATGAAGGAGAATGACATTTTGCTCTTGTAGCATCAACAAGTGAGGACTCAAATGAGGTAAATCTAGACTCTTTAGATAAAGAATCTTTAATCGCTATTATTCATGATATTAGTGCCTCTTATAAGTCTTCTAAAAAGAAAAAGAAAAAGCTTGCTAAAATTGTTGATAATTTGCATATAGAACTAGATGATCTTGAATATGCAAATTCTTGCTTGCTTATTGATAAAAATGATTGTCTTAGCCAAGTAGACTCTCTTAAACTTGAAAATTCTAGTTTGCTTGATAAGATTAAATTTCTAGAAGCTCAACCTCTCATGCCTAGTTCTAATGAAGAGCATACTTTAATTATAGATTCTCTCATGCATGATATTGATGTTCTTAAATCTGAAAACAAGAACAAAGATTTTGTTTTGAATGAATTAGAAATAGAAAATGCCTCCTTGCTTGCTAAAATCAGTGGGCATGAATCTTGTTCTAGTTCTACAAATAGAGAGAATAATGTTGCTACTCTTCATATTGATAGAGATTTTTATTCAACTAAATCTCTTTGCTTAGAAAATGATCTTTTACATGCTAAAGATAATATCAATAATTTGACTTCTACTACTACTTCTCTTAAGCATGATAATGATAGTTTAAGATCTTCTTTACAAAGATTCTTAGTTGGTAAAAAGAATCTTAATCAAATCCTAGACCATACTACTAAACAAATTGGTAGACATGATTTAGGGTATGATAGCAGTCAAGGGAACAACAAAGATAAAGGACCTCCAATATTCCATGGAGAATCCTTTAGTTCCAAGACTATGGGCACATGCAACTATTGCAATGAATTAGGTCATTATTCTAATTGTTGTCCTTTTAGGAAAGCACCCAAGAGAAATAGGATTTGGGTTGCTAAGCTAACTCCTCCAGACCCAAAAACATGATTGGGGACCATTTCATCTTTCTTCTTGTAGGTACTTGCAAATGGATTGACTTGAGCTATTGAATTGTAAATTGACTTCTCAATCCACATAAAAGAAGAAAGGTGAGATGTGCAGAGGGTGACAACAAGTGGAAAAGCAATGGTAAGCACAAAGGTAATGGTTTTATTGCTTATAACCTATCCTAACTTGTTTTTGTCAAGTTAGTGTGCACTATACATATGGTTTTTGAGTTAAAAGTGGTATTTTTGTGATTCTCTTCACACTCTTGCTCAAAATCTATTTCTAATGCTTCTATAGTGCATTAATAACTTGCTTAGACATGTTTGGATATGGTTTGTATTTTTTTGGCATGCCTTTAAATATGTTTTTATAAAATAGGTGTGCTTGTTGACAACTGCTCTGTCGGTCGAGTTTTCCCTATTGAAACTCGATCGATAGGCACAAAGAGTGTTTCCAACAGCTGTCATCGGTCGAGTTGTCAATGCTCAGAATTCGACCGATAACACTGTGCACTATATACACAATTGGCTTATTGGATGAGAATTTCTCTCTAAACTAGATTTTCTCAACCAATAGCCTTATTCTTTGGCACTCTTTTGGTATCTTTATGTATGCTTATTGCCATGTTCTAAATTACCTATCTTGCTTACAACTCTATCTCTCTAATTGCTCAAAATTGGTATATCTATATCTTGCAATTACTTGCTTTGAGTTGTTTTGCAGGGTTTTGATGATGATCTCTTTGGATCTCTTGGTTGTGTCTAAAATTGCTTCCGTTGTGCTCTAACTTGCTACATCTTTCTAGGTGTATATCTTGTTTTGATACAACCTTGAGGTTCATAGGGGTAATCATCTTATGGTAAGGATGCATATCTAGTGAGTTATATCCTCTCATGATTCTAAATTGCATATCTCTTTGTTTGGATATATCTCTACATCTACTCATAGCTTGCTTTATGTTGTGGTATCTCTTGCTATGATCTAGATCCTACTAGTAGTCCTAACTTGTGATATCATCTACTAGTAGTTCATATACATGTAGTTCTAACCCTGTCAATAATTGGTATATTTGCTCATCTATATGCTATGCTTGTATCTTGTCTCAATAAATGCTCAAGCTTGTTCCTTAAATTGCATATCTTCTATCTTGAGCTGCTTGCATAACATTGTGATGCAGGGTACATAGATCTACATGATATGTAGAAATTGGAGTAGTTTTAGATTTTATGCAGATTTTGCTCCAGTTTCAGTTTTTGGTGCAAGACTAGTGTTTTTCATGCAGAAACGACCTTCTGAGCAAGACTCATTTCTTCGCCATGAGCTCCGATGGTTTTTGGTCAAATTCCATCATCTTGAGGGTCAAAATTGTGATTTATTGTTTTTCTGTAACACTTTATCTTGCATTTTTGGCTTGTTCAAGTATATGCTTTAACTTGCTTTTCTTTCTATGCTTGGACAAGCCCCTATATGTGCTCTTCTACTCTCCTTATATATTTGTGTTATCTCCTTTCTCTTTAACAAGTGATGTTTCTTATTTCTTCATAACCCACCTTTTTGAAATGACAAAGGGGGAGAAAGGTATGTCTTCTTTTAAAAAGAGGAAGAAGGCATGTCTTACATGAAGAGGAGAAGCATGTTCATGAAAAGGGAGAAGGTAAAGGGGAGAAGACATATATGTGTAGAATATATATGAGTAGAAGACATAGTATTCTATAAATGTTATGAAAGCTAACCATGCAGGAGAAATTGCATCAATTGAGGGGGAGTATGAAAACTCCATGTGCATCAATTGAGGGGGAGCTTATGAACTCCATTCTATTGAAACCCCTAGGTTTCTCCAAATGTATGAATTTATTTAAATTCTTTCAATACATTTATGGAATGGTTTGTCATCTTCAAAAAGGGGGAGAATGTTGACTCAAGGTCAATTAGGTCAATGTTGACTCATGTCTAAATTGACTAAACCCGTGTTTTGATGATGACTAACCATTCCACATATTTGTGTCTAATGCTTCTACTTGAGTAATTTCAGATTAGGTATAGACACACTCCAATTTCCCTAACTTGCGCATCTGAAATTGGAGAAAAGACAAGTCAAAGTCATACAAGTGCACACTTTTGTAATATGATGTATATCCATTAGAATCATGTTGTAAATCACTTGTAATGATTGTATGACTTGTAATTAAGCTTAGAAAAATGCTAGGAGCACTTAGAATGATTTTTAGAGCACTTTTAATGCAACTTCAAAAAGCAATTACAGGCACTTGGTCGGTCCAGTTTCACACCCTGAAACTCGACCGATCAAACCTTGATCGATTTTCTGAAGATTGCATCGGTCGAGTTTTGCACTCACAGAATTCGACCGATTGGGTAGTAGGCCAGTTCCAGTTGGAATGGTCGGTCGAGTTTCCTCAGAACAAACTCGACCGATCATTTCAATATCGGGCTGCCTGCTACTTGATCGGTCGAGTTACACATATAGAAACTCGACTGAATGCACTGTACGGAAAAGTGCAGAAAAGTGTTTCTAGCCGTTGTGGAGTTGCAACAAGTGAAAATAGATCCGTTGCAAGCCACAAAACGGCTAGTTTTCATTCACAAGTGTTCCCAAAGGTTAAGAGGCATCCCCAACTATAAATAGGACCCCTTGGGCTTCATTCCAAGGTTGAGAGCATTCATTGCAAACTTCTTGTGAGGTTCCTATTCTATAGTTGAGTGCTTCCTACAGCCTCCTCTCTCTCTCTAAGCTTAATCACTTGCTACATCCATTAGAGTGAGTAGGAGATTTGTAAGAGAGCTAGTTTTATTTGTATATCTTGTGAGGCTCTCACTTCCACCACCTCCCCATCTCTCATTTCCTATATTGAAGATGAAGGTTCTCTCTCTTGTCCAAGAGAGGTGAAGAAGAACAAGGGAAGGAGTCCCTTGGTGAAGATCAAGGCTGAAGACTTGGAGCTAGAGTGGGTAAGCCCTTGGAGAAGGAAAAAGACTCAAGCTCAAGTGGGTAAGACCTTGGTGGAAAGCTTCTCCGAGTGAAGGTGAAGTCAAAGGCGGAAGATCCAAGAAGAGTGGGTAATTCCTACAAGGCCGAAGACTTGTGCAAGAGTGGGTAAGTCCTTGGAGAAGGTCGAAGACTCTTGCAAAGTGGGTAAGTCCTTGGTAAGGTTGAAGACTCTTTTGTATTGGATAGGTAAGTCCTTTGTTGGTCATGTATTGTATGTCTTATTAATGAATATAAGAGTGCAATTGGTTGAAGTCCTAGAGGTTGACCTCTCTAGGAAAGTGGACTAACACACTTCTAGTTTGAAGTGTGGAACCACTCTAAATAGCTTGTCTAATTGGTGCATGTTCAATCTCTCTTATCCTTGCTATGCATGATTTAGTTGCACTCAAATTACCTATTTAGCAACCTTATCTTGTCATATATTTTGAAGGTTTGATGAGTTTTGTTTAAGTGCTTTCAGCTCTATTCACCCCCCTCTAGAGCATCTAATCACCCATCTAGGATCCAACAAGTGGTATCAGAGCGGGTCTTCTCCAAGCATACTTCAACAAGTAGGAGAAGATGGGTGACTACCTAGGAGGGAGACTCTCGAGCAGCCTTCCAATCTTTGATGGGAGCAACTTCCTCTATTGGAGAAGAAGACTTCAATTCTTCATCCAAGGATCAAGTCTCGAGATGTGGCAAATGGTGAACAACCCATTCATTCTACCAAAGACAAATATTGAAGAATGGGATGAAGCCACTTTGATGAAAGCTACCTTGAACGCTAGAGCCATGCACATCCCTTATGCCTCCATGACCCCAACCGAGTTCAACTGGATTTCCTCTTGTGAGACGGCCTATGAGGTATGGAGAAAGCTTTGCATAACTTATGAAGGGACAGATCAAGTGAAGGAAAGCAAAGTCTACATGCTAAAAGGGTTGCTTGAGAACTTCAAGATGGGAAAGGAGGAGAGCATAGCCAACATGTACTCAAGGCTCAACACCATCTTGAATGGTCTTGCTATTCTAGGACATCCTATGTCTAGTGGAGAGATCAAATCAAAGATCCTTAGAACTCTCCCAAAGAGGTGGGAATCCAAGGTGACTTCTATTGAAGAAGCAAGGTCGCTTAGGGATATTCCTATTGAAGATCTCATTGGAAATCTACAAGCACATGAGGCCACGCTTGACAAGAGGGAGGAAGTAGAAAGACAAGAGAAGAAAGAGCTAAAGAGAATGGAGAAGGATGAAATAAAGGCTCAAATTGAAGCTATCATGGAAAAAGTCTCTCCATCCTATCAAGCTAAAGAAGATGCCATGTACTCCAAGGGTAGACTCTACAAAGGCAAGTCCTCCTCCATCCGGTGCTTCACATGTGGAAAGAAGGGTCACTACAAGGAAGATTGCCCACAAGGCAAAAAGACCCATCTTCACAAGGAGAAATAGCAATCAAGCTCAAGTGGCTCCTCCAACTCAAGCTCAAGTGAAGATTCATGTGAAGGATCAAGCTCAAGCTCTAGTGATGAAGGAGAATGCCATTTTGCTCTTGTAGCATCAACAAGTGAGGACTCAAATGAGGTAAATCTAGACTCTTTAGATAAAGAATCTTTAATTGCTATTATTCATGATATTAGTGCCTCTTATAAGTCTTCTAAAAAGAAAAAGACAAAGCTTGCTAAAATTGTTGATAATTTGTATATAGAACTAGATGATCTTGAATATGCAAATTCTTGCTTGCTTATTGATAAAAATGACTGTCTTAGCCAAGTAGACTCTCTTAAACTTGAAAATTCTAGTTTGCTTGATAAGATTAAATTTCTAGAAGCTCAACCTCTCATGCCTAGTTCTAATGAAGAGCATACTTTAATTATAGATTCTCTCATGCATGATATTGATGTTCTTAAATCTGAAAACAAGAACAAAGATTTTGTTTTGAATGAATTAGAAATAGAAAATGCCTCCTTGCTTGCTAAAATCAATGGGCATGAATCTTGTTCTAGTTCTACAAATAGAGAGAATGATGTTGTTGCTCTTCATATTGATAGAGATTCTTATTCAACTAAATCTCTTTGCTTAGAAAATGATCTTTTACATGCTAAAGATAATATCAATAATTTGACTTCTACTATTGCTTCTCTTAAGCATGATAATGATAGTTTAAGATCTTCTTTGCAAAGATTCTTAGTTGGTAAAAAGAATCTTAATCAAATCCTAGACCATACTACTAAACAAATTGGTAGACATGGTTTAGGGTATGATAGTAGTCAAGGGAACAACAAAGATAAAGGACCTCCAATATTCCATGGAGAATCCTCTAGTTCCAAGACTATGGGCACATGCAACTATTGCAATGAATTAGGTCATTATTCTAATTGTTGTCCTTTTAGGAAAGCACCCAAGAGAAATAGGATTTGGGTTGCTAAGCTAACTCCTCCGGACCCAAAAACATGATTGGGGACCATTTCATCTTTCTTCTTGTAGGTACTTGCAAATGGATTGACTTGAGCTATTGAATTGTAAATTGACTTCTCAATCCACATAAAAGAAGAAAGGTGAGATGTGCAGAGGGTGACAACAAGTGGAAAAGCAATGGTAAGCACAAAGGTAATGGTTTTATTGCTTATAACCTATCCTTACTTGTTTTTGTCAAGTTAGTGTGCACTATACATATGGTTTTTGAGTTAAAAGTGGTATTTTTGTGATTCTCTTCACACTCTTGCTCAAAAACTGTTTCTAATGCTTCTATAGTGCATTAATAACTTGCTTAGACATGTTTGGATATGGTTTGTATTTTTTTGGCATGCCTTTAAATATGTTTTTATAAAAAAGGTGTGCTTGTTGACAACTGCTCTGTCGGTCGAGTTTTCCCTATTGAAACTCGACCGATAGGCACCAAGAGTGTTGCCAAAAACTGTCATCGGTCGAGTTGTCAATGCTTAGAACTCGACCGATAACACTGTGCACTATATACACAATTGGCTTATTGGATGAGAATTTCTCTCTAAACTAGATTTTCTCAACCAATAGCCTTATTCTTTGGAACTCTTTTGGTATCTTTATGTATGCATATTGCCATGTTCTAAATTGCCTATCTTGCTTACAACTCTATCTCTCTAATTGCTCAAAATTGGTATATCTATATCTTGCAATTACTTGCTTTGAGTTGTTTTGCAGGTTTTTGATGATGATCTCTTTGGATCTCTTGGTTGTGTCTAAAATTGCTTCCGTTGTGCTCTAACTTGCTACATCTTTCTAGGTGTATATCTTGTTTTGATACAACCTTGAGGCTCATAGGGGTAATCATCTTATGGTAAGGATGCATATCTAGTGAGTTATATCCTCTCATGATTCTAAATTGCATATCTCTTTGTTTGGATATATCTCTACATATACTCATAGCTTGCTTTATGTTGTGGTATCTCTTGCTATGATCTAGATCATACTAGTAGTCCTAACTTGTGATATCATCTACTAGTAGTTCATATACATGTAGTTCTAACCCTGTCAATAATTGGTATATTTGCTCATCTATATGCTATGCTTGTATTTTGTCTCAATAAATGCTCAAGCTTGTTCCTTAAATTGCATATCTTCTATCTTGAGCTGCTTGCATAACATTGTGATGCAGGGTACATAGATCTACATGATATGTAGAAATTGGAGTAGTTTTGGATTTTATGCAGATTTTGCTCCAGTTTCAGTTTTTGGTGCAAGACTAGTGTTTTTCATGCAGAAACGACCTTCTGAGCAAGACTCATTTCTTCTCCATGAGCTCCGATGGTTTTTGGTCAAATTCCATCATCTTGAGGGTCAAATTGTGATTTATTGTTTTTCTGTAACACTTTATCTTGCATTTTTGGCTTGTTCAAGTATATGCTTTAACTTGCTTTTCTTTCTATGCTTGGACAAGCCTCTATATGTGCTCTTCTACTCTCCTTATATATTTGTGTTATATCCTTTCTCTTTAACAAGTGATGTTTCTTATTTCTTCATAACCCACCTTTTTGAAATGACAAAGGGGGAGAAAGGTATGTCTTCTTTTAAAAAGAGGAAGAAGGCATGTCTTACATGAAGAGGAGAAGCATGTTCATGAAAAGGGAGAAGGTAAAGGGGAGAAGACATATATGTGTAGAACATATATGAGTAGAAGACATAGTATTCTATAAATGTTATGAAAGCTAACCATGCAGGAGAAATTGCATCAATTGAGGGGGAGTATGAAAACTCCATGTGCATCAATTGAGGGGGAGCTTATGAACTCCATTCTATTGAAACCCCTAGGTTTCTCCAAATGTATGAATTTATTTAAATTCTTTCAATACATTTATGGAATGGTTTGTCATCTTCAAAAAGGGGGAGAATGTTGACTCAAGGTCAATTAGGTCAATGTTGACTCACGTCTAAATTGACTAAACCCGTGTTTTGATGATGACTAACCATTCCACATATTTGTGTCTAATGCTTCTACTTGAGTAATTTCAGATTAGGTATAGACACACTCCAATTTCCCTAACTTGCGCATCTCAAATTGGAGAAAAGACAAGTCAAAGTCATACAAGTGCACACTTTTGTAATATGATGTATATCCATTAGAATCATGTTGTAAATCACTTGTAATGATTGTATGACTTGTAATTAAGCTTAGAAAAATGCCAGGAGCACTTAGAACGATTTTTAGAGCACTTTTAATGCAACTTCAAAAATCAATTACAGGCACTTGGTCGGTCCAGTTTCACACCCTGAAACTCGACCAATCAAACCTTGATCGATTTTCTGAAGATTGCATCGGTCGAGTTTTGCACTCACAGAACTCGACCGATTGGGTAGTAGGCCAGTTCCAGTTGGAATGGTCGGTCGAGATTCCTCAGAACAAACTCGACCGATCATTTTAATATCGGGTTGCCTGCTACTTGATCGGTCGAGTTACACATATAGAAACTCGACCGAATGCACTGTACGGAAAAGTGCAGAAAAGTGTTTCTAGCCGTTGTGGAGTTGCAACAAGTGAAAATAGATCTGTTGCAAGCCACAAAACAGCTAGTTTTCGTTCACAAGTGTTCCCAAAGGTTAAGAAGCATCCCCAACTATAAATAGGACCCCTTGGGCTTCATTCCAAGGTTGAGAGCATTCATTGCAAACTTCTTGTGAGGTTCCTATTCTATAGTTGAGTGCTTCCTACAGCCTCCTCTATCTCTCTAAGCTTAATCACTTGCTACATCCATTAGAGTGAGTAGGAGATTTGTAAGAGAGCTAGTTTTATTTGTATATCTTGTGAGGCTCTCACTTCCACCACCTCCCCATCTCTCATTTCCTATATTGAAGATGAAGGTTCTCTATCTTATCCAAGAGAGGTGAAGAAGAACAAGGGAAGGAGTCCCTTGGTGAAGATCAAGGCTGAAGACTTGGAGCTAGAGTGGGTAAGCCCTTGGAGAAGGCAAAAGACTCAAGCTCAAGTGGGTAAGACCTTGGTGGAAAGCTTCTCCGAGTGAAGGTGAAGTCAAAGGCGGAAGATCCAAGAAGAGTGGGTAATTCCTACAAGGCTGAAGACTTGTGCAAGAGTGGGTAAGTCCTTGGAGAAGGCCGAAGACTCTTGCAAAGTGGGTAAGTCCTTGGTAAGGTTGAAGACTCTTTTGTATTGGATAGGTAAGTCCTTTGTTGGTCATGTATTGTATGTCTTATTAATGAATATAAGAGTGCAATTGGTTGAAGTCCTATAGGTTGACCTCTCTAGGCAAGTGGACTGACACACTTCTAGTTTAAAGTGTGAAACCACTCTAAATAGCTTGTCTAATTGGTGCATGTTCAATCTCTCTTATCCTTGCTATGCATGATTTAGTTGCACTCAAATTACCTATTTAGCAACCTTATCTTGTCATATATTTTGAAGGTTTGATGAGTTTTGTTTAAGTGCTTTCAGCTCTATTCACTCCCCTCTAGAGCATCTAATCACCCATCTAGGATGCAACATAAGGAACCAGTTGTCAACTATTCCGAAAGTAGCATAAACCCAACTATAAAAGGGGATTCATTGATACCTGAAATTCGAGGAAGGCAAGAGCTCCCGAAGCATGCCTACACCTTCACGATGAGAAACCAACCAAGAACAAGCACCACCATGCTATGGAATCACCAAATGAACCTGTCGCCAAAGAAACAGGTAGATGGAGTAGGGAGACACGATTGCAGGGCAATCAAGACCAATGTGGCTATTGCAGAAGGTCACTGGGGGTTCAAGGGTTGTGGGGGATGCCCTATATATAGGGGCAAAGTTAGGGTTCAACGAGGAACCTACAAGAACCAGAAAACAGAGGAGGGAAAGGAAAGTCCTAGTCGACTCAGCGATTGGGAGAGAGAGTCCCACACAAATTGGGGATCTCCAAAACTAGAAATCAATGATGATTGTAAAAAGGAAAACAAAAATAACCGAGGAGGAGAGGTGAGAAAGATCGGGGTCAGATTCAGTTTCCATCCATGTAGAGTCCCAGTAGGACAAGGATGGGTGAGGAAGACATATAGAGGTCGTCTGATCAATTCAGGTTTGAGCAGGGAGAACGTGGGCCGTCCGATCGCGTGTGACCACTAAAGCAAAGGAAAAAATGGGAAATTAAATTGAATTAAACAAAGTGAAATCCAATAATACATGCATATTCTATTTCCTCATTTTGGGGTTCCAGAATTATTCAAATTAAACCAAATTTCGCACATAAGTTAAGTTAAACATGTAGATTCTGAATATATACTTAGTTTTGCCTTTTGGAAACTCTTAATGGGTTAAACAAATAAAATCACATTTTCTCTTTCCTCTTTCATTAATGGCATTAAGATAATCCAAAATTGATGAAACTTGACCCAAAAGTCTCCCTAAGTGACTTGTGTATGATTTTATCATTAATTTCACAAGTTGATATTATTTATTTATTTATTTAATAAAATGAAGATTCTAAACTTTCTCTCTCCTATATTTACTCATAATCAAACATTATCCAAATTAGTTGCAAATTTTCCCAAAGGCTTATTTTTATTTGTAGATTACGAATTTGGAGTTGGTTTTCCAATTTGAGGGCATTAACTATTTTATTTCGCTTTATTGGCCTAATTTTCTTTTGATAAGGATATTAATATATGCATTTATCTTCCAATTTAGATGATACTTGGCCCTTAAGTTTCTTTTAGGTTAAGAAAATGAGATTGAGTGCCAGATTATCTTTGTGGGTTTTTTATTATGATTTTTTGGAACATTATCTTCTTTTATCCATTAAATCCCATATTACCTCCAATTATTGCATTTATCATCTCCTTTTTATATAGTTTGGATTTTCTCTTCTTTGTCCTTTTCTAAAAAGTACTAGAAAGTTCTAGGATAAAATATCATATTATTTTCATTACTTAGTGACAACTTACCCTTCAAATCTATTAATTAAAACCCAACTGAGGTATTTGTGCATATAACCCTATATTAAGAATATATGGGAAATATTTATCCAATTAAGTTCTTTAATTTCTTATTATGATACAAATGAGTCATTATTAAGAACAAAGTATTATGTATATATATTTCAGGTGTCACATTTTATGTTCCATTATTGGCTTAATTACATGTATTAGCTTATCCTTGTTTGGCTAAATTAAAAGGGTAAAACTACTAGGGTAGGATTCTAGTTCTGGTATGTTACAAATGCAAAGAACGCCCATAAGTGCATTTGACAGTAAAACACATATTGGGGAAATTAACTTGCAATATACTTTGTTTAGATGTGATAAAAGTAAAAAAAGGCACAAGATGGAGCCCTAAAATAGGGCTACATCACCACCCCAAACTTAAAACATACTTGTCCTCAAGTATGCTCCAACTCAATCTCTCTTTTCAGGTTCTTTTCAACAAAAATGAATGACAAATGCATAGCAACATATAATTATTGAGTACATGGTCTTGGGAGTGACTAAGTGCATGCACTTCACCTCTCTCCTCTCCTCTTTCACAAACCATTCATGAAATGAGCACTGAGCATACAAAATTCAAATATAAAGCATAGAAACACAAGTTGTCCATATGTCCTTCATGTCATTCCGAGTAAACCGTTTCATGTTGGTGTTAATAAAAGATGACTAGGAGTATTGTTTCACTTTCATGCATTCACTCTTATGCTTCAAACTACACTAGATGACCCACTTGGTTGTAGAAAGGGTAAAGTGACCTAAATTTCATGTTTTCTAGATCAATGGGTGTGAAAGAGGAAGAAAGTATTGCGGTAAGATTTTGTAGTGCTTTTACGCACTCATCTTTTCTTTATTTGAATGCTCTTAAACAAGAGCATCCTTTTATTTTATTTTTGAATTTCTTTTTCTTTGCCCTTGGTGTAGATAGGGCATATGTGGATAGAGTGGAATGGGGAGGTTGAGATGTGGCCATTCCAAACTTTTGGGGGAGGCCAAGGCTGTTATGTGCACTTAGACATCTTTTCATGAGACGAATAGGTATGAAGGTGGTGAAAGAATAGTCGGATCAAAGAGGGGTCATTAGTGTAGTTTCCAACATAAGATTTCCTACATGAAAACTAATCCAACACTTCACCAAATGATATCACACCACATGATAGAACAACATGACATTCACATTTCTACCAAGTGATTCCATAGGCTTTAAGCGCTTGTAGCTTGCTCAATTCATGCTTCAACCAAAACATTCACAAACTTAAGAGAGGTTGTGCACATGTAAAAAGTCAACAAACAAGACCATATAGCAATAAGATCTAAGAAATAAGCATGCATTTGTCAAAGGATTAAAAACATTTCAATTTCAAACAGTGGAGATTCAGTCAAAACATACTTTTAGGGTAAGAACATTCAAGTTTGGGCAAATTGGCCAAAACGGTGCCAATCTACAGTAAATCACATCTAAACCTACTTTAGGAAAATTTAAAACATAAAGTAGCAAATCCTAGTTAAAATGCAAAAGAAATTACCAAAAACTACATGTGAATGCAATGCATGATATGGAATAGTAAAAAGAGCAATTTTTTTTGAAAAATTACACAAAAAAGCATGAAATAAAACTACAAGTATGCATGAATGCAAGAAAAAGAAAATCTACACTAGATGGATTAAAAATCAAACAAACAACGATCAGGAAGAACATGCAACTATCAAAATAAGCTGAGCCTGAGGGCTTACCACCCTACCACCCCAAACTTTTGAACCATGTTGTCCTCAGCATGAAACTAGATCTTAGGGATGATAGGGTAGAATTCATGGATCTGGTGGTGTGGGGTCCTACGATGGGCCAGACTGTGGAGGAGGTTGCTGGTAGTAATGGCCCCAGTAGTCTGCATGTGGAGGCGGGTATATCTCTTGGTAACCATAAATTGATCCCCAGAAATCCTCCCCCATTGTTGGTTTCTCTATGTCTGCGCATGCTGGTAGTGGTACATGTGGTTGATTTGATGATGCATCTGCTTCTGATCCAACCACATGTCATGTTGTATCTTCTGAATTCCCTCCAATTGTGCATGAATAGCTAACATGTCATATGCATTTGTCCGAGGCGGCCGCGCATCAAAATCTTCCACTCTTAGTCTAGTGCGACATGGCTATTCAAGTGAACGTTGCTGCTCTGGCACATTTGTGTCTCCCTCTTCTTCAGGTAAGGCAACACTTGGTGCTCTGTACCCCTCTCTAGGGTTCGTTTCCTCATAGCATGATAACAATTCTAAAAAGTCATCCGTAGGCCCCACATCCCTGAGAAGAAGGCCGGTGTGGTATGGGAGTTTCAAGTTGACACCAGGAAAGTCAGGTTTCCGAATATAGAAGATTTTGTTATTTTTTAGGGATATCATTTGGGACCTTGTAAGATAGTTTAGATCCACATATTTGTTTCCATATACCTTGGTAAGTCCCTCTAGAATGCATCCCACTACGCTTGCCAAAGTGGTGATAGTCCCTCCCATGATGAATGGAAGTTTTACTCTTACATGGGATTGTCTTCAAGTGATCAATCACCATGGCACCAATGTTCACAAATCCCTCACTTACAGTTGTGGCCATAAAAAATAAGTCTTTCTGAGAACTAGATCCTTGATTATCATAGCATCCAAACAAGGTGTTTTCTAGGACTTTTTGCAAGTATCTCAAGAAAGGGTTGTAGATCTTGCTCGTTTTGGATTTACCTGCAACAAAGGTAGATTATCCCATGATCATCTTCCACATCTTGGAGTAATCTTATCTACCTCTCTTATCAAATCTTCCCTCGTCGAATTTTATTGCCATTTCTGAATTGGGGGCAAAGATTGCATTGATCTGAGAAGCTTTAAGCACATGTGTTGAGAAGTTTAACTTGAAACTAATAGCATCCTCTCCTTGATAATGTACCTTCTATAAGGTTTCAATGAACTCATGAGTGATCTCCAAGTATGTTTCTTCAGCCTCATCTTGTACAGTCCACAACATCGTAAATGACTGTCAAACATGAAGTTGACCGCTATGGCTTGCATTGTGGGAAAACATGCATATCTGGTAGGAATCACCCTCCTTGTCATGCACTTGGGGTAGAGAGGTCTCATTGCGCCTTTCTTGCTATTCCCATGCCATATGTGGTTCCTTCTAGTTGCTTTCCCACCCAAGTCAATTTGTCCTCCTCTAGCCTTGACACGATATCCACCGGTTCATCCTCCAATTCCTCGCTCTCTGTGTCTTCTACCTCTTCTTCTGCATAGGTGTTTGACTCCAAACTTGTATCCAAGTTCAAGGGCACTCTCTCGTGGCTTCCACTAGGTCAGGATGATGATGAGGAATGCCTCGCGGGAGTTGGTCGTGGCGGCAAGCGTGAGGAAGATGCCTCATTATTTTCTTGGTTCTTCACTCATGAGTCGGTGCATTGACTTCAATAGAATCTACAATGTTTTTCAACTCTTCTTCTTCTTCCTCCTTCTCTTCCCCTGGGTTGCTGTAGTTTGGATCCGAGATGTGCTCACTGGAGGAAGAGTGGAGTCAGGAGGTGCTCTTCGACATCGATCGTCTGAAGGAATGTGAAATTGAGTTGGATGGCGAGGAGGTGCTGCCAGATTGCTATGAAGCAGATGCTCGTTTGGATCGCCTTTTGCTATCAGTGAGGATGTTTGTAGTCTTCTATACTCCCCTCTTGATGGACTTCCCCATTCTTTTCAATCTCGTTAGGCTCTTTGGTGAAAAACTGAGCTAGAAGTGGAAAAATGCAGCTCCAGGCTGTAGGGGCGGAATCTGCTCGGAAGTGGAGAAATCAGTGGTAATGGACGGTGGAAATCAAATCTATAGGTTAGGGACAGTGATTAGGGACAAAAGGAAACTCAAATATGGAGTTTGGGAGCAAGAGGAGGCGATTTGGGGTGTTGGGAACTCGACCTACCCACTTGGAGTCGTGAAACGGTTGTGCTCAGATGTAAAAATGAATTTGGGGTCATGTTGGGTCAGGTTGAATCGAGCCACTTAAGTGGTTTTTCTGGGCCAGCACGGCCGTGCTGGCAGGGAGCTGGCACATCCGTTTTGGTTAGCACGGTCGTGCTGCCAGCGACCAAATCTTGAAACAACCTATCGTTTGTAAGTTAACCAACACGACCATTCCACACAAGCACGACCGTGCTGGATGGATGCCAGCACAACCATTCTGCCCTCTGTCACTTCAAAAACTCCATATTTCATCAAATCTTTTAGGTACTCATCATCTAATCCACTTGAATGATATTTGTTGTTGTCATATCCACCGCTTTGATTGAACGTGCCCTAATTCTCAATTTGATCCTATTCGACCTATCATTTCATCAAAACTAAATACAAAAACTATCAAGAACAAGTGTGCGTGTGTGTGTTTTGTGTAAAATAAAACAAAAATATCAAAAAGTAAGATTCGAGAATCTCAAAACATGTGGGTTTCCTCCCACTAGCGCTAAATTTTATGCCTTCAACCAGGCTTATTGTTCCTCTATCAATCAACCATTGTCCAAAATTAAAATGTTTTCTTCCTCATCATATGCAATCCTCTCAAATGCCTTCATTATTTGTTCTTCCTACCAAGGGTTATGTGAGTTTCTCAAGTGTATTTCTTCATTTGTCTCTCCTCTAGGGTCATCATCATAGGTCTCAATGTAAGAGTCCTCATCAACAAAACTTTTTAGCTCATTTAAGATGACCTCCTTGGGCATCTTCCCTCTCATCTTCTTCTTGAAGGTGAAAACACCCTTATGGACCCTTACATAAGTTGGGCTTTTCTTGATGATGGAAAGCAATCAGGTGTCTGCCTTAGTCAATCTTAAGACCTTCAAACTTTTCATGCCATACTTTTGCCTTCCCTTGAGGAATGGGTCTTCATAGGCATCAAAGAGAGGGATTTCCATCCTGTTGGACACTTGCAATCCTAAAAATATCACATTGGGATGTCTTGGATCAGCAATGGGAGAACTTGGTGGTGTCATCTCAAAGGAAGATGGGACACACGATATTATCTTCTCAAAATCTGGCAGGACTGCATAATTTTTAGTGCACTTAACACTCTCACAAGGACTTTGTGGCACAAATTCACTATCATGATCTCATATAATTGCTTCCCTCCCTTGTTGAGCTCCTCTATAACCTTATCACACCTCAAGATTGAAATCATATCCACTTGCTCATGGGGAGGAGGGGGAGCAAGTGATGGTTGTGGTGGTGTTGGTGGTAGTGGTGGATTAGGATTGTGAAGGATGTAGGGTGGTTCTTGTGGTTGATGTTGTGGTGGTGGTTGTGAGGTGTGTTGGAAGTTTTATGAAGGTTGAGGAGGTGGTGGATCATAGATAACTTGAGGGGGGCCCATAGAACTATTTGCATTGTTTGGGTTGGCTATGGTTTGGGAAAGGGGTCTTCCCTCCTCACAAAGGGCAAGTGAAAGGGAAATCTCATCCAACCTTTGCTCAAGATGATCAATGGTTTGTCCTTGAAAGGAAACCTCTCTCTTTAATTCATCAAGGCTTCTCAACCTAACAAGGACTTCTTCTTCAAACATGGAGTTGTCTCTTGGCTCGTGGTCTCCTTGTGGTTCCCATGAGAAGTTGGGACCATTTCTCCATTATGAAGTGTAATAGCTTGACATGGGGCTTTGGTTGTTTTGAATGTGATAGGATTTTAAAATTTCACATCTTCACAAAGATCCTCCATGGAGTCGACGGAGTGATTAGAAGAACCTCCCACCACATGAATCTGCATGAGATATAGCATGTCTTCCAACATCCTCATCATGTAGGGCGGTTGAGGGATTGAAGGGGCTTGCACATCTTGGCTTTCTAACTTGTCTTATTTTTTTTGGTTGTGCCTTGTGCATGTGACAAGCAACCCTTTGGAGTCAAGATGGTAGATTTACACCGACTTTCCCATAATAGCCCTACTTACCCTAGTGCTTCCACCACCACATATATATATACATGGGTGGCGGTCACATCACTGGGATAACTTTCCTTGCTTCTCCTAGTCTCCATTACTCCTCCCCTTGAGCATTTAGTGCATTTACCTTACATTTATGCTCTCCACCCACCATTTCCATTTCCATTTCACCTTGGAAAGCTAGTTTTCTAGGTTTTCCTCCATAATCCCCCATATCTTCATGCTCATTTGCACCCTTGGAGGAGAGAGGATGTCCCCAACAGCAAGGAGGTGAAGAACAATGCTACTTCCCCAAGCTCCATGGAGTTTCTTCCCCTTCTTCCCATTTCTTTTGCCATTTCTTTGACTATGTATAGCTAAGCCCCTAGTGTTGGGCTGTTTGGGGATAAAATGTGACTTTGATACAATGTTTGGGAAAATTTGGCTTGTAATGAACTCATTTTTATCTATGATGATTACTCCATGCTTTTGTCTCTTATCCCATCGCCATGCTTGTGATTTATGCTTTTTGCTATGAATTGCTTGGTTTATAGTGCTTGATGATACCATGTCTCTAGGGGAATTGAGATGCATGTGACAATCTTTGGTATGGATCTAAGGTCTTGATAGGGGATCCCTAGCTAGTCCCCTTTATTCCTACATGCCTACCCCTTCTCCTACTATTTGGTATGAAACCTAAGTTACTAGTATAAGTGGGATTGATGTAATTTCTTAGGGTCTTCTAAAGGCTAGAATGGCTAGTGACATGAGGTCAAATATCCTCATGTATACTCCCATCTCTACCCTTAAACCTTAATTGCTCAATACCACTTATCCTAGAAACCTAGATTTGGCTGACCCTATTAGAATTACACCTAACCCTAATTTTCCACTAGTAGTATAGGGTACATTCTAATAGCATTTGCCTTATTGTATGGTTTGGTAATGTGGATGTAAAATGAGAACCATGCTTGTACAAAAACCTCCCCCAACTAATATCAAAGCTGCATCCCCAAACGGCCAACCTACCTTAATCAACTTGCTTAAAACTCAACTTGCTCTACTTGCTTGTTAATGCTAGTCTAGTTTAGTTGCTTTTGCTTAATCTAGTTAATTGCTTAGTTTTACTCTTTAGTGTTAACGTAGGTTCTTGCCCACTCTAGTGGTTAACTTAGTCTCTAAATTGCTGCTTACCTTGCTAGAGTAGTGTAGTTCACCTTTCTCTCGCTTAGTTAATTTCTTAACCTAGTTGCTTAGATTCAACTTGCTTAGGGTAATCTAGCTTTTTATTAACTTAGTTTCCATCTTGCCTTTTCTTTCTTGTTTGCTTAGTGTAATCACAACCAAACCTTTTTTTTAACCCTCAAACCCCAATCTCCGCATTAGAAACATAGCAAACATTAGCCTAGATCTAGTGCCCCCTTTATCCCTGAGGACCGACCCCTATTCTTGCCAATCACCTATACTACAATAGTACCCCGTGTGCTTGCGGGAGACCTGTTTAGTTTTGTGATGGACTTGGTTAGGGTCAATATAAATTTCAAAAGTTCCCTCCCATCTGTTCGAGTCCCGTGGAGTGCATCTAGCCACCCTTAGTTGGATAGTGTGTACACCTCTGGCTTGGACGCATCAAGCTTTCTGGTGTCGTTGCCGGGGATAGAGGCGCTCGACCTAGCTAGTTAGTGTAGCTTAGCCTTTCCTTTTTGCCCTCACCATTTCTATTTTTTATTCTTTGTGTTACTTTTGCATCTTAGTTTTCTAACTCAGTTTCTTGTTGCTTGTTTGTGTATTGTGCTGGTGAAAACTGTGCATGCACCACACACATTCTACTTTTACTGACTTGGTGTTGTACGACCCTGAGATAGGTAGAAGGAGACGCCATAGTCGCCGCTACCAACACCGAGAAGCCGAGATGGCAGACAAAAACCCACATGCGTATGCTCAACCGCCTCCAACACAGCACCGCCCGCTCCACGAATACTTCACCCCAGGGAACTACAATTCCCCCATCGCCACCCTAGTTGAGCAAATGCCAGGTTAAGAGTTCTCCATTCGACCGTCACTCCTTGAACTCCTACCTACTTACTATGGGATGGAGAATGACAATCCCTATCATCACATCGATGCTTTCCTTGAGACGTGCTCCACTTTCCGCACCCCTGCCGCCACTGACGACTCCATCCGGAGAACCCTCTTTCCTTTCTCCCTAAAAAAATAGCTAAAGAGTGGTATATGTCAAAGCCAGACCTGGTAATATGGAATGAAGTAAAGAATGAATTCCTCAAGAAGTTCTTCTCAATTACCAAGCTGTCCTACATGAGAAGATACATCATTTCATTCACCTAGAAAGAGAATGAACCCTTCCACGAGGCATGGGAGAGGTTCCAAAAACTACTCTGCAACTGCCCTCACCATGAAGTGCCATTGTGGCAACTCGTTCAACCCTTCTACATCGGGCTTGAAGAATAAAGCCAAAACAATGTCGACTCCTGTGGAGGTGCTTTCATTGCAAAGCCACCCGAGGAATCATGTCCGTTGTTCGAACATATTGCTGAAAACTCACGCCATCGTGTTTCTATAAAAGGGGAGCATTGCGGACGAAGCTACATCCCTCAACCTTCTTCTGTGGCTCCTACCCGCAATGCTACTGATCCTGATATGATGAAAATGACGGCCGATATGATGAAGATGATGAAGAATCAAGCTGGTGGTTCTCCTAGGTGGGTTAGCCAACCCACCATGGCAGTTGATTCTGTGGATGAAGAAGTGAATGCTTTGCACTCCTTTAGCGACTGAAACAATTAATGCCCCATGTCCAACACCTACACTCTCGAGTGGAGGAACTATCCGAATTTTTCTTGGAAACAACATAATGAGGATGGACAAGGACAAGGGCAGTAGAGGCCACACTATAGTTCAAAGTTTGAAGAGGAGGTGTTTGGATGGTTAAGAAGTTTGGATGATGTGAAGAAGGCTGTAACATCACATGGGTAGTCCAACAACCACCTCGAGAAAAGAATGGATCAGATCTCTCTCACTTTCTCTCTCACAAGGAGGGAAGAAGGAAGACTTCCATCTCAACTGATGCCCAACCCAAATAATGATGGTACTTTCCTAAGGAACACTCTAAGTTCATATGCTCTACCATCATACCAAGCACCGTCAAACCCCTATGCTCCACCACCTCCTCAGGAACCTCTTAACTACCAATATGCTCCACCTCCACCTCATTCATACCACTAGCCACCCCTACAATACCAAGGTGATGTAGCCCTATTTTATGGATCCATCTTGTGCCTTTTTGTACTTTTATCACATATAAACAAAGTAGATTGCAAGTTAATTACCCCAATATGTGTTTTACTGTCAAATGAACTTATGGACGTTCTTTGCATTATTTTTAGGTACTTGGACCATAATTTGGATGGACGAGAGAGAAGGAAGGAGTCCTAGGGTTCCTACACTCATGGAGGGGTCCAAAGATGGCCCCAAGAGCTCCCTCAACCTACCCCAATGGCTAAGATTCAACATCAAGCAAAGAAGTCCTTTGATAATGAAGCTTGAAGCTATTTTAGCACTTGAAGAACCCAACACAGATGTGGTGCCAAGGAACGACCGTGCAGGTAATTGCACAAAGTTACAAGTTGAAACGACAAATCTTGAAGTTTCAACAACTCAGCCACCACAGATGTGCTACCCAGCATAGCCGTGAGACGAAGCCCCCAAAATGGCCTTGCTACCCAGAACAACTATGCTAACGGAGGAATAGAATGGGCATGCTCTGGGGAACAACCTCCTCGCAACTCAACCACCACAACCGTGTTGCCCAGCACGACCGTTCTACCTAACCCCCACCAGACCGTGCTGCCCAACATGGCCGTGCTACCAACCTTCATTTCACCCATCCAACCTGTGATTTCACACTTCACTAGAATAGCCGTTCTCCTCCACCACGGACATTCTCACCTCCACCCACCATGGCCGTGCTGCCACCTAAAACCTAACCCTTTTTACACTGACTTTCCCACAATACCCCTACTTACCCTAGTGCTTCCATCACCACCTATATATACATGGGTGGAGGCCATAGCATAGGTTAGCTTCCCTAGCTGCTCCTAGTCTCCACTACTCCTCTCCTTGAGCATTTAGAGCATTTCCCTTGCATTTATGCTCTCCACCCACCATTTTCATCTCCATTTCACCTTGGAAACCTAGTTTTCTATGTTTTCCTCCATAATCCCCCATATCTTCATGCTCATATTCACCCTTGGAGGAGAGAGGACGTCCCCAACAACATGGAGGTGAAGAAGAATGCTACTTCCCCGAGCTCCATCAAGTTTCTTCCCCTTCTTCCCTTTTCTTTTTCCATTTCTTTGATTATGTATAGATAAGCCCCTAGTGGTGGGCTGTTTGGGGATAAAATGTGACTTTGTTACCATGTTGGGGGAAATTTGGCTTGTAATGAACTCATTTTTATCTATGATGCTTACTCCATGCTTTTGTCTCTTATCCCATTGCCATGCTTGTGATTTATGCTTTTTGCTATGAATTGCTTGGTTGATAGTGCTTGATGATACCATGTCTCTAGGGGAATTGGGATGCATGTGGCAATCTTTGGTATGACTCCTAGGTCCCAATAGGGGATCCCTAGCTAGTCCCCTTTGTTCCTACATGCCTACCCCTTCTCCTACTACTTGGTATGAGCCCTAAGTTACTAGTGTAAGTGGGATTGATGTAATTGCTTAGGGTCTTCTAAAGGCTAGAATGGCTAGTGGCATGAGGTCAAATATCCTCATCTCTACTCTCATATCTACCTGCATCCCTTAATTTCTCAATACCACTTATCCTAGAAACCTAGATTTGGCTAACCCTATTAGAATTACACCTAACCTTAGTCTTCTACTAGTAGTATAGGGTACATTCTAATAGCATTTGCCTTACTATTTGGTTTGGTAATCTAGATGTAAAATGAGAGTCATGCTTTTCCAATAACCTACCCCAACTAATATCAAAGTTACATCCCCAAACGGCCCACCTACCTTAATCAACTTGTTTAAAACTCAACTTGCTCTGCTTTCTTGTTCATGCTAGCTCCATGCTAATTGTACTAGAATTATCTAATCTAGATACTTAGATCTCTCATTTAGGTTTAGGAAGATTGATTAGGATGTAGGAAGATGGGAGGAAACCTAGGGATCCAAGAATTGGACCTAGGGGCAAATCCCAAAACTCACACATATAAGCAATTTTCCTGAATTCCTAGGTGATTTCACACACAAACCAACAAGAAATTCATGGCAAATGAGATGTAAATATAATATAATCATTAACAAACGGAATTACAAAATTTACATGTCATTTTCCCCCAACATGGTATCAGAGTAACATAATTTCCTCCAAACAGCCCACCCAAGGGGCCTAGCTACTCATTGAAATGGAAATGCAAAAGAAAGGAGAAAGAATGAGAAGAGGGGTAAAAAGCCATGATGATCTCGATGAAGACTTCTCCTTCTCCACCTCCTAATAGTTGTATCTTGATCTGCCTCCTCCAAGGTTGGTGAAAGGCATGAATGTATGGTGGAAATGGATGAAAACAATGGAAAACTAGGGTTTTGGTGGTGGAAATGGTGAAATGGAGGTGGAATGAGGTGGGAATGGATGGAGGATGAAATGGGGAGGCTAGAGTGACTGTAGGGTAGCTGACCTCAGCCTCCAGCCACCACCCATATATATATAGGTGGGGAGGAAGCAATATGTCAAGTAGGGGTAAAGTGGGAAATGCAGTGGAAAACGTAACTAGGTTTTGTGAGTAGCACGACTGTAGTAGATCACCACGGCCATGGTAGATCACCACAACTGTGGTAGATCACCACGGTCATGGTGGGTAGGGGTGAGCATGGTCGTGGTGGGGTACAACGATCGTGTGAATTAAAATGGTAAAAAATGTCAGGTTGCTTTGGGGGAGTCGTTGGCTGGTTGCACGGTCGTGCTGGGTAGCACGACCGTGCTGGGATCTGGTAGCACGACCGTGTTGGAGGGTCACAGCATGGCTGTTACAACCCCAATTTTAAGGTTCAATTGGTGAGAAATGCAATTTCTCATATTAAGGATAATTGAACAAAGAATGGTATAATTTGTTTTGAATACATGGATTTTGTTTACAATAGCCTTGATATTTGTGTTGTGGGTTTTATTGGCTATTGGGCCCAATAACAAGGAAATAACAAGGAAATTCAATTAGTAAATGGATAATTGAATTCTTAAGAAAAGAAATATGTAGAAACCTCTAGAAGGCACATCCAAAGAGGATTTCGTGCCTCTTGGGTTCCTTGGGTTCCAAGGAGTCCAAAGTTGCATAAAGAAAGCAATAATAAAAGAAAAGTTTAGTTAAGTATTTCTTTATTAAGAAAGAGATTGAAAATAATGTTAAAATGTTAGAAATAAATGGGAAAAGGTGTAATTAGGAGATCCTTTGTGGAATTTCGTGTTCCAAGGATTCCTAATGATAAAAGGAATACCAATAAGGAAAATAAAAGAGAAATAAAGAGAAATCCTAAAAAAGAAATAGTTTAATGAGAAATAAACAAGATAATGTGAAATAATGCATTAGATGCATCTAGAAGGATAATAAGTATCCTTAAAAAGTAATTTCGAAATCATAGAGTATCTTGGGATCCAAGGAGTCCCAATAAAGAGGAAAGAAAGAGAAAATACTAAAAAGGCAAAAAAAGAGGATAATGTGTTGCATTATTAATGAATTATGAGGTATTGTTAAAAGAAAGTAGTTTTGATTAAAGGAAATAGAAATTCGTGCCTTTGGGATAGAAGGCAAGTGTAAAAGAGATTAATTAAGAGGAATTTTGAATTCCTAATATTTGAAGAAAAGAGAATATCAAAATGATTAAGAAGGGAGAGAAGGTTTTCTTATCCTTGAAGGAATACGATTCCTTTTGGGAAAGGGGCTCTTTGAGCCGTGTATATACAGCTCATGTCTTTGTTTCTCACCCTATATAAAAAGGGGTGGACCCTTTGGGACGAGTTCCAGAGTGTTTCTGCACCTTCCATTGTCTTTCCTATCTTCTTCTTGTTCTTCATGACATGTAAACCCTAACCTTTGAGAACGACACCATCTCTTGAGCAGCGAGGGACCATGTGAAGTCCAGATGGTGGGTGGATGTCCCACGAGACTAAGGAGAAGCTTCGCCATCATGGCAATGCCCTAGCTCGAAAGCAGCAGCTGCAGAACGGCTGCTATGATAGCCACGCATTGCAGGCATGTCCGGCCAAACCAACCACCATGGCCACGGGTGGAAGACAGCTAGAAGGGCGCGGAGGGTCGACAGAGGTCATGGAAGGATCTGCCATGATTTTCGGGGTCCAGAAGGGGGGAGATCAGGTTGCGCGAGCCGTAACTAGGTCTCCTTCCGCGGAAACAGCAACCGTGCAGAGGTTGAAGACGGCCATAGAGCCTTTGGATGATTCTACCCTCAGCGTAACAAAAGACGGGCTACTTAAGTGGAGGGCAAAACCGTCTTTCCGTTATGTTTTCAAGCAGTCGAGCAACATTGCATGTTAAAGGCTATGTGGCGCACCCCATTGGCTCAAGTAAGTGTATTAATGCAAAAATCATAACTCCTAATTGGTAGCTCCGATGAGAACATATAATCATGAATTTTTCTCAGAAAAATGAGAGGAATCCAATAAAAATATAATTGGAGCCTGGTTCTGCTTGCAATTCGAAAAGTAATAAAAGTTATTAACTTTAATGTATTGATGATTAAATAACTCTATTTTGATATGATTAATGTGATTAGTAGGGTTTAATTAATTATTAAAGTTGATATTAGCCTGTTAATGATAAAAAGGAACATTAGGAACAAAAAGGATGAACCTTGCACATAATTAGTTAATTTAGAGTTTCTTGTGCATAAATATGTTTTAATGGGCCTTGAAACCCGAATGTTGGTAATTAGGACTACTAATGGCCTTAATTATTTGATTTCATGTATAGAACTGAGTTTTCATGATTAAAAGCTATTTAGAGCATTAAAGTTCCTAATTTGTGGATAAATACCCTAAATGTAGTAATTAGGGTTTTCTCATGAATAAAAGGTGGAATTAATAACAAGTCGAGTTCATATGTGATTTAGACCGTAATGAACTATGAATTGATGATAAAGCGTATAATGATCTTTTCATGAATTAAAGTGATAATAATAGTAGCTTTAATGAAAAAGAAGCTTAATTGATGATTAATTTGCCTGTAATATGAAAATAGGGTTGTATGTTGTTAAGATAACCTTGATGTTGAAGAATAGACGAGATAATTAGGGTTTATGAGTAATGGCATAAAATTAGGGTTTAATTTGGTAAAAGATGTAGGGAAACCCTAATTGCAAAACGAAACCCTAAAATGAATACAGAAACCCTAGAAAGTAAATCCAAGTTAATAAAGTAGGTTCTTGATAAAGTGTGTAATAAATAGAGTACATATTCTTTTCAGGAATTATGTGATTGTTGAATTACTTGGATTGCATGCTTGGTTGGATTTTCTTAATGCTTCTGAAATCATCAAATCAGGTATGTGGTTACAATTATGAATAACCGCTTTAGTTTCCTGATGGATTCTCGGATGTTTAATCGCATTGAATGCAACTAAACTGTTGGATGTTTATTTATTTCTTGCAACTATAAGGTGACTGCGATTATTACATAAGATATGTGCCTACTAGATCAGATCCTGGTCCCCTATGTGTCGTAATGGCTGACCTGGTATAAGACTACCTAGAGGGTAGGTCCATCAGGTCATGAATGACTTTGACTTCCTAGAGGGTAGGTCCATCAAGTCACCTTTATAGAGGTACCATATAAGTCCTTACAGGGACAACACAGAGTTGTGGATAGGTATGGATTGAGTAGTTTGGCTTAAAACGTAATCTTGGTTGTTATCGGGAGGTGGGGTCGTAACATTTGGTATCAGAGCTTAGGTTCCTCAGTTAACCATTAATAATTATTAAATTTTACAAATCCATAGAACCCAAGGGAGTTATTAGAGGATTATCCGAAAGACGGAGGTGTCTAGAAAAGCATCACGACCGGGGGCTGGCAATATTTTCCTCCTCACCGCTAGTCAGAATACGAGGACTCCCGAATCCGTGTGACTGCCTGGCCAAAGTCTTAGGGTATGAATCGAAATAAGATACCTTTAGGACTTCTCATCTTATTCATCCCTTCTCATCACAAAATTCTGATAAGGACCTAAGGGATTAGGGTTTTATTTCTTCTCCTCACCCTCTTGAGGTATGGGTAAGGTTAATAAGGTCTAAGGAATCCTCCATCAAATTAATGAAAAGCATGTAAATAAGATGTCATGGACATAAGCTTAATAGATTAAGCGCAAACTAAAGAATAGATACATGCTTAGGTCGTATGACATAAGTTGTCATGTCCTCAGAAGAGACTTGAGGCTAGACCTTTTTGTCAGGAGGATAAGTTAGTCTTGGAGATGGAGAACTCCATTGCAAGTAGAGACCTGGCACATCCTCTGAGGATGATGTTAACCCTAACCCTAAGTGAACGTTATAGAGAGATGAGTTGGACCAGGTGTTTGAAAGGACATGCCTTTGGGATGCCATATGATCCATGGGTGACCTAGCACCTTTGGCAACCCAACCCTGGGAAGGGTCGTGCATGTTAGGGTAAAGGATGGCTCCTTGGATGATGATGTTAGTGAAGGACCATAGAAACCCTATGGGCTTGTGCAAGTAGGGCATAGCTGGCACCTAGGGCACGTCATAGTGCTGACAGTAGGATGAAACCCTGGATAAGGAATCATGATGGAGCATAAAGGGTTATCTTGAGCAACCATAAGTTCGAACCTAGGCTTCACCCATGTAGAGCATGCCTTTGAGGTTGATCCTTCATGAAGAAAGGACCTCTAATGGTGAGGTTGGATGTGGGGTTAGCTCTAGAGAGAGCAGGAAACCCAGCAAGGAGGTAGGAAGCCTAAAACCCTGAGATATGAGGAACAATGGATGATAGTGGTTGCCTCATGATCGATCCCTGAAAGTTGATGACACCTTGGTTTCCTTTCGAGAGACCAAAGCCTTGAGAAAAGATGAAGCTTCTGGTACCTACGTGCCTATGGTATAGATGTTTACCTTCCGAGGTAGGAAGAAGAGTTCCTTAGACCTAGAAAGGCTTAGTAGCAGGTTATGAGGCCTTGTACCTTGTTGGTTGTCCTTAAGGAGGACCCAACTCTAAGTGTTGCTTGGGTTGAAGGATGACAAGGAGTGCATGTCATGCCTTTTTCATGCTTGGTTCGTAGATAAGAGACAGAGCATGCAGTGAACCTAGGATTCCTAGGCCTAAGAGGGGAAGTGGTGTACCTCAGGCTCATGATGAGAAGTTGAGTTCCTATAGAAACGAGCATGGTACTCCCCATGTATAGAGGAAAAGGGGAGCCCTTTAAGTTTAAGATATGTTTGATGAACCCCCCACAACTAGGTTGATGATAAAGAAAGGTATGACCTTGATCTAATGTTGAGAAATGAGAACCCAGTTGACCTAGCATGATACAGTAGGTGATCTGCTTGTGCCTTAATAGATTGCTAGGGTTAAGTAGGCTCAGGTGGATGTAAACCCTAGACCTAAGAGTTATTGTGACCTTGTTGTCAAGAGATAGTTTTCCTCCCATCCTGGGAGAGGGACCCCTTTGGTAGGGTGTATATTAGTGTTGTTGGTTTAAGGTAACCTGAAGAGGTCTCACAGGATCTTGAGAAGCTAAGTGAAAGTACATAGTATGCGAATGAACCTGTAGACCCATAGATATCCATCTCTAATTGCATATGAATGTGTTAACATGGAGGTAACCGATATGGGGCTTGACCAAGGTAGGAAGGTTGCCATGATCCCTATGAAGGATGAGATCCAGCCCATGAATGCATAAAGAGAGATGATGAAGACTTGGGTAAGGTTCTGAGTGAACATGTACTGTAATGGAGAATCCTAAGTCTATCCTAGGGTCAGGTAGGGATAAGACCGATGAAAGTAGGAGTTGCCTAATTCCCCAGTTGCACATGACCATAGGGTCGGGAGGTAACAACTATCATTGTCTGAGGGCCATGGGTTAGGAGATTGATCACCTTCATGAACTCATGGGACCCAAAGGGAAGATGAGTAGGACACTCTCTTGATGCATGAGGGAAGAGGGATGACCCCAAAAGAGTCGGTACCCTATAGACCTAGAGGATATGACCAAGGTAGGTTCAAGACTAGTTTGATATCATGATGTCTATGATGTAGAGACATATGAGGCACGTTGCAACTTAGATTTAAAGATGTACTGGCAAGGTGGGATGTACCATCTCTACTCTTGGAACAGGAAGAACTATGTATTTGGACTGCAGCCAAATGCTTATTTCCTCTTGTTATGGGGGTGAGAGATAGGACATTACGCATGCCATACACCAAGGATAATAAATGATGTAGGTTGGAACGTTGCCACGAGAAATGGGGATAGAGAAGATAACCTACCCTGGTAAAGTGAATGATACATGGATGGCTTGCAAACACTAAGAGGAATGAGGTAGTCACCTTATGAGGATGTTTTTATCATGAGCTATGTGGAACTTACAAGTTATACCGGGTTGAGTTTGATCACCATGATGATGAAATCAGAGAGTGTTCTTAATGAAAATAGACATAGATTTTGAGGTGAAATGATAAGTGAAATACATGGAAGTGTATGTCTTCAATGTTACCTAATACCTAAGAATGTGAAGTGGTAATGGATGCTCTGGTCGAGATACATCTGACTTGAAGCTAGAAGAGGTTGTTTGGCTAACCCTAAGTTTGGAAAGGAGAGGTGTTTGGACAACACTCAGATGTAATAAGATACGTTGAAAAGTTAAGGGTTGTTTGGTTAGCCAGTTTAGTCCTTGATACAATGAAAGGATGGTGGTAGAACCTCAAGTGCACTTCTTTGGAAAAGGAAGTGATGAAACCCCGACTAGAGTGGTTTAGGGTTTCATAGGAATTGATCTTGAAAGAATAATGACATACATGGAAGCATGATTGAAGATCACCATACACCGTGGTAAAATGACGATAACACTTTGGATGCTTAAGATGAAGTTGCATGTGGTTTATGGCCATGCAAGCCAGGAGGTAAAGGACAAACCCCAGTAACCCAGTGTATCGATATAGAGGACAAAAGAGTCCCTGAGAGGGAATGGGATCTCAACACTATGGATGTTGTGATAGGTCTTCCCTGGGCCAAAGAAGGTCGAGATACAATATGGGTTATGGTAGGTCGCCTTACCTAGATAATATGAGAAAGGAAGAGTTCAGTTAAGGGACAGATCTAGATGAACTACCCATGAGAGAGATGGTTCAACTACACCATGAAGCGAGTTCAAAGGTTCTTGAGTTTGACCTAAAGGTTTCCTTCCAAAAGATGGAAGTAGGTGCATGAAGAACTCAATGTTAGTATAGTTTATCACCCCTAACTATGGTTAGTATGATCCAGACTAGAGGGTTTGATGAGGGCATGTGCGCTCGTTCAGGGTGATATCTAGAGACAGTTCTTATCCTATGAAAGATGTGACAATGACCACCATAGCCAGTATCGGGTTTTATAAGAAGCTCTGTAAGGGAGGTTGTGTCGGTCACCACTTCAGTAAGGTGATGTTGGTGAAAAGGACCACATGATGGTTAGAAGAGGACCACATGATGGTTAGAAAAAGGGACCCCAGTGCGTGTAGATGAAGTCACTTTGATTATGCAAGGGCTGAAAGGAGCCTAGAGACGATGAGAGTCGTGAGCAGATGCAAAGTAGACTGACATGCAGTTCACTGTGGGAGATTATGTGATATGAAAATCCGACCCCTCTAAGTTATAGCTAAGAGAGTTGAGTCCCCGATGCATGGGTTCTTTTGATATGGTTTGGTGGAGAAGGTTAAGTTTGACCTTTCCCCTCAGGATAAAGTAATGTGTGATGAGTTCCATGTGTCCAATTTAGAGCACTATGTGAGGTACCGACCATGTGCTGAGCAATGAACCTAGTGAGCCCCAAGGGAGGCTGACATGGCCTGAGTCACCTGTGCAGTTTATAGATGCCAGGATGAAAGAAGTCAAAGAAAAGCATATGTGATGATAAAGGTTCTTTGGAAATGCCATGAGTACGGAAAAGCCACATAGGGGCCAATGATGGACATGGAAAGTTTTATCCTGAATTGATTGTTTGTTTGCTTGTTTGAATTTTGAGGACAAAATACCTATAAGAGGGGAAGGATGTTACAACCCCAATTTTTGGGTTCAATTGGTGAGAAATGCAATTTCTCATATTAAGGATAATTGAACAAAGAATGGTATAATTTGTTTTGAATACATGGATTTTTTTTACAATAGCCTTGATGTTTGTGTTGTGGGCTTTATTGGCTATTGGGCCCAATAACAAGGAAATAACAAGGAAATTCAATTAGTAAATGGATAATTGAACTCTTAAGAAAAGAAATATGTAGAAACCTCTAGAAGGCACATCCAAAGAGGATTTCGTGCCTCTTGGGTTCCTTGGGTTCCAAGGAGTCCAAAGTTGCATAAAGAAATCAATAAGAAAAGAAAAGTTTAATTAAGTATTTCTTTGTTAAGAAAGAGATTGAAAATAATGTTAAATTGTTAGAAATAAGTGGGAAAAGGTGTAATTAGGAGATCCTTTGTGGAATTTCGTGTTCCAAGGATTCCTAATGATAAAAGGAATACCAATAAGGAAAATAAAATAGAAATAAAGAGAAATCCTCAAAAAGAAATAATTTAATGAGAAATAAACAAGATAATGTGAAATAATGCATTTAGATGCATCTAGAAGGATAATAAGTATCCTTAAAAAGTAATTTCGAAATCATAGAGTTTCTTGGGATCCAAGGAGTCCCAATAAAGAGGAACGAAAGAGAAAATACTAAAAAGGCAAAATAAGAGGATAATGTGTTGCATTATTAATGAATTATGAGGTATTGTTAAAAGAAAGTAATTTTGATTAAAGGAAATATAAATTCGTGCCTTTGGGATAGAAGGAAAGTGTAAAAGAGATTAATTAAGAGGAATTTCGAATTCCTAATATTTGAAGAAAAGAGAATATAAAAATGATTAAGAAGAGAGAGAAGGTTTTCTTATCCTTGAAGGAATACGATTCCTTTTGGGAAAGGGGCTCTTTGAGCCGTGTATATACAGCTCATGTCTTCGTTTCTCACCCTATATAAAAAGGGGTGGACCCTTTGGGACGAGTTCTAGAGAGTTTCCGCACCTTCCACTGTGTTTTCTATCTTCTTCTTGTTCTTCATGACATGTAAACGCTAACATTTGAGAACGACACCATCTCTTGAGCAGAGAGGGACCATGTGAAGTCCAGATGGTGGGTAGATGCCCCACGAGACTAGGGAGAAGCTTCACCATCATGGCAATTCCCTAGCTCGAACGCAGCAGCTGCAGAACGGATGCTATCACAGCCACACATTGCAGGCATGTCCGGCCAAACCAACCACCATGGCCACGGGTGGAAGACAGCTAGAAGGGAGCGGAGGGTCGACGGAGATCATGGAAGGATCTGCCATGATTTTCGGGGTCCAGAAGGGGGGAGATCGGGCTGCGCGAGCCGTAACTAGGGCTCCTGCCGTGGAAACAGCAACCGTGCGGAGGTTGAAGACGGCCATAGAGCCTTTGGATGATTCTACCCTCGGCGTTACAAAAGACGGGCTACTTAAGTGGAGGGCAAAACCATCTTTCCGTTATGTTTTCAAGCAGCCGAGCAACATTGCATGTTAAAGGCTACGTGGCGCCACCCCATTGGCTCAAGTAAGTGTATTAATGCAAAAATCATAACTCCTAATTGGTAGCTCCAATGAGAACATATAATACATGAATTGTGCTCAGAAAAATGAGAGGAATCCAATAAAAATATAATTGGAGCCTGGTTCTGCTTGCAATTCGAAAAGTAATAAAAGTTATTAACTTTAATGTAATGATGATTAAATAACTCTATTTTGATATGATTAATGTGATTAGTAGGGTTTAATTAATGATTAAAGTTGATATTAGCTTGTTAATGATAAAAAGGAACATTAGGAACAAAAAGGATGAAGCTTGCACATAATTAGTTAATTTAGAGTTTCTTGTGCATAAATATATTTTAATGGGCCTTGAAACCCTAATGTTGGTAATTAGGACTACTAATGGCCTTAATTATTTGATTTCATGTATAGAACTGAGTTTTCATGATTAAAAGCTATTTAGAACATTAAAGTTCCTAATTTGTGGATAAATACCCTATATGTAGTAATTAGGGTTTTCTCATGAATAAAAGGTGGAATTAGTAACAAATCGAGTTCATATGTGATTTAGACCGTAATGAACTATGAATTAATGATAAAGTGTATAATGATCTTGTCATGAATTAAATGGATAAAAATAGTAGCTTTAATGAAAAAGAAGCTTAATTGATGATTAATGTGCCTGTAATACAAAAATAGGGTTATATGTTGTTAAGATAACCTTGATGTTGAAGAATAGACGAGATAATTAGGGTTTATGAGTAATGGCATAAAATTAGGGTTTAATATGGTAAAAGATGAAGGGAAACCCTAATTGCAAAACGAAACCCTAAAATGAATACAGAAACCCTAGAAAGTAAATCCAAGTTAATAAAGTAGGTTCTTGATAAAGTGTGTAATAAATAGAGTACATATTCTTTTCAGGAATTATGTGATTGTTGAATTACTTGGATTGCATGCTTGGTTGGATTTTCTTAATGATTCTGAAATCATCAAATCAGGTATGTGGTTACAATTATGAATAACCGCTTTAGTTTCTCGATGGATTCCCGGATGTTTAATCACATTGAATGCAAATAAACTGTTGGATGTTTATTTATTTCTTGCAACTATAAGGTGACTACGGTTATTACATAAGATATGTGCCTACTAGCTCAGATCCTGGTCCCCTCTGTGTCGTAATGGCTGACCTGGTATAAGACTACCTAGAGGGTAGGTCCATCAGGTCATGAATGACTTTGGCTGCCTAGAGGGTAGGTCCATCAGGTCATGAATGACTTTGGCTGCCTAGAGGGTAGGTCCATCAAGTCACCTTTATAGAGGTACCATATAAGTCCTTACAGGGACAACACAGAGTTGTGGATAGGTATGGATTGAGTATTTTGTCTTAAAACGTAATCTTGGTTGTTAAAAGATTAATTGAATGATTACATTGTTATCATAGTTGCATGTTTATTATTTCCCCCACATACCAGCTTTGGCTGACCGACGTTTTGTTTGTCGGCGTTTTAGGTACAATGAAAAGAACAAACAGTAAAGTGTCACATGTGGTACTAAATGAGTATTAAAGTGCAAAGGAGGATTAGATAGAATAGTATCTGGGTGGATAGAAGTTTAGAGATCTAAGTTTTCAAAAAGGTATGCAAAAATTTATTTTCTTACAACTTTCAGTATAGTATGTTAAAATTTGATAATTATTCTTGGTTAATTACCGAACCTTTGATCCGGAAGTCATGGGTGCGGCTTCGACCTCTCGGTCTCCCTTAATTGGGGGTTATCGGGAGGTGGGTCGTAACAATGGCCGTGCTGAGTAGCACGACTGTGCTAGGGTATGTTTTGCAGCTACTTCAAAACTGAGATTTTTTCTGTGATTTCTTCATTTGCAGCATGACCGTTCTGTGTTACCACGACTGTATTAGGGGCTTTGCTTTATACTTTGAGCTTCAAACTTCATGATCCATGTACTTCTGTTCTTAATATTGTCTCTTGGCCACTAGGGGTAGGTTGGGGGAGCTCTGGGGCCTTCTTTGGGCCCCTCCATCTCTCTCATCCATCCAAGTGTGGTCCAAGTACCTAAAAACATAAAAATAATGTCCATAACTATATTTTACACAAATATAAATATTAAGGGAAATAACATGTAATCTAATAGATATAGATGTGATTGAAATGCAAAATTCCACAAGATGAAGCCCTAAAATAGGGCAAAATCACCACCCCCAAACTTGAAACATACTTGTCCTCAAGTATGCTCCAACTCAATCTCTCTGCAATTTTTTCACAATCAAAAAATGACAAATGCAATCTAAAGGATGATTATTACTAAATAGGATCAATAGTGACTAAGTACATGCATTCCACCTCTCTCCTCTCCTGCTTTTACAAACCAATCATGAAAAGATCACAAAGCCTACGAAAATATAGTGCATAGAACACACAAGCTATCCATATTTCTTTCATGTAGTTCCAGGTAGACCATTTCATGATGGCGTTAATCAAGGATGACTAGGAGTGTTGTTTCACCTTCATGATTTCAACCTTATATTTGAAATTATGTTTCTACACCGAGCTCCATGGCTTCTTCTACCTCTTTCTCCTTTATTTTTTTATTTTCCATTTCTATGAGTAGCTAGGCCCCCTTGGGTGGGCTGTTTGGGGTGTAAAATGTTACTTTGATACCATGTTGGGGGAAATTGGCATGCAAACTTTGTAATTCCATTTGTTAATGATTATATTCTATTTCTATCTCATTCTCATCAACAAATTTTTAGCTCATTTAGGATGACCTCCTTGGGCATCTTCCCTCTCATCTTTTTCTTGAAGGTGAAAACACCCTTATGGACCCTTACATAAGTTGGGCTTTACTTAATGATGGCAAGCAATGAGGTGTTTGCTTTAGTCAATCTTAAGACCTTCAAAATTTTCATGCCATAGTTTTGCCTTCCCTTAAGGAATGGGTCTTCATAGGCATCAAAGAGAGGGGTTTCCATCCTGTTGGACACTTGCAACCCTAAAAATATCACATTGGGATGTATTGGATCAGCAATGGGAGAACTTGGTGGTGTAATCTCAAAGGAAGATGGGACACAAGATATTATCTTCTCAAAATCTGGCAGGACTGTAGAATTTTTAGTGCACTTATCACTCTCACAAGGACTTTGCGGTAGGGGTTCTCCATCATGATCTTTGTTTAATTGCTTCCCTCCCTTGTTGAGATCCTCTATAACCTTGTCACACCTCAATATTGAAATTGTATCCACTTGCTCATGGGGAGGAGGGGGATCAAGTGACGGTTGTGGTGGTGTTGGTGGTAGTGGTGGCTTAGGATTGTGAAGGATGTAGGGTGGTTCTTGTGGTTTATGTTGTGGTGGTGGTTGTGAGGTGTGTTGGAAGTTGTATGAAGGTTGAGGAGGTGGTAGATCATAGATAACTTGAGGGGGGGCCATAGAACTATTTGCATTGTTTGGGTTGGCTATGGTTTGGGAAAGGGGTCTTCCCTCCTCATAAAGGGCAAGTGAAAGGGAAATCTCATCTAGCCTTTGCTCAAGCCGATCAATGGTTTGTCCTTGAAAGGACACCTCTCTCTTCACTTCATAAAGGGTTCTCAACCTAGATAATGTGTAACAAGCGGGAGGTAAGTATGTTCTTTTATTACCCATTTCATGTAATTCAGTTAATTCTGACCTTATTCCCATTTCACGTAGGTCCAATATGGATTTTATCCCATCTTTAGTCTTACCTGGTATATTCAACAGAGTACCAATGATGCTATTATAGACATTTTTCTCAATGTGCATGACATCGATACAATGCTTGACTGACAAAGAACTCCAATAAGGAAGATCCCAAAATATTGACTTCTTCTTGAATGAAGAATTGTCACTCCGTGTGGCCATAGTACATTGTGATCTCTTACCAGATTCATTGACAATGTCTTTTACTCTTTTATAAACAACATCCCCTGGTATAGGTTTAGGTGCACTCCATTCCTCATTCCATCCATTAAATGCTTTGCACTTCCTATGATATGGATGGAATTTTGAAAGAAAACTTCAATGACTAAGATATACAGTCTTTCCGCCATGTTTTAGTCTTATTGAATCAGTGTTCTCTTCACATACAGGACACACTTTAGCTCCTTTGACACTATATCCAGACAAATTCCCGTATGCTGGAAAGTCATTAATAGTGCAAAATGACATAGCGTGCAAACGGAATGTCTCTCTTCGTGAAGCATCATAGGTCATCACACCTTCACCTGAGAGTTTCTTTAAGTCATCAATCAGAGGTTCAAGATAAACATCGATATCATTTCCAAGTTGTTTAGGGCTCGATATCAATAATGACAGCATAATGTACTTATTTTTCATACATAGCTAGGGAGGAAGATTGTATATAACAAGCATGACTGGCTAAGTGCTATGTTGGCTTCTCAATGTCTCGTACGGATTCATCCCATCTGTACAAAGCCCAAGTCTTAGATTCATGTCTTCTTCACCAAATATGGGGTATAATAGATCAATCTTCTTCCACTGTGGGGAATCAGACTCATGTCGTAGGATCCCATCATTATTTTTCTTAATATCTGCATGCCACCTCAAATTCTTCACATCTATCAGATTTGCAAACAAGTGTTGAAACCATGATATTATAGGTAGATACCACATCACCTTGGCAGGAAAACCAGTTTTGGACTCCCCCGAAGTGGTCAATTTATACTGTGACGCACCATATTTTGGACAATCTTTCAAATCCACATAGTCTTTTTGAAATAATCCACAATCATTCGGGCATGTGTGTATCTTCTTGGCCTCCATTCCCATTGGGCACAACAATTTCTTTACCCGATATGTTGAGATTGGCAGCTCATTTTCTTCAGGAAGCATTTCTTTCAACAAAGTCAACAATGGAGTGAAGCTTTTGTCGCTCCATCTATTGTTAGCTTTCAACTTATACAATCTCAACACAGCGCTAAGCTTTGTAAACTTAGTACAACCTGTGTATAACGGTATCTCAACATCATGCACAATGTTTCTAAAGATGGGAGGTGGATCGGTGTGCTCTACCCCACAACTATCTAGCATCGCATCAATGATGTCTACTGGAACTGGTTCGTTCACATCTACGTCATCAGAGACAAGTTCTTCTTCAACCCAAGCACTGCTATCGACATCTACTAGTTTCGGGTTTGAAATCTCTCCATGCCAGTGCCATTCTGTATAGCCTTGTACAATCCCGTTGCACATGACATGACTTTTGATTTCATCACCAGTGTTGACTTTCAAGTTGTTACTGCAATGCCTACATGGACAGTAGAACCTATCTCTAGGTTGTTTCCTATGTTCCTCGTCAAATCTAAATAATTGATCAAGACCATATATAAACTCTGGGGTGCAACGATTGCGAATGGACATCCATGATCTATCCATTCTATGATCAAAGAGAAAACAAGTATATATTAGGACAAGATTAGGGTCTAGGGTTAATAAATACATGTGATGTCATTCTTATATATAATAAATGTACATGTACCACATATCCCATCCTTGAACATCTAATCTCACTAGTAAGTGTATAATGTGTATTGGGTTTTCAAGAAAATTTCGGCAGCATTTCCCCACTGTTCTCCAAGTACATATGTACTTAGAGAACAAACGGGGAAATGCTACCAAAATTTTCTTGAAAACCTAATACACATTATACACTTACATCCTAAGTGAGATTAGGTGTTCAAGAACAGTCCCAAACTGGGGACTATCTAAGATTTACTCCTAATGAGTAAATCTAGGACGGGTTTCTAGGCTAACAAATACATGTATGTTGTCATTCCAATACATGCAATCCTAGTTTCATCACAATTGATGTTAGGGTTTCATCACAATTTTAGGTATCATATAGAGTATGTCGATGTTAGGGTTTCATCATGCAATACAGATTCATGTAGATGTTATGGTTTCATCACAATTGATTTCATCATAATTGATTTCATCACAAGATTTGAACATAATTGATTTCATCATATAATTGAACATAATTGATTTGAACATATTAATTGATTTCATCATATAATTGAACATAATTAATTTTAACATAATTGGTTTCATCATATAATTGATTTCATCACAAATTAATAATTGATTTCATTTGAATATATACCCTCTTCTTCTTCCTTCTCCCTCCTTACCAACAATAACCATGATCGTGTGGGCTGGCACGGCCGTGCTGGGCAGCACGACCGTGTGGTCGGCCAACACAACCACAATCATGCCATCCCTCACAGTTTTACTTGCTGTTGGTAAGGAGGGAGAAGAAAGAAGAAGAGCAGGCTATTGGAACAAGAAGAGGAGGGCCTACTGTTGGTAGCAGTGTGGAGACGGAGGCAACGGTGTGAGGAGAAGGGAACCAAGTACCAGTGGCAGGAGAAGGGTGTCGAGCACACCAGTGGTAGGAGAAGGGAGGCAGCTAGCGAGCACCAGAAGAAGAGTACACTAGCGGCGGTGAGCAGAGAAGCAGCAGCAGACGGCGACGGCGGTGAGCAGCAGCAGCAGCAGGCGGGGCGGAGGCATGGGTCGGCGGCGGCGACACAGCAGGGGTCGGGAGTCGATCGCGTGATGAAACCGAAGAAAGGGGAATTAGAGTACTCTACTGTGTGTGGGGGCTATTAAGTTACTAAATAGCATCAATTGTCTATAACAACCGACACCTTTACTATTCAGCGTCGGTTATACCAAAAAAACCGACATCGATTTACCCTAAAATTTTTGGTAGGGAGGGTGCGCGAACCCTTATCAGCGTCGGTTATCCTACGAAAATAAACGCCCATATGGTAAAATTTGTGCGCAATTTTTATATTCTTTAGGCGTTGCTTATTAGTTAAAACAGTGACATTGTATGTTACACTTTGGGGGTAAATTGTTTTGCTCGAAAAAATTTTATTTCGCGGGCTATTTTAGGCGTCGGTTTCGTTTCTTCAGCCAATGCTGAATAGAAAGTGATACCTATGTCTGGATGGTCTTCAAGTATGGACGTCCATTTTCCTTAATAGACAATGTGTAATGATAATCAGCGTCAGTTTTTTTAAATAACTGACGCCCCTAAATGCGACGTTGAACGTTGTTTCTGTAGTAGTGTTTTTCCTTGCATTTATTCTCTCCACCCACTGTTTCCATCTCCATTTCACTTTGGAAACCTATTTTTCTAGGTTTTCCTCTATAATCCCCCATATCTTCATGCTCATCTGCACCCTTATAGGAGAGAGGACATCCCCAACTGAAAGGAGGTGAAGAAGAAGGCTACTTCCCCTAGCTCCATGGAGTTTCTTCACCTTCTTCCCCTTTCTTTTGCCATTTCTTTGACTATGTATAGATAAGCCCCTAGTGGTGGGCTGTTTGGGGATAAATAGTGACTTTGATACCATGTTGGGGGAAATTTGTCTTGTAATGAACTCATTTTTATTTATGATGATTACTCCATGCTTTTTTATCTTATCCATTGCCATGCTTGTGATTTATGCTTTTTGCTGTGAATTGCTTGGTTGATAGTGTTTGATGATACCATGTCTCTAGGAGAATTGGGATGCATGTGGCAATCTTTGGTATGACTCCTAGGTCCCAATAGGGGATCCCTATCTAGTCCCCTTTGTTCCTACATGCCTACCCCTTCTCCTACTACTTGGTATGAGACCTAAGTTACTAGTATAAGTGGGATTGATGTAATTGCTTAGGGTCTTCTAAAGGCTAGAATGTCTAGTGGCATGAGGTCAAATATCCCCATATCTACTCCCGTCTCTACCCTCATCCCTCAATTGCTCAATACCACTTATCCTAGAATCCTAGATTTGGCTAACCCTATTAGAATTACACCTAACCCTAGTCCTCCACTAGTAGTATAGGGTACATTCTAATAGCATTTGCCTTATTGTTTGGTTTGGTAATCTAGATGTAAAATGAGAACCATGCTTGTCCAATAACCTCCCCCAACTAATATCAAATTTACATCCCCAAACAGCCCACCTACCTTAATCAACTTGTTTAAAACTCAACTTGCTATGCTTGCTTATTCATGCTAGTCTAGTTTAGTTGCTTTTGCTTAATCTAGTTAATTTCTTAGTTTTACTCTTTAGTGTTAACGTAGGTTCTTGCCCACTCTAGTGATTAACTTAGTCTTTAAATTGCTTCTTACCTTGATAGAGTAGTGTAGTTCATCTTGCTCTCGCTTAGTTAATTGCTTAACCTAGTTGCTTAGATTCAACTTGCTTAGGGTAATCTAGCTTTCTGTTAACTTAGTTTCCATCTTGCCTTTTCTGGCTTGTTTTCTTAGTGTAATCACAACCAAACCCTTATTCTAAAAACCCTCAAACCCTGATATCTGCATTAGGATCATAGAAAACATTAGCCTAGCTCTAGTGCCCCCTCTATCCCTAAGGACCAACCCCTATTCTTGCCAATCACCTATACTACAACAGTACCCCGTGCACTTGCGGGCGACCTATTTAGTTTTGTGATCGACTTGGTTAGGACCAATATAAATTTCAAAAGTTCCCTCCCGTGTGTTCGAATCCCATGGAGTGCATCTAGCCACCCTTAGTTGTCTAGTGTGTGCACCTCTAGCTCGGACGCACCAAGCTTTCTGGCATCATTGCTGGGGATAGAGGTGCTCGGTCTAGCTAGTTAGTGTAGTTGAGCTTTTCCTATTGCCCTCACCATTGCTATTTTTTATTCTCTGTGTTACTTTTGCTTCTCAATTTTCTAACTTGTCTCATTTTGTTTGGTTGTGCCTTGTGCATGTGACAAGCAACCCTTTGGAGTCAAGATGGTAGACCGAGATGCACAAGCCCCTTCAATCCCTCAACCTCCCTACATGATGAGGATGTTAGAAGACATGGTACATCTCATGCGAATTTCATGTGGGACGTTCTTATAATCTCTCCGCCGACTCCATTGAGGCTCTTTGTGAAGATGTGCAAGTTTTAAAATCCTATCACATTCAGAACAACCAAAGCCCCATGTCAAACTCTTACACTTCAGAATGGAGAAATGGTCCCAACTTCTCATGGGAACCACAAGGAGACCGCGATCCAAGAGACAACTCCATGTTTGAAGAAGAAGTTCTTACAAAAGAAAGGAGAAGAAATCTTTTTGTGAATGCTTGGCGATGTTAAGGTGCCACAGGGTTACTCATCCAACATCCGTAGATTGGTATCAATGAAAGATATGAAGTTGATAGGTCTTAAATCTCATGATTGTTACACTCTAATGCAACAAATATTTCCCGTGGCAATTCGATCTATATTGCTGAAGCATGTAAGGTTTGCAATCACCAGACTTTGTTTCTTTTTCAATAGTCTCTGCAACAAAGTTATTGACCCTGATACTCTCAATAATTTGCAAAGAGAAGTGGTTGTTACCCTATGTCAACTTGAGATGTATTTCCCTCCTTTGTTCTTTGATATCATGGTACATCTTGTTGTCCACTTGACTAGGGAATGAAAATGTTGGGACCAATTTTCTTGCATCGGATGTATCCCTTTGAACGATACATGAGCATTTTTAAAGGTGATGTTCGAAACCATTATCAACCTGAAGGGAGTATTATTGAGGGTTATGTGGAAAGAGAGGTTATGAATTTTTGCAATGACTTTCTGAGTGGTAATGACACTCCCGTTAATGACAAGAATATTGAGGAGGGTAAAGGAATTTTGGGATCACGGGTGAAGGTAACCAGCCGTGAGCAGTTGGAACAAGGTCACTTGTATATTTTACACAACATGGATGAAGTGAGTGTTTATATAGAGGAACATACCAATTTAATCAAGACACAACATCCTCCAGCCAGTTCAATGTGGCTTGCTAGAGAGCATAACAAGACTTTTATTAAGTGGTTTGAAGATAAATCTTACATCAACTATCTCAAACACCAGATGATATTACAAAAAATATCGAATGCCTCGCCTTTAAACCAAAATCGAATGTTATGTCTTATGAAGGTTTTGACATTAATGGGTTCACATATTACACAAAGCGCCAAGATGATAAGAGTTTCGTCCAAAACAGTGGGGTCACCCTTCAAGCGTCGACTATGTATTTTGCAAGTACAAAGGATAAGAGTCCACGTGAAGCTAAAATGTCATATTACGGTGTCATTGAAGACATATGGGAGTTTGACTACATAGATTTCAGAATTCCGCTCTTCAAATGTAATTGGGTTGATAACACCAAAGGAGTTATAGTGAATGAATTGGGTTTCACTTTAGTGAACTTTGAAAAGATTGGCGAGAAGGGTGAACCATTCATATTGACAGCACATGCAAAATAAGTATTTTATATCGATGATCCTGCAAATGATAAATGGTCAGTTGTTCTTCATGGTAAAAGACAGTTCATTGAAGATCCTATAGATGAAGAAGAGTACTATGATAAGTATGATGACTCTAGTCCATTCTCAGTTGGGTTGCCAACTCCACAAAATATTGAAGCTAATGATGACTTATATGTGCGCAGAGATCATAATGTAGGATTGTTAATCGATAAAAGATCGCAATTTTAGAGGCATGCATGTTTATATTTTTTTATATGTTTCATTTTTTAATGTTTCATTTTTATATGTGAACTATATAAAATGCTAATTGTTTGATTTTTTAATATCAATATCATTTTTTAGATATAATGTTTCATTATCTTCTAGTTAATACAAATGCTAAATGTTTGCCTTTTTAATGAAACTTTCAGATGGTTGACCATGAGCATGATGTCCATGATGAGCATGATGAGGATGATGTTCATGATGAGCATGGCAAGGATACTAATGTAAGTTTTAAAAACATATCCAATATTTCTATAAAAATTCATTATCTTCTAGTTATGTCATATATCCTATATTTCTATATTGGGCTAATTCAATAAGTTTATTTTATCAAATTTTAGGTTGATGATGCACATGTACCCTCTAAAGCACTAGATGCACTTGATGCACATCACCAAAAAGTTAACAAGAAAAAGGGCATCACTCTACTGAACAAGTTAACAGAGCTAAGGGGAAGTGGATCCAAATTAGCTGTGGAGTTTGATAATGCAGGAAATGCAATTGGAGTGAACTGCAATAATTTTGTAAACTATCTTGGGTGTGTCACTCGAAGCCATTGTGGTGTTAAGTATGATAATTGGCATAAAGCTCCTCAGGCGAAGAAAGACTTGATATATAAGGATTTATGTGTGATTTATTATTATTTGCAATTCGATTTTGTACATTACAAATTCTATTATTTGCAATTCTATTTTTGGATACTAGTTAATAGCAATTCTATTTTATGGAATATGTTTGCATTGGATGATAAGCTACATCGTAAAAGCGTGATGCAACATGCTGGAAAGATGCTAAGGAACTATAGGACAAATCTCAACAGAGAATACATAAAAGATGGTGATAAGAAGAAGAAGTCAGCCCTTGAAAAGTGGAACTTCCTGGACATAGAAGATTGGGACACATTTGTTGCTTCAAGACAAACTAAAGAATTTAAGGTATTAAGCGTCACTCCCAATTTAATTAATATACATTGTATTCACCTATTCAAGATTAACCTTTAGTGTTACTAACCAAATCAATGTGCATACTAACTAGGCGTTCAATGAGGCGCAAAGAGCAAGGTGTGCATTGAATGTGCATGACCACGCAATGGGTCCAAAGGGCTATGCAGGCGTTCGCCAAAGACTACAGGCGGAGTCTGCTGCTACTCAGGAGTCCTCTACTACATGTACCATACCGATGCCTCGCCATGATGTCTGGATAGCTGGGAGGCAAAACAAGAAGGGTGAAATAAAGAAGCCCATAACTGCTGAGGTGGCTGCAAAAACGATAAAATACAACTCAACAATGTATGTCGTTCGAATATTAATTATTTGTGGTGTTTACTTACCAATTTCTATTGATGGTGATTAGCGATAAGGCACATTCATCCCTTAGGGCATAAGGGATGAATTGACAGTTGCTCTGGGTAACCCAGAGCATCCTGGACGTGTTAGGGGTGCATGCGCTGGTGTGGGCATCAAAGCGTTCTTTGGGCCATCCCAGCGCAAACCTATCACAAGAGTGGGACTTTCACAAGAAGAGGTAACCTATTCTTTTTTTAGAATGTTACTACAAAAGGGAATTCAATAATAAGAAGCTAATGTTTCTTTTATCCATGTATAGGAGAACAAGAGAGTCGAGGATATAATTGCTAAGAAGGTCAAGGAAGAAATACTGCGGTGGAAGGCATCTCAGGATTCCAATCAGCCTATGGCGACCCGCTCTTCTCCTGATGCACATGATGAGAGTAATCATGTAGACCCACCACCTAGCACATTTGTTGTAAGTATTGTTTATGACATAGTAGCTAGTCTTTTCAATATGATATGTTGTCAAGATGATATGTATATATGTATAACATTCTTTACATAAATTTGTAGGTGTTGAAGCCATGCCGCTTAAAAATTGAAGATTATGTTGTTGCAGAGGCACAGTCTTACCCGTCCCTTCCTGGGGCAATGATTCACGTGACTCCAATACCACAGGGTTACGTTTGTGTGAGCGCGATACGTGTAATCCCTGATTGGAGGGAAGCTGCATTGCCATATGCCCACCCGGATATTGATACACTTGTGAGGCAGAAGGCGGGGTGATATTGTGGCCCAAAGAGGATGTCGTCTACACTACTGAAATTGTAAGATAAATTTACATTACGTTAAATTGTTAATGTGTATATATGAGGTCAATTGATATGAAATTATATATACAGGTTAAAAAGATGACACCCAGATCATCTAGGCCTTGACCTCTACTTCCTGCATTACCAAGTTGGGTTCCAACTGATCTAAAATTCCCGTTAGGTCCTGCTTGTAAGGGAATGGAAGTATGACTACAACACATAATATACATTGCCCTATAGTTGTTTCTTTAGAAGCAGATTATACAGGTCAATCATACAAAAGCTCTTTATTTATACAAGATATTATTGAGTTGTTTAACTATGATTGGCTGAATACATCAATGATAGAGGCATGAATAAGGTGAGATCTTATGTATACATCCATATACCTTGTGTAGATCCGTTGATCTAGTTTCTTATATTATTAATGCATACATAATACATGTTTTGTAGCTACTTAGTCGAAATTCAATGTAAACAATTTGGATTTGAACATGTGGGATTTTTGATTCCACCATTGATTAGTCTGGTAGCTAAAGACCCTGATAGCGTTCAACAATACTGTTGTGATGCTTTTACAAATTTCAGTCAAAAAAAGAAGACGATAATAATAGCTCCATTCAATGTGAAGTAAGTTTACTTTACTTAAAATTTGGACTTAAGAAAATTACATTTTTATTGTGGATTTTGAGTTATTAATTTTTAACTTTTTTACCTCTAGTGCTAATCATTGGGAGTTACTAGTTATTCTCCCTAGGACGTTCACTGTCTATTATCTAGATCTTGCGGGGAGTACATTGAATCCAAAAATTGGACACATAATGAGAATGATATTATTCTGGTGAGAAATATTTCCTTTTTATATACGTTAACATCTGTTATTACATTACTAAATTTACTGTGTTACATTAACATGTAGGGGTTTATATGCGTTCAAAAAGGCTAGAGGAAAGGTCCCCAGGAAAAAGAACCAACCAATAATTTAGGAGAATGTGAAAGTAAGTTCCCGACTCCAATGTAATATGTTATTTATGTGAACTGTACTTATTTGTATTTTTTAATATTTTGTATCCATTTTATAGTGTGCTACACAAGACAACGATTGGGCATGTGCATACTATGTGATACAGTTTATGGACATGATTATCAAACATGCAGATGAAATCAATGTCATACCTAAGGTATTATATATAGTCTCATTAGATAGTATGAAATATATCAATCTTATTTACATATTATTACTTATATATATACATCATTCTCTTTGTAGGTGTTTAAAACTAACCCCACTACAGGTAAAACCTTAAAAGCCTTAAAATATGTACATGCTCCATATACGATGGAAGTATTAAATAACGTAAGAAAAGAATGGGCAAGAGCCATACAAGCAGTGGGGACTGTAAGATATAATTGGGATGCTGATAGCGATGATGAATGATATTTTGTAAATGAATGTTTATATATGTGTTTCTACATGTCTGAATGTTTCTACATATATTTGAATGTTTCTACATGTGTGAATGTGAAAATTGAATTGATGTCGGAATGTATCTACCTATGTGTGAATGTGTGAAAAGAATATTTGTTGATTTTGCAGGTTTGTGGCCTGTTTGTTGGCTGATATCAATGGGTGGCGTAAACCTGCAGTTCAGTTCTACTGAACTGTAGGTTCTCATCCTGCAACCAGCCACAGCAGGCCTGTAAACTGCTAAGAAAAAAATCAAACTACAGGCATCTGTTATTTGTCAAAAACCAACAACAAAGGTGTACATCGTCGGTTAATAGTATAAAACTGCCGCCTAATGTTGCCAGACAGCCTGGCTAGCACGGTCATGCTGGACAGTGCGGCCGTGGTGGTAGGTGATATGGCGTCGGTTCTTAGTAGAACACCGACGCCGTTATGGCCAGAACGACTGTGCTGGACAGTACGGCCGTGGCGGCAGATGAGATGGCGTCGGTTAATACTTATAAATGACACTGATGGGGCCATGCAGGCATGTTTACGGTGGCACGAAGTATTTTTGACGTCGGTTGGAAAACCGATGTCGAAAGAGTTAGACTTTTAGTGGCGCCCACATAGGCATCGCTTGGAAACCGTCGCAAAAAGGGCTTAAATAACTGACGCCAAAGGTCGGATCTGTAGTAGTGAATGCACTAAATGCTCAAAGAGAGGAGTAATGGAGACTAGGAGCAACTAGGGAAGCTAACCTCGTACCCCAACAACCACCTAGGTATATATAGGTGTGGGGGGAAGTACTAGGGTAAGTGGGGGCAAAGTGGGAAATGCAGTGAAAAAGTCGCTAGGTTTTTGTGAGTAGCACGATCGTGGTGGGTTGTGAGTGGAACGACCGTGGTGGATGGGAATGGCCGAGGTGAAAAATGGTGAAAAATTTCAGCTTGTTTTGGGGGAGTGATTTGTTGGTAGCACGGCCGTGCTGGGTAGCACGACCGTGTTGGGAGTTGGTAGCACGATCGTGTTGGGAGTTGGTAGCATGGCCGTATTGGGAGCTGGTAGCATGGTCGTGTGTGGATGACATTTTACTCTAGAGGCTTGAATGGAGATGTTGTAGTTGCTTATGGTAAAGTTACTACATCAAATGATGTTGACATTGCTGAAAGTGTTGATGGTTAAGATAATTAATGAATGTCGCCTGAATCCTTACCTAATTAATTTTGTATCAAACAATTAGTGAAGAATATTATGTCATACTTTATGATGTTTCTTTGATGTAATTTACTTTGTAGTTGGAAAAAATGTTTATGAACTTCTAAATGTAACATTATGTGGTATTAGTATATGTTGAACAATATTATGTTGATGTCAAACATAGTAGACACTAAAGCTTGATATCTTTTTCTATGTGTAAAGGAAAACATGATGCCGGAGTTGCACATCTTTATCTCCAAAAAAGCAAGACTACAACGACCCCTTCCCTATCCCATTCTCAATGTAGTTGGTTCGTTTCAATGGGTGGTATCCACATTCGAAAGAGGCACGCTATGGATGGCACCATGCTCACATTTGTGATCAACCAGTTGTGCCCTGAGCTTACAGATGCACAAGAACACAATGACAATCATGGTCATCCTATTGATATGTTGCCCCTTAAGTCTGACTAGACAAAAGACAACATTGAGGAAAAAGGAAAGGAGGCGGCAGAAGGGTTTATGTTGGACGACTACGACGAAACTCTTAGGTACAAAAACTGGGATGACTGCCCTACTACTTGGGGTCAGAGTAGGCCACAACAACCACCACCGTCGGGTTAGCATGGCAGTTGGTGGCCATTTTGGCTGCTTATTACCTCTTTGTAGGGCCATGGTGAACCATACGGATGATCTCCCAACGCCCACTGTATCTTCCCTTTTCAGCTTTTATCCCTCCACCTACTCAAACACATAGACGTCATGGTGGAATATGTAGACATATTTCATCAGCATACTTCAAGCAATCATTGACACATACTCTTAAAACTAAAACCAAAAGTTGTATGTATATGTGGCAGTAAAATAAACAGATGCGAAAAAACTAAAACCGAAAGTCATATGTATACGTGGAAGTAATTTATTTCTTATACGTAACTAGTATATTGATACCTGGGAAAAGAATATTTTATTACATATACGCAAAGATGTGAAAAAAAAGCTGGAACACAAACACCAGATATGGGAGGCAGGCTATCTACAAAAATATTGTGAAAGAAGCTGAAACACAGACACTTAGAATAACAAACATGTCCCTTCTCATATTCATAGGTAAATAAGATGCGGAGTACCTAAAAAAAATGGCGTGAATTTTGGGTAACATGTATCTGCCGGAGCGGATGGGAGTACCCACTCCCGTACAGCAGCAAGATGAGCCGCTTCCAGGTTGGTTATAAACAATTGAAAACCTCGGCCCTTGGGCATTGACACCAAGCCCATAGAGAAACGTCCAGCCCAGGCTGTCCTGCTCCAGACGAAACCATAGCGCGCCAGAAGAAATGTCAAGCCACTGATCACCCCAATATACGATAATACGAATATACGATCTGGTGTTATTAACGAAACCACGAGATCCTAAGGGCTATTACCCACTATGAAAAGCTAATTACGAGTACATCCAGGAGATAAAGTTTCTGTCAAAGATGCTAATGTATTTGCTGCCAGCGTAACAGATTGAAAAGGTGAAAAGGAACCTCATTTCACATGCAGGCGCTGAGCGTAACAGCTCTAGTATCACACGGAAAGGCTCCGAATATTCACGGTTTAATAATATTTTTTCTGCAAAGGCCCCAACTTCCCCACGTCGTACTCGGAAGAAAAGTCAAAACCACAATTGCTTCTAATTATTCTAACATTATTTTTTTATATGATTTTTTAAATATGAAAACAGGAAGAATGATATTGATCATGTCTCCTGGCAGGCCAAAGTCCAACAACGAGTCCAAAAGTACATGACCATCTAGCGCACTAGGGGTGTCATATTTGCCAAACATGTGATTTTAAACTTTTCATACAAGCCTCATATATTGTGTTATGCAAGATTCTTAGTCCTGATTAGTGTGGCAATCTTATTTTGGGTCTTGTCTTGGTTTGAGTTCAACCCATGTTGGATTTGGATTAGTATTCCTATTTGGAGTTGGAGACTCTGTCTACATGTAACTTGGACTCCTATTACGTACTAGAATCCTATTAAGATTGCCTATTCCTAATCAAAGTAGGTTCCATATAAATAGACAGAGAAGGGAAAGATGAAGAAAACATTAAAGAATCTATGAAAACTCCTGGAGAAGATAATTCAGTTTACTCTATCTAACGAACGTTGCGATTTGTTGTCTACAAATTTGTCAAACGCAAGTGCTCGGATCGACCGAAACATAGCTTTCTCCTCTCATATCTCTTCTCATGACTCTCCCTTTTCGTGCAATGAATTCCAGCGTCATTCTTCGATTTGGCCGAAATCCTCCCTAGTCATAAGATTGACTTAGGGCGTCATTAAGTTGTGGTCGTTGGATTAACCGTTATCATTAATCTCATGTGAATGTAGGTGACACCCAACCCTCTTCTAGGTTGTGACTCCCTATGAGTGTTGGTGCTACCAACTAAATCGTCAATAGCACCAAGTTTCTCCCTGACATCTCTGGACGAATTTTCCAAGTACAAACCGGTACCAACGAATGGACGTCGGTGGCACCAAACAAGGTTTATTATAACCCTAATGAGATAATGCAAGAGCAAGTCACCCTAATGTAATCCAATATTCTCACATTAGAGTTAGACCAATAATGAAACATAAAATGTGGCACATGAGAAATACATGATAATTTGAGCTTTATAATCACACATAAATCTTTAGATGAAGCTTTGAACATAATTAGATGGATAAAAATAATAATGATGATAAATGTGGGGATAATGGGTTCAAATATTAATTGTGTCATAGCTCATTAAAAGAAATACCAAAGGTGGAATCTAAGTTAAAAATCGTGTTCCTTGGATCTTAATTGTCTTGAAAGTCAAGTTTCACATTATTCACATAATAATAATTAATTTAAATCATTTAGGAAAGAAAAGATCTAAGTTTTCTCCAAAATATCAAATAAAATAATAAATGACTCCAAAAGAGGAAAATAATCTTAGATTCATTATCCACATAATAAATGTAGCCTTTGGGTGAATTGTCATCCAATTTGGAGAAAGTTATCTTAAAAGGTGAAATTAGGAAAGAGAACGTGTGTAGAACCTTCAAAATATTAAATAAATGCTCAAACAACTCTAACATGTAAAGTTGGTGACAAATTTGTATCCAACACATTAACTATGACTTGTATTTGATGTTTCATAAAATTTGGAGAATCTTAAAGTCATTAATGCATGAGGAAAGAGAAAAATGATTTGATTTATTTAACATATTAAAAGTCATCAAAAGGCAAATCTAATTATATAATCAAAATCTACATGCCTTAATTGGCCTCTGTGATTTTTTTTGCTTAATTTGGATAATTTTTGAACCCTTAAATGAAGAAAGAAAAAAAGAAATTAATGCAATGTCACTTTATTAAATAATATTGATTTTGTCATGCCTTTGTTTCCTAATTTGATTATACGTGTGATCTGGGCCGTTGATTTTTCCATCCAATGGCTGTGGTGTCCTCTCCTACCTTGAGTATGAGAGTGACCCACCATGTTCAATAATATTTGATTTACCTTTTCGTCTAGATTCCTCATTTCTCAACCATTTTTCACGATTCTTTTTCGGTTGGTTTCCTTTTTCGATTGCACATGCAACAAGCCCTCATACGAATCCTAATCCCTATATATAGGAAACGTCCAAATTCATTTTCTCCACTATTTTTCATAGAAGCACCTTCGTCGCTCCTCACTCTCACGTGGGTACTCCACAATGACCCTCGATCTCTGCCTGATTCTCTCCATCATCAATTGAATTGCTACTACCCTCTAAACCCTAGACCTAGTTTCTTTCTTCTCCGGTGACCTTGGTTTCATTTTGGCCTTCTCCATTGCCCTAGCCTTCAATCAGAGTCACGATAAGATACCCTGAACCTTCTTGTTCCTTTTTTGATCAGTAGTTTTCTCCCATGTATCCTCATGTGTCACATCCTATAACCTTGCTTAAGGCTCAGCTTGGCGCTCAACGCCATGGCTACCTAGGGTTTCTTCCAGCATGGGAACACACCCTTTGCCCTCACCTTCTCCTGATGATCATTTTGTGCAACTTTGTTTATGGTTTTTCACCTCTAATCGATGATTTCTGAGTTTGAGCCTCTTTCCCGGTTCTTCTCCTGCGGCGGATGCATTCTTGAGCTCTTCGCCACCGTGAGGCCCAACCTCGGGGTCATTGACTTCGTGGTGCTTTGGCAAAGACATGGGATCATTTCCTGGTCGATTTGTAGGATTGATCTCTGATGCTCCCTCTCCTATTGTTGCTCCATATCCATGGTGCGAGAGCAGATTCATGTATGTGTTTTGTCCGTCTTACCCTCCTACTTTTCTCTTGTTTTCCTTTTTTAACAGAGGGGCATTTTGGTACTTTCACAACAACTTTTTATTTGCCTTTGCACCTGATATTCATTGAAGTGTTTGAGTGGTTAGATGAGATGGCCATCCCTAATTGGGAAGACATAGATCACGCATCCCACTCCCTCTCTTTCATCCACTTTCACAAATGTTTTGCCACATATAATTTTATGATTCATCGAATCTTGCAAAATTCATAATAATTCACTCATTGATAAAAAAATATGGAAATATAGTCATTGGATTTAGAAAAATAAGAGCTATATTGTGGTGTTGGTTTTGTTTCCTAAATCAAATGATAATGATAAGTAATTTTAATGAATTAATCTGAATAAGTAATAAATTGTAAAATTCGTAATTAAATTTCTATAAGTCATAAAAACATAAGAAAATATGTTTTGGGCTAAAAATAATATATAACCTAAAATATGGTGTGGTTTCGATAAACTAATTTGCTAATAATAAAAAGGCAATTTTTAGGATTTATGAAATCAATGTAAATGTAACCCTAATTTCAAATACATGATTAGTAGGTTCTTTGGAGACCTAGAATTGGATCAAGAAGTGACCTTGGACTATTTTGACTTTCAAGAAGGTATGTTTGCAAAACTTATTATTTCCTTAAGAAATTAGCCTATATTTATTATTTTTGTTGGTCCTATGGACATTAACCTTCACAATATCTTGTTCTTTTGAGAAATTTGCTTTATGTGAAGTATTTTATCTGTTACTGATCTTTTGGTCATGATTTGATATTCTTTTGGTCTCTTACTTATGTTTTGTTCATATTGGAACTTTAGATAATGACATGTGATGTCTTTTTCCCACTTGGTGGATGTTTATGTTGTCCATTAGTATGATGACAACTTTTGTTTAATCTGACTATACCTTTTTACTTGCCTCTCTATTAAACATGCTATGTGAATCAGTAGCACTAGAGTAGTGTAATTGCATTGGTTTTTGGGCAGTATGCCCTTTGTTATTATTAGTCAGAGGTGGTGGTTCCCCATACCTGGGTTTCAAGTTTGTGAGGCTTGGCCCAACTTATATATAAATATATATATATATATATATATATATATATATATATATATATATATATATTGGGAGTGGCAATATGCCATCTCTACCATGTTTCAAGTTTATGAGGCTTGGCCTCCTTTGTATTTATATTGTTCAAGGGCTATGTTTATCTCACATGCATGCGGGTTGATGATAATGGGGTGTGTGCCCTAATTCTATATATGTGCTAGTATGACACAACTTTATTTGTTTGATTATGGCAAGTATCTCTTTTGTTGTTGTTCTTTTCTTTTATGCCCTTTTTGGGCCATCCTTGTTTTTTATATGGGAAGCCTTTTATATTTTATGTCCCTTTATTTCATAATATTTCTCAATTTTCCTATTTAGTAAGCACATACTGACTTTTGTTGATATTTCCTTTCTTCTCCTTTTTGTGGGGTATGCTTCCATCCCCAGGTTTAGATCAAGGAGAGGATAAGCAAGGTGGACTTAAACAACAACCTTTGTAGCTGAGCTCTTGCGAGACTTGAAAGAGGTGGTTAGATGATCCTCATCTAGAACCTTCTAGTTTCTTTTGTAACTCACCCATGTACGGTGTAGCGATGTGAAAGATATTAAGCTTTGTAATAGTTGGATATATTTTTTTCCAGCTTCTACTTATTGTGTTATGATACATACATGTTGAATGAATTGGTTATCATCCCTTTGGTGAAAAACTTTATGCGGTGTTTGGTTCAAGGGATGTTGCCTTTTTATTTCTAATAGGGAGTGGTTCCTCACTGGGATCCCACTCTTTACATCCTAATATCAGAGCCACTAGCAGTCGGTTATCTAACTATTTCAATCTTGTATCCCTTAGGATGTTTACCATTTTCCATAGGTTGCATATACCTGACATGGATATTGAATGCACTAACAAATTCACTCAGGGTTGAAATCCCCGAGATTTTACTAAAACCAAGTGTAATAATACCACCGGCAAGCAGACGAGTCTTATCGCAGTATAGTTAAGGATCGAACCCAAAAGACAATATTTTTAAGAATCCTTGTCAGTTGAATCTAGCTCAAGTAAACTAATATTTAGAACGATAGGTTGATTTTGGGGTTATTTAAACTAATTGCAAGAAAGTAAACAGCTGAATTAAAGATGGGTTTAGATTAGTGATATGGAATCGCTGGGATGGTACCAGGTTTCACCACCACCACACATGCAAACATACTCCATTGCGAACAATCCAGGCAAGACATAACACTCTAAGTAGAGCTGCTGCAGAACCCCCCATACGGGCGTCAGGTCCGCGTAAGCATCACCATAGGCATCAGATGTCTCGTCACCATCTGGAACACTTATCTTACGGCTCTGAAGATACAAAATACAACTAAGGTTGTGAGCCCCCCATACGGGCGTCAGGCGCACAGAAGCGTCACCGAAGGCTAGATGGCTCGTCCCCTCGTGGATCATACACTTACGACCTCAAGGAATCCTCTCAGAAGTTCTCGTCAAGGAGTCAACCGCGCCAACTGATAAGCACGTAAGCGATTGAAATACGACCAAACATCGACGACTGACAAGAATTTATAAAATCCAACTAAGGCTGCGAACCCCCCATACGGGCGTCAGGCGCACAGAAGCGTCACTGAAGGCTAGATGGCTTGTCCCCTCGCAGATCATACACTTACGACCTCAAAGAATCCCTTTAGAAGTTCTCATCAAGGAGTCTAACTTGTTAAACGACGTTCAAACCTATGCATAGAAGTTCTCGCAACATAGGGAGCACAAAGATGAAAACAAACAAATAACCAACCTATGAGCTTAACGGTTAACGACAAAATGAAGAGTTATATATATTGCCATGGAAAGTTTAACAAAAGAACATGGTTTGCATGGGTAGCGGGGCTAGTCCCCACACCCCAAGAAAAAGGTACTACTCGCTCATGGTGCGAGATACAAGAAGGATGAGAGAGAAAGAGAGATCCGCCATGAGCTTGGTGCAGAAGGTGGTCGCTACCCAGTGAAGAAGATACGCCCCTTACTCCGTCTTCCTTCTCTTCTCAGCCTCCTTGGTTGTAACACGGGCAGTAGGTGGAGTGGAACTTGATCGGAGTTGTGCTATGGCCCCGGATCCGATGCCCCCAAATGAAGACCCCTGGGGGTCTATTTATAGGCTTAGATTTGATCCCAAATGGTCTTGGTAAGTTGCTGGAAATATTTCCTCCAAACGGTCTGGAGACTGTTTGGCGCCAAACGGTTTGGAGACCGTTTGGTGCCAAATGGTTTGGAGATCGGCAGCCGCGTCAATCGATCTTAAGGTCAGTCTCGGTCTCGGCGTGATTGTGCATCTTTTGTTCTTCGATCGGTCTTCACACTTGCGGCAAACGGTCTTGAAAACCGCATGGATCCAAACGGTCTTGAGACCGCATGGACCCAAACGGTCTTGAGCAAACGGTCTTGAGACCGCATGGACCCAAACGGTCTTGAGACCGTATGGACCCAAATGGTCTTGAGACTGCATGGACCCAAACGGTCTTGAGACCGCGATTGGTCATGAGGTTTACATCTCACGTGGTTTTCTTTGGCAAATAATTTTGTCATTCGTTCTTCATGTATTCCAGCAAACAGTCTTGAGACCGCATGGGCTCAAATGGTCTTGGGACCATATGGACCCAAATGGTCTTGAGACCGCATGTATCCAAACAGTCTTGGGATCGCAAGGGCTCAAACGGTCTTGGGACCGCAAGGGCTCAAACAGTCTTGGGATCGCATGCGTGGAATTGCTTGGTTTACCTGCATTAAATGAATATTATTTAGTTAAAACCTTGATTATTGAATCAGCCAAGTAGTTTTGCACATTATGATTCAGATTTGGGTGAAAAGGTGTGAAATAGAGTTGAATTTGTTCCAAGGAGGTAATTGAATTCCATGATGAGTATGCACTCATCAAAACACCCCGAACTTAAACCTTTCTCGTCCTCGAGTAACATAAAATTTGAAACAGTTTCCAAATGAATACTTTCAATTCGTGTGATTGCTTCATCTTCGCATCACGAATGTTTTCTTTCTGCTCAGTATGAATCAGTACCTCATCCTCCTGGGACCACTAAACACGTCTTACCATAGCTTCGTTCCTGAGTTCGTTTTCCAATATCACTTCCTCCTCACTTTCTTCAACAACAAGCATGTCAAAGAGTTTTGTAAGAGTCCAGAGATACCCGCAGAATCAACAAGTGTGCATCCGATTTGACACTGGTGTTTTTCGGGATGGTGGGGGTATTTATTGTGCCCTTAGGTAGAAAAAGGAGTGAAAGGTGGTATGGAAAGAAGAAGTAAATCTCTCCTCTATTCGACTCGAGATTTTTATTTGTTTTGCAATTTCATTTATTGCATTTTTTTGTGTGCAAATATCTCCTCTATTCGACTCGAGATTGCATTTCTTTTTGTGTGCACTTTGGCATCTTTTGTTTGCAAATCTCTCCTCTATTTGACTCGAGATTGCATTTTTGGTGGTACGCCCCTATTTATTGCGAGGGGTATGGAAGAAGCGGATAAGGGGGAAGTGGCGTGCCACCCCGAACTTAGGTTTTGGCTCATATTCGTCTATTTCGTTGCTTTTTGATGGATGGAGGGGTATGAAGATGATAGAAGAAGTGTAGAAGAGAGTTCAGATCAGAACGCAATTTGGTTTACAATTCAATCTACCGGGTTGTTTCCTTTATCGTACTCTGCTCAAATAATGACTTGATGAGGATTCAGTGGGGATTCCAAGCTATTGTTCCTCTAGTCAGTTAGGAAGCACGACATGTTTGATCCCTATCAGTTTTACATATACTTATCATATTTGTAAAAAGTATTATGATGTTAGGAATCATAAGCTTCATAGGAAGATTTCAAGCAAAAGGCATGTTTCAAAAATCGGTCCTCTTGAGGATTCACTTCGAATAATGAGGATATTATGATAGAAGATGCATAGCAAATTAGTTAGTTACATTCTATCAACAAGTGTCAAAAATTCATCAAGTATCTGTTCAAAAATTTTGAAAATTTTGAAAATTTTTATGATAGAGAAAACTTGAGTATGAAAAGAGGGTGTATGTGGAAAGTGAGGTACGTACCACCCACCCTCCACCCTGAAATTAGAGATTTGCTCATCCCGAGCAAACCCTAAATCCAAGATGGAGGGGAAAGGTTACACGAGTTATGACGCCGAGTGTGATTGCGTTCCGATCAGCGCAACTCCGATCTCTTATCTGAAATTGTGCATGGAAAAGGGCAGTTAGAACTTAAAAATATTGTTTCATAAGGCAAATTTTATTTAAGTTATAGTTAACTAGAAGGTGAAACAAAATTTCGAAGAAGAAAAGTAAAGCAGATTTATTGATCGGGTTGCCTCCCGACAAGCGCCTTTGTTTTACGTCGATGGCTCGACTGAGTTCTTCAGATTCATGGTGGGTCCTTCAGATTGGCGAGTTCCAGCATTGTGTCGGTGCCTATGTCGATCGAGGTAAAATATCTCTTCAAGCAGTAACCATTTGCTATGAATTCGCCTGTCTTGTCACTCCATAGAGAGAAAGCACCATGTGGGGAGATGCTTTTGACAATGAAGGGTCCAGACCAGCGGGAACATAGTTTTCCTGGGAATAACCTTAATCTTGAGTTGAATACCAGAACTTGGTCTCCCACTTGTATGTCCTTTCTTTTCAGATGTCCATCGTGCCAAAGTTTTGTACGTTCTTTGTAGATTCGTGCATTTTCATAGGTTGTCATTCTGAGTTCATCCAGCTCGTGGAGTTGCAGAATCTTGGCTTGGCCCGCTTCTTTCATATCAAAGTTCAAGTGTTTAATTGCCCACCATACCTTGTGTTCCAGTTTGACTGGCAGGTGGCAAGCCTTTCCATATATTAATTGAAAAGGTGTAGTCCCAAGGAGAGTTTTATAAGCAGTATGATAGGCCCATAAGGCATCGTTGATTTTTGTTGACCAGTCCTTTCAATTACGTCCAACGGTTTTCTCAAGAATGGCCTTTAGTTGACGGTTAGAGACCTCTAGCTGTCCACTTGTTTGTGGATGATAAGGTGAAGCTACCTTATGTGAGACACCGTATTTTCTCAGTAAAGCTTCGAAGCTTCTTTCAAGGAAGTGGGACCTTCCGTCCGATATCACTGTTCGTGGCACTCAAAATCGGGGGAAAATAATATCTTTGAATAATTTGATGACAGGTTTGGAATCACTAGTGAGGGTTGATATAGCTTTGACCCATTTTGAGACGTAGTCTACCGCCACTAGGATGTATGAAAATCCATTAGAAGATGGGAAAGGACCCATATAGTCCACCCCCAAACATTGAATATCTCGACTTCTTGCCATAGATTCAGCGGCATCTCGTCTCTCTTGGTTATATTGCTAGATCTTTGACATTTGTCACAGGATGGGACAAAATCATAAGAATCTTTGGATATGGTTGGCCAGAAGAACCCGCACTGCAAAACCTTTAGAGCAGTCTTTTTAGAGCTCATATGCCCACCCACAGGTCCTGAGTGACATTGTTCCAGAATAGATTGAGCTTCTTCTTCGGCAATACAATGTCTATACAAACCATCGACGCAAAGTTTAAAAAGATATGATTCATCCCAGTGATAATGATTCACATCATGCTTAAACTTCTTCAGCGCATTTACGGTGCATTGGGGATGGATGACTCCAGCGGCAAGGTAGTTTACAAAATATGAATACCATGGTATAACTTCTGAGACCCTCATTAGCTGATCATCTGGTAGGGAATCATTTATCGGAATCTTCTCAGCATCCAGAGTGTGGATGCGACTGGGGTGATCTGCTACAACATTTTCCATCCCCTTTTTATCTCTTATCTCTAAATCAAATTCTTGTAATAAGAGGATCCATCTAATCAACCTTGGTTTTGCATCTTTCTTTGCCAGAAGGTAACGAATAGCAGCATGGTCTATGTAGACAATGAATTTCGAACCGATAAGGTATGACCTGAACTTGTCAAAGGCATATATGACTGCTAGAAGTTCCTTCTCAGTAGTAGCATAATTCATCTGGGCTTCGTCGAGGGTTTTTGATGCATAATAGATCACATAATGTTTCTTTTCTATACATTTCCCTAAAGCGGCACCCACAACATAATCACTGGAATCACACATAATTTCAAAAGGATGGTCCCAGTTAGGAGCTCTAATGATGGGAGTGGTTGTAAGGGCTTGTTTCAGTGTGTTGAAGCTGTTGTCACAATCTTTATTGAAATTGAAATCAGTATCCTTTAGTAGCAGGTTCATCATCGACTTAGTTATCTTGGAAAAATCCTTTATGAATCTTCTATAGAATCCGGCATGAACAAGGAAGGCACAGACTTCTTTTACATTCGTGGGAATAGACAATTTAGAGATCACTTCAATCTTGGCTTTATCTACTTCAATTCCTCTATTGCTAACCCTATGGCCCAGGACAATGCATTCTGTTACCTTGAAGTGGCATTTTTCCCAATTCAGCACAAGATGTGCTTCTTCACAATGCTGGAGAACCATGGAGAGGTGCTTTAGACATGAATCGAATGAGTCTCCGTATACAGAAAAATCATCCATGAAGACCTCCATAATAGTTTCAGTAAGCCCCGTGAAAATTGCAGCCATGCAACGTTGGAAAGTTGCGGGTGCATTACAGAGACCAAACAACATCCTTTTAAATGTGTATGTTCCGAATGGACAGGTGAAAGTCATTTTTTCTTGATCATCTAGATGTATGGGTATTTGATAGAATCCAGAGTAACCGTCAAGATAACAGAAATATTCTTGGTGAGCCAACCTTTCTAAGACTTGATCGAGGAATGGCATAGGAAAATGATCTTTTCGAGTCACCTTGTTTAATTTTCTATAATCTATACACATCCTCCACCCTGTGACCGTTCGAGTGGGGATGAGTTCGTTGTTTTCATTCCGTATAACAGTCGTTCCACCTTTCTTCGGGACAACATGTACTGGGCTTACCCATGGCGAATCTGATATCAGATAGATTATTCTAGCTGTGAGAAGTTTAATGATCTCACGACAGACTACTTCCTTCGTATTGGGATTCAACTTCCATTGATGCTCGATGGTCGGCTTGTGATCTTCCATCATAGGGATCTTATGCATACACAGAGCTTGACTGACCCCTGTGAGGTCACTCATGTTGTATCCGATGGCTTTCTTTCTTCCTATTAATTCCTCCATGAGTTTATTTTCTTGTTCAGTTTTTAAATTGGAATTTATAATGACTCGACAAACTTTGAGATCGTCTAAAAACATGTACTTCAGTCCTTCAGGTAGGGGCTTCATTTCAGGAGCCTCTGGTTTTTTGGTTGTTTCTTCTGTAGTTTCGGTAGCCATGAGTTCTTCACAAGTGGCTTCAACATCTTCTTCAGCAGAGTCGAGGGATTCAATGTAATCCTTTGCTCATCTGTCGATTGGTTCATCGATTGATAGGTCTGATAGAGAAGTTTCCAAGGGATCGTACGATTCGTGATACTCTTGGGTTAGTTGTGACATTTTCTCAATGCAATCAATCATATAGACTTCTTCTTGTATACTTGGTCTTCTCATACTTTCAAAAACTTTGAATTCTAGGGTCTCCTTGCCTAATCTTAGAAATAAGGTACCGACTTCAACATCAATTAGGGCTCTTGCAGTGGCAAGGAACGAATGACCGAAGATGAGAGGATATCTGGTGTCTTCTTGTATATCCATAATGACGAAGTCGCATGGAACATATGTGTCCTTGCCCACCTTAACCGGGATATATTCGAGGATTCCTAACGGTCTTTTTATCAAATTATGTGCGAGTTGAATAGTCATAGTAGTAGGAAGAAATTCTGCAAACCCTAATCTTTTGCATAGGCTGAATGGCATAATAGAGATGCTTGCGCCAAGATCTGCCAATCCTTTCTTACATGACGAGTCACCAATGTGACATGAAATTCCAATGGATACTGGGTCTTTTTGTTTCTTTGGCATCTTGCTCAATATGATATCCGATGTACTGGTAGCCAGTTTTACTGTTTTGTACTCTTCAGTTATATACTTCCTGGTGAGGAGCGACTTTAGATACTTTGTCCAGGCTGGTATCTGAGCCAGAGCATCTAAGAAAGGTATATCAACATGAAGTTTCTTCATAGCCTCCTTAAACTTGTTGAATCTCGTATCAAGTTTGGTTTGCCTTAGGCGAGATGGGAAGGGTAAACGAGGCTTATATACAGGAATATCAGGTTCTGGTGTTTCAGCTTCTTCATCAGTAGATTTCTCAAGACTTCCCTTGTCCGTCTTATCTTCCTTTGGTTGTGACTCTGGTGTTGTTGAGTTTTGGGCAATTACATGTTAATCTTCGTCAGCAATATCTACAGGTGTCTTCACTGGGGGATCCAAATAATCTTTTCCTGATCTGGTGGTGACAGCCTTCAACTGTTCAGGATGTTTGGGATTGTTCTCAGGTTGTCCAACAAAGACTCCAGCCGGTGGCTTTATGCTAGCTGCAAGTTGAGCTAGTTGAGTTTCAATGACTTTCTGTTGAGCCTGTTGGTTAGCTATCATAGTTTGCTGAGTTTGTAACATCTTTTCAATAGCTGATAGCTTGTCATCAGAAGGGATGGATCTTGCTTGTCCTTGCTGTTGATTCAGGTTCTGATACTGAGAGTTGTTTTGATAGTTATTGTAGTTCCTATTCTGAAAGTTTCCTTGATTCCCAAAGTTCTGTTGTTGATTATACTGGAATCCATGTGGGCCTCTTGATTGATTGTTAGGACCGAATTGTGCGAGTTCACTGCTCCTGAGGGGTTTCCATATTGAAAACCTGGGTGATTCCTATTTTGATTCGGATTGTAATAGTTCTGCCCAGGGATGGTGTTGATAGCATTAAGATTCTCCATCTGGAAATTATTTCCTTGTCCACATGCATTGCTTAGAACAACGTCATAGAGAACATTGCATGATAGAGTGGAATGATCGGTGCTTTTGCATGCTTCATAGAACAGAGAAGTGGACTTGACCTATCTGGTTGCCTAGTGGGTGAACGTCCTCTTCCAATAGCCGCTAGGGATGATTCTATATGATCTTGGTTTGCAACTAAGACCTTCAAGGTTTCAATGATAGACTTGTACTCTGGAATAGCTTCAGCCATAGCTACCTTCAAAACTCCTTTACCTACTGATCTACCCCAATTGGCTTGATTTTCTGCTCCCAGGGTGACGACTCTCCATGCGCTGTCATAACTTTGACGCATGAAGTTTCCTCCGGATGAGGAATCTAGAAACATCTTGACATCATCCTCCACACCCCTATAGAAGTTTTCTATGAGTTGATTCTTTCGTGGTGTGGACATTTGCGTAGGAGCTCTTTGTACCTATCCCATGCTTCAACGAGAGTTTCTCCAGGGACTTGAGTGAAATTTGTTATTTGGCCCCTGATTTCATATGTAAGAGATGGAGGATAGAATTTTTCCAGAAACGCATTTTGGAGTTGCTCCCAGGTGGTGATGGGTACTTCACTTTGTAGTGAATTGTACCAACTAATGGCTCTATCATCAAGGGAATACTTGAAGAGACGGAGTCGAATGGCATCATCAGAGACTCCATTTTGCTTTGTCATAGCACATAGGTCGATGAATCTCAAAAGATGTCCTTGGCTGTCCTCTGCTTGTTTGCCATAGAAAGGGTTGTTTTGAAGCAATGTAATCTAATGTGCTCTTATCTCGAAATTAGCAGCATCGATGGGAGGAGGATGTACTAGATGATAAACATTTGCAACCTTCGGAATAGAGAACTCTCTAAGATCCTTTTGTAGTTCGGCTACTTGCGCTGCTGATTGCGCTGCTAGGATTTCCTGTTGAACCGCTGCTCTGGCTTCTTGCATGAGCCTCTCTCTTTGTGCATTGATGGCTTGAGCCACTCTTCGGGCTACTTCTTCTTCTTGTTCCATCCTTGTTTGATTCTCTCTGATCTGACGATGGAAGGTTCTATCTATTTTAGGATCAAAGCTCACGGTGAGTTCGGGACTATCCGACGGTGCATACACTATGCGTTGGGTGCACCTGAAAATTAGAAAGATTTTGAAAATGAGATCCACAAAGTAGAGTCAAATTCAAGTAGATAAGCGATTGTTTCAAAAGAAAAGCAAAATCCTAGATTAGTCTTAAAAGAACTACATTTGACTGACTGATTCCGTTGTCCCCGACAATGGCGCCAGAATTTGATGTGGATATTGAATGCACTAACAAATTCACTCGGGGTTGAAATCCCCGAGCTTTTACCAAAACCAAGTGAAATAATACCACTCGCAAGCGGACGAGCCTTATCACAGTATAGTTAATGATCGAACCCAAAGGACAACGTTTTTAAGAATCCTTGTCAGTTGAATCTAGCTCAAGTAAACTAATATTTAGAACGATAGGTTGATTTTGGGGTTATTTAAACTGATTGCAAGAAAGTAAAAAGCTGAATTAAAGATGGGTTTAGATTAGTGATATGGAATTGCTGGGATGGTACCGGGTTTCACCACCACCACACATGCAAACATACTCCATTGCAAACAATCCAGGCAAGACATAACACTCCAAGTAGAGCTACTGCAGAACCCCCCATACGGGTGTCAGGTCCGCGTAAGCATCACCATAGGCATCATATGTCTCGTCACCATCCTGATCACTTGTCTTACGGCTCTGAAGATACAAAATCCAACTAAGGCTGTAAGCCCCCCATACGGGCGTCAGACGCACAGAAGCGTCACCGAAGGCTAGATGGCTCGTCCCCTCGCGAATCATACACTTACGACCTCAAGGAATCATCTTAGAAGTTCTTGTCAAGGAGTCAACCACGCCAACCGATAAGCACATAAGCGATTAAAATACGAGCAAACATCGACGACTAACAAGAAGATACAAAATCCAACTAAGGCTGTGAACCCCCCATACGGGCGTCAGGAGCGCAGAAGCATCACTGAAGGCTAGATGGCTCGTCCCCTCACGGATCATACACTTACGACCTCAAGGAATCCCTTCAGAAGTTCTCTTCAAGGAGTCTAACTTGTTAAACGACGTACAAACCTATGCATAGAAGTTCTCGCAACATAGGGAGCACAAAGATGAAAACAAGCAAATAACCAACCTACGAGCTTAACAGTTAACGACAAAATGAAGAGTTATATACATTGCCATGGAAAGTTTAACAAAAGAACATGGTTTGCATGGGCAGCGGGGCTAGTCCCCGCACCCCAGGGAAAAGGTACTACTCGCTCATAGTGCGAGATACAAGAAGGATGTGAGAGAAAGAGAGATCTGCCATGAGCTCAGTGCAGAAGGTGGTCGCAGCCTGGTGAAGAAGATACGCCCCTTGCTCTGTCTTCCTTCTCTTCTCAGCCTCCTTGGTTGCAACACGGGCAGTAGGTGGAGTGGAACTTGATCGGAGTTGTGCTCTGGCATCCTGGCGGTGTCCGGATCCAATGCCCCCAAATGAGGACCCCTGGGGGTCTATTTATAGGCTTAGATCTGATCCCAAACGGTCTTGGTAAGTTTCTGGAAATATCTCCTCCAAACGGTCTGGAGACCGTTTGGTGCCAAACAGTTTGGAGACCGTTTGGTGCCAAACAGTTTGGAGATCGGCAGCCGCGTCAATCAATCTTAAGGTCGGTCTCGGTCTCGGCGTGATCGCGTGACTTTTGTTCTTCGATCGGTCTTCGTGCTTGCGGCAAACAGTCTTGGAAACCGCATGGATCCAAACGGTCTTGAGACCGCATGGACCCAAACGGTCTTGAGACCGCATGGACCCAAACGGTCTTGAGACTGCATGGACCCAAATGGTCTTGAGACCGCGATTGGTCATGCGGTTTACAGCTCGCGCCACTTTCTTTGGCAAATGATTTTGTCATTCGTTCTTCATGTATTCCAGCAAACGGTCTTCGGACCGCATGGGCTCAAACGGTCTTGGGACCGTATGGACCCAAACGGTCTTGAGACCACATGGATCCAAATGGTCTTGGGACCGCAAGGGCTCAAACGGTCTTGGGACCGCATGCGTGGAATTGCTTGGTTTACCTGCATTAAATGAATAATATTTAGTTAAAACCTTGATTATTGAATCAGCCAAGTAGTTTTGCACATTATGATTCAGATTTGGGTGAAAATGGGTGAAATAGAGTTGAATTTGTTCCAAGGAGGTAATTGAATTCCATGATGGGTATGCACTCATCAATACCTAGTATCGTTGCCTTCTGCAGGAAAAAACCCTCATGGCGGGAGATAATTCGACTCTTGACAAGATCTCTGACTATGAGACACCCTAGAATCCTAGGTTTGGGATGCCAAGGATGGATCCACCCTTTACTACACCAGTTACTTAAGGTACTCCTCCATCTAGAAGTGGACCACCAGTAGTTTAAGAGACCCCAGCCTCTGCTAGTACGAATGTAGTCATCTCTCCAGAGCAAGAGTTGGCCATGTTTTGACAACCTTTTTCTATCACCATGGTAGGGAAGATGAAAGACCTATTTGTACCTAAAAAGCCTAAGGAGTTCTCAATCATGGAGTTCATGAGTATGCAACCACCCTCCTTCAAGGGTGAAGGTGAAATAGAGATGGTCGACAAAGCTGATGATTGGGTGTTAGCCATAGAGAGGACTTTTGATGGTATGGCATGTCCTCCAAACCAGAAGGGTAGGTTTGCTTCATATGTTTTGGATGGACCTGCTCGAGTTTTGTGGAACAGAATAGAAAGGACTCGTGATATCTCCATCATGACCTATCAATAATTTTTGGTGCTTTTCTATGGCAAGTATATCTGCACTACTTCCTTGAAGAAAAAAGAAGTTGTGTTCTATAGTTTGAAGCAAGGATTGATGACTGTTTCTGCTTATGTGCAAAAATTCCTATTGCTTGAGAGATATGCTTATGAACATAGTGAAGAACGTAGAGCTGACCTATATCTGTAAGGACTCAACTACAACGTGGGTCGTGCTCTTATCTCACAACTGCCTTTGACCTTTTAGTAGATGGTTGATAAAGCTTTGGCTATGGAGTTTACACAAAGTTTCAACCTAGGGAGTTTGATAAGAAGAGGAAGCCCTTAGGAGATGAATAGAAAAGAGACAAATGTTCTAAGTGCAATGGTTACCATCCTCCAGGAAAGTGTATTCTCAGGACAAACCTCGTCATGGTACTCTAGTGATATGTCATTATTGCAATAAACCTAGACACAATCAACCTAAACACCCCAAGCTTCATGGACCGAAACCGGCACAATAACAACAAAAATAACCTCAGGTACCTCCTCAAAATAATGGAAACAATAATAGATGAAGATCTATGGAAAGGCGAGCTGGAAGAGTTTTCTCATTGGATGGTGAAGAAGTTAAGGATGATGAACAAGATAAGGATAATCCATAGTTCTATAATTAGTCTTTACAAGTTATGTTTCCCTTTTTACATGATGCTTTTATGCATGGATGTAAGAAAGTATAGTGGAACCCTTTGTACCTAAAGAATAGTTTTGACTTAATAAGATGAATCCTTTAAGGGGTGGTGAATAAGTTGTTTTCTTATATGTGGATGTTTTGATTTGAGTATGAAATACCTTTAAGGGGTGGTGTGTTGTAACTTACTAGATCTTAGACCCTACCTTGGAAGTTTGACATTTTAGACTTAGCCAAACAAGGTTTAGTATAACCCTAATGAGATAATGCATGAACAAATCACCCTAATGTAACCCAATGTTCTCACATTAGAGTTATACCAATAATAGAACATAAAATATGGCACATGGGTAATACATGATAATTCAAGCTTAATAATCACACATAAATCTTTAGGTGAAGTTTGAACATAATTAGATGGATAAAAATAATAATGATGATAAATGTGGGGATACTAGGTTTCAAATATTAATTGTGTCATAACTCATTAAAATAAATACCAGAAGTGAAATCTAAGTTAACAATCATGTTCCTTGGATCCTAATTGTCTTGGGAGTCAAGTTTCACATTATTCACATAATAATAATTAATTTAATTCATTTAGGAAAGAAAAGATCTAAGTTTTCCCCAAAATATCAAATAAAAATAATAAATGACCCAAAAGAGGAAAATAATCTTTGATTCATAATCTACATAATAAATATAACCTTTGGATGATTTTCATCCAATTTGAAGAAAGTTTGCTTAAAAGGTGAAATTAGGAGAGAGAAAGTGTGTAGAACCTTCAAAATATTAAATAAATGCTCAAACAACTCCAACATGAAAAATTGGTGACAAATTCGTATCAAACACATTAAACATGACTCGTGTGGGAAGTTTCATAAATCTTGGAGAATCTTAAATTATCAATACATGAGGAATGAGAATATATGATTTGATTTATTTAACATATTAAAAGTTCTCAAAAGGAAAATATAATTGCATAATCAAAATCTTAATGCCTTAATTGGCATTTGTGCAAAATTTTACTTAATTTGGATACTAAGTGAACCCTTAAATGAAGAAAGAGAAAAAGGAAATTAATGCAATGTCACTTTGTTAAATTATATTGATTTTGTCACGCCTTGGTTTTCTAATATGATTATAAGCGCGATTTGGACCATCAGCTTTTCCATCCAACGACCGTAGTGTCATCTCCTACCTCGAGTAGGAGAGCGACCCGCCATGTACAGTAGCAGTAGATTTTCCTTTTTGTCTAGCTTCCTCATTTCTCAACCGTTTTTCATGATTCTTTTTCGTTTGGTTTCCTTTTTCGATTGCGCACACAACAAGCCCTCATAAAACCCTAAATCCCTATATATAGGAAACACCCAATTACCTTTTCTCCACCATTTTTCACAGAAGCACCTTCGTTGCTCCTTGCTCTCATGTGGGTACTCCATAACGACCCTCAGTCTCTTCCTGATTTTCCCCCATCATCAATTGAATTGCTACTTCCCTCCAAACCCTAGACCTAGTCGCTTTCTTCTCCGATGACCTTGGTTTTGTTCTAGCCTTTTCCATCGCCCTAGCCTTCAATCAGAGCCACAATAAGATACCCAACCCTTCTTGTTCCTTTTTTGATTAGTAGTTTGCTCCCAAGTATCCTCCTGTTTTTCATCCTATAACCTTGCTCAAGGCTCATGTCGACGCTCAACAACATGGCTACCCAGGGTCTCCTCTGGCATGAAAACACACCCTTTGCCCTAGTCTTACCCCGATGATTGTTTTGCACAACTTTGTTTATGGTTTTTCACCTCGAATCGATGATTTTTGAGTTCGAGCCTCTTTCTTGGTTCTTCTCCTGTGGCGGATGCATTCTAGAGCTCTTGACCACCGCGATGCCCAACCTTGGGCTCGTTGACTTTGTGGTGCTTTGGAGAAGACAATGGGGTCATTTCCTGGTCGATTTGCAGGCTTGAGCTTTGGTGCTCCCTTTCCTATTGTTTCTCCATATCCATGGTGCGAGAGAAGATTCACCTATGTATTTTGTCCGTCATTCCCTCCTACTTTTCTCTTGTTTTTCTTTTTTCACAGAGGAGCATTTTGGTACTTTCACAATAGCTTTTTCTTTGCCTTTATGCCTGATAATCGTTGATGTGTTTGACTGGATGGCTAAGTTGGACGGCCCTGATTGGCCCAACTTGGACCGCGTGGCCCAATCCCTCTCTTTATTCCTCTTTCTCTAATGTTTTGCCACATGGAATTTAATGATTCTTCGAATCTTGCAAAATTCATAATAATTCACTCACTGATAAAAAAATATGAAAAAATAGTCACTGGATTTACAAAAATAAGAGAAATCTTGTGGTAGGTTTTGTTTCCTAAATGCAATAAGTAATGATAATTAATTTTAATGAATTAATCTAAATAAGTAATAACTTGTAAATTTTGTAATCAAAAATTTATAAGTCAGAAAAATATAATAAAATATGTTTTTGGCTTCAAATAATATAGGCTAAAACATGTTGTGGTTTATAGCCTAATTCACTAATAATAAAAGGCAATTTTTAGTGTTTATGAAATCAATGTAAATCTAACCCTAATTTCACATACATGATTAATAGGTTCTTTGGAGACCTAAAATTGGATCAAGAAGTGACCTTGGACTATTTTGACTTTCAAGAAGGTATGTTTGCAAACCATATTATTTCCTTGAGAAATTAACCTTTTTTTTCTTTCACTTGGTCCTATGGACATTAACCTTCACAATATCTTGTTCTTTTGAAAAATATGCTTCATGTGAAGTATCTTATTTGTTACTGATCTTATGGTCATGATTTGATATTCTTTTGGTCTCTATCTTATGATTTGTTCATATTGGATATTTAGATAATGACATGTAATGTTTTTGCCCACTTGGTGGATTGTTATGTTGTCCATTAGTATGATGGTAACTTTTATTTAATCTGACTATACCTTTTTACTTTCCTCTCTAATAAACATGCTATGTGAATCAGTAGCACTAGAGTAGTGTAACTGCATTAATTTTTGGACAGTATGCCCTTTGTTATTATTGGGGTGAAGGTGGTGGTGCCCCATACCCAGGTTTCAAGTTTGTGCGGCTTGGCCCAACTTATATATATTGGGAGTGGCAGTATGTCATATCTATCAGGTTTCAAGTTTGTCAGGCTTGGCTACCTTTGTATTTATATTGTTCTAAGGCTATGTTTATCTCACATGCATGTAGGTTGATGATAATGGGGTGTGTACCCTAATTCTCTATATATGCCAGTATGGCACACATTTATTTGTTTGATTATGGAAAGAATCTCTTTTGTTGTTTTTCTTTTCTTTTATGGTCTTTTTGGGTCATCCTAGTCTTTTCTATGGGAAGCCTTTTATATTTGATGTCCCTTTACTTCATGATATTTCTCAATTTTCCTATTTAGTATGCACATACCCATTTTTTTGATATTTCCTTTTCTTCTCCTTTTTGTGTGGTATGCTTCGATCCCCATGTTTAGATCAAGGAGAGGATAATCAAGGTTGACTTGGACAACAACCTTTGTAGCTGAGCTCTTGGGAAACTTGAAAGAGGTGGTTAGATGATCCTTAGATGGACCCTTATAGTTTATTTTGTAACTCACCCATGTGCGATGTAGTGATGTGAAAGATATCAAGCTTTGTAATAGTTGGATATATTTCTTTTCCGCTGCTACTTATTGTGCTATGATACATACATGTTGAATGCATTGGTTATCATCCCTTTGGTGTAAATTTTTATGTGGTGTTTGGTTCAAGGGATTTTGCCTTTTTATTTCTAGTAGGGAGTGGTTCCCCTCTGGGATCGCACTCCTTACAAAAATATCATGGGAAAAGTGACTAATATTCAGTGCATCAAAACCCCCTAAGATTAAATGTTACTCATCCTCGATCTACACTACCCTCATATATGTTTGAGACAAGTAAGTAAAAGGAAAATTAATATGAACTTCATTTCTCACTACCCCCTCTTGGCGGTCCCAAACCATCCCTTACCAACCACTACAAAAATAGCTACTCTCAAGTGACTAAAAATGTTCACTAAAGTTGTCCACCCCTAGATCAGTGAAACACTATCAATGGAGTAGTTAATATCATAGTCAATAGGGTGTTCGCTTGGTGCATCTCATTATTCTCTATCTACATTTCTCTTTTCCTCATTACCAATCTAATTAGAAGAAGTTCTCCTTATAAGATTGAATGAGAAGATCAATCATATTTTTGGCCAACCAATAAAATGGGTGGAATGAAGTGGGTGTTTTATGAAGAATCACAAGTAACTTTTGAATCATATATGAAAAAATAAACACGATGAACCTACAAAATGAAGGAAGTAAGAAATGCATGGATCTAGTGCCTATTATTTTGGGTGGAATGATGCATGCACTGAAAGTATCATCAGATTGATGAGAATAGAATAAAAGAATACATCATATAATTATTTTCATCTCTTCTTGAAGAAAAATTTAGAGATGAGCTCAGGGCATCCTCCCCTATCTTTATTTCATAATACTTTTTTCTTTGGCCCACCATTTTAGTACGATTGAAGAGTATGCTCGGGCTTTAGTATAACAACTCATTACTTTTTTACTTTCTTTAAGAGAGGCTTGGATGTGTATACTTTCACTTTATTTCATAGGAAGACAACATGAGTACATGATGAAAGAATGAGTGATGCAAAGGATAAAAAATCTACATAGATTTTCAATGCTATTAATTACTATGCAAACTATTTCTTTTCTTCATATTAGAACTAATGTAATAAAAGGAAACTAACTGTCATGTCACCTTTTATGATATGCAATGCAATCAAGAAGAAACAATTCAGGTTACTTGATCATCTTAAGGTGGTGGATCAAATGTATGAAAAGTGGATGGAATCACAAGATTAAGAGACAATACCTTCTTAAACTATGATCTGTCCCTCTACTATCCACCTATTTATAGGGTAACCTTAGGATTTCTTTCTAAACCTTCAATTTAAGGTCTCATTGATTGTTTGGTCATTTCAAACTCAAACCCCATCGTTATCCACAATTCATGGACAATTAAGACTTCTAATTCATATAAAATGTCCTCAAGCTGACTAACCCATACATTTACCCTAGGTGATGTTGCCTTTAGAATTTGCAACTAATATTTCAAAGATATGATTTCATTGTAAAAGAAAAGAAGAACACACTCTATGATGAAGGCATAAATCATGATAATAATGATCCACAATTACACTAGATAGTTGTGGATTCTACAAACTCAGAATGATAAAACTAAAAAGCAAAATAAAGATAGAGCTATTCTAGCACCCCCCTAAGCTTGATCTTGACTATGTACACATAGTCAGAATCCAAACAAAGAGCTGGAACAACGGTACCAAATCAGAATGGTGGTGGTGGCATGTTTGGATCTGTTGGGAAAAAGTGATGGTGAAGCTAGGTGGCTGTTGTGGCATCTCTAGAGGCTATGGGTAGTTTCCAAAATGCCCCTGACTCCAATAATGATCAAAGAATGACTATTGGTAATCCTCTATCTGTAGTAGGAGAGTATGCATGTGCTCCTGGTTGGTCAGGAGAAGGCACTCATTTTCAAAAATGGCCTACTCATTCTGATAAAGCCACCCTTAAACATCATGGATGCTTTTTGATGTTGTTGATTGTTGTTGCTATCCATGTTGAATTGACTACAACAACCCATGCATACCTATAATAGAATAAGGATCATTTTGATGAGAAGGTGGTAGAGATGAGGAGCTTGAAGTTCAATGTATTCATAAAGACTGATAGATGACCCGTTGTAATGTGAATGACATTGTTGCCTCCACCCTTCTCTGGCTCGGTGTTATCTTGGTCCTCTACCTCATATGCATCCTCTTTTAGCCACCTCAAGAAATGCACTCATCACATATTGAAGATGTGGTCAGGAAGGGCCCTTCCCCTTAGCTGGTCGTCTACTATGCAACAAGGAAATACCTTCCCCTCTTGCTTGTTTATAATAAGAGATCTCTTGAAGTGTTTGAAATCCAACTTGGAAGAGGTCCTCAAAGGGTTGGAGATGGAGAGGTTGGGGTTGTGGTACATTCCTATTGGTGTAATATGCCCTCCAAACTGTATTGGAGGCTTCATCTACACCTGAAAGCTTGACTTCCAACATATGTTGTAGAAAGAAAGAGTTGAGGTCGATCTTCTCTTCCTCTTTAGACAAGAATGCCCAAAGCATGTACGGCTTACTACACCTTCCCCTACTATTCTGTAGACCTAGAGAAGATGATGTTGGTGAGATAGCGGTGCAAAATCTTAGAAAATTGATGTTAGATATCCATGATGAAGGACTGGTGTTAGTTGATGGCAAATCCTTATGGCAAGTCTGTCATGAGCATCCATGCCCATGTGTAGTCGAAGTCGTCGGGTGTGTAGCACATGTCCCCCACTGGCCACCCATAGATGGCATTCAACTCCACCAATGTGAAGTAGTGGGAGGTGTTGTAGAGGTGAAATCAAACCCATCTTTCCTCCCAGTCCTCCCCATGCTCAGGGATGCAACAAGCCTCCAAGGATGTTAGGAACTCACAAACAATCTCCTGGTAGGTAGGCCAATCACCAAGAAAGGGTATCACCCACCATGTCATGGCCAACACAGACTTGCTAGAGACTCTCATTGAATCCCACATCATTGAGGAAGGCATGGTCACCATATCATACTGGTATCAGCTCCCTCTTCTTTAGACTAGTGTAGATATTCCTTTGGTCATCGTTGAGGTCAGCCATATGTGCCATCTTGGGCACCATCATGTTGGCTCCTATCACCGATGAAGCTGACCTCCTTGTCACCATTGGTTAGGGGAGAAAAGAAATGAAGAATAGAGTGTGGGGAATACTTCTAGGTGACTTGGATCTCTAGAGCTTCTATGAGTGAAAAGGAGATGGTGTGGGTGTGTTTGAATCAGAACCCACACCTCTCCTTTTATAACTTGCATTTTTTCCTGATGTGTCGCGTAAGTACCATCAATAGGAGTATCGATGGAAACAACTCATCCCCCATGATCCATGTGAAATTTGTATCCATCGTTGAGAACAATGACTTGTGTCTATTGATGTACCGACACACTAATTGCTCTACGTCAGTAGTATCGATGATGTGTTGATGGTACTGACTTCTGGAATGCATTGTCGAATTACCACTAACCATTGGGTGGATACAATCTTGTCCTCCAAAGTTCATATCCACAAACTCTGTGTTTTCAGGTGTCATTACCCTAAAATGTTGTGTCAGTGGTACAAAGCTGCTATTTGACTGCCACTGTTAAAGATGTCAGTGCCACTGACTTTTTGGTCGGTGGTACTGAGTTGTTAATTTTCTCAGTAATCTCAAATTTTGCTCCTTGATATCCCGAACCTAGAGCGTCATCCACATGTAGGAGCTATCTACATGGGCTTACAAATATACATTGTCGAGGCTCTCTCAATATTTACTCAAACTCCCCCTTAATTAAGTTTGTTACCATTTGTGTCTTTATTGATCTTGCAGTCTTGATTCTTAAGATTTTTGTGTGCTTAGCTGAAAGAAAGTTTCACATTGAGAGGTTTGGTTTTGTGGTCACCATCATAATAAATTTTGGAAGAGTAATAGAGGAAAATATTATTCATTCTATCCATTGGTAGGAAAAAAAAGTTAGCTGCCTAAAAATAATTTAGGGGTCTTCATGAATGAGTAGGCTTCCCTCCATAGGCCGCCCTTTGTTTCATCTACATCAAGTAGGTTCTTGAGCATCTTTTTCCCTTTTTATGCACATTGACTACATTTGGATATGACCAAACATGACACCCCACTATCTGATCATCTGTAACTAGTGCCCTCAAATTTCTCTTTGCATATTCATTGTGGCCCTGGGCATCCTCTAAACAATTGTATGATCTTTGGCATGGGAAGTTGTTTCATGGTGCCCACAATCATCTTCTCAACCAACCTCACTATGTATCTACCATCCTCTATTTAGCTCCACATATGAGAGTCATTGTATTCACCTACTACCTACAAGGTCCAAGTGATCTCCAAGACATTGTCCAGAGTGATATGTTGTTGTAGTTTTGAACATTTCCACCTTCCATTTTCATCCCATTATTCTTTCACTTTTGCATCTACCTTTATGTTTATAGGCCTATGATCATAGAGGTGTAGAGGGAGACTGGCATCATTCCATCAAAAAAGAGATATTCCTTTTCTCGACCCTCCATCCACAAAGTCATAACACCTATGGGAAGACTCTCCTAAGAATCCACCAGTATCTATATGAATGGTTTTTCAACTATAGTTTGTGTGGGTGGGGGTCAAATCTTGAGATTTCTTCTCATGTATTTAGTCCTATAATAACTTACTTGTAATGAATTATTTCCATATATCTCCAAACATGTTGTCGTGGTGGATTTCATAAGGTTGGATGTCCATGCTTCATTTACTTTCTTCCCAGTGACCTTCCTCCATCCCACCTAGATCCCTCTACTGTTCTCATCCTCTACACTCATAGAAACATGCGTTTGACTTTCTACATCTCTTTGAATGTGCTATGTGGAAAGAAGTACCCTCAAAAGAGAAGAGTGGGACTATCACGAGTATTTTCCTGATCAAAATTCCCATCTCAGTGAAAGATAAAAGCTTTTCCATCCCTGATGCCCACTTTGTCTCACCCTAAAAATCAGAGCCCCAAGGTATTACATCTGGTCCCCATATTGGAGATTCTGATCATTTGAAAAACCATCTACTTTTATGCATGGTTCCCTCCTCCTACCATGAAGCCTGAGTTGGTTTGTTCACCTTTTGTCTGGTGCTTTCTTTGTAATGTCACATCATATCAAAAATTTAGTAGCATGCCTCCTCGATGCCTCTCTCCCGCCCCTAGATGGGATCCTATCCATTCTCATAACCTATAAGTATATTCAAGTTTTTCTATCTCTTTGTACGTGACTATGACGAAAGCCTTCCTGAGGTAAGCAAGACCATGCGATCCACCATGTCAAACATCTAATCCATAACTTGATTTTTTGGGATGCATAAAGAAGTGCAACTCTAGGCACACATCTTAATTCATATAAACAAGTGTGTTGATATTCTATTGGCTCTAGAAACTAAGAAACCTCTTGAATTCTATCATTCAAGACTCATTAGACCACCTTTAGACATGTTCTCTATATCCAGGTGGAGGTAAACAAGACATTACCAATGCAAATCATCCTAAGGTCATCAAATTCTATGTTCTATCACCACTTGCCCTTTCTTAGAAGAAAATACCTTCAAACATGTACTGGTACTTCCAAAAAACTATGAAAATTCTTAACACCTAGACTAGTATTTCTTGTCACTAACCCATCAACACTCATAAAACCTCCCTTGTAGATCTTTCGTCCCTACCTTCACTAGTTTATTTTCAAGATGAAGAGAAAAACAAAAATCATCTATAGAAAACTAGATTCCATTCTATTTCACAAAGGTGCCTCAAAAGTGAATCTCTTAATTTTAAGGTTGAAATTCATAATATAATAGTTGTTCAACTCTCTCTCTAGGGTTTTCTCTCCGCCTTCTCTCTAAGTTCTACCCCAGTGGTCACCGCTGGGGGGAGGGGTGTGCTTCCCCGGAGCCTCCCTCCCCCTGGCCTTCAACCACGGCTGGCAGTTCCTGAAGGTGGTCTTCCCTGGAGATCGTGAAGCTAACGTATCAGTGAATCACTTGAGGCTCCCTTGCGCCCTACCCCGTTGCAGTTGGTTGCACCGCAAGCATCCAAGCCCAGACTGTTGGAGTGGCATTTCGATCCTGTCGAATCTTTCCATTCAAGCGAGATGGAGAGATAGGAGTCGGTCCCAGTCGTGTGTTTGGATCTTGTGCTTCTGCTCCGAGATGGTGATCCTAGGTGGTCTCTGCGCCACCTTCCTCTCTAGCATGTGCTCGCTCCAGTGGTTGAGGTGTTGCCCTTCTTTGGATTCGACTGGTATTCGATCACATTTGATGGTGGTGGATTTTCTCATCGAGTGGCGTGTCTGTTGTGTGAGGTCGATCGTCCGGCGACGTCCCGTCTCCGGCTTTGGTTTCACAGAGCAGTGGGGTGCTTCGGCCCCTTTCTAGGCTGCTTCCACCGAGCCTTGGTAAGTTCTTGCGGGCCTGTACTCCAGGTCGTCAGGGTGTTGATAAGCCACAAGGTCGCTGATCCTGTTTGGCGGAGTGGCCTTTCCATTGGACATCGGGCTGGTGCTTGGGGGTTTCTCGTTGGCGCCGACTGTCGACTGCTTGAAGACTGTTCTAGATCTCCCCTGATGTTTCCGCCTCGGGTGGAGGCCTTGGCGGCAGCAGGTTTCTCTAGTCGATTTGGGTCCCACTCTGTTTGGGTCCTCTGGGCGCAGATTCAGTGGTTGTTGCCTTATCGGCCCTGCGGTCTCCTGCTAGCCTGAGAGAGAAGGAACACCTTCATGGTGTTCGTTGAAATGTTGCTGGCTTACAACAGCTTTTTGGACTTCGCTTTTCTGGAGTGGCTGGTTCCTGCTGCTGCGATGGTGGTACCCTCAAGGTGCTCGACTAGACGCTGTTCCGAGTTTGCTCCTGGTCTAGGCTACAACAAGGTGTTGGGTTCAATCTTCCTTATCACCCCTCATTTGCTGTGTGTTGGAACACCCCTAAGGTGTTTGACAAACATCCCCTTCGTAAGAAGTTGGTTGCTGCTCCTACTGCAGGACATCAACAGACTGGTTCTTGGTTTGGGAGCTTGTTGAACCCCAAATTGTTGGCATAGAACCACACTTTGTGGTTGCTCCTATTAGATAGCTGGTTCCATGCCAGGAATGTAAGGTTGCTTCGAACCTCTTAGCCTAGTTGATCTATGTTGGTAGAATGTGATGGGTCTGGCGACCTGAGAAAATCAGAAGCTAGTGATGCTGTTCCTGACAGGGTTCCCTGGTTGATGCTATGTTGCAATCTATAGTTACTATTTGTGGGTGGGCTTATTGCATGTATCTACATGTTGTAATTAACCATTCTCCTGGTAGGAATGACTGGTTCTGTCTTGTTAGTTTGCTGTTCTTCTCGGTTCTTGTTACCTTTAGGTTTTGCGTAATACCCCCTGTGTGGGATATATGATCATTGGTCGAGCTTTCTAGCTCCTTGTCATGTAATGGGGTACTCCGTGCCCAAAGTTTTGGCTTTATAGTAACACACTTTTTGACTGACCAAAAAAAAGGTTGATCTTGAACCTCTTCAATCACCAAGTATTTATGAGGTCACGTCCTCCCTTTATAAATCCAAAAGCTATGGTTTGAACTCATTCATTAACAAATGGCTTGATTTTTTCTTAATCTTTCTCATAATCATCTATATACCATGGTAATTGCTAGCACGTATCTTCATCCATAGGCTCTACGACACAATTAGGGGAGGTTTCGACTCTATGACACAATTAGGGGAGGTTTCTCGTAATGAAGCCCGATCAATAGCATTCACTAGTATTGGACCATCAAAGTCTTGTTTGTTCCAATATGAGAGTGTGACAAAAAAGTGGAACATTTTGTAATGACCTCAACTTTTAATGCATCCTTATGTGTAGTCTATAATGTTCAAAAGAGGAGTTCTGATGTCGCTTCCTTTCTATCTTTACAATAACGATACGTCAATCCTTATCACTTATGATACCTGTAAACATTATGACCAAATTGAAAGGATGGTCTTCTTCAATTTCCATGAAAATGATTAAATGTTTCCTTAGGAAGGGTCTTGTTCAAGATCCAATTATTTCTTGGTCCTCTGTAAACCACACTCTCCCCTCTAATGATGTCTTAGGTTGTGGCTAAAAAAAATTCTTACTCTCATGGATGCTCTAGATGAGTTAATATTCATTTATTGATATTTACAAAAAAAAATATGCAATCATTCATTGGGTTAAAAATTGTTCTCTTGAACCTAATTTCCGTTCATTGTTCCTATGTAATATCATCTTGAGCTTGAAGTTAGTGCGAAACTCCACTTCAACCCTATTCTAGTCATCCATGCTCTTACTAGACAAATGTGAGAACCAAAAAGATATGTTCCTACATCCTACATTCATTTGATGATCTTCATGATGACAAAAAGACACATTCCAAATTCTCATCTAATACATGGATTCTACCCTTCCATTTTAAAGGAACCTTAGTTGTTCCCTACACTAGGCCCAACTATCTCTTTCATATAACTTTTTATAGTATCTTGTCGATGTTGAGTCCCTTTTAAGAATACCCCAAGTAGTTTTCATGAGGACGACTTATCATATGTCTATCAGCATGTGTCTCCTAGGCCTTTTTCTTAACACATTTTGTGATGCAACATTCGCATAACTGATCAGATGGCATCTATTCTACTCACAACCTCCTGACTCCAAATGCAATTACACTAGTTTGCTCTCTACAGAGGATTGCACATGCAATTATAGTGTAGATAGGAATAAGAAGAGAATTTTGTTCTAATCCACAAGGCCATCTTATTTATAATTATTCTTTGCATACCTATTATAGTTGATGATGAAGAGGATACCAAGATAGGAGATGGATTGTAATACATATTAAAGAAAATCCAAGAATACATCTCCCCATGCATACCCTCTCCTATGCTTGTCTCATTTATATAAGTTATACGAGTTATATACATGCCAAGTTATGTGGGTCAAGTCACAACTGGATTGGGCTCCCTATGTATGCCCCCCCCTCATATGCTCTTCACATTTCCTTATAGAATATAAGATTGTGTTCATAATTTTGAAAAGTAATAGCATAGGTTGGATGTGGGATGGGTTATATCAGTCAGGATAAGGGTCACATTTGGCCAACACGATCCAATGCTCACCCTATGTATGCGCCAAAGTCTTGATATTGACCTATCAAATAGAATGACCTATTCTTAATTATAATCATATTTTCAAAAATTGCATCTCATCCCATTCAAGGATCTTCATGTATAAAACAGATTTTGTTATTTGGTCATGTATGTCCATAACTTTTATAAGTGATATAGTAAATTACTTCCTCACCCTCCATGAATTTTTCATACATTGCATAGAAGTAGGTTAGTTATGGGATATAAGGGGTATTGGTAAATTATATAAGTGATAATGTAAGTCAAGATTTGATTCCTTGTTATGTGGTTGAGGAATATGGGCTGGATGGAATTGGGCCATCCAATGCTCACCTTATGTGTACACTTCTAGCTCTTGTAATTTTATCCATATGCAATTCTAAATACCAAGACTAACAACCTACCCTTTCATGACTCATATGTCTTTTATAGATTTTTGTTTAGAATAAAAGGATCCATCCGTACTTTTGATGACTGACACGATCCCTGCCCCTCGACGTTCTTTTCTATATTGTGTACATATGTAGGAAAACAGATGAATAGGTAGCTGACTACGAAGGTGATTCCAGCTAGCCACACGCTGCAGCTGTCATGCGTCATCTTTGACGTCGTTTTCGGCGCTTACATGTGACTTTGCCTGTGAGTCAGCATCTTTAATACAAGGCATCTATATATACTGTTCTAAATCGAGATGCATTCCTTCACGGATACTATATGTTATTATTCTGAGACTCGTAAATGAAACAGGTGGCGGGGAGTTTGAGGTATGCCACCTGGCTTGTGGAAAGCGAACCCAAGGAATAGTATAGTCGAGGAGAGCAAAAGACTTACTAAGACCGGTCCTATACTTTTCTTATAAGACAGCCAATCACATTGCATGATTTCCTCTTCTTTCTTTTTCAAAATTTTAACTTATACAAAAAGAAAAAGAAAAAAAACACATATTGTACGTTATAACAAATTTCTATTGAATTTTTTCTAAGAAGAGAGCCACAATCTCCTCCTCATGGAACCATCCACTAGATGGAGGCATGAGTCCACCCAACGTAATTGGATGCATGCGGTTAAATCCATCAGTGGGCTACACTTTCGGACAATCCTGTCCCTAGCTAGACGGCGATAGATCGAAATGATAGATAGACAGAGATAAGTGTGTGACCGGGACAGATATCGTGGCCATCAGGATCGAACAAGTGACGACGGACGGCGGGCCGTACGTACCCGAGACGCGGTTTCTTTCGCTTTCATGGCCGGTCGCTTTCAGGGGGTGACAGGCGAGATCCAGCTAGCTGCATGGATGAATATTGTTTGCTTCGCTCATTCAATTTCCCTGATCTGGTCTCTCATGTCTGATATGATTCGATCTGGATTGTACCACTACTCTTAATCGTTTGGCGCGTGCGTCCCCTGTCTTGGAGGCACGTCCCAGGAAGCTTCCTTTTTGTTAATGGCCCTAGTCCCTCCAATGTTAGAATCGCATCCTATGTTCAGCCACTTCTTGAACCCGCGGAAGGTAGGTCGTACCATGCAGGTACAAGTACGCCCACACGCGTACCTTACTAGCTACTGCCCTTCTTATTCTTCTTGCTCTTCCATCCCCTCGATCCAGCTGTGTTGCTCCCCTTGAAGTCTGCATTGATGGGGAGGGGTACATAAGTAGGTGAGTCTCACTAGTTAATCATTCATGCCAGCTGGGTAAACCTAGCATGACGTCATCAGCTGTAATCGCTCTCATTAACAAGTAAGCTTCCTCGTTGATGCTCTCAAGTTTGAAGTCCCATTTTAGACACATCACATGGATCGATTAACCTACCCACACTTCCTTCTGGTTCCAGTTTCAACTCAGTGTGGATCGAACTTTCCATGGTGATGACGACTTCAAACATGGTCAGTGAAGGCCATATGATACCGCTGCCGCCACTGCTGGCTTGGCTCTTTTTTTCCTGACCCTGCATGTGACTCTTCTTTGACCCCTCTCAACGTTGTTCGGTTCCCACCCAACGGCCGCCTGTACTGATCTTCTCCCTAACGGAAACCACAAACCGCAGCGCCGTACATATTACCTGTGGATCGAGCTCGACACAACGGATCGACGACAGACGTACGAGACGCGTTCATATCTCAACACTCCAAATTGTCGGCGGGCGTTTTACTTATTAACAATAACATGATCACTAACACCTGCCGCCGGACGCCGCACTGAGCTTAAACAATGTGCCAATTAGAACGAAAAAGGCATCAATCAGACCTCGGCCGACAAGACCATGCTTCTCACGTCGACTTGCGCTCTCCTGAATCCTATCTTGTGTAATCCCCATCAACACATGAATACCGTCTATGATTCTACACACTAACCAACTTGGTCAAAGAAAAAAATAACATCACTCAACAGCATACGTCATTCAACAGTACTACCGTCGTTGTATTACATGTGTATCATGTGTGTCATCACAAAATGCAATTACGAAAGGCATCGGGTGGCCCTCAAAGAGATGCGGCACGACGAGGGTTCTGTGGAAATCCCATGCTCTGCTTTGGTCAGCTACAGTGCCGCTTGTCGAAGAATATCCAACTAAGGCCCCCAAATTAGTACACCTTAGTCAAGCCTTTGTCTCCTTCCCAACACTTTACTCATACATCTCAAGTCATTGCCATTGAAGTAACTGGTCCATCTGAAATTGAACTACTGTCATAATTTGCCTCCTCTCTGAACTTGCTTCATAGTTGGAATATCCGTTTACCTATCAACTGACATACACCAGATTCAGTATAGTTTTTAACAATTCATATAAAACCATGCCGTCTGATGTCACACGGTTGTCTAGGTACAGACCACGTTTCATGATATTATCTTGTACTAGATATATTATTTTATTTAAGTGCTACCCGACTAGGGAGACACAGCAAGGAAAAGACAATTGCATGACGACAAATGGTTGTGAGAGAGTGTGTCAGTGACTAGTACGCCGACAGAAGGGGACAACTCCTACTAGTGTCATGTAAGACAGGACGACTAAAGTTCCCGGTGGTCCGTGTAGACTATCTATAGATGTGGGATGTTTCTTCCGCTTAGGAGGATGATGGTCAACTACAGTCCGGGCCAAGACCAGGAGCTGCACATACGCCGTCAAAGATAAGTGGGTGAAGACCGTACTTATTGCAAGTCATTGTCACTAAACAAGCCTCAGGACCAAGTATGACTCGCTAAAACCATCCTTCCTATTTCATAGTCGTTGATGCGATCCGTGGTTATGGTTTTGTGGGGAAAGACAATTTTATTTCCGCTGCCTTCCCCCTCTCCCAAAACCTAACAATTTATTCCAAGATTCTATTGTTATATCCACTTTGCTACAAGTAATAACCCCTATATATTTCCTAAAATAACTTTGATTCTTCCCAATAGGATTTACTATTTCATCAAAGTCAATGTCTAGCTTTGATCCTTTGCCCCTTTGCACTACTAAATTGTTCATCAAAGTGATGCCTCTTTTATGTGCACAATCATGCTACTCTTAAGCGAACCCACCAACATCCTCAAGTTACATATCCGTAGCCTGTTCATCCTAAAATTTGTAAGAAACACATATATATGATAATAAAATATAACTTATATAATTGTGATAGCGAATATAAAATATACATCCATGTAATAATAACAATACAACTTACACCAGACTCATCCTCACAATACACCTTATCATGGTGATTGTTTTGAGGGTTCTCATCCTCATAGTTAGACGCCATCTAGAAAATGTCATATTAAAAGTACTCAAAGAATGAAATATAAAGTTCAAGAATGTAAAATGCACATTGTCATATGAAACATATAAAGTTCTAATAAGGAATGTAAAATACACATCTATCATATAAAAAGTATAATTCTTACATCTAGTATTGGTTGGGTCGTTGATTAATTAATATTTTTGTGTGATCTCCATGTGTATATTGGTCAGTGTTAGATTTAATATTTACACTCGGCAAGCCAAGTGAGAATGGACTAGAGTCATCATACTTGTTATAGTACTCTACTTCATCTATATCATTTATAATGATCTACCTTTTCCAATGAAGAATGATAGACCATTTATCATTTATAAGATCATCGATATATAATGTGTACTTTGCATGTGCTGCCATTATGAATAATTTACCTTTCTCATAAATCTTTACAAAATTCACTAATTTGAAATCTAGTTCATCCACTACAACTTCTTTATTGTTATCAACCCAATTAAACCTAAAGATGGAAAATCTAAAATATGTGTAGTCAAACTCTCGTATGTCTTCAATGACATTGTAGTAAGACATTTCAGCTTCGTGTGGACTCTTATCCTTCGCACTAGAAATTTATAATGATGATGCTTGAAGGGTGACCCCACTATTTTAGAAGACAGTCTTATCATCTTGATATTTTATGTAACATGAAAATTCATTTATGTGAAGCTCTTTGTAAAGTATACCACTCATTTTTTGTTTAGAGGCGAGCCATCTGATATTTTTAGCAATATTATGTGGTGTTCGAGATAGTTGATGGAAAATGTTATCTATAAACCACATAATAAATATCCTATTATGCTCTCTAGCAAGCCACATCGAACTATCGTGAGGGTATTTGTTACAACCCCAATTTTTGGGATTATTTGGTGAGAAATGTAATTTCTCATATTAAAGATATTTAAACAAATAATGATATAATGTATTTGGAATAAATGAATTTTGTTTACAATATCCTCGATATTTGTGTGGTGGGATTTATTGGCTATTGGGACCAAATAACAAAGAAATTCAATTAGTAAATGAATAATTGAATATATGATAAAAGAAAGAGGTAGAAACCCCTAAAAGGTAAACAGATATAATCCAAGGATGGATTTCATGCCTCTTGGGTTCCTTGGGTTCCAAGGAGTCCAAAGTTACAAAAAGAAAGAAATAAGAGAAGTAAAGATCAATTAAATATTTCTTTATTAAGAAAGAAATTGAAAATAATGATAAAATGTGGAAAACAAGTGAAAAGAGGTATAATTTAGTTATCCTTTGTGGAATTTCATATCCCAAGGATTCCTAATGATAAAAGGAATACCAATGAGGAAAATAAAAGAGAAATAAAGAGAAATCCTCAAAAAGGAAATATTTTAATGTGAAATAAACGAGATAATGTGAAATAATGCATTTAGATGCATCTAGAAGGATAATAAGTATCCTTGAAAATGAATTTCGAAATCATAGAGTTTCTTGGGATCCAAGGAGTCCCAATAAAGAGGAAAGAAATAAAAAATACTAAAAAGGCAAAATAAGGGGATAATGTGTTGCATTATTAATGAATTATGTGGTATTGTTAAAAAGGAAAGTAGTTTCGATTAAAGGAAATAGAATTTCATGCCTATGGGATAGAAGGCAAGTATAAAAGAGTTTAAGTAAGAGTATTTTCGAATCCCTATTTATCTAAGAGTTTTGGTTTATTAAAGAATTAAGTTAAGAGAGAGAAGCTTCCTATTTCATGAAGGAATCAGATTCCTAGTAGGAACGACTTTATTGCTTCGTGAGAAAGCTTCATAGGACGTGGTTACCCTCATCTATAAAAGGAAAGGGAACCCTGGACCGAGTCCAGGAGAGGAGTTCCACACAACTCATTCTTTCTCTTCTATGTTTTCATCCTTGAAACCTAAACCATGAGAAACCATGAGATCCTGAAGCAACGAAGGACCCAGGTGCGGTTGCAGTGGTAGTTGGTCACGAGTCGATGCCAAGGCAAGGCCTAGCCAGAGCCACCATGCCCGAAGCGAAGCACAATAGCAGCAGCAAGGCTGCATAAGGTAGCTAGATCGCGAGTCTACCCAGCCCATTTCGTACCACCACAACAGCTATTCGGGAGCTCCGTAAGTGCGCCTGGGCACGGAGGAGGCAACACCGCCCTCCTTGGAGGTAATCGGGGTTAGGAAGTGAGTTGGGATCGCACCCAACCACGACTAGGGTGCCTGTAGCCGCCGACGCAAGGTTGAAGAAAGGGGGGGAGGCAGATTGGAAATTCTGCCCCTCTGCGTAATAAAGAATGAATTGCTAAGTCAAGGGCACCATGGTAATTTCAAAATGTTTCCAAAAGAGGCTGAGCAATGTTGCATGGAGTCGAGAGACGTGGCGCGCTCCGATTGGCCCAAATAAGGTTTTCTTGCAAAAATCATAGTTAAATATTGGTAGCTCAGATTTAGATAAGTTATATATGAATTTTGATCAGGAGAACTCAAGGAATGCAATAAAAATATGTTTGGAAACGAATTCCTCTTAAAAGTCAAAAAGTAGTGTAAGTTATCAACTTTAATGGATTAATGATTAAGAAACTCTACTTTGAGATGATTAATGTAATTAGTAGAGTTTAATGGGTGATTAAAGTGGATAATAACCTGTTAATTGTAAAAAGGTACATTTAGATTGAAAAGGATAAACTTTGCACGTAATTAGTCTAATTTAGAGTTTATGTGCATAAATATGCTTGAAATTTGAAAAATACATAAAGTTATCATCTCTAATGATTTAATTAATGAAAAACCCTTAGATTTGATGATAGATGAATTTAATGATGTTCTTTGGATAATTCAAGGCAATATTAACATGTTGTTAATAAAAGTGAAAATAGGATCTAAAAAGATGATCTTTTTATATAATTGGCTTAATTTAGGGTTTTGTGCATGAATATGCATTAATGAGCTTGAAGTGAATATGTCTTTTAATTGTTTTATATGTTCAAATCCATGAATAAATAGAGATATGATGATCCTAAGTCAATTTGGGTATAAAAGACTATTAAAATGGATATTTGAGCAATTAGGGTTTATATGAGTAGAAAAGAGTATTTTAGGGTTTGTTGACCTAAAAGGGATAAAGTTTGAGAAATTGATCTAATAAACCCTAATGAATATTAATGAAACCTTAATGTGGATTAGAAACCCTAGAAAGTGAATCGAAGTCAATAAAGTAGATTCTTGATAAAGTATGTAATAAATAGAGTACATATTCTTTTCAAGAATTATGTGATTGTTGAATTGCTTGCTTGGATTGCTTTCTTGGTTGGAATTACTTAATGCTTGTGAAATCATCAAATCAGGTATTTGGTTACGCTTATGATTATCCCAACTAGTTTTTCGAGGATTTTATCGATGTTTCCCTCATGGCTTGAAATAACTGTTGGATGCTTTCATTTCATGCAACTATAGAGTGACTATGATTATCACTATAAATGTGCATATATAACTGGCTAGATCCGGGTCCACCTCTGTTGCTTTGAAAAGGCTAAAAAAGGGGTAATCCTAGAGTAAGGTCTAGGTTACCGTGAGTTAGAAATTGGGCTACCTACGTGTAGTGCCATGAGACTCTTTAGCATACCCTGAGTTAAGGAGTGGTCTACCTATGAGTAGTTCCATGTGACTCAACCCTAGAAACTGGTTCACTTGAAAGGTGGATCATGAGGAGTTTAATGGGGACAACACCGAGGATAGGGTACTCTTGGATCGCGGAGTTATATATAAAATTTAATCTTGGTTGTTAAATTATTAATTGAATGATTATATTGTTAACATATTTACATGATTATTGTTACCCCCACATACCAGCTTCGGCTGACCGACGTTTTGTTTGTCGGCGTTTTAGGTACAAGCCAAAAGGACAAACTGTAAATCATCATATTGTGAAATTCATGAAGTAATATACAAGGAGGATTAGTTAGAATAGAATCCATAAGTGGATAGAAGTTTAGAGATCTAAGTTTTCAAAAAGGTATGCAAAAGTTTATTTTCTTACAGTTTTGCCCTTTAGTCTGTTAAAATTTGATAATTATTCTTGGTTAATTGTCGAACCTTTGATCCGGAAGTTATGGGTGCGGCTTCGACCTCTCGGTTTCCCTTAATTGGGGGTTATCAAGAAGTGGGGGTCGTAACATTTGGTATCAGAGCGTAGGTTCCTCACTTAACCATTAATAATTATTAAATTTTACAAACTCCATAGAACCTAAGGGAGTTATTGGAGGATTATCCGAAAGATGGAGGTGTCTAGAAAAGGATCACGACCGAGGGCTGGCAATATTTTCCTCCTCACTACTAGTCAGAATATGAGGACTCCCGGATCCGTGTGACTGCCTGGCCAAAGTCTTAGGGTATGATTCGAAATAAGATACCTTTAGGACTTTCTCATCTTATTCATCCCTTCTCATCACAAATTCTATTAAGGACCTTAAGGATTAGGGTTTTCTCTCTTCTCCTCACCCTCTTGAGGTATGGGTAAGGTTAATAAGGTCTAAGGAATCCTCCACCAAATTAATGAAAAAGCATGTAAATAAGATGTCATGGACATAAGCTTAATAGATTAAGCGCAAACTAAAAGATAGATACATTCTTAGGTCGTGTGACATAAGTTGTCATGCCCGTAGGAGAGACCTGAGGCTAGACCTTCTTGTCAGAAGGATAAGGAAAGAAAGTTAGTCTTGGAGATAGAGATCTCCATGGCAAGTAGAGACCTGGCACATCCTCTGAGGATGATGATAACCCTAACCCTAGGTGTTGGTTAGAGAGATATGAAGTGGTGAATAGATATCACGATAGACCGGGTGTTTGAAAGGACATGCCTTTGGGATGCCATATGATCCATGGGAAACCTAGCACCTTTGGAAACCCAACCCTGGGAAGGGTCGTGCATGTTAGAGTGAAGGCTAACTCCTTCATTAATGAGGTTAGAGAAGAACCTATGGAAATCCCATGAGCTTATATGGGCATAATAGGCACCCAAAATGTGTCAGTAGTGTGAGTAATAGGTGGAAACCTTGGCCGGGAGAGTTTGAGGGATAGCTTATGTGATAAACATAAGGGCTATGGATAACTTTGAGCAAACATAAGTTGAACATAGGTTTCATCCAGGTAGGGGCATGCTTTCGAGGTTGATCCTTCATGAAGAGAGGACCTCTAATGGTGAGGTTAGATGTAGGGTTAGCTCTAGAGAGAGAGCAGGAAACCCAGTAAGAAGGTTGGAATCCTAGACTCTGAGATATGAGGAGAAGTTGGGAGTTGAGGATGATGTGACCTAAGTGGATGATAGTGGTCACCACATGCTTGATCCCTAGAGTTTGATGATGTCTTGGTTGCCATGGGAGGGACCAAACCCTAGAGGGAGGATGAGGTTTCTGGCACGCATGTGCCTATGGTATAAGTGTTTACCTTCCGAGAAAGGAAGAAGATGTTCTGTATACCTGGAAGAAGATTTGTAACAGGTTATGAGGCCTTGTACCTTATTGTTTGTCCTTGAGGAGGATCCAACTCTAAGTGTTGCTCGAGTTGAAGGATGACAGGAAGTGCATGTCATGCCTTTTGCAAGCTTAATTCATGGTTAAGAGATAGAGCATGTAGTTGGACACCTAAAAGTGAACCTATGGTTCCTAGGCCTAAGAGGGGAAGTGGTATACCCAATGCTCATGACGAGAATTAAGTTGCTATAGTTTTAAGCATGGTACTCCCCATGTATAGAGGAAAAGGGAAGCCCCTTAAGTTTAAGGTATGTTTGATGAACCCCTCACAGCTAGGTTGGTGATAAAGGAAGGTATGATCTTGATCCACTTTTGAGGAAAGAGAACAAGCATGACCTAGCATGGTCTAGTAGGTGGTTTGCTTGTGCCTTAGTAGCTGTTGGGTTAAGCATGATCATATGTATGTAAACCCTAAAGATGTTTATGACCCTGTTGTTAAGATTCGTAGTTTCCTCCCATCCTGGGAGAGGGACCCTTTGGTAGGGGGTATCCCAGTTTTGTGGGTTTTGAGAAAGCCTAAAGGGGTCTCATAGGATCTTGAGAAGCTAAGTGAAGAAGTACACGGTATGAGAATGAACCTGTAGACCAATAGATATCCATCTCTAAGTGCATAAGGATGTGTTACCATGGAGGTAACCGGTATGGGGCCTGATCAAGGTAGGCAGGTCACCGTGACTCCTATGAAAGGATGAAAGTCAGCCCTTGTATGCAGAAGGAGAGATGATGAGGGAAAGGTTCCGAGTTGAACATGTACTATAAGAGAATCCTAAGTCAATCCTAGGGTCAGGTAGGGATAAGACCGATGGAAGTAGGAGTTGCCTAATTCCCTAGTTGCACATGACCATAGGGTCGGGAGGTAACAACTATCATTGTCTGAGGGCCATGGGTTAGGAGATTGATCACCTTTACGAACTCATGGGACCCAAAGGGCAGATGAGTAGGGCACTCTCTGGATGCATGAGGGAAGAGGGGTGACCTTAAAAGTGCCGACACCCTATAGACCTAGAGGAGATGACCAAGGGATATGTGTGGATCCAAGTAGGTTCAAAACTAGTTTTCCATGGAGGTAACTTTGATATCAAGTTGATTGCAATATAGAGGCATGAAATGCACATTTCAACTTAGATTTAGAGGTGTACTGGAAAGGTGGGATGTACCATCTCTACCCTTGGAACAGGAAGAACTTTATATTTGGACTGCAGCCAAATGCTTATTTCCCCTTGTTATGGGAGTAAGAGATAGGACAATACGCATGCCATACACTAATGATAAAAGATGATGTGAGTTGGAACGGTGCTACAAGGTATGAGGATAGAGATGATAACATACCCTGGTAGAGTGAACAATACATGGATGGTTTACTAACACTAAGAGGAATGAGGTAGTCACCTTATGAGGATGTTTTTATCATGAGATATGAGTCATACAAGGTTGAGTTTGATCACTAAAGGAATGAGCTTAGAGTTTCTTGATGGAGATAGACTTAGAGTTCAAGTTTGAGACGATAAGTGAAATACATGGAAGTGTATGTCTTCAATGTTACCTAATACCTAAGGATGTGAAGTGGTAATGGATGCTCGGGTCGAGATATAGCCACCTAGTTTGGCTAGAAGAGGTTGTTAGGATAACCCTAAGTTTTGAAAGGAGATTTGTTGGGATAACACTCAGATGTAACAAGATATGTTGGAAAATTTAATGGTTGTTTGGTTAGCCAGTCTAGTCCTTGATATAATGAAAGGATGGTGATAGAACCTCATATACACTTCTTTGGTTAGGAAGGTGATGAAACCCTGATGAGAGTGGTTTAGGATTTCTGAGGAATCGATCTTGAGGAATAATGACATACATGAGATCATGATTTTAAGATCACCATACACCGTACTATGAGGATAATAAGTGACAGTAGCACTTTAGATGCCTAAGATAAAGTTGCATGTGGTATATGGCCATGCAAGCTGAGGGTGAATGTTGAACACCAGTAACCCAGTGCATTAATATAAAGGATAAAAAGTCCCCAGTAGAGAAAGGGAGTTCATTATTATGGATGTTGTAAGTCTTCCCTGAATCAAGGAAGGTCGAGATACAATATGGGTTATGGTAGATCGCCTTACCTAGATGACATGAGAAAGAAAGAGTTCTGTCAAGGGACAAATTTGGTTGAACTACCCATGAGAGAAAAGGTTCAACTAAACCATGATGAGAGTTCAAAGGTTCTTGAGTTTGACCTAAAGGTTCCCTTCCAAAAGGTAGAAGTAGATACATGAAGAACTCAATGTTAGTACAATTTATCACACCTAACTAATGGTTAGTATGATCCAGACTAGAGGGTCTGATGAGAGCATGCGTGCTCGTTCAGGGTGATATCTAGAGACAGTTCTTGTCCAATGAAAGATGTGGTGATGACCACCATAGCCAGTATCGGGATTTAAAGAAGTTCTGTAAGGGAGGTTGTGTTAGTCACCACTTCAGTAAGGTGATGTTGGTGATAGAACCACGTGATGGTTAGAAATGGACCACAGTGTGTGCAGATGGAGTCGCTTTGATCTTGCAATGGCTGAAAGGAGCCCATGGACGACATGAGTCGTGAGAAGATGCAAAGTAGACTGACATACAATTCACTATGGGAGGATATGTGACTTGAAAATCCGACCCCTCTAAGTTATAGCTAAGAGAGATGAGTCCGCGATGCATGGATTCTTTTGATATGGTTTGGTGGAGAAGGTTAAGTTTGACCTTACCCCTCAGGATAAAGTAACGTGTGATGAGTTCCATGTGTCCAATTTAGAGCACGATGTGAGATACCTAGACCATGTGTTGAACAATGAACCTAGTGAGCCCAAGGGAGGCTGGAATGGCCTGAGTCCTCTGTGCAGTTTATAGACGCCAGGATGAAAGTACTCAGAGAAAAGAATGTGTGACGATAAAGGTTCTTTGGAAGTGCCATGAGTACGATAAAGCCACATAGGGGCCAATGATGGACATGGAAAAGTCTTATCCCGAATTGTTCGTTTGCTTGATAGAATTTTGAGGACAAAATTCCTGTAAGAGGTGAAGGATTTTAGAACCCCAATTTTTGGGATTATTTGGTGAGAAATGTAATTTCTCATATTAAAGATATTTAAACAAATAATGATATAATGTATTTGGAACAAATGGATTTTGTTTACAATAGCCACGATATTTGTGTGGTGGGCTTTATTGGCTATTGGGCCCAAATAACAAGGAAATTCAATTAGTAAATGAATAATTGAATATATGATAAAAGAAAGAGGTCGAAACCCCTAGAAGGCAAAGAGATATAATCCAAGTATGGATTTCGTGCCTCTTGGGTTCTTTGGGTTCCAAGGAGTCCAAAGTTGCAAAAAGAAAGTAATAAGAAAACAAAAGATCAATTAAATATTTCTTTATTAAGAAAGAAATTGAAAACAATGGTAAAATGTGGAAAACAAGTGAAAAGAGGTATAATTTAGTTATCCATAGTGGAATTTCGTATCCCAAGGATTCCTAATGATAAAAGGAATACAAATAGGGAAAATAAAAGAGAAATAAAGAAAAATCCTCAAAAAGGAAATATTTTAACGTGAAATAAATGAGATAATGTGAAATAATGCATTTAGATGCATCAAGAAGGATAATAAGTATCCTTGAAAATGAATTTCAAAATCATAGAGTTTCTTGGGATCCAAGGAGTCCCAATAAAGAGGAAAGAAAGAGAAAATACTAAAAAGGCAAAATAAGAGGATAATGTGTGCATTATTAATGAATTATGTGGTATTGTTAAAAAGGAAAGTAATTTCTATTAAAGGAAATAGAATTTCGTGCCTATGGGATAGAAGGCAAGTATAAAAGAGTTTAAGTAAGAGGATTTTCGAATCCCTATTTATCCAAGATTTTTGGTTTATTAAAGGATTAAGTTAAGAGAGAGAAGCTTCCTATTTCATGAAGGAATCAGATTCCTAGTAGGAAAGACTTTATTGCTTCGTGAGAAAGCTTCATAGGACGTGGTTACCCTCATCTATAAAAGGAAAGGGAACCCTGGACCGAGTCCAGGAGAGGAGTCCCACACAACTCCTTCTTTCTCTTCTTTGTTTTCATCCTTGAACCCTAAACCATGAGAAACCACGAGATCCTGAAGCAACGAAGGACCCAGGTGCAGTTGCAGTGGTAGCTGGTCACGAGTCGATGCCAAGGCAAGGCCTAGCCGGATCCGCCATGCCCGAAGCGAAGCACAATAGTTGTAGCACGGCTGCATAAGGTAGCTAGATCGCGGGTCTAACCAACCCATTTTGCACCACCGCAACAGCTGTTCGGGAGCTCTGTAAGTGCGCCTGGGCACGGAGGAGGTAACACCGCCCTCCTTGGAGGTCATCGGGGTCAGGAAGTGAACCGGGATCGTGCCCAACTGTGACTAGGGCGCCTGTAGCCGCCGGCGCAAGGTTGAAGGTGGGGGAGGCAGATTGGGAAATTCCGACCCTCTACGTAATAAAGAATGGATTGTTAAGTCAATGGCACCATGGTAATTTCGAAATGTTTCCAAAAGAGGCTGAGCAACGTTGCATGGAGCCAAGCGACGTGGCGCGCTCCGATTAACCCAAGTAAGGTTTTCTTGCAAAAATCATAGTTAAATATTGGTAGCTCGGATTTAGATAAGTTATATATGAAATTTGATCAGGAGAACTCAAGGAATGCAATAAAAATATGTTTAGAAGCTTATTCCTCTTAAAATTCAAAAAGTAGTGTAAGTTATCAACTTTAATGAATTAATGATTGAGAAACTCTACTTTGAGATGATTAATGTAATTAGTAGAGTTTAATGGGTGATTAAAGTTGATAATAACCTGTTAATTGTAAAAAGGTACATTAAGATAAAAAAGGATGAACTTTGCATGTAATTAGTCTAATTTAGAGTTTATGTGCATAAATATGCTTAAAATTTGAAAAATACATAAAGTTATCATCTTTAATGATTTAATTAATGAAAAACCCTTAGATTTGATGATAGATGAATTTAATGATGTTATTTGGATAATTCAAGAAAATATTAACCTGTTGTTAATAAAAGTGAAAATAGGATCTAAAAAGATGATCTTTTTATATAATTGGCTTAATTTAGGGTTTCGTGCATGAATATGCATTAATGAGCTTGAAAACCCTAATTTAGGTGAATATGTCTTTTAATTGTTTTATTTGTTCAAATCCATGAATAAATAGAGATATGATGATCCTAAGTAAATTTAGGTATAAAAGACTATTAAAATGGATATTTGAGCAATTAGGGTTTATATGAGTAGAAAAGAGTATTTTATGGTTTGTTGACCTAAAAGGGATAAAGTTTGAGAAATTGATCTAAGAAACCCTAATGAAGATTAATGAAATCTTAATGTGGATTAGAAACCCTAGAAAGTGAATCCAAGTCGATAAAGTAGATTCTTGATAAAGTATGTAATAAATAGAGTACATATTCTTTTCAGGAATTATGTGATTGTTGAATTGCTTGCTTGGATTTCTTTCTTGGTTGGAATTGCTTAATGCTTGTGAAATCATCAAATTAGGTATGTGGTTACGCTTATGATTATCCCGATTAGTTTTCCGAGGATTTTATCGATGTTTCCCTCATGGCTTGAAATAACTGTTGGATGCTTTTATTTCATGAAACTATAGAGTGACTGTGATTATCACTATAAATGTGCATATATAACTGGCTAGATCCGGGTCCACTTCTGTTGCTTTGAAAAGGCTAAAAAGGGGTAATCCTAGAGCAAGGTCTAGGTTACCGTGAGTTAGAAATTGGGATACCTATGTGTAGTGCCATGAGACTCTTTAGCATACCCTGAGTTAAGGAGTGGTCTACCTATGAGTAGTTCCATGTGACTCAACCCTAAAAACTGGTTCACTTGATAGGTGGATCATGAGGGGTTTAATGGGGACAACATCGAGGATAGGGTACTCTTGGATCACGGAGTTATATCTAAAATGTAATCTTGGTTGTTAAATGATTAATTGAATGATTACATTGTTAACATATTTACATGATTATTGTTTCCCCCACATACCAGCTTCGGCTAACCGACGTTTTGTTTGTCGACGTTTTAGGTACAAGCCAAAAGGACAAACAGTAAATCGTCATATTGTGAAATACATGAAGTAATATACAAGGAGGATTAGTTAGAATAGAATCCATAAGTGGATAGAAGTTTAGAGATCCAAGTATTCAAAAAGGTATGAAAAAGTTTATTTTCTTACAATTTTCCCGTTTAGTCTGTTAAAATTTGATCATTATTCTTGGTTAATTGCTGAACCTTTGATCCGGAAGTTATGGGTGCGGCTTTGACCTCTCGGTCTCCCTTAATTGGGGGTTATCGAGAAGTGGGGGTCGTAACAATATTTTCTCTTTATAAAATTGGTATTTTTGGTGATATAAATGTCCACTTCATCAATGTTATGTAAAAGATAAAAGTGTGTTTGTTCCCACAACTCATGACTAATTACTTTTTCTCATTCTCATAAAGTCACTTTATCAGAATAAGCATCGATATTCTTTGCATCAGCTGGATGCTTCAGTACAACTCAGAGAATCATTATAAAAGTATAGAACCTCCTAGACACATAACTCTCAGTAACACTCCCTTCCAACCAATAATGGTTTCATACATTACCTTTATAAACACTCATGTACCATTCAAAAGGATACATCTGATTCAAGAAAACTTGATTTAACATTTTTATTTCCCTAGTCAATTGGACTACAAGATATACCATGATATCAAATAATGAAGGACGAAAATACATTTGAAGTTGGCATAGGGTAATGATGACTTCTGTTTGCAACATAGAAAGATTCTTAGGATCATTCACTTTGCTGCAATAGTGTTGAAGAAGAAATAAAGACTAGTGGTTGCAAACCTTACATTCTTGGACAATTTAGATCAAACAAACACATGAAATATCTGATGCATTAGTGATAATCATGAGACTTAAGACCTATCATCTTCTAATCCTTGATTGATACTAATCAATAGATATTATAAGAGTTATCCAGGTGGTACCTTAACATTAAGAAACCAATGGTGAAAAGTTCTCATTTCCTATCTACAGAATGTGTAACAAGCAGGAGGTAAATATATTTTTTGATCATTGCTAACATATGTTGTTAATTCTTTCCCTATATCCATTTCATAGGTCCATTTTTTATTTGATGTAATCTTTAGTCTTACATGGTATATTAAACTTATTATTAATTACATGATCACATACATTTTTCTCAACTTGCATGACTTGATACAATGCCTAACTACCAAATTAACTCCAATAAGGAAGATCCCAGAATATTGACCTCTCCTTGAATAATGATTTCCCATTGTGTGTGGGAATAGTATATTGTGATATATTACCAAATGTATTGACAAAATCTTTTACTCTTTCATAACCCCCCCCCCAAATACAGGTTTAGGGGCACTCCAACACTCCATTCCTCAGTTGAGTCATTGAAAGCTTCGTGCAATCTTCAGTAAGGATGTCCTTTTAGAAGAAATCCTATATGACCAAGATATACAATCCTATTTCCATGTTATATTAGTATTGAATCAGTGTTCTCCTCACATATAGGGCATGCTTTGGATTATTTTACACTATATCCAGACAAATTCTCATATGCTAGAAAGTTATTAAGATAGCATGCAAACAAAATTTCTCTCCATGTGAAACATCATAGATCGTCACACCTTCTCCCCAAATATTCTTTAAGTCATAATTATAGGTTCAAGAAACACATGAATACCATTTCCATTTTGTTTGAGTTACAATATCAACAAGGACAACATGACATACTTATTTTTCATACCCAACCATGGAGGAAGTTGTATATAACAATCATAACATGCCAATTGTTATGTTGGTTTCTTAATGTGTCGTATGGATTCATCCCAATAGTAAAAATCCCAAGTCTTAGATCCCTAACTTGATCATCAAATTCTGGGTATAATAAATCATTTTTCTTTTATTGTGATGAATTATATGTATGTTGTAGGATTTCATAAATATTTTTCTTTACCTCTGCATGCCAAGTTAAATTATTCACATCCATGGTATTGGAAAATAAGCATTGAAACTATGGTTTTATATGTAGATACCACATAATCTTGGTATAAGAATCAATTTTAGCCTTAACCAAACTACCCATTTTGTACCTTGATGGCCCCACAATTTGGACAATCTTTCCAATCAGTATAGTCTTTTTGAAATGATGCATAGTTATTCGGACATGCATGTATCTTCTTAGTCTCCATTCCCATTGATAATAATATTTTTTGTTTTAGATGTTGGGATTGTAATCTTATTGCCTTCAGGAATAATTTCTTCCAACAAAGACAACAAAAAGGTGAAGCCTTTGTCACTCCATCTATTGTTAGCCTTTAGAGTATAAAATCTCAACACATCATCAAATTTGCAAACTTATTACAACCTAAGTATAATGGTCTCTCAACATCATAAATACTATTTCTAACTAAGGAAGGTGGATTAGTAAGATTTAACTCACAACTATCTAGTATCTCATTAACCACATATATTGAAACCAGATCTTTCACATCAATATTGTCGGTAGTTTCTTCTTCAACACAAGTACTGCTATCAACATCTAGTGATCTCATAATAGGAATCTCTCCATGCCATTACCATTCTCTATAGTCATGTACATTCCCATTGCTCATGACATGATTTTTGATTTCGTCAATAGGGTCAATTTTCAAGTTGTTATTACAATTTGTACATAGGCAATATAACCTCTCTCCATGTTGTTTCATATGTTCCTCTACAAATCTTATAAATTGGTCAATACCACTAATAAACTCTAGATTGTAGTGATTTGAAATGGACATCCATGATCAATACATTCTATTATCATAGAGAAAATGAGTATTAAATAAGGTTTTTAGATATTTGAATTTATAGATTAGGGTTTAGATATTAGAATTTATTATTTACAGTTTAGGGTTTATGGTTTACATATTAGGGTTTAGGGTTTATAGATGGGGTTTAGGGTTTAATAATGAATGTGTACCAACTATCACATTCTTGAACATCTAATCTCAAAAGTAAGTGTATAATGCGTACTCAGTTTTCAAGAATATTACAACAATATTTCCCCATAATTCTCTAAGTATTTTGATGTAGATGAATAAATACCCACCTACACATGTAGTTTGAGAACAAATGGGGAAGTATTGATGAAACATCATGAAAACTAAATACACAACATACAGTTAAATCCTAAGTGAGATTAAGTGTCCAAGAACAATCCCAAACCGGGGACTATCCAAGATTTACTCCTAATGAGTAAATCTTGGATGTGTTTCTAGGCTAATAGATAATATTGTCAATTATATACATATAATCTTAGTATCACCCTTCATATCGTAAGTGCAAAAAGTATACATTAAAATAGGCATATTCTATTTACACAACCTAGATAATATTTAAATAAACCAAACTATTTCAAATATACAACATGGATTCTGGCAATGTAATGTAGTTGAACCCTCATGTCGATCTTAATGAACCGGTCTTTCCAAGGAGTCAATATTTTCCTGCTAGTAAAGAGGATAAGAAACCATTCACCATCATTTTCCTAAGCATAATTATAAATTCTAATAGATATTAAATTAGAATTTTGTGATCTAGAATAATACATAATACATGTATTTTTATAGTAAATCATAATATAATTTAGAATTTATTGAGTTCAACATAATACTTGAATTTTCATAACAAATCAACAATTACAGCTAGAAAAAGAAAACTACCTTAGTGAAGTAGTTGATTGGAACAAGGTGTTGGGAGTCAGCTGGAGCACCATTGGTCAGCAGTCCAAACAACATCAGTGGCTGGCGACAACAACTCTAGTGGCTGGTGGCCCAAGTAAAGCGATGAAGATGGAGGAAGATAACAATAACTACAACAACAACTACGATGGGACCTACGGGGGAAATGGAGGCAAGTATGGTGGCAAATACGGCATAAGTAGTAATGTCAAGAACGAAGAAACTATCGCCAGAGCTAGGTATGGAGGGGTTATTGTAACATCCCTGACCTGGGTTATGTGTTAACCCTAGATGGTTTGCTTAATAAGGTTGATTATATGCTTGCTTTTATCTTTTGAAAAGTAATTAAGTCTCAAGAGGAACTTATATTTCAATTTTAGTCCTTTTTGAATAATGTTGAAACACTATTTTGCTTGTTTTGGACTAAAGTGCAAATTACCCAAGTTGAGGGGTTAACTTGCAAATGTTACATGATAAGATGTTCCTCAAGTGTTGAAGCATCATAGGAATGAGTATGATGAAATGGTATGGCTTCCACAAGCTTGAGCACCTAGATGGAGCTTGTTGAGCAATCTTTGTGCATTAAAACCTAGTTTTGGTGTAATGTGCAATTTACCCAAAACCTAGGGTTCAATATGCAAAATACCATTTCAAGAGGGTCCCTCATGATTCTCGGCATCATGTATAGAAAATAATTTTAAAGGGGCGCCTCATTTGAATCACTTTGGAGGAGAGAGAATCTTGATATTAAAATAATCAAGATTTAAGCATAATTGAAAACCTAATTCAATTTAATGCAAAAATAAATAAATATATTAATTGAAGTTCCCTTCATCCAAAATTTAGATGGTTGAAATTGCATAAGTGTATACGTACTTTTGCCTTTCAAAGGCCACAAAATATCCTAAGTGAGTGGAGAGCCCACTCATATTATTTAAAAGAAAAGTAATATCCACTCAATTTTGGATATTATTATTATATGAATTGAGGTGCGTAATTTCTTTTTCCTTTAATTCATGGATAAAGAATAGGATTGCAAAGGGGAATATGATGACTTCGTGGGCAAGGAGTTGAGGGGGAGATGTGGCATCAATTTAAGAAAATAAGGGAATTAATTATTACTTTCTCTCTCATTGATTTTCCTTATATACATCCCATTTCTAAGTCAAATGAAAGGCTTTCTCAATCCTTTTTCTTTCCTTGCTTTGGTTGAACACTAAGGAATCTTAGGATCAACAGGAGGACGAACTTCAACCAGTAGGTAAGCTCCTTAATCATCTTCAACCTTGATTCCATGGTGGAAATCGAAAATCAATGCTTGCTTTCTTCTTTTCTTCATTCAATCTTCAACTCTAGCCATTCCTTTTCACTCAAAAGCTTGAGGACAAGCCTTGGGAGGTTTTGAAAGCTTCATTCACCATTAGAGACATGGAGCTTGAAGATTGGATTCAGTTTTGAAGGTGGGTTATATAACTTGAACCCTTAAATGTTATTACTACATTCAATTCTCCATCATTTGTTGGTTGTTTTGTTCTTCTTGAAATTCCTTTGATCAATTTGATGAATTACCATAAGAATGGCAGTTTATTTTGAAGTATAGAAGCTTGATGATGATGACATCATCCTAAGCACACACCTTAACAAAGATCTAGTGCAAACAGTTTCAATGACTTGAGACCAAACAGTCTCAAGATCATTTGAAACCAAACGGTCTTAAAGACCATTTGAGGTCAAACGACCTCAAAACCATTTAAGGACAGGTGTTGTTATAATTTATGATGATCCAATAGTTTTCAATTGAATTAACTTCAAAATGGGTCAATACTTTAGGGCTTCTTAATTGCAAACCCTAAATCAATTTGTTGAAGAAACCCTAATTGAATTCAATCGATTTTAGTGTTTGGATGGGTCAAACAGTCTCAAGACCATTTGACACCAAATGGTTTCAAGACCATTTGAGGTCAGTTGAGGTCATGATTGAATGGTGATTCAATTGTTTCAATTGAATTAATTCCAATGATTGCAATAATTGATGGGTTGAATAATTGGAACCCTATTTGATTGATTGAAAGTAACCCAAAATGATTCATTCGGTTTCAAGAGGCTTTGGACCAAATGGTCTTGAGACTGTTTGAGTCCAAATGGTCTTGAAACCATTTGGAATCAAACGGTCTCAAAACCGTTTGAATGACCAAGTGGTTTCAATTTTCAAACAGTTTCAACTATTGGTTTGTCCAATCGATCTTAGTGAAGAATTGTTCAAACAGTTTCTACTGTTGAGTGCCCAAACGGTTTCAAAACCATTTGGAGGGCAAATGGTCTTAAACCTAGATTCCCAAATGGTTTCAAAACCGTTTGGAGGGCAATTGACTTCAAACCATTTGGAGATTCAAAGGTCAAAACTGAATGGAGGTTCAACATATACAAAATTGATTGAAGACTTAAAGTGATGAAAGATTAGTTGATCCCATGATCGATAATGATGATTATCAAAGATAAGTACAATGATTGAATCCCTAATGTACTTAGACAATTGGTACCCTTAGAAGGGTTAACCTCTGATGCTTATGGAGGCAATGACTCAATACACTATGCTAACCCTAAAGGTATGCTTTTGAATAAAGGATTGACTCAATCTAATCAAGATTGGAGTAATGAACATCCGAGAGAGGATGAGAGAGAGAGATTCATACATGTATAATAATCATGTAGCAATCCAGCCTCAACACATTCAAAATAACTAGAATATGTAATTAGGGTATAATCCTTGATAAAGAGATCATGAAACCCTAATTGAGGTGGTTGATGAACCCAAACCCCAATTTAGGACAGTTCTATGTAAAAACCCTAATCTAGGGTGATGGTGTGACCCTAATTCAGGGTAATATAATGATAAACCCTAATTAGATGTGAATAGTTCATCCTAACCCTAATTTGGGTATTTGGAATATGAGAAACCTTAATTAAGGGTAATGTCATGAGAAACCCTAATTGAGGGTGATGTTATGAGAAACCCTAATCAAGGGTTAGATTAAGTGAAATCTTAATACATAGATATTATGTAAAACCCTAATCAAGGGTGAAGCCATATGAAACCCCAAGTGAGGTTGATGTCATGTGGAATCCTAATCAAGGGTGATGTCAAAGTGAAACCTTAATGCAATAATGTGATGTGAAACTTTAACTCAAGGTGATGCTATGTATTGATATGTGACACTTTGATATGAAATCCTACCCTGATAAAGGGTAAATGTATGTGGAGCCCTAATCTTGGGTTATAGTGTATAAAACCCTAATCTTGGGCAATATGATGATAAACCATAACCCTAATGTTGGGTAATGGTATGAGTACTCCTAATTGACATAAATAGGGAAATCCTAACTCCAATAAGGTAATAGTGATGTTACTTTTACAATGCATAGTGGTGACATGTAATTGATATAACTGTTATCATGTGCACTAATCATGCATGTATCATGAGATGTTGGACATAACCAGGTATGAGCTATGATGCTTTACTATTGGAATTGCTTTATGGACCTTATGAGCCATAATATGTTGTGTTTCCTAGTGAAAGGTAATAAGAGATTATTGGGATTTAGGAGCCATGAGAGATATCTGTATTGTAAGTATCATGTTTACATTGGTCAGATGACCTGAAGTTGTTAGTTACCTAATAAGTGGTAACAAGTGTTTTGATGAATTGAGGGTTTGAATACCCATATTCCATAATCATGATGATGAGATGTTAAGGGATGAGAATGCCCCTGATGTGACAAGGGATATTGAAATCCAAATGTTTTATAAAGCTTTGAAAAGGACTTGATATAAGTAATAATTATTCTTTGTAGCATTTGTTATAATGAATTATGTTTGAAAACCTGACTGATGCTAAAAGAATATAGTAATGTACTTAATTAATTAAGTGAAATCTTATCATGTAGAGCCCTGGCCATAGACCCATCATCGTCAGTAGTTTGGTGATGGTGAAACAGGTTTTCCTACGGGAACTCCTAGAGGGCATACTTTTGAGTATGTGGGGGTCATGGGCATGAATATCCTTATGCCCTAATGGAGGAATTGATGTGAGGTAACATTAAATCTCTCAATCCTTCATTATATATGCCGGGATGGATGTATCACTAATCTCCTGAATGTCAAGATGGATGTATCATTAATCTCCCAATGATCTTAATCCCGGATCGATGTGAGATAAATATACTGTCTTTCGATTGTGAAGAGAGTACAACATGGGAATGTAACTCTAATAGAGAAGTTGACAGTATACCCTGGAAAGCTATTTAGCAGAGATACAATATGTCCTACATTTGGTCCTCACACTGACTGAGGAAGATGAGGTCATGGGAATCCGGCTCTTCCATTGATCTATGTATGGTACCGATTTCAATTTTGCAATGGTTGGTTGGAGTACGAGTGGTATACCTCATATCCTCAGGGCTTAAGTATGATTGTAAAATGTAATCAGCCGTGTAGCATATTTGCTTAAGATTATAATACGAGAATCATTGGTTGATGATATCTTGATTAGTATATTTATATGGATAAATGCTATACATGTTCTTCATATTCCTTATTGAATAAATGACATACTGCTTTACCAAGTTACAAGCTGAAATACTTTAAAGAAGATCCTTGCTTTAATATGCTTAGATAATTGATTTATCTGCTATTGAATACTTGTGATTCTTCTGCTCAGTTTTATTCTATTAACTGCAATAATAATATTTTTGGTGGAGAGTTATATCTCTCGCTGGGACAATTTCAATTGTCTCACCCCCGTGGGATCCAACTTTTTAGGTAGATGCTGAAGAAGAAGCAGAAACCCTACAGTGGGTGAAGAATAACATTAGCAACAACAACCGGGACAGCAGTGACATCCAGGTGGAGACATTGGTTGTCATGTCTATACATAGAGTCCTATGTGTCGTCTCTGTACTCTGAGGTCCTAGGAGTCAGTAGTTAGTTAATATTGATATGAGATATTGGCTTGATGCCTCGAGATTTTATACTGCCCATGTACAGTTTAACAGGGCAGTTGATATTTGTAACCCTCGAGAAGAAATGGTACAAGAGTTGTACTGGTGAACCAAAATGTAATTTAATTACTTTGGTTCTTGTTATAAGAGTTTTCTTGTGTTTGGATCTCTTTGTAGAAGGTTTTAATTTTTAGTGATTTTCAGTAATCCGCTGCAGATTATTCGCTTCTGCTTAAGTAAATCTTGTTTTTGTAAGTTGGATGCCATAGTTATGAAATATATACTTGGGGAAAAAGAAATTTTTAGTGTGTTATTAAGGGGAATTTAGTTGTTGGTTTCTAAAAAATGATGACTAAGTATTTAGTCATTAGTTTTCTAAAATAAATCGATGACATGGTTCAATCTCTATCATCAGTTTACCACTAAGAAATTAATGTCATATGTTCTTATTCCTATTAAAAAATACCAACCTCACTAATACTTGTGTCATTACATTTATAGAAAAATAGACAACATAGTTCATTCTATGGTGTTGGTTTGTCAATCACAAACTGAAAACATATGCACTTATCCATGTTAAAAAGGTCAACCTCACAAAGACTTGGTCATCAATTTCTAGAAAGAAACTGAATCGATATCATTCAATTTGGGGGAACTATTTTTTGTGGGGCACGTGACAAGAACCCTTTATCATCAATTTTGTAAGAAGAAATCCACACCACATTCTTTTTGAAGGTAAAAATTTTCACGGTGGACATGATCTAAAGTGACAATTTTTATATAGAATAACTGACTATAGAGGCTATTTGGAGACAAAATTATTTTGTTAGAAGGGTAGTATCATCGACTTTTGTACCACCAATGCTAAGCATTTATATAAAGATTTTCCCTTCGAAAATAGAATTTCACAGGATGTCTATTATGTCAGTTCTACCCTAAGAAACCGATGTTATGATAAAAGTGGTGCTCGTGTTCTTTTAATTGGTGAGACTTGATAAATAATAGCGTTTGTACTTTACCAACTGACAATATATGATTTTGAAACCAACATTAAGAAAAGTGACACTAGAGGAAAAAAATGTACTAGTGTTTAAAACAAACCAATGACTCGGGTACTACAATAGGTGTCATTTTTTGTAACAAAACCAATGACTCAGACCTTATGAAGGTTGGTTTTTTTTCCTTTAGATAATTGCCTCTTGCATTGTCTTTTTTACAAGAAACCAACGTCTAAGTTATTGCGTTAGGTGTTAGTTTTTGTCATATAACCGATGAGGGTGTTCTTAGGTGTAAGTTTTCATGAACAACCGATGACTATGTTAAACTTAATAGCACCCACATGAAACAAACTTTCCCCCAATCTCTTTTCATTATTTACTAATGCTCGATTTTCCCTATCTCTAGAAATTTCAACCTCCACTCCTGCTCCTATTCTAGCCACCTTTGTTGCCTCTAGTTGTTGTTGTTGTCGACTCCAGACCTTGCCTCCTTCAACTGCTGCATTGTAGGTTTGAGTGGTTGCAGACCATGACCACCATCATTTTTGCCATCACCACTCCATTGTGGTACCCCGACCATCTACCGCCTTCCATGTTTCTCCACTGAATATGACCTAGGGATCCAAGGTATATCCAACTCACCACCGCAGGATGCCACGACCTCCTCTCCTCTTCTACTGGTTGCACTGCCAGTGGACACAAGCATCAACCAGCAGCTACAACTCTACAACCACCACCACCATGTAGAACAACCTTCGCCACCAGTCGTGTTGCTTCGACCAAGTATGAAGGATCCACAACGAACTATCAAAAGGTATCTCCCCTTGCCTCTTTTTATCACATTTAATAAATAAATAAATTGAATAAGATGAAGAGATTATCTATGAAGTATACATCTCATTACATAGTCCCTAATTGTTGGATCTACTAATGAGGTGAATCAATATATAGGTACATATATGCATGACCCTACCATTGGTACAATACAAATATTAGTTATATGCATAGGTCATGAATGATAGTAGATAGATTTGTGCATTAAATATATCTATGAATGATGCATAAGGTGAAATTATGGATTTATTTATCATTCCTATGATACATACACTAATTAAATTTAAATTTCTTTTTCAGTTGTTAAATAATGTATGTGTTTGTTATCTAATTATGTAGGATTCCTAAATGATAAACTAAAATCTAGGATTTCTATGGGAGTCTTATTTTTACTGTGACTTTGTGATACATATGGGATGATGAATCCCCCTAATGTACTCCATGATCATACTTAGAGAATCTTGGTAAACACTAGTGATGTATCTCCATACAATGTTCCATAAATTTACTTACTTTGCATGAAATCTTGACTAAAGAATTACATTTCATTGTGGATTTTGAGTTTTATTTTGTTTGCCTTCTTTTCACTGAGGAATAACCATTGGGTGTTATTGGTTATTGTCCTTGCAGTGTCAACTATATATTATCTAGATCCTAAGGGTGACAAAGTAGACAGTGCATGACACTAATTAAAAGAAGACATTATTCACATGAGTAAATTTTTATATTTATTTTCGTTAACATATATTATTACATGACTATTTACTAATGCAACTCAATGTGTTACATTAATGTATAGGGCTATAAAAGATTTCAAAAAGGCTGGAAGAAAGGAGGAAAAAAAAGAAAGTGATAGATTGGAATAATGTTGAGGTATTTTTCTGACTCCAATGCATATTTATGTCAACTATGCTTGCTTTTATTTATTAACATTTCGTATGTTGAAATTTATTGTGTCATGTACAAGACAATGGGTGTGCATGCACATACTATGATGTGCGGTATATAGATATGATTGTCAGATATGGAGCACTAGCCATCAACTGCATATAAAATATAATCTATATATATAGTAGTGATCATAATAAGTATATAATATCATTAGATAATATGAAAATATCAAACTTTTGAGTTATATATGTCATTATCTTAACAAGTTTTTAAAATGAAAGACTTCTATATGATAGAAAATTTAGATGAAATACAAAAGCCCTATACGATAGAACAACTTCATGAGATACGAGAACAATGGACACAAGCCTTCATTAAGGATGTCAACTTTAAATTTGATTGGGATTGAAGAACGATTTTTGTAAACTTTGATGTCATTCTTTCTATATACAAGTGGTTCTTATGACTTCGTGTAACTTTAAATTTGATGCAGATAAATTATTGGTGTATATGTGAATGATGATTCATATACATGTGTGTGAATATGAAAATGAATGATTGAATTATTTTATTACATGTCATGAGAATGGAATTGTTGTAAATGTGAATGAAATATCATGTGTGTGAATGAATCTAAAGATGAATGAATAGGATTATGTTTGCACATATGATGAGAATAAACTGGGGAATGAATGGAATTATGTGCATATTATGTTTGTTATTATAGGTTTGGTGGCTTGTTGTTAGGCTAAACTCATAGGATGTTGTTATCCTATAGTTAAAAACTCTAATTCTGAACGGTAGGTTCTATATTCTGCTGACCAGCTAGATAGTACATCTACATGCCTGCTATTTTAAAAAAGTATAGTCATTGATTGTTACAAAAAATGTCATTGTAGGCCTGATTCGTCGATTTCAGGCACAAAACTGACATTAAATGACTAAAATAAAATGGTCGCATTGGATAGCATGGTCGTACTAGATAGAAATTCATAGTCATCGATTTCCTTGATGTCACTGTCATTGTACCTCTTAATCGTGTGTTGTATGCAATGAAATTTATAACTTAGATGCTAAATCAGTGTTAGTTGTTTTGTAAATTGATGACGTAGGAATCTTTACCATTTACAAATGTGACCTGGTATCACTTTTGCGATGTCGATTTGTGTTCCTTAACCAATGGTTTAGTCTCCTAACTGTGTCAATTTCTTTTATCATCACAACTGAGACTGAATCTTCATCGTCGATTTGCCCATCCCCAAATAACTGATGTCTTAGACCTATGAGTGTATTGTCACCCACTTAAGTATCGGTCTTAAAGTGACATTATAAGGCCATTTTAACCGACATTAGAGGTAGTTTATGTACTAGTGATGAAACAGTCGATTCAATAATTGAATCAGTCAGTTCATATTATTTCTTATTTGCAACTATATAGGATTTAATGCGACAATCACTGCACAACATAACGTTAGCATCAATCTTTGAATCAATCTTATTGATCATTGAACCAGGTGATTCACAATCTGAACCGGTCGATTCAAAATATGAATTGGTTGGCTCATATTCCGAAGTAGTGGATTCATTTTCTAGTTCACTCTCAAGGTGGGTTTATCTGATAGACTTTTCTCTAACATGTATCTTTATGCTTGGTTTGATAACACATATCATGAAAAAATAGATTTGATCATCAACCAACACACACTCTAGTCTTATATATTTTTTATATCTAATATCTTCCACAATAACATCTAACTAGGGACATACCAAGAATGAATGTACTCTTATCATTCACATGATGTCACTGTTTAGGTCCTCAACTTGAAGACATATGTCACCGAGTAACATCATTCTTTAGACATCTACTATGTCTATGTCATCATATCATGATTGATACAAACATAATAGACATAATTAACTTTATTATCAAATCAAGTATATGATGTCCCATTACAATCATCATATGATTGGATCTATGGGCAAACATACCAACATCCTCCTCCTAGGAAGTGTCCCTCTACATTAGATTTCTAGGTTATATGCCACCATTGTGGAGAGCCTAGTCATATCAGGCCTCGATGACCTCCACATCATGAAGAGAAACCTAATGAGGTCCATGTTGGACTTATCATTTCCATTGATGATGATGAAGTTCATGAAGATAACAATAAAGGTAGTTCTTTTGTTTCTAGTCAACATGATTTTATAGCTATGTTTCTTTTGCTCCCTGTTGCTTGGTTTTATGGGAAGTGAATGTTGAGGATGTTATATGACATTTATGTAGACACACCCTTTTACCTCTAGGTTTTGTTTAACTTACAAGGTCATACATTTTTAAGGGATGGAGGGGTATTGTTTGATAGAATATGGATATGTTGATTTTGGGGATGAAATCCTTTTAAGGGATGAAGTCATGTAACATAAAGGAACCTACCTAATCTAACTTGAGAAATCATAATTCAACCTAATCTACATCGGCGAGCAGTAGCTCAGGCGGTCGTAGCACGAGGCCCCTCATGAAGGGTTCCTAGTTCGAATCCCCCTAGTGGTGTTGTTCGGAAATATTTCTCCCATAGCGCAACCAGCCTCTGCGTGACTTAATGGGTTATGCTGCTTACGAGATGGGGTTGAGCTCCCCAAGTTGGGCTCAACACAAGCCTAACGAGTCTCCTAGGTTACCAAAAAATCCTAATTCTAAAAATAAGAGATTAGTTTGCTTGGTTCGTTAGATTCGACCGAATGAGGTTAGTAATATGCCATGACATGGTTACCCGTATCCTAACACACAGTTAATGATTAAACTTGATATGTGTGTCCTTAATAATTGTCATGATACATTAAGTGACTTTAGGTTATGTAATCACATCATATAGCATGCACACACTCATATCTACCTATTAAACTCAAAATGATTTTGTATGAGAATGAGTATATTGAACACACATCACAAGATTCACCAGTACACATTTAATGACTCAAATATGGTTAATAAGTAATTGGTTTTACATAAATATACATGAACGGCTAGTGTGACGTTAAACGTACATAACCGGTAAAAATGATGCAAATAAATACTAGTAGTTGATTCATTTAGACGATAAGGATCTCTCAGTTACCACAACCAGAGAGGAAAACAACTTTGCAGAGCAACTGATGTTCTGAGTTTTTCTATCTGAGAAGCCCCCAATACCCCTCTATATATAGGAGGGGTCAGGGTCAGGGTTCTCAACCCCAAGCAATGTGGGACTAAAGTGAGAGTAGAAGGGTCCCAGATTTCCATGAACCGATTGCACTACAGTAGCCGAACCGGTCATTTCACAAATGAACCGGTCAGTTGGGAGTGTGAGTTGGTCAGTTCACTTAGTGAACTGGTCAGTTCGCTTCCCAGACTTGCCTCCAATTGACTTTCCTCTTTCGTTTCCAATTAATACTAAGATCAATTCTTGTCCCAATCGAATTGTACAAGTGAAACAAAAATCTTTTCTCACAAATTGGGATTTCCCAAACCTGCTTGTTTGGTCCATTCGAACAGATTGGTTCACCAAAGTGAACCAGTCATCTCACTGGCCATGAGCCGATCGGTTCACCCAGTGAACCGGTCGGTTGTTGGTCAAAATTGTGCAGAACACAATCAATGTAGTTATCAATCAATCTGACACTCAAATCAGTTAGTTCAACACTTAAACTTGATGATTATGACTCAAGTCAATTTATTGAATGTTTTATTGAGTACCTAAACACCTTTAGTAATCAATCCAAACATCATTCATGGATAAAATCCTCTTCTAGGTAAATCCTTTGTGTGTGACCCTATAGGTCCCATTTCACGTTGGCAGTGAATGTCCATAATAGCTTATGTCATCACAAGCAAAGAGTGGTGCCTAGTCGCACATCAGTGCTAAATGAAAGTTAGAGAACAACTTTTAATCCTACAATCTGTGATTGGTGTTACAGTGAATGTATAATTCCTTTATCACCGATATCTTAAATGAACTCAAGGCATGGAGTTGTCATCCTTTCAACATTCATTCATGTTCCTTGATCCAAAGCAGACTGTCTGAGATATGTGTGCCATCAATATCACATATTGACTCACATTTGCATGCACACGCCTTTCTCAATCTTGCTTATCAAGTGGCCATGGACATCATACTCCCTTAGGAGGGACAAATCTCATATCTATCACTCACAGTCAAAACCCCATGTGTCAAAGTCACCCAACCATCACCTTTATAACAATCCATATTTCAGGACTACATTTAATGATGTCAAAGTGTACCCAATGACATGTGATGAGTGCAGTGATTTCAGGTCTAAGAATCACAATCACCTCCATCACTATGAGAGCTGACTGTGACTACCATGTCATGGTTCCATGTGTCACTTTCACAGTGGGTCTGTTTGATACACTGTTCTCTAACATGTATCTATGTGCTTGGTTTGATATCACATATCATGACTAATGAGACTCTCATCAACCAACACACACTCTAGTCTTGTTGTGTCATTATTGTTTATCAACCTTCCACAATAACATCTGACCAGGGACAAAACAAGAATGTACAAACTCTTAGCATCCGTATGATCTCACTCTTTAGGTCCTCAACCTGAAGACATACATCATGGAGTATTTTCATTCCTTAGACATTCATTTTATTCTATCATTATCTCATAACTGATTGAACCAGAATAAATTGGAATCTTGCCTTTGATATTTATCAAATCAATCTTAATGTATCCCAATCCAATCATCCTATGATTGTCTCTCAGGGCATACATACCAACATAAATTTGATCCTTCAATTATTGCCCTCATTTAAAAAGACACAACTGTGAGCAATTCTATTTTAGTAAGATGTTCACAATTCTATTTTTTTAAATATGAAATTAAGTATATGAACTTTTGCATAACATCTTTGACCTTGATGAAAAACTGCATCATAAAAATATGCTGCAACACTATGAAGGATATTGAGGAATAATAGGAAAAATATGATAAGAGAATACAAAATGAGACAAGAAGAGGAAACCTGCCACTGAGCAATGGACCTATCTCGATAAGATTGTGTGAAAGTATGTATAGATTCAAGACAAATCGATGAATTCAAAATAATAATCATCCTTTCAAATATGTTCTTATGATTAATCAGATGAATTTGATGCATTACCGAATTAACATATGTTTTCTATTAACCAAGATTTACACAATGCTGAAAAAGAAGGTGTGTAGAGAATGTGCACGACCACAAGTTTGGTCTAGGTGGTTATGCCTGGCATCTCCAACAAAGACATCAAGTTTCTTCTACAGAGCATCCTACTCATAGGTCTGTTGAGTCTTCTATTACTCATGCACCTCTATCTTGACATGACACATGGATAGCTATAAGGACAAGACACTCTAGAGAAATACCCTACCCTACAACCACTAAGGTGGTTGTAAAAATGGTTAAATCCAACTCTTATAGTGCACTTCGTTTTTGACCTTGATTGTTATGTTATAACTGACCATTTACTATTGGTGATGATTACTGATATCTCTATGAGCTAAGAAAAGAAGGCAAGTTCATCCCTGAGGGACAAAGAGATGAATTGTTAGTTGCTCTAGGTAATCCAGAGCATCCTGGCCATGTTAAGGTAGCTGGGAATGGTGTAGGTATAAGATCCTTTTTTGGCACATTAGAGTAAAAGGAAATATCTGTCAAGAAAGTCAAATTGTCACAACATTATGTAGAGGGCATGATTTCAAAGAGAATAGAAGAATCAATGATACAATTTCAGGATTCTCAGTCTCAACCTCCTCATACGATACCTCACTCACACCACTCTTCTTACACGGTGGACCCTCCTCACACAAAGGTGGTTCGGAGTAATCCCATGTATCTTCCAAGCATGCCTAGTTTAAGCTTCTTTGTGATATAATAGTTTTTCAGGTGAATTTATAATATATTGTGTTTGGGTACATATAACACTATATATAAACTTGTTGGCATTCAGGCCATTCCGTCTTGCATTACTTGGACCTAGCTTCAATGTTGTTTTATTGGGTGATGTATTTCCACACCTTCTAGGCACCATGATTCATGGTGCTCCTATGCCCGACAATATGGCTCTTGTGACTATCAGGCTTTTCTACCCAACTTGAAGATAAACACCACTAACATATGGCCTCCCCAACCACGACATGATAGGGGATGCAGAAGATGGTATAGTTGTGTGTCCCAAAATTAGAGTTATCGATGAAAATGTTTGATAAATTTTTATTGCATTTGTATTCGTGATTCTTTTCTATTTGTGTATATAATTGGCAACTAATATGAGAATACATGCAGATCATAGTACCTAAGAAGCCTCCTATAGATCCTCCTCCATTTCCTCCTCAATTACATGCTTGAATTGTAGATGGCCTATATGAATCTCAATGTCCTAAGTGTATGGATTTGGCACTATGGTTACACAATTTAGGAGAAGGATCGATTATGATGGTCTATATCCAAGAGGACATTGTAGGTCAAGATCATGATATGAGTATATTCTTGACATATATTGTGGAGATATATACTTATGATTGTTTGAATACAATCATTATAGAAATTTGGATATGGTGAGATCTTATGGATACATACCTCATTCTATAAATGTGTGTATATATATACATACATATATATATATTGATTTGTTTTCTTATATATTAATCCATACCATGGTTCAGGAAAGCGGTATGCAGTGTAAGGGTGGAGAGGGTACTGCATAGAGTATATGTTGTATGCGGAAGTATATATGAGAGTATATATGGTTTTGGATTTTTAATATTTCAATAAACTAATTATATATAAAATAATATAGTGAGATCATAAATTAAAATATATAGAGTAGGCATGTACATTTATTTACTTATAAACATATTAATATGCATGTATGATGTATGATATGCTTATATATGTATATATATCTATATATAGAATGTTTTGTAATATATGTACAAATACTAAAATGTAGGTAAATCAATGTACAAATATATCTATAGTGTGTATAAATGTGAATAAATCAAAATGTATATATACATGCACAAATATGTGATTGTATATTTAGGTATATTATATATGTATCTATACATGTTAATATATCAAAATGTATTCAAATAAATGTACAGATGCGAGTGGAAAATTTTTATATGTATTACAATGTATACATATAATTCAATGACTATATATCTCAATTTATATATATAATGAAATGTGTGTATATATATGCATGAAATACATGAACATTAGTTGTGGGTTTTTCAAAAAGCAGAGTTTAATCGACCACTTAATCGGCCAAGTGGGAGTATATGCGGCCCATTACCTCTTAGTGGACAGATTAGTAATATGCGGTGTGGTAGGGTGATTGAATAGGTATATGCGGGAGTATATGCAGTTGTGCGAACCGATTTGCCGAATAGTGATCCATACATATATGTTTTACAACTACTTATATATGGTTTGTGAATAGTTCATATTAACCAATGTGACATTTCTAGTTCCGTCATTGATTAGTTGTGCAGATAGAGACCACACATCTTTTAGTGATTATTTCTCTACCGCATCTAAATATTTTTCTACTAAAATAAGTGTGTGATTATAGCTCCTTTAGAATAACTAGTAAGTTATGAACACTTTGCTTATAGTTTTGACTTATGAATCATATTTCATTACAGAATTTGAGTTCTCATTTATTTACTTTATTTTCACTCAATAATAAGCATTCATAGTTGTTAATAATGATCTCTGATACTTTGTCTGCATATTATGTAGATCCTTTGGGTAATAGAATAGGGAATGGAGAACACACAATAAAAATGTCATTAGTAGCACAAGTAATATTTGTATCCCTTAACCATATATTAATTGTCTACATCTTTACATGAACATTTATAAATTCAAGTAAATGTATTACTTTAACTTATACGAGTAATAAAATTATTAATTTGGAAGAATGTTAAGGTAGTTTTCGGTCTTCAATGCATATATAAGCCAACAAAGCTTACTTTTATTTATTAATATTTCACATAAGTGTAAATTTATAGTGCCATGTACAAGATAATAATTGGGCATGTGGATACTATATGATGGGGTACATAAACCTAATTGTCAAACAGACTTCAAAAGACATCCATTGTATACAAAAAATAATGTATATAGTTCTAATCATCATAAGTAAATAGTCTCAATTGATAATATAAGAAAATCAAATGAAACTCTTGAATTATGTCATTTTCATTGTAGTTGTTTGACAAGACAAAGCCCTTTATAAAAGAAGAGTTGGATGAGATACAAGAATAGTGGGCATATTCAACTTTATATTTGATTGGGATTAAATATAAGTTTTCTAAACTTTGATCTCAATATTTCTATATGTATTTGACAATTATGACCTTTTGCAACTTTAAATTTGATGCAAGTGATTTTGTTGGTGCATTGAATTATGTGTGTGAGTCAATGTGAATAGAGATGAACATAATGAGATTACATTTGTACATGAGACGAGAATTGAATTCCATGTGTGTTTTCTAAGTTATGTATGTGTAAGAGAATGTATGTAAGTGTTTATGAGAATGGAAATGCATGTGTATCAATGAATTATGTATATGTGGACTCTTATAAGCATTTGTTAATGCAGGTTTAGTAGGTATGCTATCATGTTGTCAAGTTGACATAGGACATAACATGCAATTCTAATGAATTGCATGTTCTGCATTATTCTAAATAGCCCGACAATATGTCTTACCTGGAATATATAAAAAATTGTCCATGATGTCAGTTGATTTAAAAAAAATTGATGATATAGATCTATATCGTTGGTTTTCCATAAAAACAAAAACACAACTGTCCATATCAGTTAAAATCTTAACTAATAAGGAAGTACAATGTTGGTTACATTACACAAACTGATGACTATGGTTTTATCTATATAGTCTATTTCTTTACATTGATTAGATGACACAAATTTGTGCCATCCATTCTTTTGTAAATTAACTGACGAATATAATCCCAAGAACAATCATATACTTGTTTCTGATATCACTCTGTGTTGTCCATTTGTATTATCATAAAAACTGACACTAGCTCTATGTCATCGGCTTTAGATTACCCTAGAAGCTGACAAAGAAGGTCTCTGGTCATAGTGTCACCCACTTAGGTGTTGGTACAAAACTAGCATCGTATATCTGATTTGATCAATGTTATATATCGTATATGTACTAGTGTGATGTGAGTTTAATTGCACAAGAAATTTCCTAATACAATTCAATCCTAGGTTTTAATCCTTTTTCCTTAATTCAATATGTCTCACCTACAAGCATACGAGTCAATTATGGTAGATGGGTCAAACCCAAGATACAATGTATTTAAGAAGTCACTTACCAAACAGATGTTGTGAACAATATTTGAAACCAATTGTTGAGAGTAATTATAAACTAAGGTTGAATTGAAAACTAAATTGCAAGTGAAACTATTGAAAGTGGATTTATATCATTAAAGGAAAACTAAAACATTCCAAATTTACCACCATTGTGCGGTAGGGTGACTGAATAGGTATATACGGGAGTATATGCAGTTGTGCATACCAATTTTCCGAATAGTGATCCATACATATATGTTTTACAACTACTTATATATGGTTTGTGAATAGTTCATATTAACCAATGTGACATTTCTAGTTCCGTCATTGATTAGTTGTGCAGATAGAGACCACACATCTTTTAGTGATTATTTCTCTACCGCATCTAAATATTTTTCTACTAAAATAAGTGTGTGATTATAGCTCCTTTAGAATAACTAGTAAGTTATGAACACTTTGCTTATAATTTTGACTTATGAATCATATTTCATTACAGAATTGGAGTTCTCATTTATTTACTTTATTTTCACTCAGTAATAAGCATTCATAGTTGTTAATAATGATCTCTGATACTTTGTCTGCATATTATGTAGATCCTTTGGGTAACCAAATAGGGAATGGAGAACACACAATAAAAATGTCATTAGTAGCACAAGTAATATTTGTATCCCTTAACCATATATTAATTGTCTACATCTTTACTTGAACATTTATAAATTCAAGTAAATGTATTACTTTAACTTATACGAGTAATAAAATTATTAATTTGGAAGAATGTTAAGGTAGTTTTCGGTCTTCAATGCATATATAAGCCAACAAAGCTTACTTTTATTTATTAATACTTCACATAAGTGTAAATTTATAGTGCCATGTACAAGATAATAATTGGGCATGTGGATACTATATGATGGGGTACATAAACCTAATTGTCAAACAGACTTCAAAAGACATCCATTGTATACAAAAAATAATGTATATAGTTCTAATCATCATAAGTAAATAGTCTCAATTGATAATATAAGAAAATCAAATGAAACTCTTGAATTATGTCATTTTCATTGTAGTTGTTTGACAAGACAAAGCCCTTTATAAAAGAAGAGTTGGATGAGATACAAGAATAGTGGGCATAGTCAACTTTATTTTGATTGGGATTAAATATAAGTTTTCTAAACTTTGATCTCAATATTTCTATATGCATTTGACAATTATGACCTTTTGCAACTTTAAATTTGAGGCAAGTGATTTTGTTGGTGCATTGAATTATGTGTGTGAGTCAATGTGAATAGAGATGAACATAATGAGATTACATTTGTACATGAGATGAGAATTGAATTCCATGTGTGTTTTCTAAGTTATGTATGTGTAAGAGAATGTATGTAAGTGTTAATGAGAATGGAAATGCATGTGTATCAATGAATTATGTGTATGTGGACTCTTATAAGCATTTGTTAATGCAGGTTTAGTAGGTATGCTATCATGTTGTCAAGTTGACATAGGACGTAACATGAAATTCTAATGAATTGCATGTTCTGCATTATTCTAAATAGCCTGACAATATGTCTTACCTGGAATATATTAAAAATTGTCCATGATGTCAGTTGCTTTAAAAAAAATTGATGATATAGATCTATATCGTTGGTTTTCCATAAAAAAAACACAATTGTCCATATCAGTTAAAATCTTAACTAATAAGGAAGTACAATGTTGGTTACATTACACAAACTGATGACTATGGTTTTATCTATATAGTCTATTTCTTTACATTGATTAGATGACACAAATTTGTGCCATCCATTCTTTTGTAAATTAACTGACGAATATAACCCCAAGAACAATCATATACTTGTTTCTGATATCACTCTGTGTTGTCCGTTTGTATTATCATAAAAACTGACACTAGCTCTATGTCATCGGCTTTAGATTACCCTAGAAGCTGACAAAGAAGGTCTTTGGTCATAGTGTCACCCACTTAGGTGTTGGTACAAAACTAGCATTGTATATCTGATTTGATCAATGTTATATATCGTATATGTACTAGTGTGATGTGAGTTTTATTGCACAAGAAATTTCCTAATACAATTCAATCCTAGGTTTTAATCCTTTTTCCTTAATTCAATATTTCTCACCTACAAGCATACGAGTCAATTATGGTAGATGGGTCAAACCCAAGATACAATGTATTTAAGAAGTCACTTACCAAACAGATGTTGTGAACAATATTTGAAACCAATTGTTGAGAGTAATTATAAACTAAGGTTGAATTGAAAACTAAATTGCAAGTGAAACTATTGAAAGTGGATTTATATCATTAAAGGAAAACTAAAACATTCCAAATTTACCACCATTGCCAACATACTCGTCTTAATGGTTACAACTTGGCAACCACAACTAACTATTTTTGGACCAAGTGAACTCATCTTAATTGTTACAACTTGGTAATAAAAATTAACTAGACTAGGATCAAGCGAACTCATCTGCTTTTCGAGCACAAATTGCACAAGTATTGAATTCCTTGTGGGCTCAAGATCTCATTACTGAAAGATCATAGCCCAATCATCATGTAGAATTCCTTATATGATCACATATAGAATCCTACACGTTCATTAGAGGATGTAATCCTAAGTTTTGTGGTCTCAACGCTTAGTGTTATATCAATCATTTAAATCAAATGTTCTAGTTCAACAAGAAAGCGAGTAAACAAATGAAGAACAATCTAATTATCTAAAAATACTAAGTTTGATTGTAATTTAGAAAATGTATGGGCCATGGGGCTACTTCCCATACCATGTCCATGGAGTCTACTCACTCATAACCATAGTAAAAGCACCAATAAAAGAAAAGATAGAAGAATAATCTCACTGAAGGAGAAGAAGTGAGAAGCCATATGCCTCTGGCGATATCTCATTGCTCCAATAGAAGCAAGTCCACCAGTAGCAAGTCCACCCAAGATTGTAGGAGGATGGTGTCAGTTCTCTTTTCTTTGACTCTCTTGCACCCCAAACTTGTCTGAAATGGAGTGTGGACTCCCCTTTAGTTAGGCTATTCTTTCTTATATTTGGATGACCCCTATATCCCAATTAGGACCAATGACTATTTCATTATGACTGTCTTCCATGCCAGTTGGGCAACTCGAGAATTCATTCGATCGACTAGTCTTTAAGCGGTGCATCTATGGACTTATTATTACCCAAATAGTAGGCATGTTGGGCAACTTGTTGTCTGATGATTTTTCTAAAGAGAGATAGGGTCGGCCAACTAGGATAATGGGTCATCCCATAGGTGAGGTGTCCAAAACTCTTGTTTTTACTAACTTTGCGAGGGTCAATTCCAATTGACCGACCAATGAAGTGGATATGTCAATGAGGTGCTTCAACTGACTAGCTTGTTTCTAAAAAATGATGATGCTACTGACCCGGGGAGGGCCAATTCCAATTGGCAAACTGACAAGGTTGTTTGGCCAACTAGAGTGTTGTTAGTGGCATTGTTCATCCCTGACTTTGGATCCATGGATTTTAATTGGATATCTAGTGAAGTGGGATGGCTGTTTGGATTGAGCTTGGGAGGCGCCCTTGGCTGGTCGGGTGATTTATGTTGAATTGTTTCTTATTGCCCATCAATTCCTTCTAAACTTAAGACATTACTTCTGGGAAGGATGTCTATCATGCTTTCAAGTTGGGTTGTGCTATTCTCTATGTAAGAACGAAAAATCTAATCAAAATACTAAAAAAATGAGGGAAAAAGAAAAACAACAAAACTAAGCAAAACAACAAGCAACAACTAATTGAATTGGGAAAAATTAATCTAAAATGTGCAACAAAATTTTCGTGAAAATACATTCATATCGTCCCTATGAAACATTTTATTGAAGGCCATGTCAATCACCTCTCTCTAGGATGATGTGGATGAGTATTATTTTCTTCAATCATAGGAACTACAAGTCTACACTGATAAAGTTTCCTAGATTAACAAAGGTTAAGGAGAACATATGACCACTAGAACTTTTATGCTGACTCTAAGCACACTGATCAACCTTTCTTCCTGGAGATCACATCTTCCTCAAGATTCACACCCCTTGCTATAGTAAATAATAAAGGGAAGTTGAGCCCATGTTTGCAGGATCATTTGAGATCCTAGAGAAAATTGGCTATGTGCATATGGAATAGATCTTCCACTTCAATTTAGTGCAATACATTATATTTTCTTCATCTTCAATCTCAAGCACTATGTTCCCCACCCAAGGCATTTGGTAATTTTGAGAAAATATAGATGAAAGATGAATTTGCACATCTATAATCACCTCTAGAGGTTATAGACACAAAAACCAAGAAACTCATGAATAAGAAGATCGATATGGTTATAGTTCTGTAGCACACTCATGACAAGAATGTAGCCACTTGCGAGTTTAAGAAACACATTAATCCTCATATCTCTACTTTTTTTGTTAAACTATCATAAATTTTGGGGGGAGAATACTTTTAAGGAGGGGAGAATGTATGTCCATATTTTTTTAGGTAACAAGTTCTCTTGCTTTTGATGCTTTCTAATTTCATATTCTTATATAAGAAAACCTTATATTTTGTATATGGTTAATTAACAATGAAAATTGATTTCATATGGAAATTATTGTTTTCCAAATAATCTCAATTGAAATTTGTTTCAAGCCAATTATTATGATACCAAGATATGCTCACTTATTTTGGAACATTAATGAACAACATAGTACAAATGTATCTATCAATATAATGTATGTAATCATCTAAGGAAGTAAAATAATGGCCTCAATCGTTAAAAGATTCTACGGTTTGACATTTGGAACCTACCCCTAAATTTTGGTTAATTTGAATTAGCTATGTTACCTAGGTTACAATTTCAATCTAGGGTTCTTCCCCTTTTATTTTTGAACTATTGTGTTTTTTGCTAATCTGACCAGATCCCTTTTAAATCCTTGGTGATGAGACATCCCTCCTCCTAACATGTATGTGTACAAGGGGCAACAATCCATGTCCCCTCTTACCTATTACCTAAAATATCTCTAAAGATTATACAACTTGTTTTCCTTCCAAAACAAACTAGAATCCCATTCACACAATTGGTGGATTCACAACTCGAATGCTATTCTTTCTCCTTGTGTTTACCCTAAAATCATGATCTCACATGAGTTTATTTGCAACCCAAAACCTTCAACCCAAATGACGTAGCTTTATAAATAGTTACAAAAAGCACTATCCATAGATTTTCTCAAACCATCAATTGTGATCGAAGGGTCTTCAATTTATCTCCCTTACTCAGTTAATTCTCATACAACCGAAGCACACTAATATCTTCTCCAAGGATGACCAATTCCTCATTCTTGCATCATTGTGTGGATGCAGTAGAGACCCTTATGCTGCAAGCTTGAAACAAGTCTGCCTGGAGTCATTTCTCAATGACTAGGGATGAAGACCCTGCAACACTACTTGAAGGGATCCCACAAGGATTCGATTTATGCAAGAAATTCCGTAGGACTTAATGCTCATGAATCAACTCCCATGCTTCACTAACTCTAGGTAATAATTAGAAACCTTCGTTCTCTCTTTTATTTCTCTATCTTTGGTGGCATATATGTGCTCCTATAAAACCTAAACCATGTTAACCCACCAAATATACCTCCTCGTATTTGGTAGGCATCCCTAATCACCCCTCTCTTCTAGTGATGGCCTTTATCCATAGTTTTTTGTATTCACTTATTATGCTATGGAGTTGGTGGTAGATGTCATTGGGATGGTAAATCCTAAGACATGTTGGTCATATATGATATTTCCTCACTACCAAGAGGTGAACCTCTACCTCAACACCGTGCTAGTCAGCTCCCCTTCCTTGTATTTGTCTCTCCAAGGCAAGTTTGAGAGATAAGCATGAATGCTCATCACACATCCTTTCCGATAATGGGAAAACATGTAGGTGGAATAGATGCTAATTGAATTAGACATAGTGGATCTGTCAGATTCCAGTCTTGAAGAAATATCTACATTTTTTTCTTGGAAATATTATCTCTTTTATGTTGACCCATAACCAAAATATTATAAATCAAACCTATGATATAAATATAAGAAACAAACTACTTTTGTTTACATTTAAAATGACTTAGTTTAAATTTCTCTCATTGTATTTTATCATACTTAAAGTCAATTACTAATGAAACCCTGACTCAATTCATGAATTGAATCATGTATATGCATCATCAATTAATCCCCTTTTTCTCGAATTCCTTTTTCCTAACAGATATCATTTTTACCTTTCTACCAACTTGTTAGGGTTAACCAATAATTATGAGATTAGATTAGGGTTGATGTGTCCTAAAGCTAGACCATGCAACATTACTAAACTAAACTCTAAATATGATAACTCATAAATGGAAACAAATAATTAAATCATTGTGTTTATTTTAGTAACATCAAAACCCTAATTTCTATAACAAGATTTGTGGGTGCACCTAGACCAGGTGAGTGGTTTAATGTATGGATATCAATGTTGATTTGTTTAAATTTTGGATGAACCTTAGATGTGATACTTATGTTGTATGGAATATTTTTAAAAGTATTCTTACATGTATATTCATATAGTGATTTGTATGACTAGAAACTTGAACATTATAAATACACATCCTCACAGGTTATTTGATATATTCCTTCATCATAAAGATGTGGAATGTAATAAGAACACCCTTTCTTCATGTAAGGGGACATCGTGAACCAGCCTTGGATCATGTGAGGAGATGTTCAAAACCACAGTTGCTTCATGTCAGGGGACGATGTGAACCACCCTTTCTTCATGTGAGTAGATGATGTGAACTACCCTAGCTTTATGTTTAGGGGACGATGTGATAGTATGGATATCCCAAAATAAGTAGAATGGAATTTAATGCAAATTAAAATATTTCTTTGAGAAAATATGTATTTAAAAATTATAAATGAAACTGATATGTGTTCCATTTTTCATTCAAATTACTTTACTATTCCACCCCAAAGTACTCAAAGCATTTTTCTCTTGATGTCTCTATCTTTTTATGATTTTTAGGTAATGTAACCTATGGAAAAAAAATAACCTATTTATACTCTAGCTTTGATAATGGAGTATTTGGTTGAAGATAGTGTTTAAATCTCTATTTAGTTTTTTCATGAAGCACGAATGTAATAAGCTCAAGTGGCATGTCTATTTTTTCTATTCCTAACATATTTATGTTTTTTATCTTTTATGGAATCATGAAATATGTCTTTATTGAAATGTTTGTTCTAATTTGACTAACTTTGAGCACATGATTTGTGATTTTTTATTCTGTTAGGCATATGCTAATTCAATATAACTTCATCACTTCATTATCTGTAGTCCTGTGAACCCTTCATTTTTAGAAGGCCCCCCTTTCAAGGTTTAGTGTAGTTTGGTAGAGTTTATGCGAGTGGGGGTTGTTAACATAAAGTATAATCAAATAGCACTAGTCTAATTATCCTAATAGGAAACAACACACTTTTCAATGCTTCTATTCTATCAAGTTCCATTTTCATTAATCATGAACATTCTTTTTGTATTTTTTATGAAACATTTTGATCACTGATTTATATAGTGATAGGCTAATTTGTTACATTTTGTCTTTCACTGCAATATTAAATCTATGAATAATTGCATGCTTGTATATATTTACCATTCTAAATCCTCATTCAATATTCCCTTTCAAAAGCATTGTTGAAGTTATAAAAGTATTTCCTTTATATTACTATAAGTTCTTGTAAAAGTTGTTCTTCTTTCATTTCACAATTCACTTGAATGACATGTTCAAACTTGTACTTACATTTACAAAGGGTGTCAAAAGAACATAAATGTTTGATTTACCCATCGAAGTCCTAGTATATTTATTAGGAACAAACAAATTATCTAATTTTCTTCTATATATTGTGGAGAAAACACTTTTTCATATCTAATTGATTATTAATAACTACTAATACTACATACCCATCTTCCATTACTGACATCATTATATATTTTAATGTTGAATTTCAACCAATTTTGTAGTTGATTATCTACCCTATTTTTATATATCTAGCATTACATCCATTGGACTATTCTAGAATATGTGGAGAATATCTAAATATTTTAAGATTTCTCATAGGTGTCACACTTTCTTATATAATATATTCATTCCGATAGTTTGGTCATCTTGTAAGACTTATCATATAATAATATGTTCTATGAAATTAACTTACTTAACATTAATCAATAACTTTTTAATTAATGAACCATCTAGATTGTAAAAGGGTGTTCATGCTTTATGATGTAAATACTTTTTCAAAAAGATATTGTTATATTGAAAAACTTATTTAGAGGTGGAACAATTTCATTACCAAGTCCATATGATTAATTAGAAATGTACAACCCATTATTTACTCCTAATAATCCATCAAAATCATACCAATCCATAAAAATGTAATGCCAAAACTATAATTGAAAGAATGTGAAATGACAATCCAACTATTTTTATATAATATTGAATGGAAAGAAAACTTGTTATTCATTCTCATTCTATATACATCACATTTTAATTTTTGTTTCATGATCTACTAAATCTTATGAATGAAGAGTATTCCTTCTCAAATGGTTCTCCTCCAAACAACACCCCATGAAATTGAGGAAGAAAAATACTAAGTATCTTGATATTTGTTCAAGTACTCAAATAATTGGGCAAAGAAACCAAAATATTTTACTAAAAAGATATACACTATAACTCTTCTAATTTCCACTCCTATCACATATATATTTAAACAAATTGCTCAAAACATACTCAATCTCCACTGACCTTAATTCCAATTACATGTATAGGACTAAGGGTTCGAGATTTGGGAGGGGCTCAACTAAACTAATATAAGTTACAATAAAATTTTCAAAGTGATTTCCAAAAAACTATATGTTACAATATAAAATTATAAAAATAAAACATATAAATGCATAAATACTATTCAATTTTGCACATATTTGACATATCTCACAACAATTTTATTAGACTTAAATATAAGTGAATTATATACTCATGTTTAAAACACAAGACAACAATTTATAAAGTATTACAACTGAATAAGTATTCAAGCATAGAGGGTACACCATGACCAATTGATAAATTACTATTAAAACTCAACATGTTGCACCCATAATTCCCTAAATGCTTAATTATATCATTCAAATTATTTTTATCATACTTAAATCAATTTATATTTTGATCCAGATTTTGTGCTATCCTAAATACTTATGCTAATATGTTAATATACTTTTTTACTTATGAATATTTAATAGACCTACTTGGGTTGTTTGTTATCCATGTGATGGTAATTAAATAAATCTAGTGACTCGAGGTACAATTTTGTAGTTCAACTAGAGACCATCATATTATCTTGTCAGCACCTCAATCCCTAATTATATATCGACATAAGATCCTCAATGATGTTTTGATGTCTGACTACTAAAACTGATAGTTTGACAAAAATGGTCCATGTCCCCTAGGTTGTCACAAAGGGTTCTGAGATTCAACATCAAAAACTCACTAAATTAAACACAACATGGAAGGGATTCTCAAAAGGTTATGACTTTATAGAGTGTCAAAGTGGATGAATCTACCTATTCCCATCTGACCATAGTATCACTGGGATCTCTGATTAGTGACACATAACTCTCCATAATTATAATTTTATAACTCAATATCAATAAAATATCTAGTTATTTTTTATATACTAGTACCATCACATTATCATGCCATTTTTAGGTGTCTGTAATATCCTAAAATATATTTAAAGTAAGTGAGGGTGTTAACAACTCTTCCTCACCAATTAATTCTAAATTATGGACCCTAAGACAAATAACCCAGATATTTAAAAAATGACCAACATAATTACTCTTTCTTTACTTTTTTGTGATGGTAGTTAATTCAATTATAATAATATTCAAATAAGAAAAATATATATATGATGCACTTCAACTCTCCTTAATGTAGTCTCATTATAATTAATTGGTATATAAGCCCTAATTGGTCGAATATCGTCCAATGGACTCAATAAAGATAAACATAGTCTTAAATGACTTAAAAAGAAAAGTTACACCTAGTGGGGTCTATCTTATACATTTAAATGTACATAAGTGATAAAAATATATATTATAGAAATAACTCACCCTTTTTGCCATCAGACCGGGAAAGTAACTATGTGGAAATGTTCTAGACATTAATTTACACCTTTGGTCAAAATTTGAGATCATTTTGACCTTGTTTGATCCCTTAGACCTAATTTGAAAGAACTTTATATAGTTATTAATTGGATTTAATCAAAATACCATGAATTTCCTAAGCTCACCTAAATCCTGATCCTAATATCTCTCTCGTGGATCAGAACCTGGGTCCAACTACGAGACTCAGAGTCCATCGCCAGTGGGAGCGTCTCCCCCTTCACCCGACTCCTACAACCTACGAGATTTCGAAGTGTCCCATGCTTCGGTCTCTTCTCCTCTTAGGATCCTAATGCAAACGGATCTCTCCAAAGGATTGATCACGTAGTGTCGATTAAATGTGTTCTAAATTAGTTGGGCTTCATGCCTGGGAGTCCCGAAGCCACAAGGCTTCGCTATGCCCTCCCCTATTTTGACCTTCTCCAGGTCTTCTCACAATATCAGACCCTACCCAATAAAACGGAGACCCCCTTTCACAACGAGTCTTCTCACTAAATCGTTGAGACCCCCCTCAGATATTTCGAATTGATAAAAAAGCATGTGAACTCCCTACACTTCCCTGTGGAACAACCCGTCGGTGCTGAAGCAGGTTTGTCTACCAAACTTGATGACACACTAGTTTGGAATCCAGTGACTTCATCTGTGGCTGTCGAACATCCACCTGAGCCCTAAGGAAATTGTCTAAATCCTCAATTTATCCCCAAACCATAGGTATTGCCTTTTCCCCATTTTTGGTTTTGTGTATTGATTCACCTTGAAGACCTAGTTGCTCCCACCCTCGATGTTTTGGCTTGGTTTTGTCTCAGTCCTCCTCCACCTAGGTGATCTGAATCTTTCTTGGTTTTGGTTTTTGTCGTATCAAACTCAAGTTGTGGTTAATGTTTTTCTCATCCTACTTCCATGGTAGATGACCTTCAGGGTGCTTCTGACCACTCTCCCACCCAACTATAATCTGGGTGTGTTTGAGAAATGAATATGAAGATGATGACGCTTCTTGCTTTTCATATTTTTGGGAAATCAAAGTGTTGGATTGGGATCGTGAAGCTTGGTTGGCGCTCCTATTGCTGTTCTTCATCGCGAGGATGATGAACAATCCATGGTGTCGTTTGCCGATTTTACCCCCGAGTTTTGTCTTTCTGGGTTTTTCCCTAGTAGACATTTTTAGACTTTTGCCTCCTGATTTAACTGGTGATCGCATGTGTGAGTCATGGTGAAGTGGACAACTCTATTTGGGCCAGCTAGGTAGGGCCCTCTAGGCTCTATGGATAATTATTTTGCCAGTGTGGATTTTCGATGATTTTTTATTAGTCAAAGTGAACAAAATCATGATAAATTCATACGATGTCTGAAAAATATGAAAAATAGTCTTTGGAAAGCTTTTCCGAAAAGGAACCTGATGTTATGTTTATAAAACCCTAATTCCACCATCTCTTTCATGTTTCCTTAAAAGATGTAAATTAGGGTTTAAGATGCATTAACGTTGATAATTAATATAAATATTGTAATGTTAGGAAACCTAGGACTTGACTCAAGATCGAGGATACTAAGTTAGGATCTCCCTTGCTCCAGGCAAGCGGGTCATGACACTATACATATGTACCTTGGTTGAATTACATGTTATGTATGCTTTATGATTATGCTTTAAAATGTCAAGTTAATGAATGAAATCAAGATAATGATCATGTCTCAGATTATATAATTGTATGTTGTTTATATATTTATAAGGTCATATGTTTATCACATATTCTCATTAGCTTAATGTTATGATCATGCAATGGTTAAGGTATCAAAGAAAGAATCATGTAAATCATTTAATATTAAGATTGAGGGAGAAATCCCATTATGTTAAAGATTTAATATTCAATTTAAGAATTATGTTATCAGAATTAATTAAGTTTTATATGTTATAACCATCATGGACCTCAAGGGGTCGTTATGGGCATTCGTGCCAATTATGGGCTTTTATAACCAAATCAGGGACCTTAAGGGGTCGTTACGGGATCTTAGCCAAATCATGGGTATTCTTGCCAATTATGGGCTCTTTAGTGGGGAAATCATAGAGAGTGCATATTTTACTTATTTAATTTTTATTTATGTCAATTAATGAATTTAAAAAATGCTTAAGTTTAATTCATGTCCACGTTTTCATTCAAGTCAAGTATATATGCTTATTTTCAATTCTTATAAAATGTATAGTGCCGCTTACTAATGTTGTTGCTTTGTTTCACATGGTCATGGGATGAGATGTTCCTAGATCAAGGAGCAAGAGGGAATTGAAGCGAGCCCTTCAAGTGTAGATGACTCAAGGAAGCTTTATCTTGGTGGGGTGTCATCTACCATTCAATAGATTATCTAGTCTAGTTTATCATTCCATGTTTTAGATTTTCTTAGCATACATGTTTTAGGATTGAGATCAAGATGAGATAATTTATGTTTTTCCCTTTTAAAGAACAATATATGAATCTATTTCTGAGTTAGTGCATAGTGTTTCATTTACCTTGTTGCAATGTATATCACATTTTGTAATGTTCCTCCAAGTCGAGTGACCCATGTTATGGACAACATAGGGGTTGCATCTACTGTTATATATGTGCTTGGAGGGATGTTACAGTTCCACTAAGAATTCAACATCCACTAATGCTTGATCTTCGATACATTGATAAGTTGAATAGACTGGATACATGGCACCTCCTCTTAATATCCATCAGTTAGTATTTATATATCTCATCTCCCAATATATTCCTATGGGAAAGGTTAAATGGAGTTCATATATTGAAGACTTTTCATGAATTTCAATGATCTAAACTTGGATTGTTCATGAAATAAATATCCTAAAATTGTTGTTTTACTTCTATGAATATGAGGAACCTGTAAAAGATCAGAATAAAAATTATACCATTTTCTTAATTTCTACCTTATATTTAAACTATGTCATTCTCATATTTCATAAGATATGCAAATCTGACTCGTCATTTTGCATCTTACTAGTATGATTTATTTCTCTAGAAAAAATCAACATATCTCAAATAATAAAATATAAACGTAACCTCTAAGGATTATGTAATATGTGAAACCTCATCATGAGTATGATTATTATTAGTTATGTGATATACTACAAACGTTTAAAGAAAATTTCAATTAGATTTTAGTGATAGATACTAAATTGAAGAACATGGTTCCGATCAACTATTGATATTCTCATATAATGTGTTTTACATCCAATCATGTCTCCATAGATTGATTTATTGCATTCATTACTCTACATTTTTTATTTTTATTAAGAATTTTTATAAGAAATTTAGAGAAATTGTAAAGGAAGACACTGCTATTTACTTAAAAGGTATTAAAATCATATATAGACATTTTTACATAGTAAATAAATTAATATGAATAAATTACATAGTATAAATTGAGTTGATAATGTAATTACTGTCTGTTAGATTCAATTTTTTGCTATTTGATGGTCATGTTGTGCATGAGTATATTTCATATGCGTACACAATTCATATATTTTTGTTAGAAAACAAATGATCATCTTAGATGTATCCTTTAGTACAAAAGTATATTAATAATGTTTGATCACAATTTAATACAAACATAGCCCTATATTGATCTAACTATGTGGAAGTTACAATTGGTTTAAGAATATTTTGGCTTGATAGATATGTCTTATGTAGTCCTCACTTCTAAAGTACAAGACATGTTCCACTTTTGATTGGTAAGTAGTCACAAAACTAGAAATAATATATTTATAAATGATGATCTTATAATTGGAGTTTAAATACCTAATTGTATATTGTTAACAATTAAAGGATATGACTTAAATATTTTGTGGTTTCTTATTTGTTATTAGATATGTCATAGAGGACAACTGCAAAATTCTAATTGATATAAATTGTTAACCTTTTAGATTAAGTTGTATTTGTTATAATATAGTAATTTGTCATTTTAGTGTTTTTTGTTAAGCTTGGAAACAATAATATTGTAAGAGGGAATAGCATCCAAAAGATTCCCAATTATTTCCTTGTATCTTAGAGTTAAGGTATGGGGCTCTTTAAGTTTTACTATGTAGTTCAGTGCTCCTATTTTCTTATCTTGTTCTTCTCTACATGTACTACATTCCTTGTATCTACTTTTTCCTTAAAAGTATAGCTTTATATATCTTTGATTTGTATATTCTACACAACATTTTGCCTTGTCTTGGATAACTTATAATGAGATGTGCTAGTGGTAAAAAACTTCTTCATTCTCATGTTGTTATTTAACTAATACACCATATTTCTTCTATCTACTTCCTCCTTAAATTATAACTTTCATAAAACCCTGATTATATATTGTACTTAACATTTTTTCTAGTCTTGAATAATTTAAAATGAGATATTTTGGTGCTTTAACCGCCTCTACATGTGGATTTTACACCTAAAATGCTACATTTTCTACAATGCTCATGTGATTTGAAAAGAGCTTATTTAGGTTTTTGACAAATCACACTAATCAATAACACTAAATCTAGAAGCATATATGATTTAAAACTATGCTTCTACTTTTAGTCTAGATGTATGTATCATTGATGTACGTCACATTTATGTCACAATTCCACAATGAAAAACTTAGACCTCCATCAAAATCAATCATATAAGGCTATCTCACACAATTAGTTTTTTATTTTATTGGTTAATATATTCTTTTTTTCTTTTGTTCACAATTCTAACTATTTTTGTGTTTGTGATTGCATGTCTATCATTTGTGGTTGTGGATATAGTAGTATATGATACACACTATAAGTATTTGGTGTTTGGATATTTATATGTATTAATAAAACCCCTCAATTAATAATATTAAGTTTTAGTTGCCTTCCATAAAGCAACACACATGAGCAGTTTGATCGACCATGTGTGGGCACGCCTCTGTGTGGTACACTATCTATCTTGTGGAAGTGTGATTGGTTGGTGTGCGGGTCTTCCTTCGTAGGGTGCACACTCATCGTGTTGGCCTATGGGTTGGAATTAACTAGGGAACCTTCATAGAATCAAGTACCTTGAGGCACACAGATGCATCATGGCAAGGAGTTGTGCATGATCATTTATCCAAGAGTTTCATATGATGCAATTGGTAAAAGTTGCATACCGTAGTATCTGGTCTTTGTCGCTAGCATTGGCTATGCATTGATCCAATTATTTTGGATCATGGATCATTAGAAGGTTGTACACTTCAATCTTCTGAGTTGATAGTGAGGGCTATCAATTTGAATAAAATAGTGGGATCATAATTAATTAAAGGCCTAATTAATCTCATTTATCAAATCTTTACAAGTGAAAATGTTTTGTACTAAATGCAAACTTTTTCTTTTGTAGCAATCAAATGGAATACAACACTCACACATTCTCGTTGTGATCGATCTTTAAGAAAGAAAAACTTATTGGAGCCAACTTTCAAAACTGGTTTAGGACACTGAGAATTGTTCTCACGCAAGATTGTAAGCTCTATGTCCTTGAAACACCAGAGCCAGCAGAACCTACCTCAAATGTGCCCAAGGCTAAAAAGGATGCTTACAAGAAGCACCTTGATGACACCATGGATGTCAAGTGCCTGATACTGTTCTCAATGAACTATGAGTTGTAAGAGCAGCATGAGAACATGAATGTCTTAATGTCGTAAAGATGGTAACACATCTCAAGAACATGTATCAGCATCAAGAAAGACATGAGAGATATGATATCTCCAAGGCTTTGTTTAGAAACAAGATGACAGCGGGAGACTAAGTTGGCACCCATATACTCACTTTGATTGGGTATGTGGAAAGCCTATCTAAGATGGGATTTCCCCTAGGTCAAGATTTGGCCACTGACGTGATTCTACAATCATTTCCTGAATCATATAGTCATTTTGTCAAGAACTACAACATGAACAATCTTGACAAGCCGTTGTCAGAATTGTTGGGCATGTTGAGGATAGCTGAAGCACAGATGAAGAAAGACAAACCCAAGTTTGTGATGATGATCAGCATGACAAAGGGAAAGTCAAAAGGCAAAGGCAAGGCTAAGAAAGGTTCTAAATCCAGGCATAATTCAAAGTCATATGTGCTCAACTCTAACGGTGGGATGTCCAAAGAAGGCAGTTGTCACCATTGTCACCAGGCTGGACATTGGAAAAGAAATTGTGCTTTCTACCTGGAGGAACTGAGGAAGAAGAAGAAGGGTATAGAGATATCAACTTTAGGTATATACGTTATTGAGATAAACTTAAATACTTCTTTATCATGGGTATTGGATATCGGATGTGGATCTCACATATGTTTAATCATGCAATATCTAATAAGAAGTAAGCCTTTACGAAAGGGCCAAGTCGAGATGTGAGTCATTAATGGAGCAAGAGTTGCTTCCACCGCAGTTGGGATTATTAGTTTATCTTTGCCTATGAGCCTTATAATATAATTAGAGAATTTCTATTATGAACTTCCATTAATAGAAATATTATTTCTATATCTTGTATGGACAAGAGTAGATTTAAATTTCACATTAAGAATGGAATAATTTCTATTTCTAAAGATGAGATCTTTTATGGCAATGCCCCTATGTGTTATGGTATATACTTGTTAGAACTTGTGACTAGCATTTACAACATAAATACTAAAAGGCTAAAACTTGACAACTGAAACAAAACATACTTATGGCATTGTCATCTTAGGCACATAAACGAGAAGTGCATATGTAGACTCCATAAGTATGGTTATCTAGACTCTTTTGAATTTGAATCATTAGAGACATGTGAGGCTTGTTTATTTGGAAAGATGATTGAGACTCCTTTCATTGGACATAATGAGAGAGATAGTGATCTGCTAGGGCTCATACATACTGATGTATGTTGACCTTTTAGATCAAATGCTAGAGGAGGCTATCAATACTTCATTAACTTCACTAATGACCTCAGTAGGTATGGCAATGTATATCTTATGAAATACAAGTCAGAAACTCTTGAAATGTTCAAGACATTCATGAATGAAGTAGAGAAGCAACTTGGTAAGAGTATTAAAGCACTCCGAGCATATCGAGGTGGAGAATACCTAAGCCAAGAGTTTGAGGACATTCTGAGAGACTGTGATATTGTATCACAATGGACTCCACCTGGAACACCACAACATAATGGTGTGTCAGAAAGAAGGAATCATAATTATTAGATATGGTACGATCAATGATGAGTTCAGATAAATTTCCAATATTGTTCTGGGGATATTCTCTTGAAACCACAATATTTACACTTAACTGTGTACCTTCTAAACCTATTCAAAAGACACCATATGAGATATGGAATGGGAATCATCCCAATTTATTTATGTTAAAGATTTGGGGATGTGAAGCTTGTGTTAGGAAACAATTTCCTAAAAAGCTTGGACCCAAATATGACAAATGCTATTTTTTTGGATACCGCAAGGAAACTTGGGGATATTACTTCTACACACTAACTGACAACAAAGTGTTTATTGCTAGGACTGGTGTATTTCTTGAAAATGAATTGATTTCCAAAGGAATCAGTTAGAGGAATGTAGAGCTCATAGATGTTTGAAAACAATAAGAAAGCAGAGAACCTGAGGAGGTACATAAGGAACATGAAGAGACACAAACTTATGTGGAATCTCAAGTTCCAAATGTAACACAGGAAACTCGTAGGTCTAGTAGGACATGACTTGAGCCTGATAGATTTGGATTTATCGTGACTCAAGATAGTGACGAATTGGGCATAGAACATAAGCCAACTTCCTATCTAGAAGCTACTAAGGGACCAAAATATGAGAAATGGCTTGAAGCCATGAGATTTGAGATGGAATCCATGTACATCAATAAGATATTGACATTGGTAGATCCACCCAAAGGGGTAAAACCCATAGGGTGCAAGTGGGTATTTAAGAAGAAGACTGACATGGATGGAAATGTTCAAACCTATAAAGGTAGATTGGTTATGAAAGGATTCCATCAAATTCAAGGTGTTGATTATGATGTGACCATCTCATATGTTGCCATGGTTAAATCCATCATGATCATTCTTGCCATTGCAGCTTATCATGACTATGAGATTTTGCAGATGGATGTTAAAAGAGAATTCCTTAACGGGAATTTACTCAAGGATGTGTACATCACACAATTTGATGGTTTTATCAATTTGAAGGAAGCCAATAAAGTCTGTAAGCTACAAACGTCAATCTATGGATTGAAGCAAGCATCTCAGAGCTGGAATCTACATTTTAATGAAGTAGTCAAAAAGTTTAGCTTTAGTCAAAATTAAGACGAACCTTGTGTATACAAAAGGTTAGTGGGAGCATAATCATATTTCTCATATTGTATGTGGATGACATACTATTGATGGAAAATGACATCCCTACTCTTTACATAGTAAAAGCTTGGCTGGTGAAGACCTTCTCTATGAAGGATTTAGGTAAAGCATCCTATATATAAGGAATCAAGATCTATAGTGATAGATCTAGAAGGCCTCTAGGCCTAAGCTAGAGCACATACATTGACAAGGTGCTAAAGAGGTTTAGCATAGAGGGTTCTAAGAGAGGTAACTTACCCATGTCCCATGGGGTTAAGATCTCTAAAGCCTAATGTCCTAGTTTATGTGATGAATGGGTGCACGTGAGTAAGATTCCATACACATCAGTAATTGGATCTATCATGTACGTGATGTTATGTACTCGTCCTGATGTGTCGTATGATTTGAGCATGACCAGCCGGTATCAGTCAGATTCAGGTGAATGTCATTGGACAGCCGTAAAGAGCACCCTAAAGTACTTGAGAAGGAGTAAGGATCAATTCTTGATATACTCTAGTGAGGAAGAGCTTGTGGTAAAGGGTTGCACTGATGCTAGCTTCCAAACTGACAAAGATGACTATAGATCATAATCTGGATTTGTGTTTTGCCTGAACAATGGAGCTGTGAGCTGGAAGAGTTCCAAGAAAGAGACGGTTGTGGATTCTACAATAGAGGATGAATACATTGCCACATCTAATGCTGTAAAGGAACCTGTGTGGATCAGGAAGTTCATTTCTGAACTTGGAGTGGTTCCAAGCACTAGTGATACAATTGAGTTGTTTTGCGACAACAACAAAGCAATTGCATAGGCTAAAGAACCAAGATCGCACCAGCTTCCAAATATATTCTACGGTAGTTCCATCTCATATGAGAGATCATATAGTGAGGAGATGTGGAGATTTGTAGAGTACCTACAGAAAGAAATGTGGCTGACCCGCTCACAAAAGCACACTTTCATAATAGAAACATGATGGACATGTTCGATCACGTGGATTGAGATTCATGAGTGATTGGGTATAAGTGCAAGTGGGAGTCTGTTGGTATGTATGCCCATAGAGACTATCATTTGATGATTGTAATGGCATACTATGTAAATGACTATATTGATCATATCAATAAAGGCAAGTTTCCAATCTATATGTTTGTGTTTTATATTTTGAGATGACCACAAAACTTATTGATGTCTACAAAATAATACACTCAATGACATATGTCTTCAGGTTGATGACCTAAATAGTGAGATCATATATATGCTAAGAGTATGTATGCTTATTTTGTCCCTAATCAATTGTTATGGTGGAAATATCCATAGACATCAATAACACATAAGATTAGAATATATGTTGGTTGATGGAAGAATCTCATTAGCCATGATATGGAGATATCAAACCAAATACATAGATACTTGTTAGAGAATAGTGAATCATACAGACCCACCTTGAGAGTGGCACATGGATACCATGATTGGTAGTTAGAGTCACATCTCATAGTGATGGTGGTGATGTGGTTCCTAGACCTGAAGTCACTACACTTATCACATGTTGTTCGGTGTACTTTGACATCATCCATTGTGGTCCTGAGTAAGGATTCCCATAAATATGGTGCTTGGGTGCACTATGATATATGGGGATGACTATGAGTGATGTAGATGGAATTTGTCCTCCCTACGTGTGTTTGATATTCCATCCACTTGATAAGCTAGACTGAGAAATGCATGGACATGATGATGTGAGTCAATATGTGATATTGAGCTTACATATATCTCATACAGTCTGCTCTAGTTCAAGGAACATGGATTGAACATTGAAGAGGATGACGGTTCCATGACTCAAGTTCAATCTGGATATCAGCGACAAAGGAACTATACAATCACTATGACACCAATAATGAATGATAGGTTAAGTTGTTCTCCAACTTCTCCAATTACTTGGGTGGCAATGAAGTCTTGCTAGATACCAATCATTTCTTGTGAAATTATAATATGATTATGGATATCACTACCAACATTATTTGGACCCTACCAGGTCACACACATAGGATGTGTTGGAATAGGAGTATAATTGTGGACTTGATTGGAATTGTTCCAAATCACATTGATTACTAAAATGTTAATGTAATCAATTAGAATAATATTGGAATATGTTAAAATGTTTGAGCCAATTAATTGGAGTGACTGGCTCTAAGTGCAAGTGGGAGTCTGTTGGTATGTGTGCCCATAGAGCCATCCCTAACGATTACATGGAGTTGGATATTAATTAATCAATTAATACAACTAATTGGTTAATTAATTAAGTCCAAAATATTCTAATTAATCCATGAGCATTTTAATTAACACAGTCTTTATGTTTACCGTAGGGTTTAGGAAACCCTACTTCCTTTTGTCTCCTATTTAATGGGGCTTGACAGTCAATGTATTTATGAGAATTTGAGAGAGGCTTTTCAGTTTACGCTCACGTATGTAAACCCTAGCCATCACCTTCCTCAGGAGAGAAAGGAGAGCATTGTGATGCAAGCACATCATTGCACCGAGACTACTCTTTCTTGTCAGTTTAGGAAGAACGACGTGGAGTTCCAGTCCATCCACGAAAACAAAGTAGAGACAGACACTGAGACACCTACATTCGGAGCACGTCAATGCCTATCCATACGCACTATGAGCGGTGTACATCACCACATGAAAGGAGTGCCATTGTATCTTCCTGTGATGCATACAAAGGATGGGAGAGAAGTATCGTCCGTGTATGTAAGGAGCATTGCACACCATTGTGTAGTAGGATGTCACCGGACTTGCTCTGCGACAAGGTATATCATGTGAATACTCTTTCTGAATATGCTATTGTCGACGAGATCTTGTTGGGGGTTGCATCGAAATATATTTTATTTTGTTACTTCCACCGCCCATGTTTCCTCCACAAAACCCAACAATAACTTCTTAAAAATATTGTGCAGATAAAAATGAGGTAGTACCCTAATGGAGTCTACTCAAATAACCACCAAATAATGCTTCATTAACAACTACTATCTAATTAGTTCCCTCTCCTCTCATAAATGCTCATCACAAAATTAGAGCTATGTTGATTTCATGTTGACGTGGATGCACATCCATGCAATCCCCTTTTCTTGTAAGAATACATTTTTGGCATACGAATATGGAAAAGATGATGAATAATATGTTCGTATAGATTATAAATGACTTGTAAACTATTACTATAAGCCCAAGTGAATACATATAAACTATAAGAACATGAACTATCAAAGAGAATATTGAAAAGTTGGCAAGACATAGAGGAGATTCATTACATATTAACGTACAATGTTACTACTCATCCTATCTCATCAAACTCTAATCCTAAGATTAACCCTGGGGGTTTTCCGATGCCATGAGATGCTTATCTTTACCTTCTTCTAGTGCATGATGTTGATATGATAGGTTGTAGGATCTTGTTACTCTCATATGAACATTAAGTAGGTTACACTATTAGGATATAAATGACATGTTTCAACTATAATTAATCTAAAGAGCTCATATTTGCGTGTCTAATGGAAAAATAGTAGGCTATACTTTTCTTTATCTCCATATACATGTTAATGCAATTAAAATTATTCATTTGTATTAGATCTCATTGATTGACATGTGGCCTTAATCTGGCAGGGAGTTTAGGCTATTATTTATCCGCTCAGGACCAACAGATCCTGAGACTAATCAAAACCTACAATAATATGAGCATTTACATGTATTGAGAGATAAAAATAGGTGTAACATACTCCTTTATATTGAATATTGGACAACTAGTTAATTAGATTTTAGGCACACAATAACCACCAAAATTATAATAGTAATAATATTAGTAATGAATTCGAGAAAAACAATGATAAGTTTAGAGATGCAAACTCCATAGCCTGGGAATGAAGGTGTGTGAAATATTGTCTTCAAGACAGATCATGTCACTCATAACACTAGTGTTTCCAGTGTTCTTCTCTAAGATTCAACAACCACAACTTTGGTACAACCGCTCGATGCAAGTGAGCAGACTGTGTCAAACTTGTTATGTGGTCCTTTATTACAAAACAAAATTGGGATGGGTGAAGCATCATTGGCACAAGAACAATAGAAAACTAGAGAATGTGGATTCAGTGGATGAGAGAAGGCTTGAAGGGTGGTAGATGAAATGATGTGTCTACTGGATTTTTCTTTTCTCTCTGTGACTGTAATTGTGGATCTCACAAAGGAGAGAGGATGTCTTCTTAACCGCCTCAAGAACACGTCGTGATAATAGCCAACACACATTGCACACATCACACAATTCGGTCTTTCCCAACATGCTCCTTTTATCATTGCGTTAATGGGTTTCTTTTAAAGACAATGAAGAAGAATAATTGTTTCTGTCAACGAATCCAAATGACACCAACAAAAAAATAAAAGCCCTTTAAAAAAGCAAATATAATTAATTTGTTCCCTAAAATGATAAGTCACACACAACATTAAACTGAATCGGGTCGGGCAGGCCGGGGAGCCACAAATCATGGAATGGCATGGTGTGGCAAGGCGATATGTGCCTGCATGCTTGTGTGTGTGTGTGTGTGTTTTGTTTGAATGGGCCCAAAGCATGTAGTAGCCTAGTTTGTCTAAAATTCCCTTGGCCTTGAGAGGACCAATGATTTGTGGAAAACTCTCCTTTATTAGGACTTTTACTGCTCTAAGTCAAGTCATATGGGAATAAACAAATGGCTCTAAAACTATTTTTTGGAATAGAAATACAACATTCTCGCACATATTCAATAATATCTTGGAAAACCAATAAATAATTTTTTTGTGACGTTACTATATTTTTTTAGTATTGGTAGCTTGTGACTATAATGATTCATTTCCATAAAAAGAGATGTGGTGGACTACATATTGAACTATATTCCTTGATTTGGACCTTAATGAATCATACAGACATAGTGAGGGCATGAGAATGATTTGCTGCCAGTGTGCTAATAAACTTCCTTCACAAGAATCTTATTTCAAGAGCACTTTAGTGAGTATGCCCAACCACGTAAACTTTTGTTGTTGGGTGACACTCATATAGTAGGGATTTTTAAGGGTGTACTATCTAGTATACACCCTACCATTAATGGCCTTGAACACATTAAGGGAAAAACTCTTCCTATACTCAGACAAAATGAAGCATTAATGTCATAAAGAGGGCCAGGAGTCAAGCTCTATGTTTGTGCTTCCACATAACACTACATTTTAGTTGTCCCTTTGAAACAATCCTCATGGGATATTCAATTTTGGAATGGTAGGATTTCCACTGCAATATTTAATCTATGGGAAGAAGACCCATCTCGCTCGACAAACTAAATACTAACTTTCTAGCTGACCCTTTGTAAGTGGATCTACAATATTCAATGTGGATTTCACATACTCAATTGATATGAAATCATGCGTGATGTGATCTCTCGTATCTTCATATCTTAACCTCATAAAGCTCTTTGTCATGTTACCTTTAGACTATTTAGCATTGTCTATGACTGCTCTTTTTATCACATAATAAGAAATAGGGGGACATAGGTTGGAAATTAATGGTAGGTCAAGAAGTAAATTTTGAAGACATTTATCCCGACTACAAGCTATATATAAAACACTAAAAAAAGCCTCCATTGTGGATCTTGCTCTGATAATTTTATTAGAGGATTTCTAAGAAATTGCTCCTCCACCAAGGCAAAACACATACCCATTGATAGACTTGGTTTCATTTGAATCGACAATCTAGTTTGCATTTATATAACCCTTTGTCATTGGTAGGAAACTAGTGTAGTGGAGACTATATTTAGTTGTACCTTTAAGATAATTGAAAACTCCAATCAAAGCCTTCCTATGGTCTATGTGAGGACATATGTATCTACTCATCCTACTTATGATATAAGAAATATCAAGTCTAGTACAATTATCTAGGTACATGAAAGTACTTGATAATATTTATGTTGATCCACAAGAGTATCCTTATGGACCTTAGTATGAAAATTAGGATCATAAGGCGTGTTAATAGGTTTACAATCAAACATCTTATATGTATTTAATATTTGATTAACACAATGAGTTCATTAAGTATAAAACCAGGAGTAGATCTAATCAATTTGATACCAAGTGTTACATCCTCAAGTCCAAAATCATTCATATCAAAATTGTTGGAAAGAAAAGATTTAGTTTCTAACCATTTCAATATTGGATCTAAACAACAAATTATCATTAACATTCAAACACATAATAATACGAGCATTACTAACAATTTTGGAATAGATACAACGATCAAATTCATTTGCAATGAGTCCAAACAGTTAAACAATCTGGTCAAACTTCTCATTCCATTTTTAGGTGCTTGTTTAAGTTCATAAAAGTACTTGATTATCCTACAAACTTTATGTTCTTATTTAGGAGCAAAAAACCCATTTAACGGATCCATATAAAACTATTCTTCAAGATTTCCATTCAAGAAGGAAGTCTTGACATCCATTTGATGGACTTCAATTTATCGATTATAGCATGTGCAACTAGGACGCAAATGGAAGATATTTTTGTTACTAATGCAAATGTATCAATGTAATCAATGTCTACTTGTATGGCCTTAAACTTATCTATGGAACCATCCACCCTCATTTTTTTAAAGACCATTTACATTCAATAGTTTTATAGCCAGGATGAAGCTTAGTAAGAATCCAAGTTTGATCCCTCATAATGGACTCTATTTTATTATCAACAACTTCTTTTCAAAAGCTAGACTTTATGGATTTAATGACATCATCATAGGTACAAGGTCTTCTTCTACTAAGGAGGTGTAGTAGTCGAGACCATAGTTCTTCTCAACTTTAGTCTATGCACTCCTACCTAGGTCATTGGGAGGTTCATCACAAGAATTTTATTTTTCAACTTTATATGAAGTTGGAACAGGAGTAGGTTCTTATTGAGAAGAGGAAAAGGATCTTCATTAGCCTATCTAGGAACCTTTTCCTTTAGGTCCTAGATATGAGAGATCATCTATAGGTCTAACACCAAGAATAGAGTTGACTCTAATATTAGAGATATTTGATTTATCTACAAGGAATCTATTTGCACCAATGTTTTCAACATATGTAATAAAGATTGTATCAATAGTATTAGGTCGTAGTTTCATTTTCTTATTATCATGAGTTGTAACCTTGGTCAAACACCCCACACTTTGATGTATTTCAAACAAGGTTTCTTGTTAAGACAAAGTTCAATGGGTGTATTGTCAACATGTCTAAAAGGTATAAAATTTAGAATGTATTTAGCAGTTTGAAGAGAACCCCCCATAGTCTGTGACCAAGTCCAGACTCTGCTAGCATTAAATTGACCATATCAATCAATGTTTTATTTTCTATCTCAGCTACTCTGTTAGATTTATATGGGGCAATGGTTTTGTGTGTAAGGCCCCAATCCCCATCGATCTTAAAGTTCATTAGAAGTGACTTCACCACCTCTATCAGACTTCACTCTTATAATGTTCTTTCTAATTGTTTCTCCACTTGGATTTTATAGATTTTGAATTTTTCTAAGTGTTCATCTTTAGTTTTTAGCAAGTAAATAAAACAATATTTAGAAAATTCATCTATAAATGTCACAAATTATCTCACACCTTAGTGAGTAAGGTATTGGTTAGATCATAAATTTTGGTATGAACGAATTTAAGTAAAGATGTATAACAATTTACTCATATAAATGGCTTCCTAAGAAGCTTAGCTTGTATTCATATGCTATGGACAAATTCCCTTGTCTATGTCTAAGGGTCATAGAGAAATCCTTACAAGAAGTTGGAAGTTTCTCTATGAGGGTTGATATTTGAACATTTTCATCAAGGTTATGATCCTTAGCCATGAGTTTAGAAACTAAGTTTTGGCATTTTATAACTTGAGCCAAGACAGGGTTATTATCAACCACATTATATGTAAGACATCAACAAAGGTGCAACACTCAATATTAGTATCTTATAAACCACTTCTTACTTACCAAAAAAATGGAATCTTATGTACCAAATTTTGAGTCCAAAATCATTCATAGTTCATGAGTGATTGGAATTTTATGATATGTGTCATAGAGTTCATCGAATAGGGACGAAAGAATCATGTCATGCCATAAATAGTTAGTTTCTTTTGAGAAAGGAGTGGGGACGAAGGGATTTGATTCAGGAGGTTTAGCTAGTTCTTCTCCAACAAGGAGGTTTGAAGGTTGTGATTCAGACACAACGAAAACAGATTATTTTGGTGGTAAGATGGTTGAAACTAGACCTAAAGAGCTAAGTTAGAAATGCATTTTCTATTGCCAATGATGACAATACAAACTAGAAAATCATTCAACGGGAAAAGAATTAACATCATCAAATGGAATCGACAAAGTTAGCGACTAGTTAAGAGATGCAAACTCCAGAGTCTAGGAATGGAAGTTTGTTAAACACTATCTTCCAGATAGATTCTATCGCTCCTAGCACGATCTTTAATGGAGGTCTATCTCCAAGATACAGCCACCTCAAATCTGATATAACAGTTCATTACAATCGAGTTGAGTGTATCAAAATCGTTCAATGGTACTTTATTGCTAAAGAAAATAGGAATGTCGTGAAGTGTCGAAGACACAAGAACAATAGCAAATAGGAGAGTGTGGGTTCAATGGATGAGCAAAAACTTGAAGGTCGGTAAACGAAATGTTGGAATGATCCACTCAGGAAAAAATAGAACGTAACTTTCTCTCTATCTAATGGTTTTTCTTTTTCTCTCTATGTATGCAATTGTGTCTCTCAAATGAGGGAAGACGTCTCCTTATAAGTAGAATTGTCTCGAACTCGTCCTGTGGTAAAAAAACCACAGTTGGTCTTTTCCAACATGTATCTTTAATGTAAAGTTGATATACAACATTTAAGGATAATTAAGTGAAATTTGTTGTTGTCTTTTACGATATCAACTACTCCAAACGACGCAAACAGAAAATCAAAAGCCCATTTCAAAAAGCCCTTTCTTTTTTCTCCATGTATGTAACTGTTCCTCATAATGGAAAGTGGATGTGAACCCTCTTGAACGCACCTCGTAGTAACAACCTGCAGATATTATGTATGGCAGTATTTTCCAACCGTGTGTTTTTGACGTCCTGTTAATGTTAGCTTTTACAGATAATCAAATGGAATAATTGATGTTGTCTTTTACTCAGTGACCGACTTCAGATGACGTAACCAGAAAACTATCAGCCCATTCAAAAAACAAAATATATAAAAAAATCATTCCGTAAAAAGATAAATTACACGCACGAACAGGGCCGGACCGCACCGTGGTGTGGCGTGAGTGGGTGTGTCTTATTTCAATGAGCCCTAATCATATAGCAGTCTAATCAGTCTTAAATTTCTATGTCCTTGAGAGCCCAATGCCTTTGATCGAAGTACTCTTCTTTATTAGGGCTTCTATTGCTCCAAGGCATGTAATATGAGACAAAATTGAGGGTTGTAATATTGATTTTCTGAAACAAGAATACAGCACAATTTAAGTCGGGAGTAGCAAATATACTCTCATATGCTAGAGTTCAGATGAAAGGTGTTCATAGTTCTCCGTCACTGTAAGGAATACATGCTTCCACAATGACGCCTATCGCTATGGTTGGCCAAGAGTTGGCATCACCTTCCAGTACGTCCTTCATCCTAATTGAGACGGTTGATAGTTACTGGTTTATGGTACATGCACACGCATACCTACAGGCTACAGCTGCCCTTCTTCCCCTTTCCATTCCAGCTGTAGCTCCCTATGCTGCTTGTTTTAACGGCGGGATTTAGTAGGTGAGTGTATAATCGTACGCGCCAGCTGCAAATGGTCTAATGAAGTAGCATGCGAGCTTCCTCTTGAATGTCGTGCAGGCAGCATGTCATTCAATTCTAGACGAAGCACGTGGATCGACCTTACGCATGAAAATGGAGGCTTGCAGCTGCTTCAGCCGATGGCTTTAGTTCCTCCTTGCGAATGAAACCTGGAGCTAGTGGCGAGACGACGACGTCAAACGTGGCGGTCATACCTGATGGCTTTAGTTCCTCCTTGCTGCCTGCTGCTGCCGCCACTTCTGTCTTAGCTCTGTTTTTCCTGTCCCTGCATGTGACTCCCTTTGACCCCTTAACACCCTCGTTCCTTCCCTAATAAAATCTTCAAACAATTGTATCCGTGGTTCGCCACACCCCGAATCCAAATCGACGATGGACGAGGCGTGTTCATATATGAACGCTCCAAAATGTCGGCGTTTCTGCATTCTGTCATCACCGATATAATAATCTCTAGCACCCGCCACACCAAACACGTAGATGCGCCATTTTGTTTGGTTTGGCCATTTAGTTGCGTTCCTCAAATCTTAGCTTAAGATTCCTCCACGCCACACCCAAATTACTTACGAATACCGTTTATGACTTTACACATTGAGCTAGGTCTACTGTTTGCCCATGTTCCATTGCTGGATCTAATATGACCCAGTTGATTAGACATAAAATCCCATGACAGGTTGTTTTTTTTAGTACCCCTGTATTACATACGCATCGGTTTGGGTAGTTTCTATAACCCTCAAAGGTCAGCACAAAAATGCTTTTAAAATGGTGGTGGATCTCAGGATATGCATTAGGAACAAGTCAGAGTAAAAGGATGTGATTGCGAAACATATACAGTATTACGAGGGTACTAATTGAACGGCATGGTTTTCTTCTCCATGGGAGGGTACTAATTGAACCGCATGGTTTCTTCTCCATGGTCTTAGTTTGGATAGTACGGCGCCCCTACATATGTCTTGATACAAAAAATATAAGAATTTTAAGCACCAACAACTTTTCTTCTAATTTGAAACGTGTCCAAATCTGGTGTACCAGACTTGCTATTTCGGTCATGTCCCAAAAAATTCTTACTCATCATTTATCCAAAAATTCACCCGTAAAAAGAATTAATAAGGTGTGCGTACGACTCAGATTAATAGGGATAATTTCGGAACAACAGATTTGAAATCCCACATACAATGTTTAAATTGACATTAGGAAACAATATCTCTTTCAATCAAAACTAGCAACAAAAATAGGTAGGTGAAACAAGAGCTGTGGCAATACTTGTGACGGAATATAAATGTTGGCCTGTGTTTTCTTTTGAAGTCTTAGATAACAAGCGTTAGCTTTATAGAACTGCAATATTCGTTGTATGACTCAATATCAAGAAGCAAGATCACTGCGTAACTAGAACAAAGAAACGTAGATTAGGTTGACGGAAGGAAGAGGTGGGTAAGCAAACTAGTACATATACCAGTCATAGCGTCTGTCAAATTAGACCTACAACGTTACTATTGTACATATACCTACATGAGAGACACTACAACTAAATACATTCTGCATTGGTTTCTAGTATAAGCTAAAATCGACAACAAACAACCAATGTCAATTGCTAAGAAAATAGAAATTGACGACACAGAACGATAATAACAACAATTATAAGATTGTTCAGTAGGTAAATTAAGACAATAAATAAGGCAGCGGAAATAAAATTTTTAATGCTCGATTTCCAAACTAGCAGATCGCGTCAACAACAATATATCTAGAAAAGAGGGTTGCAAGAGATATACCTAGTCCTGGAACAAGTCCAACGACAACTCCTGCAATAATGCACTTCTTCCCCAAGAAGCACTCGGATAACTAGCGGAGGTTGCCTCCTGGTATTACACCACAGACGATAGTGGTTGATTTTCTCCTAGTGGCTGACAACTGTAACATCCAGGACCACTGACCAAGGCTCTAGTAGAGTTTCAAGAATAACGACTGACCCCACAGACCACCACCAGCCTTAACTACACGCTTTGTCCTCACTCACACGCAAGTTAGGATAAACTTCCTGACTGATCACCCATCCTAGTGCTACTCTGGGCTAAGCACGCTTAACCACAAAGTTCTTTAGTGATGGACTCTCTAAAAAGGAGGTGCACCTTGGTGATATGTGTAGTCCAATCATTCTTTTTAAGATCATTTTATTTGAGGCATCAAATCTTGAAGTATTACAATCTCCCCCACTCAAACTCTTGATGTCCTCATTAGGGATCGACTGTATACCTCATAATATTTCTCTATTTCAGTACAGACCCAACATGGCCATGTCCATCCAGCTTCCGTTCGCGGCTACCAGCGCAAGGGTGGCTCCTTCACCACGGATAAACCTTTCCAATATGTCTGGATTACACAGCTCAAAGACTGGCATGCACAGGCCCATGTGGGCCTCACCTATTGGAGGAATTATTGCTCTAATACCATTTATAACGACTTCATTTTTCGGTAACCCCCAATTAAGTAAGGCCTTAGAGTTGAGACCCATTACCTAATTTTTTTTAAGATCCAAATTTTACCAAACAATATAATATGTTGATATTTTCATAAGGTTAGCTAGTTCAAGAACCACCACGGTCGGCATAAAATATTTTTGGTGGTGGTGGTTATCATGATATCCAATGGGAACAAGCTAGTCACAATAAACATAGATGATTACAGAACATATGCAATAGTATGAGGTGTTGATTGAAACCCATGGTTCTCTTCTCCATGGTATTGTTTGTAGCATGGTGGACCTTATATAAGTTAAATATAAAAATATATTAAGAATTTTAAGCAGCAAGATTTCTACTAATTTAAATGAATAATGTATAAATCAACAATAAATATCTCTTTACAACAAAGATGAGGAATTGGTAAAAAACGTGGCAACACGTGTAACACATTATAAGGGTGTTGTACTCGACCACAAAAATTCAATGAATCCACAGTCGTGGGAAAAATAAAAAAAGTATGGAGAAAATGATAAATCAATAAAGTTTGGAGTTGCCACCCAATTTTATACGTAAAATAACAAAAAAATGAAGATAAGCGTTTAAATGAGCGAGAGAACACATAAAACCCAATTTTAACTGCACCCTAAAGGCTGATAAGAAAGGTATGCATGATTCATAGTTTAGAGTCGACGATCTTGTTACAAGTGGGGAAAGATTAGAATCCCAATCTTGTCTGTAATGGTACTGCAACCTTTTTAATCATCTCAGATAAAAACGGTGTTGATCGAGGTTGTTACTAGTGAAAACAAAAGTAAAAATGATAAAAAAAACATGATTTTTAAGTTGGTGGACCTTTGGGGATGGAGATGATCGTGTTTTTCTCATCATATCCCTAATGGTCTATTTTTTAGGTGTGGTGTGGTCCCAATTGCCTCTGGACCTCCCACTATAGAGATCCATCATGTGATGACCATCTCGCGAAAACAAGATTAACTAATGCGGAAGCGTTCATTAAGCAGCGGATTACCAAAAATCATTAAAAATTAAAACCTTTTTATCAAAAGATACATCAAGTAAAAACTTTCTCACATAGAACAAAAGTAACACAATTACATTCTTGTTCACAGGTACATATTCTGTATCATCTCCTTTAGAGAATTACAAGCATTAATTGTCCTGTCAAGCTAAACACAGACAGTTCAAAATCTCGAGGCATTGAGCCAAAATCTCAAAATCATTAACTACTACTCCGAGGACCTGAGAGTACAGAGACGACACATAGGACTACTATCTATATGACTTGACAGACAATATCTCCACCTGAAATCTCACTGTTGTCTCTGCTGTTGTTGTTGCTATCCTTCACCTACTGAAGGTTTTCTGTCTTCTCGTCCGCATCCACCTAAAAATGTGGTTCCCACGGGGGTGAGACAATTTTAAAAATTGCCCCAGCGAGAGATATAACTCTGTGCCAGTAACATTATTATTGCAACTTAAGAAGATAAATATGAACAGAGGAATCATATTTATTTGACAGCAGATATTTTAATGTATAACAGATTAGAACATTATTCTATATCAGAAGTAGTGCAACTATAACTTGATAGGATCAACATGTCACTTGTTCTTTATTGAATATAAAGAACATGTATAACATCTATACAAACTATAGAATCATTACCACTGCATTAACTTTCTTCAGGCTTAGATCATATATCTAAAGCCTAGCATTATCATTGTGGAGTCATGGCCCGTAGCCATACTCTTATCACAAATGTTGGGATCTTAATCCCTCATTTCAACACTGGGAATTCTCCTCCTTTCACAATTTCAATACCATAACCATGAAATCATGGGTATTCAAACCCTTAGCTCATCACCTGAGCATTGTTACTTCTTTCTTAGGTAACTACACCTTTAGGTCATCTGACCAAGGTAAGTATGATGCTTGCTACACAAGCATCCATCATGGCACTTGAGGCCCATTAACTCTCTTGCCACCTCTTACCAGGCACAAGGTATATTATGGCACACAAGGCTCAATAAACAAATTTAAATTAATAACACATCATAGCTCATACCTGGCTATGCCCATCATCTCATGATATTTGCATGGTTAGCACATATGATAGCAGCACATCAATTATCTATCAACACCATGCAAAAACAATATATTAATAATTCAAGTGTATTATCCTTAATCCTTTACCAGGATTTCGATTTCCATCACACATAGCTCATCAGAACACTGTACATCTTGTCACCTTTCACTAGGCAACAACTTTATTCACATGGCTCACAAAACCATTCACATCTTGTCACCTCTCACTAGGCAACACCTTATTTCACATGGCTCACAAGGCCATTCACATCTTGTCACCTCTCACTAGGCAACAACTTTATTCACATGGCTCACAAGGCCATTCACATCTTGTCACCTCTCACTAGGCCACAACTTTATTCACATGGCTCACAAGGCCATTAAGCATTATACTTGTTATACAAGTATTTAACATGCCTTTCAAGGCTTATGTAATAAGAGAAATACAACCTTCCCATCATTAGGGTTAGGATTTTCCTTTCTTATCGATTAGGTTTCTCTCACATATCATTACCCTTTTAGGTTTTCAAGATCATATTATCAATGATCAAACCCTAATTCATTGCTCCCCACATCTAGGAGCCAACATTTATACCATAAGTATTCAATCATACTTATTTATTCTCATCATTTATCATTAAATGATTATCATCACAAGGTATGAGTTTCTCTCTCATCCTTATGTTGGGAATTAACAAAACGACCATGTTAGGTCACTTTCAATTCAGCTCTAAGTCAAGCATAGAGCACCACAGCCGTGTAACCAAGAACGGCCGTGCAAAGAGAAGCCACCACGACCGTGCTACCTTGCACGGTCGTGCAAAGGGAAGATACCACGGCCGTGCTACCTTACACGGTCGTGCTACAGGAGTTTACCTCAAGAATCATATTTAAGTATGAATTCTATTCTTTCATTTAGGAATTAGGGTTTCACATACCATCTCCCTTCCTTAGAATAGAGATTGCATATAGCATCACCCTTCATTAGGGTTTCATATCACATTGCCCATAATTAGGGTTTACTATTCATTCCCAATTAGGTTTTCTCATAAAATCACCCTCAATTAGGGTTTCACATGGATACACCCTCAGTTAGGGTTTCACATGGATACACCCTCAACTAGGGTTTACTATTCATCCTAATTAGTGATTTCACATGTAGACAACCTCTTATTAGGGTTATACATGGAATCAACCTCAATTAGGGTTTTCATCATGTATTGGATCCATGCATTTGTTATGCATTCTTAATTAGTACCATTAAGGTATCTCTCACCTAATTACATTAGGTTTCCAAAAAGGTTTGATCAATTGGACCTTCAATAACATGAGGTATCCAATTGAATTAGGGTTTCCAATGTTGATTCCTTCAATCATTGAATTCATGGAACCAATCATCAATTGGACCTATATTCATACTTCAATTGAGTTTCATAAGTCAACCTTCAACTAATTTGACCCTCAATTGACCCTCAATTGATCATCAATTAGGGTTTGATTCAATTGAATTAGGGTTTGGAATCGATGATTCAACAACACTAATCAATGTAAGACTAGTTGCTTTGAAACCATTGAACCATCATCCAAATTGGGTATGACCTGAACCCAAACGGTCTTGAGGTCGTTTGGATGACCTCCAAACGGTCTTGAGACCGTTTGCCCATCATATCACTCAAATCTAAGCAATCCAATTGGGGTTTGGTTCATTGGATTGATCACCAAATCAACATTGCATTGTATATCAGCTTAGTACCTTTAGACCTTCAAACACCTAACCATACTCAACCCTAGAGCTCCAAACGGTATTGGGTGACCACCAAACGGTCTTGAGACCGTTTGGAGGAGCTCCAAACGGTCTTGAGACCGTTTGGCTCATCCAACCTTTGGACTTTAGTGAAAAATCATCATGGATTGGTCTATCTAGTTGATCAACAAATCAGCATTGAGTTGCAGTATGATTTGGTACCTTTGGACCTTCAATTGGTCAACTATACTTGACCCCAGACCTCCAAAAGGTCTTGAGGTGATCCCCAAACGGTCTTGAACCCGTTTGGATGATCCCCAAACGGTCTTGAACCCGTTTGGGCTAATCAACCCAAAATCTCAACTTAACTCATTGGAATTTCAGCACTGTTTTCAATTAGGGTTTGCCTAATTGAATAGCCTTCAACTCACGATTCCTTGGGAGTTAACCCCTAAATTTTGGAGAGTCATTAACCAACATAATTATGAACAGGAATCCCAAACGGTCAACGGTTGGTCAACTCACTCAAACGGTCTTGAACCCGTTTTCCCAAGCAGGTCAAGTTAATCAGGTTGAAAATCGGCACTTAATCCAATTAGGTTTTCCTAATTGATTAGACTTAAACCTATGATTCCTTTTGAGTTAACCCCTAAAATTTAGAGGGTCATTAACCAACATCATTATGAACAGGAATCCTAAACGTTAAACGCTTTTTCAACCATCTCAAACGGTCTTGAACCCGTTTTCCCAAGCAGGTCAAGTTAATCAGGTTGAAAATCAGCACTTAATTCAATTCGATTTTTCTAATTGATTGGCCTTCAACCTATGATTCCTTTGGAGTTAACCCCTAAAATTTGGAGGGTCATTAGCCTACATAATTGGTAACGAGATTCCCAAACGGTCAACGCTTGGTCAACTCCTTAAAACGGGTTTGAACCCGTTTTCCACCAAACGGTTTGCAACCCGTTTGGTCACCAAACGGTTTTGGTGAAACCGTTTGGTCCCAACTTTTGAGATCGTTTGCTCCCAAGATATTTGGTGAGGTGCTTGCTTATGATGATGTCATAATCATCTTCCTTCGTGCACCCAAGAACAGCAACCGTTCTTGATGGAATTTGCAGCAAAGAAACAAAAGTGTATAAAATTGAAGAAATCAATCAACAAAGCATAGAAGATTGATACAATAGCAATGTTTGAGGGTTTAAGTTATAAAACCCGCCTCCAATTGAGCTCCAAAGCTCCAAGATCACGCCATAAATGGTGTATGAAGCTCTAGAAACTCCCCCTAGGCTCGTCCTCCAGCTTTTTATTGCAAAAGTTGGCTAGGGTTGAAGAGGAGATCGAAATAAGAAGGAATCCATAATTTATTTTTGATTTCCACCATGAAATCATGAAGAACGAGGGTCAAGAAGCTTACCAACAGGTTGGGACTCGTCCTCCTGTTGATCCTAAGTCCCCTTGAGCTCATCCAAAGCAAAGGAAGAAGAAAGGGCCGAAAAAGCCTTTCAATTCATTTGGAAAAGGCACTTTTATAAGGAAATTGATGAGAGAGAAAATGTCTTATAAAATCCAATTAATCCAAATATTATGGCCGCCTCTTCCCCCTCAATTCCATGGATACTAGGCACCTTCCTTTTCCTTTTATTCCCCTTCATTATCCTCAATTTAAAGAAAAGCAAATTAAGCACCTTAATGCTTATTATATTAATATCCCATATGTGAGTGGAAATTACTTTTCTTTATAATAAGGTGAGTGGAATTTCACCTACTTAAGATATTTTCGTTCCTTATCTTAGCAAAGGAACGTCAATCCTTATTCAAAATCAACCCAAAACATTTTGGTTGAAAGCCCTTCAATTATTTTTATTCATTTTTGCCCTAAATCGAATTAGGGTTTCAATTAGGCATTATTCTTGATTATTTTAATGTCAAGATTCTCTCTCCTCCAACTTAGTTCAAATGAGGAGTCCCTCTCATTTTCTTTGCTATAAATGATGCCAAGAAACATTAAGGACCTTATTGAAGTGGTAATTTGCATATTGAACCCTAGATTTTGGGTAAATTGCACTTTACTCCAAAACTAGGTTTTAATGCACAACATTGTCCAACAAGCTCTATCTTGGTGTCCAGGCTTGTAGAAACCATACTACTACATCATATTCATCCTTATGATGTCTCAACATCAGAGGAACATCTTATCATGTGCAATTTGCAAGTTAACCCCTCAACTTGGGTAATTTGCACTTTAGTCCAAAACAAACAAAACATTGATTTCAACAATGTTCAAAAAGGACTAGAATTGCAACATAGGTTCCTCTTGAGGCCTAATTACTTTTCACAAGATGATATTAAACATTTAATCACCTTTCTTAATCAAAACACCTAGGGTTAGAGTATAACCCAGGTCAGGGATGTTACACATCATTGGTGGTTAGGTTCGATGATTAGGAAGAGAGAGAGAGAGAGGTGAGAGATATAGATTTGGTAGAGCAAGATTAGATCTTTAAGAAAGAGTGTGAAGATATAAACATATATGAACAAATTAGAGCAAGAAATAATTACTAATATGGATACAATAGAAAAATCAATAGTTATTATTGTGTAGACTATCATCATTAGAAGAGTAGTTGGTGTCACAAAAAGGATCCTCTGATCACATGTAGAAAATAGAAGGGGGAGGTAGTCATTTCTCTAGCTTCTAGAGAGATGAGAGGGGCCTGGAATATGTTACATATGTGGATCTATTTATAGGTAGATATCAAGGTTCAGGATTTCCAAGTGCAAGATTTTGGAGAGGCAGTGGATAACATCGTTGCATGTGAGGCGTGGCCCATGGATTGAAACAATCTGCCACATGTCTCCGATAGATTGCTTTGATCTGCTCGGTGGGCTAGACATGATAAAGTTGATTTTCCCAATTTATGGATATTCAAGAACATTATAGAGAAAATCATTGAAAACTTGTATGGAAAGATAAGTCAGAGTTATGTCCCAATATTTTACAGAAACGCAATCACAAACAAATATTTTTATTTTTCAAAAAAATCAATTGAGAAATTTATGAAGAATAGCCTATTTAAGGAAGAATGAAAGGACAATTGCACACATAAAGATAAGTCAGAGTTATCTCTCAAAATTTCAAGGAAAGACGTTTGGAAAGGAAATATTTAATTCTAGACAATTCAACTAGGCAATTTGTGAAAATAACCTATTTAAGGAAGAATTAAAAAATAGTTGTAGTTTTAGTCTAAAAGAATATTTCCTTGTAGAGTGTCCCGAACTGGCTTAATGTGGGTGAAAATGGATGCATCAAATAGGAAGAAAATGTGGGAAAATATGGAAACATGTGAAAAGGGGTAAAATGTGAGAAAGGGGATGAGCTCCGCCATTAGCCAGAAAATTAACATTTTATGCATGGTTTTCTTCTGAGTGAAAAAAAATGGGGTGTCAGTAGTTTTCCCTCTCAAGGTAAGGTTCAAGATAAGAGTGAGAACTACAGGCTTGAGCTAAGTCTGATGCCCATTTTTAGTCATGAAAGTCCAAACAGGTTGGACTCGTTAAAGATGTTATAAGAAAACTTGTGGAGGATGGAAAGCGTGTGTGATGTCTCTTCCTTCTAAAGTAGAACTTATTGAGAAAAAGATTGGAAATAATGACTTCTATAGAGTAATGGTATCCTTCGACTTAGTCTAAATCTGACTGATCATTCATTCCCCTAAAGTTTTGATGAGTGTCTTCCATCATAGCTTCAGTTCTTAAACTAGTACATGTCTGATTCTCCCACTAACTCATGCCTTAGTGAGAAGAGGTGGATGTGAAAAAGTAGATGTGATATGTGGTTTGTCAGAGACATTAATAGCAGGAGTTTGTAACCATTTAGAATTTTAGCAACTACTCTACTATAGAAAGATATTGAAAAGTAGTCATTTTTATCTTGTCTTTCTATGCATTTAAGTTTCAGTTTTTTCTTCATTTTTTTAGATTAATGAACCAGATTTGGGTTAGGACCAAGACCCTAAAGAGGTAGAATCGAGTGAGTTTGTCTATGAGGAAATAGGGTTTTGATTGCTCGATATTTAACATTTGGGTGTCAGACAAATTCAGAGATAAGGTGACCTTTGTGGCTAGTGACTGTGATGGTTGATTTCCTACTCCCTAGAGCATGTGTGATCTCATATGATGAAGTTCTTAGGAGGAGTATTAAAACAAGTTGAGAGAGGGCACCAGGTGATCCTACAACATTCAAGGTAGCCTCCTCGATGTATTCCTCCACATGTCCATCATTTGTTCCCTATATTGTCGATGAATGATTATCCTCGACTCTCTAGTTCTCACTTGGTTTGATTCAGCTTCGTTTGAACTTTATTTCTATTGAGAAAGGTTCATCAGATATGACAATTGTAGCATATGTGATCATCTGAAAGCTCCTACTAGATGTAGGGATTGGAAATTTTGATATATGTTTAGGACATGATTGGTGTAATCTTAGGTCATGATCTTGGATCTTGAAAGATTTGGAATTCTGAGCACATGAATGATTTAGTTTTAGTTCATGATCTTGGACCATAGATATATTTGGAGATGTAGGCATGATTAGTTCAGTTTTAGGTGATGATCTAAGATCATATATCGGAGTATCAAACATATATATATATTTAAAGTGTTTCCAATTTTCAAAATTGCTCAAGATAGATAAAGTTGATGATTAGACAAATTTCCAGGTCAAAGATGGCCTTTATGACCATTCATTGTATCTATCAGTTGTCTATTTCTTAGCATCATCTAGCTATTCAAAGATTTCTAGGTTGCTTGTTAGGATCTTTGAAACCATTGCCTTGGCTTCTCTAGAGGAGTGCTCAAGATGGATATAGTTGATCACTAGACAAGTTTCTAGATCTAAGGTGACCTTTATGACCATTGATTTTATTTGTAAGTTGTTTAATGCTTAGAGAATCATATAGCCATTTTAAGAGTTCTAGGTTGCTTGTTAGGATCTTTGAAAGCATGCCTTGTTTTCTCTACAAGAATGCTCAAGATAGATATATTTGGGACCAATTGGGTTTTCAAATTTAAGGTGACCTTCACAGCCAGTGATTGTATTTCTCATTTGTCTAATCCTTAGAGTGTCTTCCTGTATCGGTAAGATTGATAAGATTGATAACATTGATATGATGGATGAGATTGATCATATGAGGCTCTAGAAAAATTTCCCAATTTAATTTGGCCTTCATGACCGGTGATTGTATCGATCAATTGTCTATGTTCAAGGTGCTCAAGTTTGATAAAGTTAGGAACCAGACAACTTTGAGATTTAAGGTGGCCTTTATGACTAGTGACTATATCTAAGAATTGTCTACTCCCTAGATCATCTCTTGAATACAAGATGGTCTTGTGTGACAAGAGTGGGATCTACCTACTATATGTAGGGCTTTGATTGAGGTGCCTATCTATTGATACAACTTTTGCAACGAGTAACTACTCATATGTAGGGTTCTATCGAGCGTGCCTACTTGATGTAGGGCTTGCGAGTTGTGCCTACTTGAATGTAGGGCTTGAGTTCCAGGACACATTTATTCATGATAAGGATTATTAGATTTTCAAAGTAGGTCGATGTATGCCTGTGTAGAATTGGGACTTAGTGTACCGATATGAGAGATGTCAACCTGAATGTAGGGATTGAATTGGGAAGAATGCCTATTAGGGATAGGGCTTGAATACGAGAGTAATGACCCAAACTTTTATCTATCTTCGTGTATGTGCTATGCACTTGTCCTTGCCCTTTTCTGCACTATAACCATCAATTTCATGAATGAATGAGCCTTGATGCTTGGTTGAATCATCTCATGTGCACGCATCTTGTGTTGACAGTCACTTTTATTTTAAACATATGTTTCAACTTCTTAACTTATCACCATCTTGCAAATTAATTTGAACAAATTCATGTCCTCAAACATAATCTCCAATGTATCTCATGTTGTAAAGCTCTCTCCCGCGATTCCAATGCATCTTGTTTTTCCTAGATCAGAGCTAAGATGAATGAGATATAGTCTTTTGAAAACACCTTGATTTACCCTTGTTTAATCCACTTTAATCATTTTTAGCCCCAAGTGGGCCTAGAGTTGGGCATGCATGACCCACTTACTCCTCTTTATTTTCCTTGCCAATCTAGGTCCCCAGTGCTCGACCAATCAGAAGGCACTATTTTGGGGAGCTTAGTTTTCGGCCCTTGGATCATCAAGACCCAGATCTGGAGCTCCGCCCGACGGTCCCACGATCTCCTCTACCTCCGTATGCCTTTTCCAGCGGCAATGGTGCTAGAGGGACCAAATCCCCTAGGATCCTCCAATAACCCCTTCTCTTGATCCTTTTGTTGAATTGGAACCCATTTCACATCCGCCCAGTGTCCCCCTCTCTTTTCCCTATCTTTCCCTCACTTTTGGTGAGCCCTAGGACTTCCTATTCTCCTCCCCTCTCCTTTCCAATTCAAGGGCGTTTTTATGGGGAGCCATTTTAGGCGTCTTCTCGACAACCTCACTTGGGTTGTTTCAAGACCCATCTGCTTCGTTGAGGCATGGCAAGCATGGGCGGTTCTGTTCACGACCCATCCACGGTCTCAGTGCCCTCCCCCACCATCTTTGGCGGCCAACGCTGCCTTGGGAAAGCAACAGGTCGCGGACGGTGTGTGTTGTGAGAGAGACAAAACCGTGGTCATCCCTCCACGATCCTGAGGCCATGAGGCATAGCTGTGTTGTCTCTCTCTCTTTCCCCCTCTCATCTCTCTCTCTCTCTGTCTCTCTCTACCATGTGGGAGCACCTCCCCCACCAATTGATGTGTGCCAATTGGCCAAGGGCCCCACTGACCCGCGACACCTGGACGCTTGCTGCCTCGTGTCGATGCCAGCAAGTAACACCCAATGCTCGTGCACACGCGACACCAACCACCTTCAACCAATCACAGACACTGGTACTGTGTGTCAGCGACCCGAGTTGATGAACAAGCATGAGTCACTGCTCTGCATTAACCGCTTGGGCCCAGGAGAGGGATTCCATGTGGCACTCTATCCCAATTCCGGCATGCTGAAGGTAAATCCTCCCAAAAACCTTAATTTAGGGTATGATCTCATGTGCATATGTATTTTTATCTACCTCATCTTTTAATCAAATTATAAAGTATTATATACCATTTAGATTAGAAAAACATCACCTATCTAATGACACTAATATCTATTGCTAAATTTGTATGTTTTGTCTCGTATTTTGTAAAAAATGGTTCCTTTGTGATCTTATGCTTGTTAATCAATCTCACTCATGCACCAATGTATCTTTTATGATGTCTAGTCTTCCAAATTCCCTAAATCAGTAAATCTAGTTCACTCTCTTTATGATTAAGGTATTCGACCCTTTTTAAATGAATCGTAATATTTACCTTGTCCTAAATGTTCATTCTTGACCAAAATGGTGACTCTTTTATGCGACTTTTTCATATATGAGGTTTTAACCTAGCTTATCATCCTACCATGATTGAACATCAAAATCAGTAAACCTTATGTCCCTTTGTGCCATGTTTGACTAATACCTCATGCCTTTTGGTCTTGTTTTACTCATATGACGTAAGACCTACCTTTATACACTTGTATGCCCTAAATTGAGATGTTCTATTTTTATGGATATGGAACCTATATGCTTATGCTAAATTGAATCTTTAATATTATAATCTTTATGTGAACCTTTATATCAGACCCCCATTATGATTTGTGATCCTAATCACCATGAAACACACTCATATGTTCTTTTTCATATGACCTGCATATGACACCTACCATGCTTTAAAAGTACATGTTATCCTTTAGATCTCTAATCTTGTGAGAGTGATGCTCTAAATGTTATACATGATACTTTAATGACTCCAAATTAGTAGAACTATCTTGATATAACACTACATCCTAACCTAATCTATGTAATGCTTCTATGACTTGAATTTATGACCCTATTGTATGGTTTTGACTTAATATGATGAGAAGTATCTTACATGATTGAACCTTGAGGTGTATCAGAATTTCATGATTTCCTAACTCCAAATCAGGGATAATATGACCTTTGTATCAAATCTAATGTGGATGGCTCTCTTCGATACAGAACTTAATGTGGATCCCTAGACTGTGTTGAATGACGACATGCATGTTTGGAATTTCAAAGACTTCATTTGATCTATATGAAACCTAGGCCTAAGGGAACATCCACCTGACATGTCACATGTTTTAACATCAATGCCCTTTTGGTCTAAGTCCCCATGTTATGTCTTTTACATCTTAGGTTAACCTTGGCTTGGGCCCTCTCTAAATATCGTACTCGTGGATCATAATTTGAACTTTACTCACAATGTACGCTTAATCTCTTGTCCCTACTATGTTATTGGCTTGTTTGTATTTATGCTCATATGAATGATTGGATAGATATAAACTTTTTTTAGCCTAGTTTCCCTATGTATACTACTTTCATGTTGATTATATTATGTTGGCTAACCTTGAACATAATTTAGAGAAATCCATTATATACCCTGGTGCACTTGCCTGAAGTTTTGGGGTAAGGACACCAGATCAGGTGTCTTACTTGATAAGGCAGACCATTACCATACTAGTATTACCTCTTGGTGATGACCTTGATACCCCTTAAGGATAGGGTAGCTAATGTTGAGCACCCTTACAGACTCTTCCATGAGAAGTTAGTCTAGAAGGCCTACAGTTGATATAATGGATAAAGAAATCTAAAACATGCTTTGTATAAATGAAAGTCACTAAGTGTTATCTCCTTGTTTCTAGTTCTTACTTATTATGAAGTTTCTAGCCAAGCAACTTTTATATTACTCTTAAACTGTGGTTACATGTTTTTCATAGCGTACTTAATGATTTAGCATTAATATATATTTTTTATTGAATCTGTAGTTTCCAAATAAAGATCCACTGCACTCAAGACTCTAAGATAAAAAATGAAACACAAAGGGGTATGTCTAAATATAGAAATGGGTACATGTTTTTCTATTCCCTTTTAGTATCTTGTCATATCTTGTTGTTACTACTTTTACATATATACTTCCTATGTGAAATATGTTATGAGGTCCATTCTAGGGATGGACATCCTGGTCCACTCACCTTTAGCTGTGTAGGCATTAGGAGTATGGACTTAGGGTAACAAACATTTCTATGACAATGGGTTGGTAAATTTTAAATTCCTAATCTATGACTCAAAATAGGTTGTCACAAAAAGATAGGAAAGGATCTTATTAAAGACAAGGCTTGTGGTCTACTTTAAGGTCTTTCCCTAAGACCCAAAATAATTTTGGAAGTTAAATGATTTGTCCAATTTTAGGTCATGGTATAGGACCCAAAAGTGATTTAGAAGTTATGTGATTGGTCCAGTTTTAGGTCATGGTACAATACCCAAAAGAGATTTAGAAGTTTAGTTTGCAATTGGTCCAGTTTTAGGTCATAGTGAGAACCCAAAAGAGATTGGAAGATAGAGGATTAAAGTGCCCCTTCCCTATCATTAGTAGATAAACCTCATTCATGGGTTGTAGATATGTCATGGAATACATGTATGGTTTTTAGTATCTCAGGAAATGATGAGCCTTGTCAGACTCTTTCTCTGAAGATATACACAAGTGTTGTTGGAGAGATATTTGAGTCAGACTTTGTCTTTGTATTAAATAGCTCATCCTACTTTTATTGTCTGCAAGCTTCTGCCAACGGTTCCTTGATGGACTTTGCTAGTACAGGTATATCATGATTGTTGGAGGCCTTCTTGATGTTGAAATGATCTATAATGTTGACATAGAGTTTGCCATTATCATATGATATTTCCCTTCTTCATCTGTCTTTGTTAAGGAAAAGGGTTATCATGATTTGAATTATGGTGGTAGTTTTTTGCACCATTGTTTTGTTTCAAAGGTTTTGAATATTTCTTTTGACATTAATGTGATCATGATAGTTGGTAAGATTTTTTTTTTGAAGTTTATTCTTAAGTCAAATTTTTATTCAGCAAACCATGGTTTGTGGCGTCTTAGGTTGTTATTCACCATGGAAGATGTCAAGATATGAACCTTGAAGGGTTTTTGTTGTTTGTTTTTGTAAGGCCCCTGATTTAGCTTAGTGCTTGAGTATGCTTGCTTTGCTTAATAATATGTGTAGAACCTTAATCTATACTTTGTGATGCTTATCTTATATGTGGCAATTTTATGTTTCCAGTTTGGTCCTGCTCTGATGATGTTTGAGCTTTATATGCTTGTTTTGGACCAAGTTGCAATTTACCTAAGTTGAGGGGTTATCTTGCAATTTGTCACATGTTGAGTGTGCCCTTAGTTCTTTAGAATCATTAGAGAGAGAATTATTCTATGAGGTACCTTGTTGGACCTTGGTTGATGAGGTGGCATCATGTGGTGATGCTAGAGTTTCTAGGGTTTGCTTGGTGTTGACCTTGATGTGTCTTGTTGAGTGTCTCAACCTTTTGGTGTGTTTTTGGTGTGTCTCGATCGAGACACCTTTCTTGGGTGTTGTTGTATCAACCTTGATGGTCTTGAGGTGCTTTTAGGTTGAGACAGTTGTCTTTTGTGGTGTGTCTCGTCCAGGCTTGTTTGGTCGAGACAAAGTGTCTTGAGGTTTGTCTCGACCCCTAGGGTGGTGGTGACCCAAGTGGTTGAGACCCCACCTAGGTTTTATCACCATAGGTTTCATGCATGCATATAGTTGTTGCATGCTTGTTTCTTTTGTGGACAAGTGTCCCTTGGGTGGTCCCTTGTATTGACACCTCACCCCTACCTTGCTTCCCTCCTTTCAGTATAAAACCTCTCTCTTCTTCATGCAAGTATCTTTTTCGGCCCTCTTTCTTCTCCCTTCTCTTGTGTTCATCCTTTGAGATTTGAGGAGCAAGAAGGAGTGATATTTGGTTCTTTGGAGGACGGCCAACCTTGCATGTGGTGCTTTGGAGCTTGATCACCTTCATTGTGGTGATTCTGGGTGGTTTCTCTTCTCGGTAAGTGGTTCTTTCCCCTTGATCAAGTTTTTTCTTTGCAACCCTACCTTTCTTGTTCCCCTTTCTCAGACATATATTGTGACTATCCATGGTGGTCATTTTGAGAGAGAACTCCTCATCATAAAGGGTCAGAGGCCATGTTTTGATAAGGTGGTATTCAAGTGTGAGGAAGTTTTTTCTCTCTTCTCCCTTCTTTCTTCTTGGTTCGGCCTAGGGTTCCTTACCCTCTTTTCTTGAGGTATCTTTGAACTTGGTGTCTTATTCTTCTTGAGGTGCTCTTTTGATTGAGAGTTGAGATTTTGGTGGAAATTCATCTTCTTTCTTGGTGATCGAGAGCTTGGAGCTTGTTCCTTCTCTTAAGGTGGGTTATATAACTTTCTACCTTCTTCTATTACTTGCACCATATTACTACTTGCATGCTATTGTTTTGATCTCTAAACTTGATTCTAATGTGATATATGAAGTTTCCATAATTTAGGGTTTAAGACTTTGTAGTATTCTCATGTAGATTACACTCTTTCTTTAACCCTAAATTTTTGTGCCCGACTTGTTAAGTGTTGGTTGAGGTGATTTTGATACGTGCATCATGTTTCTTGGTTTTGTCACCATGCTTTGGTTCGGCCATTGTGTTTTCTTGAGGTTTTGAGTTATTTTTCTTGAGGTGGAAGCTTGGTCTTCTTTACCTTGGTTTGGTTTCTTGAAGGTGTTCATGTTGGAGTTCGGTTTTCAAGGTTATGATGTCCATCTTGCATGGAGTTTTTCCACCTTGTTGATGATGACATTCCTTGATGTTAACCTTCTACTTTGAATGAGATTTATCTCTATTTTGATGTTTGCTAAGAGTTGTCAGGGTAGCTTGACCCTGGTGGTCGCTACACCTTGATCTTGTCTAGGTTGAGACATATGTGTTGTTCTTGGTCAATACCTATGTTTTGGTTTTGATCGAGATGCATGATTTTGTATCTGTCGTAACTCTTGGTTTTATCTTGATCGAGATCCTTGATTTTGTTTGGTTGGGACATCTCTTGATGGTGTTCAAGACACCATGTTAGTTGGTGATCGAGACACCATGTGGGTAGCAGTTGACACACATGGTTTTGTTGAGGTTGAAACTCTTGTTTTATTGATGGTTGAGACATGTTATGGTCATGGTCTTGAGGCTTGATTTGTGCATGGTCGAGACACCTACTTTTGTGGTGGTCGAGACACATGCTCTTGTCTTGGTCGAGACACCTAGTGTCTTGAGGTCGAGACTCTTGGATGGTTTATGGTCATTACACATGTTGCTTAGTGTATGGCGGATACACATACATGTTACATGGTGGTAACACATGCATCACCTAATGAGATGGTACACGTACACATGTACTTGATGTGAATACTTAGTGTTGTTCACATAATGCTCTAATCATGATTAAATAATGATGTTCACTCTATAGTATGCTACAATAAAGTGGGATGTGACATGATTAAGGCGTGGTGATTAATTCATGATAACAAACCCTAATTGGCTAAGTATGAAACCCTAACTCTAATGTTGGGAGTATGATGTGATTGCTTGCCTCATTTGAATTGGTTACCACATTATGATGTTTTCTCTCTCTTGTTTATGAATCCCTAACCATATAGGTGAAATGAATGTCATAGCTTGTGTATGCTATGTGATGATCATATGACACAGGGTGATGGCTATGAGCCTTGATGACGCATGTTGAGATCGTAGTGATGGGATGGGTCTTATGACGTAGTAGACCCTTTATGCCTAGTATGAGGTGTTATCCTCAGTGATGTGATAAGGGATTGACATCCCATGAAAATGTGGATATGATGATGGCCTTGTGAATGGAAATGCTACAAGTATCATGTGGTGATGTGACAAGTTCACACCTTATACATTTTATATCTTGTGAAGTCACTTTATGCCCTTATCTTTGTAGAGTTTGTTTAGGGTTTGTATGTGGTAACTTGATTGATGCTAAAAGATACCCAATTGGGTTAACTAATCAAGTGAAACCCTAATCTTGTAGTTGTCATGTGCCATAGATCCATCTTCAGCGTCAGTAGTTGCTGGATGGTAAAATGGGTTCTCCCTTAGTGGAAGCTCAGAGTTGTATACAGTTGAGTATATGCATTTTACAAGATTGGCTGCAGTCATACCCTTGCAAGAGAATGGTCGAGGCCATATCTCAATGATGTGATATAGTGTATATGTATATATATGATATCTTTGAGGATAGCTGCAGTCATACCTCGGTAGGAGTGTAGTTGTGACCGTAACTGAGTTTCACTATCGTCGTGACCTATATACCAAGGTGGGCTAGGCTATTTTACAGTTGGACTTGATATGTCACTACGGCAGACTCAGACTGACTGAGGGTGTGGAGAGATCATAGGAGTCTAACTCCTCCTAGATCTTGTATGGAACTGATTTTGACTTAGCAGTGGTCAGTTGGAACATGAGTGGTATACCTCATCTCCTCATGGCATAATAAAAGACATAATATAGTTGTGCAGTATATTGTACTTAGGGCCAAACACAAATAACATTGGTTGAACATGTTGCCTTATCTTTGTGCTGATTTCTTCAATTATAATGTGGTAAGAGAAATCAACTGTTATTCATGCTCTTCATATTCCTTCTTAAAATATTAATTATTCTACTACTTAGTGGTAATTGCCTAGTTTGCTTAATCCTCTTTATCTGTTGGATACATAACATTTAGTTGGATCAACCTGTTTAGTATGTTATCTACGTTCTTAGTGATTTGTGCTTTTAATAGATGTTGGCAGAGAGTTATATCGCTCACTGGGATGTTGGTCTCACATCGTGAGTTTCTACATCTTTTAGGTGGCCGAGCATGAGGAAGTAGAGATCGTACTATTGTGGTTGAGTAGCAAGAGGAGCGGTAGTTGAGTAAAGGTTGGATGAGATGCTTATGTTTTGCAGTAGAATCCTAATTGTCATCCCTGTACTCTCAGGACCTTGGGGTAGTTTTTATGATGTTGTATATCGAGATGACATTTTGGCTTCATGCCTATGTTGTATAGATATGGCATGTATGTATATGTGACATGCTACCATATGCATAGGTTGTGTCCAGTGAGCCAGTGAACAATGTTATGTAATAATCTTTTGGCAAGTGATATATATATATATTTATATATATGTATATATATGTATATATATACATATACATATATATATATATGTATATACATACATATACATATAGATATATATATATATATATACATATATATGTATAGAGATATACATATACATATATATATATAGGTGGATTTCGTGGATTTCGATGTGACACCTTTCCACTTAAGTTGGATTGTGTGATGGTTTTAATTTCCTATGATTTTTGGTAACCTGGTTTGATTAGCTTTAGTTATACATTTTGTTTTGAGTAATTTCACTCTATGACGTATAGGGGGGTTATAGTTAAGGTTGTTATCAGAGCTTAGGTTTGCTGAGTCTATAGGAGCATAGGACTAGGGTTTGTTTTTGTTCTAGTGCCCTCGAGTCTGTTAATGGTTACTTGTACTTATGTATAAGAAGAAGAAGAAGAAGAAGAAGAAGAAGAGAGGAAAATATGGATGGAGAACACGAAGAACATGTTGCAGAGAGTAGTGTTGTTGTACCTGGAGGTGGTGTAAGGAGGCAGGAGAGGGCTGGTGTTGTACCTGAGGTTCCCCAATCAGATCATGTAGTGGTGGCCAACCCTGCTTTTCATTCCATGTTTGGACAATTTATGGCCACAATTACGCATACGTCAGATAGAATGTTCGTTACTCAAACGAGAGCAGTAGTCCCCAATGTGGAATCGTCAGGTTTTGGGAAGACCTTTGAAAGTTTAAGGCAAGTTTAGGATATGGAGTATGCTGGTATAGAAGACCCGTCGAATGCATATATGTAGTTGACGGAGCTAGAAAAGACTTTTAAGATCCTCAACATCCCCAAGGCAAACAAGGTGAAGCATGTTGTGTATCGGGAGTGATGGCCATTGGTGGATAGGGATGGCAATGGTATGATTTTTCCATCAACCGCCCCGTACCAAACCACACCACTATAAAAACAAATTATTTGGGTGTCCACCCCACTTGTCCCATAGTTTTCTCCCCCCATTGGCTGGGTGACCATGGGAAACCATGTATCCACTATTTTCCGAATAGAAAGCATTCACGACAACAAGGGATTATTTCTCTGATGCACTTACGGTTGCAATTCTACACCTCTGAAACCACTTCCTTTATTCGATGCCACTCAGCCTCCACAACCACTGCCTTTGTTATCTTCCACTCACCGCCATAGTTGAATATTCTCTTATACACTCATTGCAGCCACCTCCACTAATCCATCTCATTTGCTAAATGTCTGTCACCTCCATCACATAGTTGTCACCATTCAGCCCACCACCACCATTCAGTCTGCTACATGTCCACCACCTCCATAGCCACCACCATGTAGTCCATCACCGCCGCCATCCGGTCTGCAAGATGCTAGATGCATGGCACCTCCACCGCATAACAGCCTCCATGCAGTTCACCACCTCTATCGCCCAGTCAACTAGATGCATGACACCTCCATCACATAGCCACTGACATGCATTCATTGCCACTGTTGATGCATTTATCCCTGTCTTTAGAATGCCCTACTTCCATCATCGTCACCACCACCGACCTTTCCTTGCCTGCTAGCCGAACACCCTACACCCCACATGGCCGTCATCACATGTCCTTGTCGGCTGGATACCAACTACACTGTGTGTTGCACACATCTCCGGTATAAGGAAGATAGTGTGGAGACAAACTTCCCTGAGTAAACTACACCGGCGTCAGCTAAGACCGCCCGCCCGCCCAACTCTCCGTCAAGTGTCTTCATCACCTAGGTGTCACACAGGTAGCAACATCACAATGCGATGAGTCTGTGATCACTAGCCCTGCACAGGAAGGGATGGAGGCACACGAGCACTCTGGTACATGCATCATCATCATCATCTCCGACTGTCTCATGACAGTGACCGATGCATGTAACTCCTAAAACATTGGTCGGATGTGATAACCAGGCTCCTCGCATCCTCTTCCTATCTAAACCATGTACTGAGGATAAGACACAACACTAATTGATCTGCACTGGCCTCACATTCTCCCTACTCGTCATTACCAAGTAGTGTGTTGAATTGGCACGGATTGGACTATAGCGCAAACCATATCCAAAAAGAGTCCCTAAAACCATCACCTGAATGTGACATGGTTATACCAAACTAACGGGTGGAATGGTGTGGTTCGGTTTGGGAAATGGGTATTTGGCTTTTTTTCCAAGCCTATTGGTGGACCATTAAGGAAGAGAAAAGGCCAGGTGTTGAGATCGATTGGGAGGAGTTCCAATATGAGTTTGTGAGTTGGTACTTTCCTTAGACCTACCTAGACAATAAGATTGACCAGTTTGAGAGGATCTGACAGGGATCTATGTCGATCAATGAGTATAAGGTGAATTTTATGGAGCTACTGAGATCAGACATTTCGAGAAGGGCTTGAGTACAGAGTTGACTATGCCCATGTCAACTTTGGAGAACCTTCAAAAGTTTGCCAAATTTGTGGAGTCTGTCATGAGGGTGGAAAGATCCTTAGTTGAGAAGCATGAAAATAGTGCCAAGAAGAGACCGACACAATACCAAGGGCAACCGTCTGGAGGCTTCAAGAAGCCTAGGTTCTCAGCACTGCAATCACAATAAAGGTTAGGTGTGCATACGCTATGGTCACCAAGTAAAGGAAGAGGCCATAGTTTTTCACCAGTAGGAGCCCACATCACAATTTTAGTGTCAGTGACGGGGCCGTGTAGGTCACACTATGAGACCAGGACTTGCCATAAGTTTGGGCAGACATGACATCTGAGGTGATCATGTTCGGTGAAGGATGATGAAGTGACCCAACAGTTGAGGAAGAGACAACAAGGATCACAGTGAAAATAGTTTGGCAGTGGTGGAGGTTGAGGACGTGAACATGCATTGTAGGTTGGTTCTTCTGGACAAGTCGACAGACGACGGGGTGACAAAAAGTGACGACTTGATTCTACTCCATAAGTCAGTTGAAAGGAGTGTTCAACCCGTGAGTAGAGACATGTTAGATGGAATTATTTCATTCTAATTTGTCTTCTTCTTGCTTTATATCTGTTTTTGTTGACCCAGGAGCTACACACTCTTTTCTCACTTGACAAGTGATCGATAATTGTTCTCACTTGATTTAGAAACCCCATTGGTTGGTTCCTTCGAGTTGCAGGAGGTGTGTCCTTCCTGTGTCCTTTCTTTTTTAGGACATAACATGCAAGTGGATCTCATACCACTTGACATGAATGGATTTGATGTGATTCTTGTGATGGATACCTTGGAGAAGTATAGGGTGGTCTTGGACTATAGTTCCAAGGTGGCAATGTTTGTTGATGGTGATGTTTCATGGATCTTTCAAGGAGATAGGAAGATTCTCCCTACATGTCTGGTGTTAGGGATGGTGGCAGAGAAGATTATGAGATAGGGTTGCGAAGCATTCTTGGAGCATGTGGAGGATACTAAGGCAAAGAGTTTGAGTATCCAGGAAGTGTCAGCTGTCTGTGAGTTTGAGGAAATGTTCCCCAATGAGTTCCTACGTGTTCCTCTAGTAAGAGAGATTGACTTTGAGATCAATCTAGTTCTAGAAACATAGCCGATAACGTAGACATTGTATAGGATGGCTCCAACTGAGATGGAAGAGTTGAAGATACAGTTGTAAGAGTTTCTTGAGAAAGGTTTCATAAGATCGAGCATGTCTCCTTGGGGTGCTCCCATGTTATTCGTGAAGAAGAAAGACTGATCTATGAGGCTATGCATAGATTACAGACAGTTGAATAAGGTGACAATCAAGAATAAGTATCCTTTTCCACAAATTGATGATCTGTTTGATCAGTTACTAGGTGCTACAATGTTTTCCAAGATAGAGCTGAGGTCAGGGTATCACCAGTTGTTGATCAAGGAGTATGACATACCAAAGTCAGATTTTAGGACAAGGTATGGTCATTACGAGTTCATGGTTATGCCGTTCAGGCTAGCCAATGCGCTGACATTGTTCATGTACTTGATAAACAGGGTGTTCCAGCCGTATCTTGAGCAGTTCTTAGGGGTGCTCATAGACAACATCTTGATATACAGTCGGGATAGCCAACAACATGAACAACATTTGTGCCATGTGTTGACTTTGTTGAGACAACATCGTTTTTATGCTAAGTTCAGCAAGTGCTAGTTTTGGCTGAAGGAGGTGTCCTTTCTTGGACACGTGATATCTATTGAGGGTGTTCATGTGGACCCCAAGAAGGTTGAATCTATGATGAAGTAGGAGTAGCCGAAGATGCTGATGGAATTTTGTAGTTTTTTTGGTTTGGCAGGTGATTACAGAAGGTTCATTAATAACTTCAACTCAGTGGCATTACTCCTAACAAAGCTAACAAAAAAAGATGTGCCTTTTGTTTGGGATGACAAGTGTCAGTGTGCCTTCCAATTGTTAAAGGATAAGTTGACTAGTGCACCAATACTAGTTCTTCCATAATAGGGAAAAGGATATATCGTCTTTTATTATGTCTCGAGGAATGTGTTGGGTTGTGTGTTGATGCAAGACAAGAATGTGATCTCTTTTACATCCCAATAATTGAAGAAGCATGAGGATAGCTATCCCACCCACTATATAGAGCTAGAAATAGTGATTCATGCTATGAAGATTTGGAGGCACTACCTTTATAGTGAGAAGTATCAGATCTTCATAGATCATAATAACTTGAAGTACATCTTCTCACAATAGGAGTTGAACATGCGGTAGAGACACTGGATGGAGTTAATTAATGACTATGACTGCACCATTGATTACCATCTAGAAAAGGTGAATGTCATGGAAGATGCCTTGAGCAGGAAGTCTTATTCATTGTCATCTACTGATAAAGTGCAGTTTTTCTCTTTGGTGTGCCATAAGAGAGACATATTGGTCTCCTTGCGTCAGATGATTGTGATGTTGGAAGTTTCCCTATTAGTAGGTTTGCTGGTACAACTATGAGTGATACATCATATAGTAGGTTTGCTATTAGTAGGTTTATTGGCACAACCTACGTTGAGGCAACATATAAGAGATGCTCAGTAGACTGATATTGTGATACATCATATACGAGTAGAGTTTGACAATGAGAATCATGATGGATTCTATGAGGTGGAGGATGGGACAGTCTGTTACCACACTAGAGTTGTGGTTCCTGATGTTGACAACCTGAGGAAGATGGTTCTAGAAGAGGCTTACTCTTCAATGTATTCTATGAACCCAAGTAGCACCAAGATGTACCATAACCTTAAAGACTAGTATTGGTGGCCTAGTTTGAAGCGTGATGCTGTGGAGTTTGTCACCAAGTGCATAGTGTGTCAGCAAGTTAAGGCAGAGCATCAAAAGCCTATAGGAATGTTGCAATTGTTGCCTATACAACAATGTAAATGGGATCGTGTTACAATGGACATTGTGGCTGGTATACTAGGATAGACAAAGTTCATGATTCCATTGGGTGATAGTAGATAGATTAACCATGTCAGCACAATTTTTTCTAGTCAAGACAACATACATAGAGGAGAATCTTGCATAGATATATGTTTATGAGATAGTTTGTTTGCAGAGTATCCCAGCTACTATCGTGTCAGATAGAGGTCCTCAGTTCATTAGTCACTTTTGAGACCGTTTGCACACAATTATGGGTATGTAGTTGAGGTTCAACACTATGTTTCACCCACAGACAGATAGACATACACTCTAAAAGGACGATCCAGACTTGGGAGGACTTGAGGAGAGCTTATTTCTTACAATTTTTGGGTAGTTGGGATGTGCACCTCATACAGGTAGAGTTGTAAACAGTTACCAGAGGTGCATTGACATGGCACCTTATGAGGTATTATATGAGAGATGTTGTAGATCTCTGTTGTGCTAATATGAGATAGGTAAATGCTAGCTTCTTGGTCTTGAGCTTGTGTAGCAGATGACAGAGAAGATCAAAGTGATTCAGTAATAGTTGAAGGCAGCCCAGGACAAGAAGAAGTCATATGCAGATAACCAACATAGACTCACTAGTACACATACTACCTTTCACATCAGTTAAAATGGCCTTTTAATGTCAGTTTCAAAGTGACACCCAAGTGGGCGACAGTAAAGGTAGAATCCTACAAGGTCAGTTCCAAAACTGACGACAAAGAGCTGGCCCCGATTGCAACCGAAAAAGAACCAACACCGATAGGATCCATAGTTGTTGGTTGTTTTAAGAAAACCACCACCTATCTCTAGACATTGTCATCTGTTATTTATGGAAAAACTGGCAAATAATTCCCTTTCCAAACAAAAATTTGTTTGGTTCATAGTTGTCAGCTCAGGTAAAAACTGACAATATAACTACAAATTGTCGTCGGTTATGAGTTCATAAACTGACACCTGGTTTAGGACATAGTCGTCAGTTTCTTGTAAACAACCGATGGCATATACCTTAATTCACAATTATTATAAAAAACTTACGACCAAGTGTCATTTTCTTACTACCACCTTGTAGGCCTACTATCTAGCTGGTCAACAGGATGCAGAACCTACAGTTCAGTTCAGAACTGAATGATTACGACATCCTATGATTTCAGCCTAACAAACATACAACAAACATGCAATAACAAGTTGATCAAGACTATATATATACATCATGTTATTCACATACATGTAGAAACACAATTAATTTATTCACATGATTCACAGACATGTAGAAACCTACAGATCCATTCATTCATCCATTTTCACATTCACACACATGTAGAAACCTACAGTTTCATTCATTCGTCCATTTTCACTTTCACACACATGTAGAAGCACATTCATTCATTCATCTTCACATTCACATGCATGTATATAGATCAAATTTCAATAAGACAATTCAAAAAAGTCATGCACAAATATATATATAAGCACCACATACATACAAGAATAATGACACCAAAGCTTAGAAATGTCATTCTTTATCATCAATACCCCAATCATAATAAAAAAAATCCTCCCTTTCAAAGGATTTTGCCCATTATTCTCTTATGTCATCTAATTGTTTTATCGTATAGGGCACATGTACATCTAATAGCTTTTCCCCTGTAATGAAATCATTAGTTTGAAACACCTACATAAAGAATGATGTATATATATAATTTAATAAGTTTGACATTTTCGTATTATCTAATGGGACTATATATACTTATGATGATCAAGACTATATATTACCTATTCTATGTTTTAGATGTCATGTGTAGCATATCTGACAATCATGTCCATATACCACATCACGTAGTAGGCACATGCCCAGCCGTTGTCTTGTACATCATACTATAAATTTCAACATACAAAATGTTAATATATAAAAATAAGCATAGTTCAAATAAATAAAATATGCATTGGAGTTTGGAAACTACATCCACATTCTTCCAAACTATCACTTTATTTTTCTTATCCACATTCCCTCCAGCATTTTTGAAATCTTTTAAAGCCCTATACATTAATGTAACACATTGAATTGCATTAGTAAATAGTCGTGTAATAATAGATGTTAACGAATATAAATATGAAAAAATTCTCACGTGTATAATGACCTCTTCAAATCGTATCCAATCTAGATAATAAACAGTCATCATCTCGGGGACAACAACCAATAACTCCCAATGCTCACCTCTAGATATAAGAAAGTAAAAAATATATAACTCAAAATCCACAACGAGATGTAATTTTCTTAAGTAAAAAATATAAGCAAAGTAAACTTACCCAACATTATATGGAGCTATTATCATGCTCTTTTTCTTTTCACCAAAATATTTGAAAGCGATAGGGAAGTATAAGGTAACTAATGTACTGTCTTCATTTACAAAACTGATAAAGGATGGAGTTAGAAATCCCACATGAGTCATTTCAAAATCTTTATAGAACCTATGTAAGTGGTTGCAAAACATATATTGCGTATGCATTAATATATAAGTAAACAAATCACCATATATATAACGAGGTATATACATATATAAATAAGATCTCACCATATCCATAGTTCTATCATAGATGAATTCATCTAATCATAACGAAACAACTCCAAAATATCCTCTAGAAATATATTATTATCATATGATTGGCCTATAGCATCCTCCTCCATAGAAACAACAATAGGTGAAGTTTCAGAATGTTCACCTATCCATATTTCCATGTCCCGGCATTGAGGACCTATCAAGTTGTATACGTACTTTGGAAGACAACTAGGTACTTGAGGAAGAGTAGAGGTGGAGGAGGACAAGCTATAGCAAGTTTCTTCCATTTGTCCTGCATATATAATTTCATATCAATTATCATGTATATACATCTACCAATTAACCTAATGTAAATGTACCATACATGATCAGTATAGATGACTCTCGCTTCAGGCCACAAGACCACTCCGCCTTCTGTTTCACCAAGCATGTCAGTATCTGGGTGGGCATATGGCAATGGATGATCCTTTCAAGTGGGGAAGATAAGCCTCGGGCTCACACAAACTGCACCATTGGGTACTGGAGTGCCATGAATTGTGTGCCCTGGAAAGCGTGGGTAAGCCTCACCCTCTGCAATGATGAATTCTTTCAATTTTAGATAGCATGTACTCAACCCCTACAAATTTACATAGAGTATGTTATATATACACATCATATCATCTTCAAAAGACTAGCTACTATGTCATAAAAATACTTACACCGGACTTACTAAGTGGTGGGTCTACATGATTAATCCCAACCACCTCTACATGATTACTCCCAACCACCTCTATAGTAGGGGAAGAGCAACACCTCACAGTACTATATGAGTGACAACCTGAGACACCTGCCACTTGCTCATTACTTCCTGGACTCTCTTATCAATTAACTCATCTACCTATACATGGCCAAAAGAAACACTTTTTTATTTCTAAATTCCCTTTGCATAAACATTCTAAAAAAAGAATAGGTTAGCTTAGCTTTTGAAAATCCCTCTTTTTGGACATGTTTGTTCTTTAATGGCCCAAAGAATGATCTTAGGCCCACACCAGTGCCTACTGCCCTAACATGTCCAAGATGCTTTGGGTTACCAAGAGCAACTGTTAATTCATCCCTTGTGCCCTCAAGGATGAAGGAGTATTGCTTCCTCTACTCGTGAAGCTCCCGCTAACCATCTTATATAGAAATTGGTAAGTAAACATAACAATAATCAATACTAATTTCTCAGAGAGTTGCATTTTACCATTTTTGTAGATGCCTCAGCGGTTGCGGGGTTGGTTATATCTCCTTTTTTGTTTTCCCTCCTATCTATCAACACATCATGGCAATGCAGAGGTGCGGGAGTAGTGGAGGACTCAGTAGTCTCAGCAATAGGAGCAGTAGGTTGTTGAATGGAAGATGTTTGTAGTTTTTGGTGAAGGGATGCATAGACACCTGGACCCATCGTGTGGTCATGCACATTCAGTGCACACCTTGTTCTTTGAGAATAGTTGATATCCTTGTTAGTAAGCACATTGAATTGGTTAGTAATAATCAAGGTCAATCTAAATAGGTGAATTCATAAGAATGTATATTAATTAAATTGGGAGTGATGCTTAATACCTTGAATTCATCAATATTTCTCTTGGCAACAAACACCTTTTTAAGCTTCACTCCCAATTTAATTAATATACATTTTTATGAGCCTCTCGTATGTATTAGGTGTGATCTCTGCATACATATAAGTCATCGTTAGCTTTAATATTTAGTGTTGGCAACCCAACTGAGAATGGACTTGAGTCATCATACTTATCATAGTACTCTTCTTCATCTATGGGTTCTTCAATGAACTATCTTTTACCATGAAGAACAACCGACCATTTTTCATGTGCAGGATCATCAATATCATATACTTGTTTCGCTTGTGATGCCAATATGAATGGTTCACCCTTCTCGTCGATCTTTTCAAAATTCACTAATGTGAAGCCCAATTCATCCACTATAACTCATTTGGTGTTATCAACCCAATTACACTTAAAGAGTGAAATTCTGAAATCTACATAGCCAAACGCCCATATGTCTTCAATGACACTTTAATATGACATTTTAGCTTCATGTGGACTCTTATCTTTTGCACTAGAAAAAAACAATGAAGTTGCTTGAAGGATGAACCCACTATTTTGGACAACGCTCTTATCATCTTGACACTTTGTGTAATATGAGAACCCATTTATGTCAAACCCTTCAAAATACATAACATTAATTTTTGGTTTAAAGGTGAGGTATTTGATATTTTCAACAATATTATTTGGTGTTTGAGATATTTGATGTAAGACTTTATCTTCAAACCACTTAATAAATTTCTTGTTATGCCCTCTAGCAAGCCACATTGAATTGGCTTGAGGATATTGTTTCTTGATGAAATTGGTATGTTCCATGATATAAACACTCACTCCGTCGATGTTGTGTAAAATATATGTGAGCTTGTTCCAATAGCTCACAACTGATTACTTTCATTTGTGCTGCTAAAGTCCCTTTGCCAGAATAGTCCTCAATATTCTTTTCATTTACAAGAATCCCATTACCACTCAAAAAGCCATTGCAAAAATCCATAACCTCTCTCACCACATAACCCTCAATAATACTCCCTTCAGGATGATAATGGTTTTGAACATCACCTTTAAAAACACTCATGTATCGTTCAAAAGGATACATCCAATGCAAGAAAAATGGTCTCAATATTTTCACTTCCCTGGTCAAGTGGACAACTAGATGTACCATTTTATTAAAGAATTAAAGAGGAAAATACATCTCAATCTGACATTGGGTAACAACCTATTCTCTTTGCAACTTATCGAGATTCTCAAGATCAATAACTTTACTGCATAGGTTGTTGAAGAAGAAATAAAGTCTGGTGATTGCAAACCTTACATGCTTCAGCAGTATAGATCGAATTGCTATAGGGAATATTTGTTGTATTAGAGTGTGACAATCATGAGATTTAAGACCTATCAGCTTTAAATCTTTCATTGATACCAATATACAGATGTTGGAAGAGTAACCCTGTGGTACCTTAACATTAACTAAGCACTCATAAAAAGCTTTCTCTCCTTTCTAGACAACGTGTAACAAGCAGGAGGTAAATATGTTCTCCGATCACTAATAATTACATATGTTAATTTTACCTTTTTCCTATTTCACGTAGGTCCATTTTGAATTTTATGCCATCTTTAGTCTTACCTGGTATATTTAATAGAGTACCAATGACGCTATCACAAACATTTTTCTCAACATGCATGAGATCAATACAATGCCTAACTACCAAAGAATTCCAACAAGGAAGATCCCAAACTATTAACTTCTTCTTGAATAAAGATTTGTCACTTTGTGTGGGAATGGTACATTGTGATCTCTTACCAAATTCATTGACAAAGTCTTTTACTCTTTCATAAACAACCTCCCTTGGTATATGTTTAGAGGCACTCTGTTACTCATTCCATCCATTGAATGCTTTGTGCAACCTTCAATATGGATGGAATTTTGAAATAAACCTTTGATGACCAAGATATATAGTTTTTCCGCCATGTTTCCATAGTATGGAATCAGTGTTCTCTTCACATATAAGGCATGCTTTTGATCCTTTTGACACTGTATCCAGACAAACTCCCATATGCTGGAAAGTCATTAATAGTGCAAAACAACATAGCATGCAAATGAAATGTCTCTCTACATGAAGCATCATAGGTCATCACATCTTCACCCTAGAGTTTCTGTAAGTCATCAATCAAAGGTTCAAGATAAACATAAATATCATTTCCAGGTCGTTTAGGGCTCGGTATCTACAATGACAACATAACATACATATTTTTCATACACAACCAGAGAGGAAGATTATATATAACAAGAAGAACAGACCAAGTGCTATGTTGGCTGCTCAATGTGTCGTATGGATTCATCCATCGGTACAAGGCCCAACTCTTAGATTCCTGACTTCTTCTCCAAATTTAGGGTACAATAAATCAATCTTCTTCCACTGTGGGGAATCAGACGCATGTCATAGGATCCCATCATTATTGTTCTTAACCTCTTCATGCCACCTTAATTCTCTACATCTATCAGATTGGCAAATAAGCGTTGAAACCATGGTATTTTAGGTAGATACCACAACACCTCGGCAAGAGAGCCAGTTTTGGACTTCCTCGAAGTCGTCATTTTATACCTTGACGCCCCACATTTTAGACAATCTTTCAAATCCACATAGTCATTTTGAAATAATACACAATCATTTGGGCATGCATGTATCTTCTTAGCCTTTGATCCCATTGGGCATAATATTTTCTTTAACTTGTGTTGATCTTGGAAGCTTGTTTCCTTTAGGAAGAATTTCTTTCAACAAGGACAACAATGGTGTGAAGATTTTTTTGCTCCATCTATTGTTAGCCTTCAGATTATACATTCTCAACACAACTCTCAACTTCGTAAACTTAGTACAACATGTGTATAATGGTCTCTCAGCATCATGCACAATGTTCCTAAACAAGGAAGGTGGATCAGTGTGCTCTACCCCACAATTATCCAATATCACATTAACGATGTCTATCAGAATTGGTTCGTCCACATCTACATCATCGGCGACAATTTCTTGTTCAACACAACCACTACTATTGACATCTACTTATCTCATGTTTGAAATCTCTCCATGCCAGTGCCATTCTTTATAGCCTTCTACAATCCCATTGCACATGACATGACTTTTTATTTTGTCACTAGTGCTGACTTTCAAGTTGTTACCGCATTGCCTACAGTGACAATAGAACCTATCTCTAGGTTGTTTCCTATGTTCCTCCACAAATCTAATAAATTGATCAAGACCAGCAATAAACTCTGGGGTGCAACAATTTGGAATGGACATCCATGATCTATCCATTCTATGATCAAAGAGAAAACAAGTATTAGGGTTTAGGGTTTACATATTAAGTTAAGGATTTAATATTAGGGTTGAGGGTTAAAATTTTAGGGTTTATGGTTAAAAGATTAGGGTTTTGGGTTATATAATGAATGTGTGTACCACCTATTCCATTCTTGAACACCTAATCTCACCGGTAAGTGTATAATGTGAATTCAGTTTTCAAGAAAATTCTAGCAACATTTCCCCATAGTTCTCCAAGTACATTGATGTACATGGGCAAATGCCCACCAACATATGTACTTATAAAACAAATGGGTAAGTGTTGATGAAACATCTTGAAAACTGAATACACATTATACACTTACATTTTAAGTGAGATTAAGTGTTCAAGAACAATCCCAAACTGGGGACTATCCAAGATTTACTCCTAATGAGTAAATCTCAGACGGGTTTCTAGGCCACCTAAATACATGTATACATGTTGTCATTCTTATACCTATGATCATAGTTTCATTATTCATATATCGAGGTTTTATGTAACATCTTTTAATTCAATTCATTCTTCAATTTGGGTAATTAAGTTCATTCATGCATCATTAACCCTAATTAATCAATTTTAATCAACTACACAATCTTGAAGAGAAGCTATTAAAGTAAGTTAGATCAATCATTAACAAGAGAGAAAGAAATCAATATGAAAAATCATTCGTGCATCATTAACCCTAATTAATCAATATTGATCAATTACACATTATTGATGAGTAATTATTGAACTAAATTAAATCAATCACTAACTAAAGAGAAACTAAGTGCAAATCTAATTAATTAAGTTCATTCATGCATCATTAACCCCAATGAATAAATATTAATCAACTATACATTCTTGATGAGAAATTATTGAAATAAATTAAGTCAATCACTAACAATAGAGAAACTAAGTGGAAATCTATTTATTTCAGTTCATTCATGCATCATTAATCCTAATTAATCAAAATCTACTTCTGATAAACATTCACCACAATGGTGGGGTGGATCAAGCTACGGTGGAAGTGGTTGGAGGTGGAGGTGTTTGCGTCGGCAGGCTGGAGAAATAGTGGCTTGAGCGGTGGTGGCGGTAGGCTAGATGATGACGGAGGTTGAGTGGTGGCGGCGGCCAACTCAGCATGTGGAGACAGACCGACAACAGTGGAGGCAGAGCGATGATGCAATGTGACCAACTCAGTAGCTGGAGGGTGGACAACAACAGTGGCAGCTCTGGTATTCTCCCAAGCTTCGATGTCCTCTCAAGTAAGCAAAGGCGGCAGCAATGGCTGGAGGAAGAGCGGCAGCCGGTGAGGAAGCAGTGGTGGATGGAGGGGAAAATTTCCAGAGATCAAGAGATCTAGCTAAATCGCCATGAAATAGAGAATGGGGAAGAGTTTGTTTCGCGCGGGTTCTATTAAGTTACCTATTTTCATCGGTTGTTTAAAAAAACCGACACCTAACTCTAATAGTTTCCAGTCACTTGTAAAAACTGACAACTAAGTGCAAATATAAATAAAAAAAAGTTTCCCCGGTTAGGGTTTTAGTCATCGATTGTTGTAGATAAAAACGGTCATCTAGTGTTAGGACCATAGTTGTCGATTTCCAAATACAAACTGACGATGAAGGAGCAAATTGGGGGGGGGAATATTTTCATGGGGACAAGGCGCAAAAACACAAATTCATTGATTCCTACTTAAAAACCGATGAGTAATGAGGGGATAACATTTTGTCTCATGAAGGGTGATTAGTCGTCAGTTTTTTGAAACAGCCAATGACTAATGATCAGATAAATTTTATTGTGGGGATATGGCACAAAACATGTGTCGTTGGTTTGAGAAAAATCGACGCTACATTGAAAATTTTGAAGAATTTTTTTTCCCTAGAAAATTGTATTTCATGGGTAAATTAGGACGTTGGTTTCTTTGAAAATAAATCTACATTGAAGTAAAAGCGGTACCCGTGTCTTTTCTAAATCAGTAGGACTTCACATATGGTGACATTTGTCTTATATAACCGACATCGATGTTCTATGACGTCGGTTTTTTTGGATAACGGACACCATCAAAGGTGACATTATTTGTCATTTTTGTACTAGTGACTATAGGAGTTCCAAGTGGGATACATAGTGTATCTCAAGGCTTCTACTTGGAAAGGTGTTTTGAGGTTTAAGAAGAAGGGTAAGTTGGCTCCCAGGTATATTGGACCTTACCATGTGGTGGCACATGTTGGGAAGGTGGCTTATAAGTTGGATCTGCCACCTGAGTTTCACAGGTTGCATCCAGTTTCCATGTGTCCATGTTGAGGAAGTGCCAGCCCGACATCGAGTTGGTTTTGTGGCCAGTGGAGGTTGAGCTTGATGTGGACATATCTTATGTGGAAGGTCATGTGTTGATCCTAGATAGGAGGATCAAGAAGTTGAAGATGAAGGATGTCGTTTTCTTTAAGGTTCTTTGGCATCATTGTGGCATGGAGGAATCCATGTGGGAGCTTGAGGAAGAGATGCGTAGGAATTACCCATCTCTTTTTACATGGATTTCAGAGGCGAAATCCTTGTTAGGGGTTTATGGTTGTAATACCACAAACCTAGCATAGTGCTTGAGTATGCTTGCTTTACTTAATAAGATGCTTAGAACCTTAATATAATCCTTTGATATGCTTATCTAACATGTGGCAATCTTATGTTTCCAGTTTGGTCTTGTTCTGATGATCTTTGAGCTTTGTATGATTATTTTGGACCAAGTTGCAATTTACCCAAGTTGAGGGGTTATCTTGCCATTTTTCACATATTGAGTGTTCCCTTAGTGCTTTAGCATCAGGAGAGAGAGAATGATTCTATGAGGTGCCTTGTGGGACCTTGGTTGATGAGGTGGCATCATGTGGTGATGCTAGGGTTTGCTTGGTGTCGACCTTGATGTGCCTTGTTGAGTATCTCGACCTATGTCTCAACCTTGTGGTGTGTTTTTGGTGTGTCTCTACTGAGACACCTTGTTTGGGTGTTGTTGAATTGAACTTGATGGTCTTGAGGTTCTTTTAGGTCGAGATAATTGTCTTTTTTGTCTCAACCAGGCTTGTTTGGTGACCTTGTATTGTGATCGAGACAAGGTGTCTTGTGTTTTTCTTGACCCCTAGGGTGGTCATGACCCCACCTAGGTTTTACCACCATAGGTTTCATGCATGCATATAGTTTTTGTATGTTAGTTTCTTTGGTGGATAAGTGTCCCTTGGGTGGTCTCTTTTGTTGACACCTCACCCCTACCTTGCTTCGCTCCTCCTTTAAGTATATCACCTCTCTCTTCTCCATGCAAGTATTTTTTTCGGTCCTCTTTCTTCTCCCTTTCTTGTGTTCGTCCTTGGAGATTTTAGGATCAAGAAGTATTGATCTTGGGTGCTTTGGAGGTTGAACTACCTTGCATGTGGTGCTTTGGATCTTGATCGCCTTCCTTGTGGTGATTCTTGGTGGTTACTCTTCTTGGTAAGTGGTTCTTTCCCCTTGATCAAATTTTTCCTTTGGAACCCTACCTTTCTTTTTCCCCTTTCTCAGCCATAGACTGCGGAATAACCATGGTGGTCATTTTGAGAGAGAACTCCTCATCGTAAAAGGTCGGAGGCCATGTTTTGACAAGGTAGTACCCAAGTGTGAGGAAGTTTTTCCTTTCTTCTCCCTTCTTTCTTCTTTGTTCGGCCTAGGGTTCCTTACCCTTTTTTATATATATCTTTGACCTTGGTGTCTTCTTCTTCTTGAGGTGATCTTGCATCTCAAAGTTGATCTTTTAGTGAAGCTTCATCATCTTCCTTGGTGATCGAGAGCTTGGAGCTTGCTCCTTCTCTTAAGACAGGTTATATAACTCTATACCTTCTTCTATTACTTGCATTGTATGACTACTTTCATGCTACTATTTTGATCTCTAAACTTGTTTTTAATGTTCTATATGAATTTTCCATAATTTAGGATTTAATATTTTGTATTATTCTCATGTAGATTATACTCTTTCTTAAATTGTAAATTTTGTGCCCGACTTGTTAAGTGTTGGTTGAGGTGATTTTGATACATGCATCATGTTTTTTGGTTTCATCACCATGCTTTGTTTCGGCCCTTGTGTTTTCTTGAGGTTTTGAGTTGGTTTTGGTGAGGTTGAAGCTTGGTCTTCTTTACCTTGGTTTGGTGGTTTGGTTTCTTGAAGGTGTTCATGTTGGAGTTTGGTTTTCAAGGTTTTGATGTCAATCTTGCATGGAGTTTTTCCCCCTTGTTGATGATGACCTTCCTTGATGTTAACCTTCTATTTTGAATGAGGTTTATCTCTATTTTGATGTTGGTTAATTGTTGTTAGAGTAGCTTGACCTTGGTGGTCTCTACACCTTGATCTTGTCTAGGTTGAGACATATGTGTTGTTCTTGGTCGAGATGTATGTTTTGGTTTTGATCAAGACGCATGCTTTTATATCAGTCATGACTCTGGGTTTTATCTTGGTCAAGACCCTTGGTTTTGTTTTGGTTGGGACATGTCTTGATGGTTATTGAGACACCATGTTAGTTGGTGTTCGAGACACCATGTGGGTAGCGGTTGAGACACATGGTTTGGCTGAGGTCGAGACTTTTATTTTATGGATGGTCGAGGCATGTGTTATGGTCATGGTCGAGAGGCTTGCTTTGTCCATGATCGAGACACCTAATGTGGTGGTAGAGACACATGCTCTTGTCTTGGTTGAGACACCTAGTGGCGTGAGGTTGAGACTCTTGTATGGTTTATGTTTGTGACACATGTTGCTTCGTGTATGGTCAATACACATACACGTTACATGGTGGTAACACATGCATCGCCTAATAAGATGGTACACATACACATGTACTTGATGTTAGTCCTTAGTGTTGTTGGAATAATGCTCTAATCATGATTAAATAATGATGTTCTCTCTCTAGTATTCTCCAAGAAAGTGGGAGCTGACATAATTTGGTGATTGATTCATGATAAGAAACCCTAATCGGCTAAGTATGAAATCCTAAATCTAATGTTGGGAGTACAATGTGTTTACTTGCCTCATTTAAAGTGGTTACCACATTAATGTTTTCTCTCTCTTGTTTATGAAGCCCTAACCATGCAAGTGAAATGAATGTCATATCTTGTGTATGTTAGGGTGATGATCATATGACACAGGGTGATGGCTACGAGCCCTGATGAGGCATGTTGAGATCATAATGATGTGATGGATCTTATGATCTGGAAGCGGCTTTATGCCTAGTATGAGGTGTTATTCTCAGTGATGTGATAATGGATTGATATCCCAAGACAATTTGGATATGATGATGGCCTTATGAATGGAAGTGCTATAAGTATCATGTGGTGATGTGACAAGTTCACACCTTATACATTTTATATCTTATGAAGTTGTTGTTGGGTTTTAGGGGAGACAGAGAAGGCAGCGGAAACAAAAATTTTTCTCCCCAAACCCATACCAAGGAAACGCGTCAACTTCTATATAATAGGAAAGGATGGTTTGTGGAATCATACCTTGTCCCGAGGCTTGCTCGGCGACAATACCTCGCGTAATGCGCGGTCTTCAACTCCGGTCTTGGACGGTGTCTGTGCAGCTCCTGGTCGCACCGGGACTGACGACTCCTCCTCCTACCGGACTCTCGGATGACAGTTGTCCTCTTGAGTGGCAGTGACCTCCCGCCTCTGTAGTAGTCCACACAGACCACCTGGAACTCCACTCTCCTTATCCCACAAGGAAGTGGAAGGAGTCGCACCCTCCTGTTGACGTACTAGTCGCCAACATACTCTCCTGCTACCAGTTGCAACTACAGTTGTCCTTCCCTTGCTGCACCTCCCTTTTGCGGGAAGCACTTGCTCGGGATCTCTCACGGTTACCAAAACCAGAGAGAACGACAACTTCGCAAAGCAACCGGCTTGCATTGAGTTGTACTTTGAGAAGCCCCCAATACCCCTATATATAGGCGGGTCATGGGACAGGGTTCTCTGTGTCCGGCAATATGGGACTAAAGCAGGAGTAGAAGGGTTCGAGAATTTTCCACAAAAAGCAACCGGTTCGCAACTTGAAACGATCGGTTCACAACTGAACCGATCGGTTCGGCTATTGAGCCGATCGGTTGGACCTGAGCCGATCATTTGGGGCACTCCAACCGATCGGTTGGTGCCTTGAACCGATCGGTTCATGGTCCTAATCTGGCTCAAAAAGACTTTCCTTGTTTCGTTCTCAATTGGTATCGTATACCAATGTTATTCCCAATCGAATTGGGCAATTTGAAACCAAAGGAAAATTCTTTCCGACATGACTTTCCCAATTGGTCGGTTGCACCAGTTGAGCTGATCGGTTCAACTCTTGAACCGGTCGTTTCAACCTGGGCATGAGCCGATCGGCCTGGACACTCCAGCCGACCGGTTCAGCACCTCAGCCGACCGGTTCATCACATGAGCCGATCGGTTGGGAGCACAGGTTGGGCAAAATCAGTCAATTGCGATTTCAATCAATCCGATACTCCAATCAATGTGTCCAACACCTTGAACCATATGATATTGAGCTATTGACTGATTGAGTGTTTAATTGAACTACTAAACTCCTTTAGTAATCAATCTAAACATTGCTTTGTGGACAAAACTCCTCTTCCAGGTTAAATCCTATGTGTGTGACCCTGCAGGTCCATTTCACGTTGGCAGTGAAAGTCCATAACACTTATGACTTCACAAGCAAAGAGCGGTGCCTAGTCACACATCAGTGCTACCCAAGTGAAAGTAGAAAGTTGGAGAACAACTTTCATCCTACAATCCATGAATGGTGTTACAGTGAATGTATAATTCCTTTGTCACTGATATCCCGAATGAACTCAAGGCATGGAACAGTCATCCTGTCAACGTTCATTCACTTTCTTGATCTCAGAGCAGATTGAAGGAGATATGTATGACATCAATATGACATACTGATTCACACATTCGTGCGCACGCCTATCTCAATCCTACTCATCAAGTGGCCTTGGATATCAAACTCCCTCAGGAGGGACAAATCCCATATCTATCACTCACCCCTCAAAAGCCCCATGTGTCAAAGCCACCCAATCATCACCTTTATAACAACCCATGTTTCAGGACTGCGTTTGATGATGTCAAAGTGTGCCCAACGACATGTGTTGAGTGTAGTGATTTCAGGTCAAAGAATCACACTCACCACCATCACTGTGAGTACTGACTGTGACTACCATCTCATGGTTCCATGTGTCAAACTCACGGTGGGTCTGTCCGGTACACTTGTTCTCTAACAAGTACCTATGTGTTTGGTTTGATATCTCTATATCATGACTAATGAGATTCTGTCATCAACCAACATCACAATCCAGTCTTGTGTGTCATTGCTGTCTATCTACCTTCCACAATGACATCCGACTAGGGACATAACAAGAATGTACAAATTCTTAGCATCCGTATGATCTCATCGTTCAGGTCCTTAACCTGAAAGCATACGTCATTGAGTACTGTCATTCTCTAGACATTCAATCTGTTCTATCACTATCTCATATGACTGAACCAGAATGAATTGGAAGCTTTCCTTTGATGTTTATCAAATCAATCTTAATGTATCCCACCAATCATCCCATGATTGGCTCTCAGGGCATACATACCAACAGACTCCCACTTGCACTGCGAGCCAATCACTCTTGAATCATATTCATAGTGATATTCAAACATGTCCCACATGTTACTGTGCTCTAGTGCCAACATAGTGAGTAATGGCAACACCTTGCCAAAGTCAGTATAAATTGCATGTCTCTCATCTCTTCGTTGTACGTCACACGTATGAGATGGAGTTGCCGTAATATGCGATCTAGTATTCCTTTGCTAACCTTTAGCCACATTGCATGATCAAGGATTCCAGACTTGTCATCAATGACCGGAATATCTATAAGTTCATCTCATGAACTTCTAGATCCATATAGTATCCACTGATGTTCTCTAACACACGGATACTCGGCATTTCCTTTTAAATGGTTTTATTGGAACACTTCCAATTATCAACAAACTTTAACTTTTATATATCCTATATATATTTTGCGATTAATTTTCTGTCCTTTCGGAAGTTCACATCAATGTAACTCTTTGCATCAAACTCTTCCTTATCTCCATAGAACTAGTACTTCACAAGTACTTATCAAGCTCTCATGGTATTCCAGTAATCCTTACTGGAAATAGACAGACATCCACTCGTCATGTCCCACATACGAGTTATCAGGATGAGCACATCATATTGTCATGTCCTACATACAACATGATGAATGCATTTTGTTCTTGCCATGTCGATACATGCAAGATAATGGGATGATTACATACATGATAGATCCATATCTATTCTTAGTGTTCCCATTATTCATAAGAATTGGACACTTGGCCTTGGGATACTAACTCCATGTAACATGGACAAGTTTTCTCCCACTGAATCTGTGTACACTGAACCCTTCAGTACAGATTGCCAATGTATGCTCTCTCTTTTCAGGTCAAGAGGTTTTCAAGAACTATTTCTATAGATCTCTATTCCTATCACATAGGAAACATCTCTATCTTCCATAAAGATAATTTCCACTTTTGGATTTCCATTCTAGAACAATTCCATTTCACATCAATATGTGGAATGTGAATACGCTCCCACTAAATCACAGATCCCTTCTTTATCTTTGACATATCAGTCAAACCCTTTGACTATATCATCAAAGTAAAGATCCAATTTTGAGTTGCTTGTACTCAATCAATCACATTGATTAGTCCATTGTAACTTATAGACTTCATTTGCATTAGTGGATTCATAAACCTTATAGGTTGTGTCACGTACACATCCTTGTTTTATTCCTCATAGGAATGTGGTTTTTGTATCCATATGCCAAATGTCTCAGTCATTAAGTTGCAATCAACAAGCATCATCCTTCTCAAAATGTTATCCATGTGTCTTAACACTTAAGACTCATTTGCACTTATGGATTTCATCCAATGAGTGCTACCATCAAGGTCATACCTTATGGTTCACATGGAAATCATTTAGGATGTAATGATCATAAATCATAACTCAAAATTCGGTTCCTCATATTCATCTAGATAGTTGACTCATCACATGAACAACTCATCACATAGATAATTGAGGTGTATCTGTTAAGGATATAAGAACTCACAACTCCTTGTGATTCTTAATGTCCTATATTAGTGTGGGGTATTCTTTTATTAAGAAGAATTCAGTTATTTGATAATCATTCTCTAACTCCTTAGAGTATGATTCCTTCTTGATTTAGACATCACTATGCCTTAATCATGAGTTCACTATGATATACTATCACAATCACTCATAAGGATCTCAAACATTTGGTCCAAGTATTTCATTCATTGATCTCATCAAGAATTAATACTTTACCAAATTTGTACTTCATCTATGATAATCTTGAACACTTCAAGATATTCATATTGGTATTTCTCTAAACACCATTTGAAGTATTAGCATTTGTTCCAATAGGTGTGTAAATACATCACATGTATTATACCTAATAGGATAATCATTCTCCCACTACATTAGTGAAGATTGATTAATCATGTACAAGAGATTCATGTCTCTTATTGGTTCTTTAACCAAAAGAGTCTAGATTTATCCATCACATGGAAAACTAGAAATGAATTTCTCATGATTGATGCTAATTTGATTGTTTGAGTTATCAATAACTTTAGGTATCATTTTATCTTATGCATACCATGTATCACAAGATAAACAAGGCATTGCCACAAAGATCATATCTTTAAGATTGAAACATCAACTTTATTAATTGCCATCATTGTCATACAATATGCAAAAATAAAGTGTTTCTATCTACTGGAAATATATGAAATAGCAGTTCTCAACTCTATTTCGTGCCCTTTAGACTGAAATAAACTGAAAGATACTCCTATCTATGGCAGAAACACTTGCTCCAATGATGGGTACTTCTTTCTTGGTCCTTTCACAAAGGCCATCACTTCTTTGTGGATATTGCATATCATATATGACATATCCATATCTTGGTATCATATACCTCGGATAAAGAAGTGGTTCATTTCATGATACCTTAGGTGGAGATCTCCATCTTCTTTTGTTCTTCCAGATATAGAGGGCAATTCCCTCATACACCCTTTCCCCATGTTCCTTGAGGCTGAAGATGGCTTGGGCTGCTGGCTAGCATCAGAACACTTCTTTGCTTTGCCTTTGTCCTTGCCCTTAAGAATTACCTTTTCTTTGATCACATCAAAGATTATGGTATGTCTTTCTTCATCTTTGCCTCTACTATCCTCAACATGTCCAACAACTCTGTCAACGCTTGTCAAAGTTGTTCATGTTGTAGCTTATCCTGAATTGTATGATTCTCACAACATTTGCAGTATCATACCAATAGCCAACCCTTGGCTCAGATGGAATCCTTCTTAGTCAGGTCTTTCCACATACCCAATCACATTGAGTGTGTGAATACCTTACTAAATCTCCTTCTGTCATGACATACTAGGACAGTATCTTGGAGACATCAAATGTCTCATGTTGTCTCTGCAACTCATAGTTCAGAGAACACAACATCAAGCACTCCTCATCAATGTCATCCTCAGTATGCTTCCATAAGCATACTTTCAGCCATTGATGTGGTGGGATCGAGTTCATCTGGTTCTGGTATAAATAGGACTTAGAGCTTTCTCTCTTTGATTGAGAACACTTCTCATCATCCTAACCAGTCGTGGAATTATTCCCATTTAATTTGTTGGTCTCAAAGACCGATCGCAAATAAAGTGATTTGTTGATTAACCATTTATTTTAACAAAAGGAAATATATGAAATTTTAGTCCAAAACTCATTTTTGACTTATTTGATTGATTTGAAAAGTTGACGATAAAATTAGGCCTTTAATTAATTATCGCTCCCACTATTTTAGTTCAAATTGAAGCCCTCACCATCAATTCGGAAGATTGCAGCGTACAACCTTCTAGTGGGCAAGATCCTGAAATCCTCTAAGCCATGGACCAGCTAGGGATGTCACCCACAACATAGATCTCTTAGGTAGGCAACTTTTGCCAATTGCATCATATGCAACTCTTGATAAGATGTCATATACAACTCTTTGCAATGATCATCTCCATGCCTCAAGGTACTAGATCCCATCTAGATCACCTTGTTAAGTCCGACCCAAAGCAAACACGATGAACATGCACCCTGCTAGGTAAGACCCACACATTCATCCTTCACGCTTCCACGAGGTAGACGGTGCACCCCGCTAGGGCGTGCCCACACTTGGTCGAACAAGCTTTTCACGTGTGTCACATTTGGAAGGCATCTAAAACTTAATATTTTAATGAGGGATTTGGTTTTATATACATATACATATCCAATCACCACAATATATAGTATGTATCATATACATGCTATATCCCACATAAAACATGCACAAACGATAAAAAGCGATGATTATGGCCATCCTAATGTGATTCCTCGAGCCAAGAGGAATCACGGTCATCTAGGTCTGCATCACATGCAACCTGTACAAGATGAACTCTGTGCCTTGCCATCCGAGTTGATCAACTCATCACATGAATGATCTGTACTCTCCAGTCGGTCGTCTGGGTGCCACCAGCCGATCGGTTGGCTCCTCCAACTGATCGGTTCGCCTGGTCGTCGTGCATCTCGTCATATCCGCCACTCGCTCGTCTCGCTCCTCGAACCGGTCATCAACCGATCGGTTCACTCCTTGAACCGACCGTCTGGACCATCAACCGATCGGTTCACGCCTTGAACCGATCGTTTCAGCTGTCGTCTTGATGTCCGCCGATCTTCGACATAACAGGAAATAAAATCTATCCTAATAATTACATTGCTTTAAAAGGGAAACCCCGAGTTACATTTGGGGGGGAGCAAAGGTAGGAAAGAATCTCGAATTATTTCGAGTTACATAAGGAATAAGAGAGGGAAGATCGGTGCGCAGACCAAGAGGCAAGCAACCACAAACAACCACACACAGATAGGGGTTTATAGGCCATAATCACGCTACACACATCCACCACAAAACTCGTTTAAGGGCGACGCGTATCGAGTGCATTAATAATACATATCATATATGTAATTAGGGATTTGTGGATTTATGATTGGACATGCATAAAGCCAATATTATTCGCATCGTATGCAATAAATAAAGGCGACAAACCAAAATCGATCATATCGATATTCCTAAAATATAGAGCAGTTGACGTGGCTCTGATACCACTGTTGGGTTTTAGGGGAGACAGAGAAGGTAGCGGAAACAAAAGTTTTCTCCCCAAACCCATACCAAGGTAACGCGTCAACGTCTATATAATAGGAAAGGATGGTTTTTGGAATCATACCTTGTCCCGAGGCTTGCTCGGCGACAATACCTCGCGCAATGCGCGGTCTTCAACTCCGGCCTTGGACGGTGTCTGTGCAGCTCCTGGTCGCACCGGGACTGACGACTCCTCCTCCTACTGGACTATCGGATGACAGTTGTCCTCCTGAGCGGCAGTGACCTCCCGCCTCTGTAGTAGTCCACACAGACCACCTAGAACTCCACTCTCCTTGTCCCACAAGGAAGTGGAAGGAGTCGCACCCTCCTGTTGACGTATTAGTCGCCAACATACTCTCCTTCTACCAGTTGCAACTGCAGTTGTCCTTCCCTTGCTGCACCTCCCTTTTGCGGGAAGCACTTGCTCAGGATCTCTCACGGTTACCAAAACCAGAGAGAACGACAACTTCACAAAGCAACCGGCTTGCATTGAGTTGTACTTTGAGAAGCCCCCAATACCCCTATATATATGTGGGTCATGGGACAGGGTTCTCTGTGTCTGGCAATATGGGACTAAAGTAGGAGTAGAAGGGCTCGAGAATTTTCCACAAAAAGCAACCGGTTCGCAACTTGAAACGATCGGTTCACAACTGAACCGATCGGTTCGGCCATTGAGCCGATCGGTTGGACCTGAGCCGATCGTTTGGGGCACTCCAATTGATCGGTTGGTGCCCTGAACCGATCGTTTCATGGTCCTAATCTGGCTCAAAAAGACTTTCCTTGTTTCGTTCTCAATTGGTATCGTATACCAATGTTATTCCCAATCGAATTGGGCAATTTGAAACCAAAGGAAAATTCTTTCCGACATGACTTTCCCAATTGGTCGGTTGCACCAGTTGAGCCGATCGGTTCAACTCTTGAACTGGTTGTTTCAACCTGGGCATGAGCCGATCGGCCTGGACACTCCAGCCGACCGGTTCAGCACCTCAGCCGACCGGTTCATCACATGAGCCGATTGGTTGGGAGCACAGGTTGGGCAAAATCAGTCAATTGCGATTTCAATCAATCCGATACTCCAATCAATGCGTCCAACACCTTGAGCCATATGATATTGAGCTATCGACTGATTGAGTGTTTAATTGAACTACTAAACTCCTTTAGTAATCAATCTAAACATTGCTTTGTGGACAAAACTCCTCTTCCAGGTTAAATCCTATGTGTGTGACCCTGCAGGTCCATTTCACGTTGGCAGTGAAAGTCCATAACACTTATGACTTCACAAGCAAAGAGCGGTGCCTAGTCACACATCAGTGCTACCCAAGTGAAAGTAGAAAGTTGGAGAACAACTTTCATCCTACAATCCGTGAATGGTGTTATAGTGAATGTATAATTCCTTTGTCACTGATATCCCGAATGAACTCAAGGCATGGAACAGTCATCCTGTCAACGTTCATTCACTTTCTTGATCTCAGAGCAGATTGAAGGAGATATGTATGACATCAATATCACATACTGATTCACACATGCGTGCGCATGCCTATCTCAATCCTACTCATCAAGTGGCCTTGGATATCAAACTCCCTCAGGAGGGACAAATCCCATATCTATCACTCACCCCTCAAAAGCCCCATGTGTCAAAGCCACCCAATCATCACCTTTATAACAACCCATGTTTCAGGACTGCGTTTGATGATGTCAAAGTGTGCCCAACGACATGTGTTGAGTGTAGTGATTTCAGGTCAAAGAATCACACTCACCACCATCACTGTGAGTACTAAATGTGACTACCATCTCATGGTTCCATGTGTCAAACTCACGGTGGGTCTGTCCGGTACACTTGTTCTCTAACAAGTACCTATGTGTTTGGTTTGATATCTCTATATCATGACTAATGAGATTCTGTCATCAACCAACATCACAATCCAGTCTTGTGTGTCATTTATGTCTATCTACCTTCCACAATGACATCCGACTAGGGACATAACAAGAATGTACAAATTCTTAGCATCCGTATGATCTCATCATTCATGTCCTTAACCTGAAAGCATACATCATTGAGTACTGTCATTCTCTAGACATTCAATCTGTTCTATCACTATCTCATATGACTGAACCAGAATGAATTGGAAGCTTGCCTTTGATGTTTATCAAATCAATCTTAATGTATCCCACCAATCATCCCATGATTGGCTCTCAGGGCATACATACCAACAGTTGCTTATGCCCTTATCTTTGTAGAGTTTGTTTAGAGTTTGTATGTTGTATCTTGATTGATGCTAAAAGGTACCCAATTATCTTAACTAATCAAGTGAAACCCTAATCATATAGTTTTCTAGTGCCATAGATCCATATTCAGTGTTAGTACTTGCTGGATGGTGATACAGGTTCTCCCATAGTGGAAGCTCAGAAATTTGGGGGTCAAGGAGTTTCATAAAACATTCTTGGTGGAAAAAAATTGGAGTGAAAGAATACTATTGAGTATATGCAGTTCACATGATTGGATACAGTCATACCATGGAAGGAGAATGGCTAAGGTTGTATCTCAATAATGTGATATAGTGTATTTGTATATGTATGATATCTTTGAGGATGGTTGCCTCCATACCTCCACAAGAGTGCGGCTGTAGTCATAACTCAGTTTCACTAGCGTCGTGATCTATATACCAAGACATGATATGCTATTTTGTAGTTGGACTTGTATGATCCTATAACTAGAGGATAGTTCCAAGGTGACATTGAAGCATACACTTTGTGACTGACTGCACATGATCTCTTCTTCTAATCCAGAATTGTACTCTTTTGACCCTTTGTAGCTTTTGGATTTCTGCCTTGATAAACAATGACTTCTGATTGGTCACTGGGTTATTCTCTCTGATCATCTACTTAGTTTTGTTTTGGAGTAATTATGTGTATCTTAGTTGTTTCCTACTGCAGATGCTCAGATGTAACATTCTTGTATGACTATACCCTTAGGGGGTGTCATCTGGGATGATGTAGTTGTTCACCCTACAAGTTGTATGGTGATGATAGTTGTGCATGGCCTACAAAGGGGAACACGTGTGATTGTGGCTCTGGTTGACCCATATTGACTAGGACTGTCTTCTTTCCAGTGAACTCAAGTTCATCTGTCTCCTATCATTCATCAACCCATCGTGACTACTGGATGGATCATGTGTCAACCTGAATCTCCATTTTATCATGAGAGTCTTTAACCAGTGTCTTCATCACCTCATGAATGTTGGATTGTTTGTTGGTTCTTGTCATCTCAAGAAGCTCTAACCAAAATGATCAGTAATCATTGGTTGCCTGAGATTTTTTGATGTCTTCCTCTATGTTGAATATGGAACAATTGGTTGTTAGGATTGCGAGACCAATGAGGAATCTTCCCCTTGTATATCAAGGAGTTGAAAAGGGAAGAAACATGGTTGTAAACAAACTACCCCTTGTATTAGATAAGATACTTTAACATATGGCGTTCCATTTTATGTGCCCCAACACTACTTTAGGAAAAAATTAGAACTGCCTCATGCATGGAAGAGGGTTTCATAAATCGTGATAGACAAAGTTTAACTTTCCCCTTGTACGAGAAGGAGTTAAAGATCACGTCAAAAACATGGAAGTTCACCCTTTGTGTGAAAAGAGAGTTTTCATGTATCAATGAAGATTATTAGATCTAATGGTATGAAGAGAGGAACATGCCCCTAGACTGGGTGAAACAAAAGGATATTTCTAGTCTTGTCATGGGGTATGTCTTGTATCACTATGATAAAGTACATGAATCATAGTTGTTGGTTGATGAGGGCAAGTTAGGATGGTACCCAGGTAAAAGGCAATCCTTCTTGGGAACATATACTATGGTTGGGGATCAAAGTGTGATGCTTTAATTTCTCTCCTAAGGTAAGGTTTTATGAGGGAAACACTAAAAAAATAGATATCCATGTACAAGGTGACCCTCTACTGGCCGATGAATGTGGATGGATATGGGTGTGAAGGCACAATGATGGCCCAATTTTAGGTCATGGTCTGACACCATATAGATGTGATCATGAAAGCCATGGTGATGGACCAATATAAGGTCTTGATCCATGACCATATGGATATGAGCATGAAACCTAGGGTTATGGCCCAAATTAAGGTCATGGTCTTGGATCGTATGGATATAAGCTTGAAAGCTAGGGTGATGGCCCAGTTTAAGGTCGTGGTATGAGACCATCAAAACATGTGAAAGTGAAGGTATGTTGATGGTCTAGTTTTAGGTCATTGTCCAGGATTGCATAGATTTTAGAATGGAAGCAAGGTTATTACCCAGTTTAAGGTCTTTGTTCGGGATTGTATAGATATGAAAATGAAGGTGACGGTGATGACCCAATTTATGGTCATGGTCTGGGACCGTCAAAATATGTAAAAGTGAAGGTACACTAATGGTCTAGTTTTCGATAATGGTCCATGACCATGGTTTGGATAGGCAAAGATGGGCGGACAATGTACTATTGGTTAAAATGGTCCATTTGGGCACAAGGGTAGTTCATTTGACAAGGACACAGGTCTTACATCTTCACCAAAAAGGACAATTGATGCATCATTGATTGTAAATTACCAAGTTATTCAACATTGATGTGAGCATCCAAGTGACTTAATTATTGTTGTTATACTTTTCAGTTGTGTAGTATTTTTGAATTTGTGTAGAAAAAAGTAATTAAAGACCACATGAGATATAGTTGTATACAATTTTAGCTTTGTTAGATTACCACTCCCAAATGATAGTTTTAATGAGTTTTTGAAATCTTTGTTATCAAAGGATTTTATGTCATAATGTATCTTAATCTTTTCTAGAATCACCTTTGTTAATAATTTTCATGGGAAGTGGAAATAATGTCAAAATGCACTCTTTAAACTCGATAAGAAATAACTCCTTTACATTACTAGCATTATGAACAACATCACATTCTTTTTGGCTATACTAGGGGGTGTCATATAGAACATAACGACTAAGGTTGTTATACATATCACATAAATTATGACATTTTGTATTTATTTTTTTTCTCAACAATAAAAATACCACCTTTAAATATAAGCATCCCCCCTTTCTGAAATGGGTTCATGGAGCCTACTATTCTCCTTCAAAGTGGTCAAAGTCATGTGTTGCAATAAACATCTAATTTATACTCTTCAGATTTCCCTAGAATGACCTTAAAACTACATTTGGTACATGGTGAATCATGGGGATGGGGATGGCGAAAAAATAAAAAATATGGTTGATTAGCATTATGATTGGGAAGGCTAACTATTATATGGGGAATCTATGGAAAATTTGATTTGTTTTTGACGCATGAAAAAGTAAGGTGAATAATGAGGAAAACGTTTCTAATGAAAAAGTTAACTCTTCACATATTATATAGACACATACATGAATAACTTTTCCCAATATCTACCTTTATGCTCAAACATGTTTCCTGTAAGACTTTCTTGCCAACATCCTTTACTTCTCCACCAAAATATTATTTTATATTGCTATTTCTATATCTTTCCTCCATGTAAGTTTTTTCCCACTGACATTCAGTTTGTTTCATATAAAATTCTCAAATAAAAATATCCCTCCCCGTGAAAAATATCCACTCAATAAATATGTTCACATCAATCAATTTTCTTGCAAAGATTTTTCCTTCCTCTATTAAAAAATATCCTTATAAGTATATGATTTTCTTCTAAACATTTTTTGTAGAGATTTTATTTCCTTACAATTAAAGATTTCCTTTCAAAATTGACTTTATACTTGCACTTTGTTTGACTAAAATAATTAATATGTTACACAAGTTTTATGATGAAGGGCTGTTTTGTTATTTGCAACACTTGAGTGTCGCAAGTCTTAATCAATACGATTTTGAAATATTGGTCTTATCATAATTATCAAGAAATAGTAATGAATTCATTTGTCAATGATGTTTTTATTTGTAATTTTTAATAAGAAATGAAACATATGCCATTCATATTTATATTTTATAACAATTTAATGTATCTATACCTAAAATGTCCAAGATGGGATGACACAATGGTTAGATCCTTAGTTTGTTACCAAGATGTCTCAGATTCACTCCTTGGCGATGGCATGCAACTAAATTTAGGAAAAAGTGTATCTATTCCTAAAACAATGTTAGATTCTTGTCCTTGTTTATGTCAAAAATAATTTTCATTCAGTCCTTCTACCATTTGAGTAAATAGAATCATACTGGTATGGGTTGTATTTTAAAAAAAGAGGTTATTTTCCCTATCGTAGTACCAATATAACACACAAAAGTTTATTATTATAAACCCTCCCATTCCTTTCCCTACACAACCTTACCAAAAAAATTGTTAGTAGTTTATCCTTTCCTCTTCCTCCTCCACTTCCCCTTCCTATCCCTTTCCCTTTTCCCTTGCCCATTCTTTCACAAGGTACCAAACACAACCTAAATTGAACCCTTATTCTATGACATATGTGAATGTACATTAATACCATGCAAACCCAAATGGATTTGAATATAACACTCATTAGCAATAATAGTTATTATGACAACATAATAGAAGTATATAAGATTCTTCACGTGCTAGCTATAAAATAGTAAATGTGATATTTTCTATATATAGTTTTAGGCCAGACCCCCAATATGGATCCAAGGGTAGTGCATTTTACAAAGACATGAGTCCCACATTTCCATCAACATATACGAAATGTTCCTTGATTTTAACACAAGATTATTACATATTAAAGTCATCTTCCCACTGACTTCATTTGGCTTTTATTGTTTTATGTAATTGTTATACATATTAGTTATGTACTTGTGAATATGTGTAGGATGTGTTGATACAACACCGTCAACTATGGTTGGTATACTTGTTAATGGTGTTATACATAACTCCAAAATGATAATATTTTATGCGTTTTTAAATTATCTCAACCAATTTGTATAATATGTATTTTCTATAATCATGTATCCTTATAGTTTTCATAGGCAATCAAAACAATTGTCTAAAAATACTATTTACACTAGTTGAGGAATAACTCTTTTACCTTGATAGAACTTAGAAAAGTATCACATTATTTATTGATATATTTTGCGATGTTGTATCAACCATAACAAATGAGGTTTTTAATTCTGGCACATAAGATACAAAATCTTACATATACTTTCCTTTATGGATAAAAAGACCACATTGACATATGTATTCTTTATTTCTTTCACGACTAGATCCTTAGAGTTTTACAATGTTTCTATGAAATAGAGGGAGTCATGTGTTGCCATAAATCCATTTTCATTCTTCAAAGTGCTTCAAAATGACCTTTTGTATGGATTTCCTTATTCTCTAAAATATGTGAATGTATATTAGAAACATGCATGCCAAAAAAAAACGCTAGCATAAAAGAAGTAAGATTCTCCAACTGCATTCCAAGCGCTGCGCCGAGCTTCGTCCGACGGCTAGGGCTTCCGTTTTCAACCCTGCTCCTGCTCGGGGGAGGAGGTCGGCGTGCGGCTACCTCGCTCCCCCTGGGCTTCCGTCTTCACCCCTGCTCCTGCTGGCCTCTGTCCTCGGATCTAGCTGGTCGCCGCTTCCTCTCCTTCACACCTTCTCTTCTCCTTGCTGGACGGCGTCCCAGATCCAGATCTGGTTTGTGGTCTCTTGAGTGCGAGGAGGTGTCCCATAGCGTGGCTTCGTTTCCTGACGTCGACATCGTTCTTCGGTGTGAGGAGGTAGCTTTGTCTGGTTTTCTGGAACGTTGTTCTCCGTGGGTGTGGGTTTTGTTTCTTCCCCTTATGGCTTTCTGTTTGTGGGTCTGTTCGATTTGGTTGTAGTCGTAGGTTTGGGGGGTTGCTCTTTGCGTTTATTTTTGTGTTGTTTTTCTTTCGGTCTTCACCAATCTAGGTTGTTGGTGTCCTGTGTCGTCGTGCCTCAGGTTCCTTTGTGGGCGGACGGTGAGCGGGAGCCCCTTGGTGCTTTAGGCAGAGGAGGAGGAAGCTGGGTTTTGTGTTTCGTGCGGGTCTTCCGACCCCTGCTCGCAGTTGTGGTCGGGAGTGGTGGTGGGGTTCCCGGCACCCTCTACCCCCATCGTTGTATCCGCATGAGCCATCCTTCCTTTGTATATGCACAGTTGGGGTTTGGCCTCCTTCTCGGGTCTCCTGGTTGGTGCACTCCTAGTGCTCAACGTTTGTCCTGTGCTTGTTTCTCCTTTTGTTTTCTTCGTCGTTAGTTGTGTCTCTTGTCCAGTTTGTGGGGTGTTGTATTTGTGTTGGTTCTTGGTGGTCAAGCTCTTTTTCAGGTGACCTTTCGTTGTCTTCATGATGGTAATCTCTTCCAACGGCTATGCAAACTCCTATCCCGATGTACTCATAGGCTCTTGTAGATTGACGAATTCCATCCCAGATAGTTGTTTGAGACAACCACTACAAGAGGTGGACGGAGCAGAAGTGTACCTTTCGCATCCCAATCTGAGCCTTGTGCTATGTCTTTCTGCAATAGGAGTTGCTGCTTGATTTTTTTTTCCAGAGATGTCTATCTTGTAGATGTCGTATGGCTTACTTTTAATGATATTGAGCTATTTTAAAAAAAAGTAAGATTCTCCTTATGTTAGGAAGCAAGCATGAATTATTGTGTTTTCTATTTATTGTTCCTCACCAGTTCCCAATATTGGATCCAATAGTAGTGTATTTGACACAAACACAAGTTTCATGATCCCATTAAAGAGGGCAAGTGGGATTCCATTATTTGTACATATTTGAAGTTGTTCCACATTGAGGCAAGCTTCAAAATGACTTCACTATGGTTGTTACACTTATAAGTGATTGTTATAATTGTTGGTGAAGTATCTTTGAATATGGGTAGAAAAGAGGGTTGAAATACCACCCATAATTATGGTTGTTATGCTTTTCAGTGGTTGTTTAATTACCAAAGCTTTTCTATTTCTTAACAAGTTTGTCATGATGTATATACTTGTTTTAAATCTTATCTCTTTACAATTTACATGGGAAATGGAAATAAATATCAAGCTATATTCTTTAAACTTATTGATGAAAAATTCTTTTACCTTGGTAGATTTTAGAAAAGCACATTACTTTCTTGTTATACTGGGAGGTGTTGTTATCAAATGTAGTGACTGGAGTTATCATATTTATCACATAAACTATTGAAGATTGAACTTTTTCTCATGCATAAAAGAGCATATTTTAATAAAGTATTTATCCTTTCCCAAATGGATCCATGGAGCTCAACAATACTCCAAGAAAGTGGTTGTAGTCGTAGTTATCATGAAGTGTAAGTTTCACTCTTAAAATTGTTCCAAGATGACTCTAAATAATGGAGCTCTTATTCTCTAACATATATGATTGTATATTTATAACATGCATGCCCAATCAGATCTGATCATAATGCTAACTAGCAATCACAATTATAACTATAACATAAAAGAAGTAAAATCTATGTGTGTTATCTAACAATCATGATATATTTTAGTTCATAATTATATGCTACATAGACTCCCCTATTGAACCCAACGATACTACATTGACAAGGACATGAGTCCCACATCTCCATTGAAAAGGACAAGTGATATACCATTATAAACAAGCAAGTTGTTCTGTATTAAAGCAAGCTTTTCATTGACTTCATTATGGTTGTTATACTTTTTATCGCTTGCCATACTTTTTAGTGGTGAAGTATTTTCAAATATGTGTAAGAATTAGGATTAAAATACCACCCCAATTATGGTTATCACACTTTGTAGTGGTGTTATGAAAGTAGATAATTTTTATGATTTTATGAAAGCTTCATTTCCCAAATGACTTTATATCATAATGTATCTTGACATTTCCATAATATTCATGTATCTTTATAATTTGCATGGACAACAGAATAAATGTCTAAATATACTCTTTGAACCAATTTTGGAGTAACTATTTTACATTGATAACATTCCAAAAAAGTATCATATCCTTTCTTGATATACTAGGGGATGTTGTATCAAATAAACAATTATGGTTGCCTTATGTATCACATAAATCATGAAAAAATGCATACCATTTTATCATGAATAAAAAGTTCAAATCGAGATGCAATTTTTCTCTCTCAAATAGATCCATGAAGACTTATAATGTAAGGGATTGTGATTGTCTATCGCCATAAAGCACTTGTTTCATACTCCAAATATCACTAATATGACCTTAAGTAATGAAAGCCCTTGTTCTCCTACATATGGTAATGTATATTAATAACATGCATGTGCCATCACATTTAAAGAATGCTAACTAGTAATCCCAATTGTTTCTGCAAAACAAAAGAGGTATGATTCAATGTGTGTCAGCCAAAAAGCACAAAAGATGATTTTTTTTCTAATTTCAAACCTGGCCTCAATATTGGACCCATAGCGAGTGCATTTTACAAGGACGTGATTAAATAACTGAATTATTATGCTTTATAGTGAGATTTCCAGTGACTTCACAATGCTTCTTTCATTGGTGAAGTATGTTTTTAGTATGTGACAAACATGGTTGACTAATACTACCAACTATATTTGTTATACTTTCAGTGATGTTAAATTACAACACCCAAATGATACATTTTTATGACTTTTTGGAGGCTTATTAACAAATGACTTTAATTTTTGTTGCATCTTAATTTTTTCCACAATCATGTCACTTTACTATTTTCATGGTCAATGGAATCAAATATTAAATATGCTTCTTTAAAACTCATTTAGAAATAACTATATTAGCTCAGTTGTATTTAGAAAAGCATGATGTTGTTTCTATCTACACTAGGAAATGTAGTATCAACCATAAGGGTTGAGGTTGTCATATCTATCACATAAATTATGAAAGCTTGCATATAGTTTGTCATTGTGCATAAAAATCACATGAAATATGTTCATATTTATGTGTTAGTAGGTTTTACTTGCAGTCATGTCACAAGAGAAAATGTTCCATCCAATGCAAATGTTCTCGATTTGTGCTTGCCATCCGGTGTAAATGATACTTGGTACAAAGTAGCATTCTTTCTTGAATGGTTGGGATTCTCAACAAAGACAATGTCACCATATGAGTAAAGTGTCCACTTATTTAATTGTATGATACTAGATATTTGTGTTGTTATCCTTAGTCTGAGTATAGTTCACATTCAAACATCATGTTATATCTACGGTATATTCTACAATCCTTGAATATTCTAATAGTATACCTCAACATAGACATTTATTGACTTCCATAAGGTCTTAGCCGAGAGGCTAGTAAATCATCAACATTTATAATATTCAGGGTGTCACTAGTAGGATATATCACTAATTATTTATAATACCTAAATTAAATGAATAATGGGTTTAGAAACTATAAAATAAAAACTTTGGTTTCATATGATCTGCATTTATTTGAGTTGGTGCATTATAGGATTTTGTTGATAGAGAGGGTAACTAAATATATAAGATGAGCCTACTTCATGTTGTATCTGATGGTATATTCTATAATCCTTGAATATTCCAACAACATACCTCAACATATAAATTCAGTTACATCCATAAGGTCTTGGCATAGAGGATAGTAAATCATGTGCATTCATTATATTTAGGGTGTAACTGGTAGGATATATTACTAATTATTTCATAATAACTAAATAAAATGAACAATGGGTTTGCAAATTGTATAATATAAACTTTGGCTGTCATATTATATGCATTTACTAAGTTGAGTCATTATAGGATTTTCTTGATAGAGAGGGTACTAAATATAAAAGATCATGAATGGTAGTACTACATGTTAAAATCTACTTTTAAAACACCATCGCAACTTATGAAATTTACACCTTTACATTAATGATCTATGCGACATGGCCAAGAAGAGACACCTAGTTAGTTTCAAATACTTAATAAAGGCATGTTCGTGTGTCATGTAACAGACTGAGATATCGACACAACTCACCTAATAAGATAAATTGTAGATTAGGGGTTAGGAAGGTTGTATTTGGGGATGACACTTTGTCAAATATGGACAACACTTCATAACAAATTCATTTATTAAGCACTTGGAGAAATGGGATGAATAAAATCCCCTCATGATTGAAAAGTGAAATTCAGTTCTGACCCACTAGTACAAGATTAATAGAATGCCCCTTTTGAAAAAACAACAAGAGAAATCCTTTCCAGCAATCAGATAATGATCAAAAGGAATCACATGCTTGCTTGATAAAATCATCAAATACTCAATATTATATCTTCCTTTTGGCATGAAATATTGTGTATTGGGTGTCTATTATTACATTCTACACTAATTTTTATATTGCAATCATGCCTATAAAACATACTAGAATATCTTATAGTTCATATTCTAAATGAGGACAATATCATTACATTTCTTAACATGGTATCAAGTATCTCTACAAATAAGAGACTTTATATAGAACACTTATATGGTGAATGATACATGCTACAAACATATAGAGAGGGATTTTTCTGACTTTGATGAGAGCATGAGAGGTATTTGTACACACAAACACAACTTCATATCCAAGTAGTATTATTATGTCTCAAAAATGATGTTTGGTTTACTGTGTTTCTTATTCCAAAGCCAATTTCTTTTTAAACACAAACACACAACTCCAAAATGACAATATTTTATGTGAATTTAAATTATCTGAACCAATTTGTATAATAATGTATTTTCTACAATCATGTTTCCTTGTAGTTTACATGGGAAATGGAAATAGTTGGCTGAAAACACTATTTACACTAGTTGAGGAATACCTCTTTTACATTGATAGCACCTAGAAAAGTATCACATTATTTATTGATATATTAGGCGATGTTGTATCAACCATAACAAATGAAATCGTTATATCTGCCACATATGATATGGAGCTTACATATACTTTTCCTTGTGGATAAAAAGACCACATTGAAATATGTGCTCTTTATTTCTTTCATGAGTAAATCCTTAGAGTTCTACAATTTTCTTATAAAGTAGTTGGAGTCGTGTGTTTCCATAAATGACCTTACATAAAGATTTCCTTATTCTCTGACATATGTGAATGTATATTAACAACATGAATGCCCAAATCAAAATAAAATATTGAAATAAAAAAGTAAGATTCTCCATGTGTCAGCAAGCAAGCACAACTTATTGTATTTTCTATTTATAGTTCCTCACTGGGCCCCCAATTTTATATCTAGGGGTAGTGTATATGACATAGACACACGTTTCATGATCCCATTAAAGAGGACAAGTGGGATGCCATTGATTTTACATATGTAAAGTTGTTCCACATTGAGGCAAGCTTTAGAATGACGTCACTGTGATTGTTATACTTTTAAGTGATTGCTATGATTGTTGGTGAAGTATCTTTGAATATGGATAGAAAACATGGTTGAAATACCTCCCATAATTGTGGTTGTTATGCTTTTCAGTGGTTGTTTAATTACCACTTTCAAGTACTAGTTTTTGACAAGCTTTTGAATTCTTTGTTTCTTAACAAGTTTTTCATGATGTATCCACATATTTTCTCAAAAATATTACCTCTTTACAATTTATAAGGGAAATGGAAATAAATTTCAAACTATACTTTTTAAACTTATTAAGGAAAAACTCTTTTACCTTGCTAGCTTTTAGAAAAGCACATTACTTTCTTATTGTACTGGGAAGTGTTGTATCAAATGTAGAGACTGAGATTTTCCTATTTATCACAAAAACTATTGATAATTGAACTTTTTCTCATGCATAAAAGAGCATTTTTTTCATTTAAATGAAGTTTTTTCTTTCTTTTCCCAAATGGATCCATGGAGCTCGACAATACTCCTAAAAAGTGATTGTAGTTGTAGTTACGATGAAGTGTTAGTTACACTCTTCAAATTGTTTCAATATGAACTTAAATAATGTAGCTCTTATTCTTTGACATATATGAATGTATATTAGTAACATGCATGCCCAATTAGATATGATCATAATGCTAGCTAGTAATCATAATTATAACTATAAAATAAAAGAAGTAAAATATATGTGTTTTATCTAGCAATCATGACATATTTTAGTTTATAATTATATTCTACGTAGACTCCCCTATTGAACCCAATTGTACTACATTTGATAAGGACACTAGTCCCACATTTCCATTGAAAAGGACAAGCAATATACCATTATGAACAACCAAGTTGTTCTGCGTTAAAGCAAACTTTTCAATGACTTCATTATGAATGTTATACTTTTTACCGCTTGCCATACTTTTCAGTGGTGAAGTATTTTCAAATTTGTGTAAGAATTAGGATAGAAATACTACTGCAATTATGGTTGTCACACTTTGTAGTGGTTTTATTTTTCCACTCTCAGATGATAAATTTTATGAGTTTATGAAAGCTTCATTTCCTAAAATTGACTTTATATCAGAATGTATCTTGATTTTTCCACACAAATTTCCAAAGAGGTTTTGGGGGAGTCCAAACATTGTGGGCCTCCATAGAAAGAGAGTTGGTGGTGGAATGATGAAGTACAAAAGGCTATTAAACTGAAAAGGGAGATCTATAGGAGCTTGCCCAAATCTCAAGATGATGCCACATTCCAAAGATACAAGCAAGCAAATAAAGAAGCTAAAAAGGTTGTTCATGAGGCAAGGTCTTGATACTTTGATGACATTTAAATGAATTCGGATACAAGAAAAGGGGAAAAAGATATATATATATATATATATATATATATATATATATATATATAATGGCTAGTATAAGATAAAGGAAAGGAAGAGACTTGAATCAAGTTAAATGCATCAAGAATAAAGATGGCAGAGTGTTGGTGAAGGACGATGATATCAATAACCAGTGGAGAAATTACTTCCATAAGATTTTCAATGGAGATATTTAAAATAATGTTGGAGACACGTGTGACATGAATACAAGAGATATCATTTATACACAACGAGTTTCAACATTTGAGGTCAAGAATGATTTGAAAAAGATGAAAATGAGAAAGGCATGTGGACCAGACGGTCTTCCCATCGATGTATGTAAGAGTATGGGGAATGAAGGAGTTATGTGGTTAACAAAGTTCTTTAACAAGATCATCAAGACCAAGAATATGTTGGGTGAGTGGAGAAATAGTACTATAGTCCCCATCTACAAGAACACATATGACATTCAGAGTTGCACAAATTAAAGAGGTATCAAGTTGATGAGTCACACAATGAAGCTTTTGGAGAGGATTATTGAATAGAGACTAGGATCTATAACGCATATATCAAACAACCAATTTGGTTTCATGCCTGAAAGATCAACAACATATGTTATTTTTATGATAGGGAGGCTTATGGATAAGTATAGAGAAAGCAAAAGAGATCTATGTATGGTGTTTATTGATTTGGAAAAGGCTTATGATCGAGTACCCAGAGAAGTGTTGTGGATGGTTTTGAAGAAAAAGGGTGTGACAATCCAATACATTGACTTGATCAAAGACATGTGTGATAACTCTACTGCAAGTGTGAAGACTCCTGGAGGAGACACACCAATTTTTCCTTCATAGTTGGGGTACACTAAGGATCCACACTCAGCTTGTATCTGTTCGTTCTTGTTATGGATGAGTTGACAAAGAATGTTCAGGATGATATTCCTTGGTGTATGTTATTTGCTGATGATATTGTTTTGATTAATGAAACTAAAGATAGATTGAATGATAAAGTTGAATGTTGGAGAAATGCATTGGAATCAAATGGATTGATGATTGGCAGGAGCAAAATTGAGTATATGCATTGAAATTTTAGCCAATATTGCAGAGTGAATAATAGAGCCAAGTTGGACGGAGTAGCTATACTAAAATGTGATAAATTTGGTTACTTGGGTTCTATTATTCAAATAGATGGGGATGTGCAAAATGATGTTTGTCACAGGATCACTGCTAGGATGGTTGAAATGGAGGAGTGCAACTAGAGTATTATGTGATCGGAAGATCCCTCTTAGATTAAAAAGTAAGTTTTATAGAACAACTATACAACCAACCATGCTCTATGGGAGTGAATGTTGGGCAGTGAAGAAATAAGGTCTCAACAAGATGAATTTGGTTGAAATGTGTATGCTGAGATGGATGTGTGGGAAGACAAGAAATGATCGCTTGAGAAATGACTATATCAAGAATAAAGTGGGGGTGGTGAGCATTGAGGACAAGTTGCACAAGGGCTGACTTAGATGGTACGACCATGTGCAATGCAGACCGACTAATGTGCCTACACAGAGCAATGCTATTAAGTCAAGCACAATAAGTAGAAAACGAGGAAGGCCTAAATTCACATGGGATGAGCTTATAAAGAGAGATTTTGAATCTGTACATCTCAACTAGAATATGGCTTATGATAGAGCTGAATGGAAATAAAAGATCCATGTAGCCGACCCTAATATAGTTGGGACTGAGGCTTAGATGATGATGATGATGATGATGACTCATGTATCTCTATAATTTGCATGGACAACATATTAAATGTCTAAATATACTCTATGAACTAATTGAGGAATAACTCTTTTACATTGATAACATTCAATAAAGGATCACATCCTTTCTTTCTGTACTAGGGGATGTTGTATGAAATAAACTGCTAAGGATGCCTAATGTATCACATAAATCATGAAAGTATGCATGCCATTTTTCTCATGCATAAAAAGATCAAATATAAATGCAGTTTTTTTTCTCTCAAATAGATCAATGAAACCTTATAATGTCTGTATTAAGGGGTTGTGATTTTCTATTTCCATAAAGCACCTATTTCACTCTACAAATATATCTAACATGACCTTATGTAATGAAATCCCTTGTTCTCCTGCAAATGGTAAAGTATATTAATAACATGCATGTCCCATCACATTTATAGAAAGCTAACTAATAATCACAATTGTTTATACAAAACAAAAGAGGTATGATTCTCTATGTGCTAGCCAGAAAGCACAAAAGATGATAATTTTTTTTAGTTTCAAACCTGACCTCAATATTGGACCCATAGGGAGTGCATTTGACAAGGACACAATTAAATAACTGAATTGTTATGCTTTATAGTGAGCTTCTCAGTGACTTCACAATGCTTCTTTCATTGGTGATGTATTTTTTTTGTATGTGTGACAAACAAGGTTGATAAATACTGCCAACTGTATTTGTTATACTTTTTAGTGGTGTTAGATTACAATGCTCAAATGATAAAGTTTTATGACTTTTTGGAAGCTTTATTTTTCAAATGACTTTAACTTTTTTTGCATCTTAATTTTTTCCACTATCAGGTCTCTTTATTATTTTCATGGGCAATGGAATCAAATATTAAATATACTTCTTTAAAACTCATTTAGAAATAACTATATTACATTGGTTGTATTATGAAAAGTGTGATGTTGTTTTTCTCTATACTAGGAAATGTAGTATCAACCATAAGGGTTGAGGTTTTCATATTTATCACATAAATTATGAAAGTTTGCATATAGTTTGTCATTGTGCATACAAATCACATAAAATACCTTCATATTTATGTGTTAGTAGGTTTTACTTATACTAATGTCATAAGAGAAAATCTTCCATCCAATGCAAATGTTCTTTATTTGTGCTTTCCATCCAGTGCAAATGATACTTTGCTACACAATAACATTCTTTCTTGAATGGTTGGGATTCTCAGTCAAAGACAATGTCATCATATGATCAAGTAAAGTGTCCACTCATTTAATTGTATGATACCAGATACTTGTGTTGTTATCCTTAATCTAAGCATAGTTCACATTCTAAAATCATGTTATATCTAATGGTATATTCTACAATCCTTGAATATTCCAATAGCATACCTCAACATAGACATTTATTGACTTCCATAAAGTCTTCTCCTAGAGGCTAGTAAATCGTCAACATTTATAATATTTAGGGTGTGACTGGTAGGATATATCATTAATTATTTATAATACCTAAATTAAATGAATAATGGATTTAGAAAATGTAATTATAAAAACTTTAGTTGCCATATGATCTATATTTATTTGAGTTGGTGCATTATAGGCTTTTGTTGAAAGAGAGGGTAACTAAATATAGAAGATGAGCCTACTTCACATTCAAACATCATGTTGAATCTGATTATATATTCTATAATCCTTGAATATTCCAACAACATACCTCAACATACACATTCACTTACTTGCATAAGGTCTTAGCCTAGAGGGTAGTAAATCATGCACATTCATAATATTCAGGGTGTGAGTGGTAGGATATATTGCTAATTAATGAACAATGGGTTTGCAAATTGGATGATATAAACTTTGGTTTTCATATGATATGCATTTACCTAGTTGGGTCATTATAGACTATTGTTGATAGAGAGGGTAACTGAATATAGAAGATCTTGAATGGTAGAATCGTAGGTTAAAAATCAACTTCTAGAACACCATTACAACTTACAAAATTTAAACCTTTACATTAATGATCTATGTGTTGTGGCCAAGAAGAGACACCTAGTTTGTTTCAAATACTTTACAAAGGCGTGGTCGGCGTGTCCTATATCAAACAGACTGGGAAGGCGGACTGAGATATCGACACAACTCACCTAACAAAATAAATTGTAGATTTGGGGTTAGGAAGGTTGTACATGGGGATCCAACTTTTTCGAATATGGACAACACTTTATAACAACTTCATTTATTAAGCACACCGAGAAATGGGATAAATAAAATCCCCTCATGGTTTAAAAGTAAAATTCAGTTCCTACCCACTAGTACAAGATGAATAGAACTCCCCTTTAAAAAAATCAAGAAGAGAAATCCATTCCAACAATGAGATAATGATAAACATGGATCGCTTACTTACATGACAAAATCATCAAAACTCAATATTATTATGTTTCAAAAATGATGTTTGATTTGTTGTGTTTCAGCTTCGAAAGCCCTTTCTTATTCCAAAACCATGCAATGCTTCTATTAAGTCGTCCTAGTATGGTGTTGCCACAAATGGCGTTAAGTAATGGAGCCCTTACTATGTGACACATATAAAACGTATGTTAACAAGATACATGCCTAATTTGGTTTAGAAAGAACGCTAACTAGTAATAACAATTACTACAATGACTTTAATTAAGACTATCCGCGTGCTAGCTAGCAAGCACAACGTAGGATATTTGCTATTTACGGTTCCATGCTAGACCCAAATTTGGACCCAAGGGCTAGAGTTTTTGACAAGAACACGAGCCCCACATTTCCGTCGAAAAGGACAAGCAGCGTACCATTAGTTGTAAATAACCAAGTTGTTCTGCATTGAAAGCGAGTTTCACAGTGACTTCATTAGGCATCCCAGGCGTACTATTATTAGTGACGAGCCAGTTGCTTTTCTGAATTTTTTTATTACTCGCATTCCCTTTTTTTTTTTAATACGTGGAAAAGCTGTCTGGCTCCGGAGTGACGAGCAAGACGGATTTTCTTCCTATAAAAGCCGATGGGCAGTCTACACCGTTGGACCCCCTTCACTTCCGCAAGATTCCACTTCCTTCTGCAGACCGCACCACCTGAAACAAACAAGACCAGAAGCAGCGAGAAGAAAAGATCGCGATAAGTTAGCGTCAAGTGAACCAGAAGCGCACGGCACTACACCTGCTTGGGGATCCGCGAATGGCAAGGACAGCGACTACGGGGAGCTCCGCCCTCTCTTCTAGCAGGAGCTGCACGACAGGTGCGATGAGGTCAGGGTCCTCCGGCATCTCAGGCAGCGGCAGCGGTGGTTGTTCGAAAGGCGTGGAGAAGAAGCAGTACAAGGGAGTGAGGATGCGCAGCTGGGGGTCGTGGGTCTCGGAGATACGCGCCCCAAACCAGAAGACAAGGATATGGCTGGGCTCCTATTCCACCGCTGAGGCCGCCGCACGGGCATACGACGCCGCGCTCCTCTGCCTCAAAGGATCCTCTGCGGCCCTCAACTTCCCGGCGTCAGCTTTGTCGGTTGCCACACGCAACAGCCTGGGAATGGAAGCCGTCATGTCGCCCAAGTCCATTCAGAAGGTGGCCGCAGCAGCCGCCGCCGAAACGAGTTCCTGCAGCAGTGCTTCCTCCTCTATTACTTCTTCTGTTGCCAGCAGCAGCAACTTCTACTCCCCGCCGCCCACTCCGGTTCCCGCTGATCAAGACCATCCGACGGCAGCATTCCCGTATTCGCCTTCAACGACCGCATCGTCGTCGGAGTGCTCTCCCCCGGCGGCTAAGGAGGAGCATCCGGAACCTGTGCCGGATCCGATGCCGATTCAAGACTATCTGGGGTGGGCGGACTTTGGCGCTTTCCAATCGCCCAAGTACGCCGACCAGATGCTCCAATCTGCATTTGCGCCGGCTTCAATGACTGATGAGGACGACTTTTTCCCCCTTGAGGCAATGTTCGATGATGATGGTGGCCCCGATAGCTTCAGCCTGTGGAGCTTCTGCTAGCTAATCAAGGCACTGACGTCGGGTCGTCGGTCGATCGACTTTCTGATCTTCTTTCTTCGTAATTCTTAGGTTTTGTTGATTAATTTATATGTTTTCACCTTCAAATTATTTAGTGGGATCTTTCTGTAGAATACATACATGATGTAAAACATACCGAAAGAGGGCATATTATTAAATGCTTCTCCGTAAAAGAATCCTATTTATGTGTTTCGTCGTTTCAGTTACAATGATGCCGCCAGTTCCAGTGCATTGTTCCCGATTTAATTGTTCGTGTCATCAATTGTTAGTGTCACTCCGCACTAGTAGTATTCCTTGAATGGTAAAACTCGGCCGGATTCATTAGCCAAAAACTGTCAATGTCATCATTTGAAGGAGTATAGCGTGATCTATTTCTGGGTGTATAATACAGGACACAACACAATCGTTGTTATCCTTAATCTGAACCCAGTACCCACTTTGTGTTGAAACGTCTTCTTATATTTGATGGAATCCATGAATAGTTTATAGTTTCAATAGTATACCTCAATATACACATTCACTGCTTTACATAAGGTCTTAGCCTAAAGGCTAGCAAATTCTGCATATTTATGATATGTTGTATTGTTAATCATTTCCAATACTATAGATTTACAAACTGTATCATATGAACTCTGGTTGTTATTTAATCTACATTCATTGCAATAGGGACAATATATGATGAATTTGGCAAAGTGATTGAACAAAGATGGAAAGCATTTTCATCCTAACCATTAGCACAAGATTTATAGAATATTCCTTCTTTTGAAAAAACATATATGAGGCGTCATAACTCATTCCAAGAATCATATAATGGGGCAAAAGAGATTGTCATCTCGCATGACAAACCATGAATCTTAGTGTTTCATCTCCCTCTTGGTACATAATATTGTGTATAAGACGTCAATTTTTAGGTTTTAAGCTAATTTGGAATGACACAATCATGTCTATAAAAACTTATAAGAATATATTATAGTTAGTACTCAAAGTGAGGATAATATCATCACCTTTCTTAACATGATATCAAGTATATATACAAACAAGAGATTTTATATAGAATACATATATGACCAATGACATGCCCCACATAGAGAGAAAGAGAAACAAGGGTTGATTTTGATGAGCTTTGCCGGACATTTTGTACACTTAGGCAAATACATTCACAATCAACTCTTCTTTTTATGTTTCATCAATTATATATGTTTTTAGTGTGTTGATCTCTTACATAAGAAGTATATCATCACTATTTAGCTATTAATATTCACAAAGCATTTACAACATTCTCAATATTATTAATTCGGTTGATAGTTAATGCTAAATTCTCAATATTATTCATAAGATTCTAAAGAGTTTATAGTTTTCAAAATGATATATTTTGTTATGTAAACTCTTAAACACCTTAGAGTGATTTGTGAAAACACACACGACGCACATGCATTGGTTTATTATTGTAGTTATGTCCCCAATTCAGTTTGACCTATATATATATATATATATATATATATATATATATATATATATATATATATACTTTCCCAACCCCCTTTTTTCACCCCCACTTGCATGCACGATGACATGCCGAACAACTCAACAACGCGTCTCAACCCCTTTTGCGGCTGCAGGTGATGATGCCATGATGAGGAAGCACCTGGATGACAGCTTGGCAAAAGCTCGGATGCAAGCAAAGCCAGTAGACCAAAACCGTCTAATACTTTGGGAAACGGAAGGTTTGTTCGTGTATGAAAAGGGGCGTAGATTGGGGAGGACGTTCGCACAACAAACTTTGACCTGAAGCAAAACCAAACCCCATCATTCCTGCTTGCGACTCAATCTCCCCCTACACACACTTGTTGGTTATTTCTTCTTCCCTTATAACCTGTCGTGGGCGCACATGACGCACCCACATGGGGGATGTATGGTATATTTGTGGTGTATGTCGTGTGGATGCACAGGTGGTGGCTACCGAATCGATCAGCTCCAGACCTTGTCTCCTCGGTGGATGCCACTGCCGAGGCCGTCCATGGCTTGATGCTGGTGCTTAGGGTCAAGATGATGAGCCCGTGGTTGGGGACGTGGTATTCCCTCCTAGGGGTGTGCTCCGTGATGGGGTGTTGTTACACATAGACAGCGTTGGAATATTTAATGACAGCTTGTAATGGTGTTTCTGTACGGGCTTAGCTCTCGGCATCCTAGGTTTGGTTCATGGCATATTATACCCTTCCAGCTGTACCCGTGGGGAACTTTTTGCCCAAGATTGTTATTTCTGACATTGGCTTGCCATGCAAGTCAACAGTACATTAAATATTATTTCTTCCAGAAAGCAGACATGATACGCTGTGTAAAATTGGGTGGATGCAGGATACTACACAAGGATTTATGGTACGAAACCCAGAGAAGAGTGGTGGAAGTGGGACACATCCAAGGGAGGCTTTATCCAACGATGCAAATGCGCAAAAACCTACCCGAGAATACATAGCTAAGCATATAATAAAAAAACTCCGTATGGTTGTTGTTCGTATTCTCCAAGTAATTAATATTGGTTAATTAAAGAGGGCAAGAAAACATTTTCATCCTTTTCTTTTACATGTCTTTGGAATGTGTGGTATAATACACTATCTCAATGAAGGTGTAAGAGTACAAGACATGCTCTATTGCTTCAAATTCCCTTAGCTTATTGAGAGTATGAAGAAAACTTCAATATGGTTGTTGTTCGTATTCTCCAAGTAATATTGGTTATATGAGAGAACCAAAGCATTTTCGTTCTTCTTTTTTACTTGTCTGTGGAATGTGTAGTATAGTACACCATCTGAATGAAGGTGTAAGAGTACACGACATGCTCTATTGCTCCTAAATCACTTAGCTTGTTGAGAGTATGAAGTCAACCATGTCCTGATGGACCCTATAATCAAAGGCAACACGTCTGAGTAAACCAAGAAGAGTAACCTTGTATCCCACCCGTTATTGATCTGATCCCCGTTATCTCACCCTTGTAGTAATTCCTTCCATTCTACCACCAATATCTGTCATATCTTATATCTATTCTAAGGAAAGTCATCCCACATCTCCCTTAAGACAATCATGCCAAGCCTTAGGAAAATGATGATTACTTGATGTGCTCATGTGACACATGCCTCATCCATGCAGCCCAATGTGTCCTTGGAACATAGAGGAATGGATGAATCTTCCTTGTTGTTGACATCAAAATTTGGGATATGCACTTGAGGTTGCAATTTAGTGTTTCTTGTTGTTTCGTTTGTTTTTATCACTAAAAAATCCATCTATATGAGCTCTCGTGAAGGTCAACTGATCCTTCAAGATTTGTGTTGAAGAACAAGGTTAATAGGAGTAGTTCCAGGACATCAAGACTAAGACAAGAGCGTGAGGATATCTACATATTACCTCTTCACCATGTCTGGGGCCTAGATTGTACATCAATAAGTGGGTCACACTACTAAACAAACTCTTATGCTCCTATCTTTCAACCTAACTCAAGTGGTGATGCTGCCACCTTTACTTGACCAAAACCTCAATCTTCAACACTGAAACATCCTATAAATCTCCAATACAGTAGGACGCTAATGTATATGTCAATGTTTAACTCTTGGTCACATCTAGAGGATAACATATACACATGTGAATAGTACATAAACCTCTCTCTTCTATCATGCCTCACTCCTTAAGTATTGCCACATTGTGGCTAAAATTAGAGAATTCACACATCATCATTGAAACTATCATGCACACTCTTGATCCTTAAATTTGAGCCTTCTTTGTAGGAAATATTCATCATTATCAACATTTATTTGCAATGACAATCTACAGAGTATGAGTTTTCTAACCCTAATCGAACCTTAGCACACTAGTAAAAATTGGGCCATTATTCACGAGTGAGTCCTGTCACAAACCCCTCTCTATAGGCCCTCACAAATAGGGACGGTTGTGGGTCTGTCCCTCACAAATGGTCCGTGAAGAGAACTCACGTGACAAATACCAGTGGCCCTCACGAATACAATTGTCACAGACCAACTGACCCTCAAGAATGTTATATTGAGGGACTATTTAGCCTTCATAAATACATTTTTGAGGGACTATTTAGCCTTCATAATAACATTATTGAGGGCATGTTTAATTCTCATAAATACATTTTTGAGGGACTTGATGGTCCTGGAGAATATATTTTTGAAGAGATAATGCCTTCATTAATATTATTTTTGAGGGGCTATGTGGTCGTCATCAATGCAATTTTGATGGTCAATCTGGATCTTCATCAATATATTTATGAGGGACTACTATAAATGATTTAGTTATTGATTATTGAATGATTTATTAAATGTTAATTAATTGTTACTATAGTGAATATCAAATTTTAAATGAAAACTTTGTATACATAACCTCAAGCAATATTTTTATACTAATTCACATGACATCATAAGAAGATTCAACACCAAAATGACACATACAAATGTTAAATCACCTCAAACCAATTTTTGTTATTGAAGTAAAATATTATCCATACATTGCGTGCTCAACGTTGATATAAATAAAGAGTACATATGGTTCTAAATTTTGAGATTGATGACAATCAACATATCATGCTAGAAACTCTTAAGATCTATAATGTCTCCATATTCCTTCAAATGGTGTGGTGCTCTTCATCAATGCCAGACCTCATACAGTTAGGTACTTGAATATTCTTCTCCTAAAAATGACAAATCATTATATTAATAGAATTTAAAGTTTATAGATAAATCATGGTACAACAAACAACTTACCCTTATATTTCGGTTTTGGTCTACTCCAAGGTGCATTGTCCGTCGAAATCCATCATTAACTTGAAAAATATTGAAGATACGAACTTCACTGTGGATTGAGTAAATAAACCACATTAAGAACATTCACACACATTATTAAAAGGAGGCTAGTAGAAGAAAGAAATCTGAGTAAATATGAAGTAAAAAATAACATTGATACTACATTTTGTTAAACATACACACTGGATTATCCTGTTCTATAACTTATGAGAGAACTTACCATTCAGACAAACAAGCAATTTTCCAAGAAACTAACCATACCTTATTTATAAGTAAAAAAATTTGAGGATTATCCAATATTAAAAATGGAACTGAGTTGAATATATCATGAATAGTTAGACAATAAAAAACCCTTACACTTTATAATGAGACATTACATTAAGACAACATACATTATAATAGGCTTGCCTGCATCTAAATTAGTTGAAAGATAAGTATTTTTTGGTAAAGTAGACAGTTTTGTACTCATGTGTACTGGGAAAAAAACATATCCCTATCACGTCAAGAAACTGAGTAATCACAATGAAAGAAAAGGTTGATAATACTTACGTGTAGACAAACCCATTTGAATCCACGGCAACTGGGGGGAAAAATGAACTACTCATCAAGATCAGAATATCCAACTATTTAACACTGAAAATAAATCAGATTCAACTCATCCCAAGATGATATCATTCTGTTACGTTTTGACATTGCAATTATTAGACTACCGAAGAAAATGGCAAATTGTTAGTACCGTTCTGTGTTATTGCCGATAGGGCAACCAAACTGGAGAAAGGGATCTAGTTTTAGACGATAGTGTTAATAGGAAATTCAAGCAATTTTTTTTAATACAGTTGATAATGTACGACTTACTGAACCTCCATAACCAGAAACAACAGCATAACCCTCTTGTTTTATAAGTCATGTTTTATGTGGGGATTCAAACCATCCCATCCTAATGGGAAACTATAAATGAGATCAGCACAACACTCAAATGTAGTTACCAAAGATAGAATTTATGTTAACAATATTAAGAATGTGATGAATTTCCAGAAATGATATCAACTATCAAGAAAACAATAGTATGGTTAAGCACACCAGTAATATGCATTTGTAGAATGGAGAGAAAAGATATATTTATTGAAAAAAGTATTGTTTGAGACATACCTGAATGGTTTGTTCCACAAGCAACTTTCACAATTGTTTTTGTTGAAAGTGTAGCTACTGCCCTTGGACGAGGTTGAGCTTCATAAACTAATCATACAGAGGACTTGTTTGCATTATACTGATAAAAATAACACTGAGTCAGAGTCGCTGCAACTTGACACAAAGAAATCAAACAAGACTCAACCTCATTGTCTGTCCCGTGTCCAAGCTGTCCATACTGAGGTAGGCCAACAGTTCTGAAATAGCAAATGTACATTCACTCAATCAATTGATTAACATGAAAGTCTAGTTTTTCAGAGGTCACTTGAATTGAAAGCAAAAAAATATCTCATTGAGGCTTACAATATAGTAGCCCCCTCAACGGAGGAGAGCCATACTGTGAAATCACCTCCACAAACTGAATTTGTGACATATGTGACTAAGCAGGTGACTGGGGACGACTCTAATTCTCGAGAGAAGGAAATATTATAAAGTCATTTAGCTTTTTTATGAGATAAAAAGAAAGCTTACAGAAAATTGACGACGGATCAATGCTAAAAAGAAAATCAAACTGCACGTTAGAAACTAGAAATCAAAGATATTCACATTCTAGGGTTCACTTATATAGATTTAAAGATGCCGCAATAGTTAATTGTTTCTTTTCCTATCCTAAATCAGAAATTTACACAAAAGGATATACATTTGATATTCTTAGTCTCTCACCTAAGAGACAACATTCAATTAAATCAAGATGTTTACCACACCAGTTGTTATGCATGTATGATGGTGCCAATATTTGACAATATCAGGCTTTTCACACCAGTTGTTATGCATTTTTATTGAAAGGTCTTATATGTGTTTATACCACACTTACGAGCCACATGTATATGTGAAACAATGAAAGTATGTGTATTCAACTGAACATATTGGAATGGACATAAGCTATAGTAGGCCAACCAATATGTAGTACACACCACTGTAGTATATATAAAAATATATGTATCCAATTGAATATAATGCAATTATGCAACTGAACTGGAAGCAATAGTAGGAAAATTAATACACAGTACACATCTCCAATAATGAGCAATGGTGGTTGCAGAAAAGTTCAAAACGCACCTGAGGGCTATTCCAGTTAAGTTGAACAGCCTTCTCATACTTTTTCGTTGCCTGCATAAATGAAACCAAGCATAAACTTAACAAATATTATCCATCAAAATTACACTCAACAAGTTATGCACATCTTTTATATGATTTAATTACTTTGCCAGAAAAGAAGCCCAGAAACCAATCAACTAGATCATACCATGCGCAAACCTGCACGCTTGACAACTACCGATGGCAACTCTTACATCAACATTACACATAATTACTACTAACCTCAATATGTGTAACTATAGGTCTAAATAAAGAAGGGGTGAATCATGACAGTAGTTGAGCTAACAACATCGACTAAAGGATAATTTGACTGGATGTAGTTGAGCTACAAGACATGAACTGGAAAGTAGTAACAAATTTATTTGAAATAGATTCAAGATACATAGAGCATATTTGTTATAAGCAGTTAGAAGATGCAGTTGTTATAATCTAATACAAGATACCACCATTCTTTAGTACAAGAATTGCCAATAGTAATGACAATGCATTCAGTTAAGAAAGCAGTTGTTATAATCTAATCCAGTTTGTCTAACTAAATAGCTATAACTAAGAGAATGCATTACATTAGACATTAACTCTAAGACACATATTTAACTACATTGGCTAAAAGCAAATGATATATGTACACATACTAACCAAGTCGAGGACATAAATTTCTTTCAAAACAACGTCAAGGACATCAACTATGGTAAACCATGGCACATGTTGGATGAAGCAAGCAATTAAAGCAATTTGCATTTCTGAGAATCTAAAAGTATTACTCTTCTAGTTATACCGTCATCTCCAAGCTAGTGCATATTGTTTTATTCATTTCCCTTGCTTCTTTAGACTATGTAGTGAAGGGTTCTGATAATCCTTAGTTTTCTTATTGCAACTTATTGAGATGGTAGCCGGCCAAGGCAAGGTCTTGCATTACATATTTTGTTGCCATGTTGGCATCCATGTGTACCAGCACGTGGGATTATGACTTAGTACATTGCTGATGTAATTTAGTTTTCATCTAATGGTAGCCACACCATGTGCTATAAATAATTAGATTCTATAAGTACCATGTGCTATCAATAGGAAGTGGGGTAGAATCAGTAAGTACAGTTTAGTGTTCAATTATTATAAACATGAATGTACACACTACTTAGTATTTGGTATCTTTTAAAAAAAATGTGCACTAAGTATCAGCTAAGTTCAGTGTTTTGGTAGCAATGTCGCATAGGAAGTTGAGCAGAACACTTTCCACGTGACTATGGATTTGAAAATAATGAATTGGTATTTGATACTAAAAGTCATTTGTATCGATACAGAAGATGCATACTGGATGATGGTTTAAAAAAGAAAAATTTATAATTAAGAGAATGCACAATGATGTACTTTTTAGGCTAAAGTTGTGTCTTGTCTTTTATAAGACACAAATTGATTTAAAAATTGGAATAAGCCAACAACTAAGATAAGAATGCATTGCATTTTGAAACTGGCCCAAAAGAAATATAAGGATATGATTACTTTCGTATCCCAGTATCTTTGTAGTTGAGAAGTAGGAGACCGGATGATATCCTTTCAAATCCAAAGCCATCCTGCTTCTAAAAAAAACAATAAACCAACAATCACATGAGTAGGTTAAAAGTCATCAAATGGGTATAAAATGAATAAATACACATGATCTGAATCATAAATAGCATATATCCAATTGTCAAGGTAAGACCGAGCTCCTGCCATCATAAATATTCCTTATCAGAAGGAAGCATGTCATTAATTTTTGCTGCTATATAAATTGAACCAGCTACTGAACAACGAGGCGTGTATTGTAAATATAAAGTTGTTTGCAGCATGGAAATCATGGTAAATCACAGAGACATACTTCAGTTAGAAAATAAAAATATAAAAAGGAAATGACATGAGCAATGAATACGATCAATCATTGTACTAGTCATTCAAATAATGTCATGCTACTCTTGCCACAATATTTGGCTAGCTCAGTTTCTTCACTGTTGCAATTAAGATTTCTTATGAGTATTGGACATTAAAATTGAACAAATTGTTGCAAACAATAGTGACTCTTTAAAAAATATTAGCTCTTTATTCCTTGAATAAACCTCATTGAAAAACAAAGGCATATGTTATACTTTTTCCCAGAGTTGCTATTTATATCTGTTAAATCAGAGTTCCATGTAGCTCCTAATTTTTGAAGTTTACCTTGTCTCATATTCTTTATGTAGAACCAATAGACTCCTTTATATTTTTCATTTGATATGCACGAAATGTTTTAACTGCAATATGAAAAATATCCTTCACAATCTTGACATGGTATTATTCTATCTTACAACTTTGGGAATTTTATTGCATGGAATTTAACAACTGTCATCCTATTATGCAGGTCACTGGATATTTTCCTAAATACTTTGTTGTATTGTTTTCTTACAGACCATTGCAACAGGGTGCTTGGTTGTTGCTTCGAATGTAGAGGGGTACCTCTATTTTGTAAACACAATAACATAGTGTACAACTGGGGCAAATAGATAACTTCAAAAAACCTAAAAAAATTTGTGAAATGGCTAGGAAGCGTTCAAATGTACCATTACTTACAACATGTGACAATCCATGGAAGGTGGCTTATTGAACCCAATCTCTCGATGAAGTAGATTTGAGTATTGTAGCCAAATGTCATTGGATAAAATATCACATGTACTGTGGTTCCCCTTATTTATCTACCACCCACACAAACACACCCTTTGCACAACTTTCCACATGCATCAAACAATAATTGATCTCTCTCAAGTCCTTTAGACCACAACATGAAGATAAAGTGAAGAACAATAACATTGGTATATGTTGTGACACCAAAATTTTGGAATATGTTCTATTTGTGAGTTTAATAAATTATCAGTTGTGTCCCCTACAAATACCATCATTGTCTTAGGAAGAAAACATGATTTTGAAGGCCTATTGGACTTGTCAGGGTACCTAAGAGGTATTCCCATTCTAAAAGCTTAGGCTACATATAGAGTATGAGGCAACAATAGAAAAGGTCTGGTGGCCTTTCCAAAACTAAATCTGAAAATAGGTTGTGGGCCTCCCATCTTGGATATAAAGGGTGGTTTTAGAGTTTGTAACCACATGGTTTGTGTGGGAGGAGGCTGATACAGAGAGTCTTTAGAAGAAGTAACATGTAGGTGTACGGCTCAAACACATGCCTCAGGTGAGTCATTGATCCATGCAGGTGCAGGTTGGACAAATGCATGTATTAAGGCACAATAGGACTTTGATAGAACATCATATCATGCAATGTTGATAGTTATGCCTTATAGGAACTTAACAAGACTACAGTGATATATTAATTATAGGAAAAGATTGAACACCTACCTCAACCTCCTAGAAGAATAAAAAATAATCATTACGCCACTTGCTAAGAAAATTCATGCCTATCGGCACCATTGTAAGAATATCTTTCATATAGGACTTTATCAGACATCCATTAAATCATTTGGTACTCATCTCAAGTGTGATTGATCTGGTGTTGTAAGCAGAATTTTTAGTATTAATATGTCCTTCAAAAAGTACTTTTGACCCTCATTAGTGAGGTAATCCAAATTTTCTCCTTAAATCTTAGCAGCTCACTCAAGTTGCTCATTTCCATAGGAAATTTAATCTTAGAATTGACTAAGTTATTGAATTATATTTGAAAATGAAATGGATCCTACTTAATTATTTGTGACTCTAAAGTAATATCAAAGTGAATTCCAACCCTATGTTTCCAACTTACATAATAGCCGCTATATGTTTTGGTAGTTACCATAAAATTACTAACTTATTTCAGGATAATTCATTGAAAACAAAAAAATGAAAGGAACAACGGAGATGTATCATCCTAGATCATTTAGTTCATGCATTGAATTTGGTTCGACAAAAATTCTACAAATGCACATTTATCATTTTTACTATCAACTAAGACTTATAATTTCATGAAAACATAAATTACAAGGAAAGGAAAGGAAAGTTGCTTAGACTTTTTCGGCAAATAATAATAGAAAATTGTTGATGCAACTGGAAAGGTAAAGTATATGACTCAGAAGTCACAGACACTGTAAGGATAACAGAACATGTGGGATAGCTGACAGATGCAACATCAAAAACACAAGAAAAAATATGTGAAGGCATAATCTCTTTTAGATGGCAACGTAGTCCTTTACAAGAGATCCATTCCTTATTACTATTATGAGAGGAGATATCACTCTAGGAACTACCATCTCACTCAAGCATTCTTAGAGACAATTATCTAAATTAAAGTATACTCTCACTAAAATTGTTCCTAGTAACAAGTTCTATAAATATATTTTGGGTATTCACTTCATATCTGTTATTCGGCTCAGCCAATACCCCATTTAGCCAATACTTCCTACATGACCCTGAAATATGAAACCTAGAGAGATTCGTCCTTTTTAACCTCCATAGAAAAAAGCTCAAAATTTGAAATTCGCCTCTTGTATACTGGCTACTTACAGAGCATGATTTTTTTCCAATCTAATTGAGTAAACATAAGCTTGACGAAGTCAAGAAGATCAATCTGATGTGTGCCCATCACTATAGTTTTTAACTTCCTAACATTAAGAGTGCAACAACTTGATTGTTTCTCCCATCTCAATGAGCTAATACCACGGGGATTGGGTTGTAGAAGAGGTGAAGCCCTATAGCACCCGTAGTTGATAGTATAGCCCAGATGGAGATCCAGTTCGAGATGATCAAAGCATATGTTACATATAATAGACTGTGATCATATTCTAAGCGGTGAAGACTGCTATAAATGGTGTGTACCTACAATAAAGCATCCTTCTCCATAAAAAACTTGATTTCTGGTTGCAATATCATGTTGTTTTAATGTGAATGAGTTATATATTATGCACCAGAGAAAGTAAGATGAACCATTAGAGAGGATCTGTACTCTCTAATAGAAGAGGCACGACGCATCAAAGAATACAGGGGAAAATCACCAACCATGTCATGTCTAGGATGTCACAACCTAAAGTGAAAAGACCTATGATCTTAAAATTCAGTCATGGAACAAACTTGTGTGAATACTGGTGTCTTATAGAAAACGAGAAACACCTACTGTTAGGAAAGAGAGTACCTTGAAAGCCTATTCTCCAAAGGGATTTTGGACAGAAAGTGGGCCACAAAATTGGTCAAGAATCTCCTTTGAAAATTGGTCCTCCAGGCAGTTTGTCTATGTAATTGTTGTTTAGAAGGCATTCTGTATCTGATTTTCTGAGTCAACATTCTAGTGGATTTGAAATAGTATTCTTACCCATTTTCACTTCTTGTTTCTAAGGGTTAGAAAATTGAAATATATTATATAAACTTCCTGATCTACTTATGGGTCTGACAGACTTAATAAGTGCTTGTTTGCAATTCCAGATTGAAAAAAATGTACCTTTCCTTCTTTGGCTCGGATCCGCTTGTAGTCAGGCGTCGACCTTGGCTCCTAATGTCGTCTTCGTCTTTAGAAAAGATTAGAGAAGGATCAGGAAATAGTTGTGAGTTGGGTTTTACCAAAGGCGATAGGAGCGTGAGGGAGGCGATGAGGTTATTGGGCTATTTGGCAGGCGGGTGGGGTTAGAGGGGGTGGGGGTTAGAGAAAAAGAGTTGTGGGAGAGAGGGGAAAGTACCGAGGGTGGATTTGTTTCCGCTTGTGTTGCAAATAGGGTGTCGCCCCTCTACTAGTTGGGAACCGGATGGAGCAAGAAGAAGGGGAAAAGGGAAGGGGGTAGAGACGTCGTCGTGCAGTGGGAGCTGTCGCTGCTAAGTGCTTGGTCGCGAGCTACTGGCTGGGGCATCGACGCACCTGCTGGTCGGCCTCCCAAGCTGATGGTGCGGTGCTAGGGTGCCGCTAGGGTGAGGGAAAGGTGAAAGGAGGAAGGAGGAAGGAGGTAGGGTAGAGGAAGAGTGAGCGCAGCTATAGGAGGTAGAAGCACAAGAAACGACCACCGATTCCTCCCCCTAGGCTGCTGGTCGGGTGCTGCGGTTGAGAAGCAGTGCTGGGCTTCGCGCAAGGAATCGATTGACTGAAGAAGGAGATAAGGGAAAGGGGGTTTTTATTTTTATTTTAATTTTGATTTACAGATGTTGTGTTTTAGAATGGAGGGAAGGGTTATGAAATGGAGGGAAACATTTGTCATGGCATTTTTCACGGGGTGATTAGTGAGTAATGTATTTGTGAGGGTTTAGTGTTCACATAAAGGTTCTAAGAATGTTAAAAACACGGTTGATGTAACAACCCCGCCTCCCGGTAACCCCCAATTAAGGGAGACCAGAAGGTTAGAGCCATTATCCAATTAACAGGATCAAAGGTTCGACAAATAATCAATAACAATTAATAAACTTTACCAACTAAACTGAAAACTGGTATAAAATAAAACTTTTCTTACCTTATGAAAACTGGGATTTCTAAACTTCTATCCATGAAGATTCTAATCTAACTAATCCTCCTGTTCACGTTACTTCTCATTTAATTCCACATATGCCACTTTACTGTTTGTTCCTTTTTGATTTGTACCTAAAACACCGACAAACAAAATGTCGGTCAACACTAAGCTGGTATGTGGGGGAAACAATAATCATGCAACTACAATAACAAAGTAATCAACCAATTATCATTTAACAATCAAGTTTACGATTTAAATCATACTACTCAATCCTTTCCTATCCCCTATCTCAGAGCTGTCCCTGCAGCGGACTGAGATACTACCTCTCTCTAGGTAGATCCTTATTAGACCCCGCATGATCCTACTTAACAGGTAGATCAATATCTAGGGTTGAGTCGCATGGCACTACTCATAGGTAGCCCAATCTCTAACTCAAAGTGACTTGATGGACCTACCCCATTGGTAGCCATTTACTAAGTCATTTAGTGACCTGATGGGCCTACCCCATTGGTAGCCATTTACTAGGTCAACCCATTAAGCTACAGAGGGGACTAGGATCTGAGCTAGTAGGCACATATCTTATGTGATAGTCATATTCACGTTATACCTGGCATGAATTAAATACATCCAACAGTTTAATTCAAGTCACGATGGAAACATCGACAAAATCCCGGAAAACTAATTCGGGTAGTCATAAGCGTAACCACATACCTTTGATTGCAGATTTGAGACAGAATTAACCAGAACATAGAAATCCCAATCAAGCAACCAATCATGCACAACATCCTGAAATAAATATACCAATTTCCTTTTATTAATATTTATCCAATATCCTCATATTCCTTAGGATTGCTATTCCACTTTTAGGGTTTTCTTGGAAATTAGGGTTTCATTATTTTAAACCTTAATTTAACGCAATTGATTACAAACCCTAGTTATTTCCACATCAAATTCTCAATTCTGGATTAAAGGCATAATTAACCATTAATTAAGTTTATTAAGCCTTTTCTATTAAATCTACTATTTTTATCCTTTTAATCCACAACAAATCATTATACACACTTATCATCAATTCATAGTTCATTATGATCCAATTCACATATGAACTCGATTTTCCATTAATTCCATCCTTTATTCATCAGAAAACCCTAATTACTACTTTTAGGGCATTTATCCACAAATTAGGAACTTAATGCTCAAAATACTTAGATTCATCATATTCTAACTTTAATCATGAAATTAGTCAATTAAAGCCATTAATAGTCTAATTAGTCAACATTAGGGTTTCAAGGCCCATTAAAGTTTATTCATGCATATGAAACTCCAAATTAACTAATTATACGCAAAGTCCATCCTTTTTCTTCCTAATGTTCCTTTTAATTACTAACAGGCTAATATCAATTTTAATCATCTATTAAACCCTACTAATAACTTTAATCATACCAAAATAGGGTTCTTTAAACATTAATAAATTAAAGTTGATGTCTTCCATTACTTTTCGAATTGCAATAGGAATCAGACTTTAATTATATTTTTAATGGATTCCCCTCATTTTTCTGAGCAACTTTCATGTATATTGCGCATCTATTCGAGCTACGGTTAGGGAGATATGATTTTAGCAAAATTACCTATTTTGGGCCAATGAGGATATGCCACGTCACTTCCTCCATGTAGAGTTGTCCGATTAGGAAATAGAGTTGAATGACTCTTTTACCCCTGCCTAAGTGGCCGACTCTTCATACCCGGGAGGGGTATAACCGTCCAATGCGCAGGGGGTCGTCTTCTACCTCCTGATCGCACCCAGCAGCCGCCCTAGCTGCCCTTGCGCGGCTCCTCCCTCCCTCTACTGACCTCGACGGCCACCAGGGAGGTGGTCGTTGCCTCCGCGCCCCCCACACACCTGGGGTTGTCCATAACCTCCGGCCAAAGCAGCCGGGTTGGTGCTGGTCGGGCCTGCACCTTCGGCGGCCCTGCAGCCTTGCTGCTGTGGCCACACGCGATCCTGGGCCCGAAGCTGCTGGAAAACCTCCCCTTGAGGTCGTGGGAGCAAAACACATCCAACAAGGTTGCCTTCTGGTTCCCTCTAACTCCATAGATGGGATACATCACATGGTTAGGGTTTCTACGTAAAGAAGAAGAAGAAGGAGGAGGAGAAGAAGAGAGGGTTGCGTGAAACTTTTCCTGGAGTTGTTCTTGGCTCTACCCCTTATATAGGGGAGAGCACCCAAGCCTCAAGACGTTCTCATAAGGGGAACCAAGTTCCTTTCCCAATAGGAAACAACTTCCCTAACTTTAAGAAGCAAATTCTCTCTTTCTCCCTCATCCCTTGGATATATCTTTTTCTTGAATTATTAATATTTCGAAAATTACCATCTTTACCTTCCTTATACTTGCCTTTTGATTATTTACCACGAAACCATGTTTCCTTCTAATGGAAAATACCATCTTTTGAAAACAACACAAAAATTCCTTAATAATATGTCATATTATCTTCATATTTTGCAAAATTTAGTATTTTCTCTTTCCTTCCTCTTTGTTGGGTCTCCTTGGATCCCAAGACATTCCATTATTTCGAAATTCTTTTTTTTATTGGATACTTATTATCCTTCTAGATGCATCTTTATGCATTATTTCACATTATCTTGTTTATTTCCCATTTAATTATTCCTTTTGTAGATTTCTCTTTATTTCTCTCTTATTTTCCTCATTAGTGTTCCTTTTATTATTAGGAATCCTTGGGAAACGAAATTCCACTAAGGATTACCCATTTATTCCTCTTTTCACACATTTTCCATATTTCATCAATGTTTTCAATTTTCTTTACTTAATAAGGAAATACTTAATTGATATTTTATTTTCTTATTGCCTTTTCTTTGTAACTTTGGACTCCTTGGAACCCAAGGAATCTAAGAGGCACGAAATCCTCTTTGGATTTGCCTTCTAGAGGTTTCCTCAAATTCTCAGTTATTCATTAATTAATTGAATATCCTTGTTATTGGGCCCAATAGCCAATAAAGCCCGCAAATAAATCAACAAGGCTATTTTAAACAAAAAATCATGCATTCATCCATTATTTGTTCATTTATCTTTATTATGAGAAATTAAATTTCTCAACAAATGAACCCAAAATTTGGGGTTGTAACATCCTTCCCCTCTTATGAGAATTTTGCCCTCAAAATTCCATCAAGCAAGCAAACAAACAGGATAAGCCTCTCATATGTCCATCATGGCTCCCATGTGGCTTCACCCTTTCCATGGTGTTTTCCAAGAACCTTCATTATCTCATATTCTTCCATATGTGTTCTTTCTTACCTTGGTATATCGTACCCTCATAGGTGACTCATGATATTTCAGCCTCTCAAAAGCTGAATAGGTTCAGGGCTCAACATATGGCTTGGGTACCTCACATAGTGCTCTAGATCAGACTCATGGAACACATTACACATCATGTTATCCTGTGGGGCAAAGCTAAACACAACCATCTCCACCAATCCATCTCAAATGGACCCATATATCAGGGACTCAGCTTTATCAGCTGTAGCTTAGAGGGGTCGGATTTTCACATCACATATTCTCCCACAGTGAACTGCACGTCAGTCTGCTTTGCATCATCTTGCGACTCATGTCACTCTTGGGCTCTCTCTCTCAGCCACTGCACGATCAAGCGACTTCATCTGCACACACTGTGGTTCTTTTATGACCTTCACGAGGCCTCCTTCACCAACATCATCTTAATGAAGCGGTGACCGACACAACCTCCTTCTTACATCCCGATAAAGGCTATGGTGGTTAACATAACATCTTAAGAACTGTCTCTTTGTATCACCCTGAACAAGCACACTTGCTCTCATCAGACCCTCTAGTATGGATCATACTACTCATTAGTTAGGGGTGATAAACGGTACTAAAACGAGTTCTTCATGTACCTACTTCTTCCGCATGGAAGTAAACCTTCTAATCATGTTCAAGAACTCTTTGAACTCACATCATGGTGTTGTTGAACCATTTCTTTCTCTATTATAAGTAGTTCAACCCGATCTGTCACTTGACAGTACTCTTCTTTTCCTATCATCTAGGTAAGGTGTTATACCATAACCCTCATTGATCTTCCTTGGTTAATGGGAGAGTTTCCACATCATCCATAGTGATGAACTCTCATTCCTTTTCAGGGACTCTTTTATCCTCTATATTGGTACACTAGGTTACTGGTATTCGTCCTTTACCTTTATCATGCATGGCCACAAGCCACATGCATCTTCATCTTAAGCATCCAAAGTGCTACCATCTCAGTAATATCATGGTATATGGTGATCTTAAAATCATGATCTCTAGTGTGTCATGATCCCTCAAGCTTGTTACCTCAGAAACCCTAAACCATTCTAATCAGGGTTTTATCACATTCCTTTTCAGAGAAGTGCATCTGAGGCTCTAAACCATCCTTTCACTACGTCAAGGACTAGAATGGCTAACCAAACAATCATTAACTTGTTCAACCTATCTCATTACATCTGAGTGTTAGCCAAAACACATCTTCTTTCCAAACATAGGGTTATCCTAACAACTCCCTTCTAGCCAAACTAGGCAGCTCTATCTCCACCATAGCATCCATTACCACTTCACATCCTTCGGTATTAGGTAATGTTGAAGACATACTCTTCCATGTATTCTACTTATCATCTCATCTCAAACTCTAAGTTTGTCTTCATCAAGAAACGCTAAGCTCATACTCACTGTGATCGAACTCGACCTTGATTAATATGCAAATTCCACATAGTTCCTGATAAAACATCCTCATAAGCTGGCTACACTACCTCTCTTAGTGTTTGCAAACCATCCATGTATCCTTCCTTCCACATCTCTATCCTTATTCCTTATAGCAACGTTCCAACTCACAACATCCTTGTCCTTGGTGTATGGCATGCATACTGTCCTATCTCTCACTCTCATAACAAGAAGAAATAAGCATTTGGCGGCCGTCCAAATACAGAGTTCTTCCTATTCCAAGAGTAGGGATGGTACAACCCACCTCGCCAGTACACCTTCAAATCTCCGTTGAAACGTGCAACTCATGTCTCTATATCACAATCATCATTATACCAAAGTTACTTCTATAGAAAACTGGCCTCGAACCTACTTGGGTTTACACACAATCCTTGGTCATATCCTCTAGGTCTATAGGGTACCGACACTTTTGGGGTCATCCCTCTTCCCACATGCACTAGAGAGTGCCCTACTCATTTGCCCTTTGGGTCACATGAGTTCATGAAGGTGATCAATCTCCCAACCCATGGCCCTCAGACAATGATAGTTGTTACCTCCCGACCCTATGGTCATGTGCAACTAGGGAATTAGGAAACTCCTACTTCCATCGGTCTTATCCCGACTTGACCTTAGGATATACTTAAGATTATATCATAGTGCATGTTCAACTTAGAACCTTACCCAATCTTTCATCATCTCTCATTGCATTCATGACTGACTTTCATTCCTTCATAGGGGTCATGGCAACCTGCCTACCTTGGTCAGGCCCCATACCGGTTACCTCCATGGTAACTCATCCACATGCACTTAGAGATGGCTATCTATGGGTCTACAGGTTCATTCTCATACCACGTACTTTTCACTTAGCTTCTCATGAAACTTCCTTAGGTCACCTCAAAACCAACAAAACTGGTATACACCCTACCAAAGGGGTCCCTTTTCCAGGATGGGAGGAAACTACCACTCGTGACAATCAAGGTCACAAACATCCTTATGTTTAGGGTATGCATCCACCTAAGCATGCTTAGCCCTAGCAAGCTACTAAGGCATAAGAAGACCACCTATTAAATCATGCCAGGTCCTACTTGTTCTCTTTCCTCCATATTAGATCAACTTAGTCGTGAAGGGTTCATCAAACATACCCTTATCCTAAGGGGTTTCCTTTACCTCTACACCTGAGGATTACCATGCTCGAAACTATATAGAGACTCAAATCTCATTATGAGCATTGGATACACTGCTTCCCCTCTTAGGCTTAGGAACCCTAGGTTCTCCTTTGGGTAACCAACTGCATGCTCAACCTCTTAACCACAAATCAAGCCTGTCCAAGGTATGTCATGTACTCCCTATCATTCTCTTATTCGAACAACACATCAGGGTCGAGTCTTCTTCCAGGACAACCAACTAGGTATAAGCCTCACAACAGGTTACTTAAACCTCCTCAGGGCCTAGGGCACTCTTTTGAGCAGGTAACCACTTATACCGTGGGTACTAGAAGCATCGTCCTCTCTCTAGGGTTTGGTTTCTCTAAAGGTAACCAAGATATCATCAGCTTTTAGGAATCAAGCATAAGAAAACTACTATCCTCCACGTAGGTTACATCATCCTTAACTACCCTCTGTTCCTTATGTCTCGGGGTTTTGAGCTTACAACCTTCTTGCTTGAGGTCTGCTTTCTCTCTAGAGCTAATTCTACAACCAACCTCTCTATAAAAGGTCCTTTCTTCCTGAAGGATCAAGCTCATAAGCATATCCTTACCTGGTGAAGCCTATGTTTACGCTCAACTCACTCATGGTTATTCATTATAACTTATGCTTATCTCATAATCCACCCATCCTGATCTCTTAACCAGGGTTTCACCAAGCTATACCTTACTTGCCTAAGCCCATAGGGTAACTATAGGTTCTTCTCTAACCTCATCGATGAAGGAGCTATCCTTCACTCTAACATGCATGACCCTTCCCAGGGTTGGGTTGCCAAAGGGGTTGAGTCACCCATGGATCATATGGCATCCCAAAGGCATGTCCCTTCAAACACCTGGTCTAACTCATCTTTCTCTATCCTTCACTTAGGGTTAGGGTTAGCATCATCCTCTGAGGATGTGCCAGGTCTCTACTAGAAATGGAGATCTCTATCTCCAAAACTGACTTATCCTCCTGACAAGAAAGTCTACTCTCAAGTCTATTATGAGGACATGACAACTTATGTCATACGACTTAAGCATGTATCTATTCTTTAATTTGTGCTTAACCTATTAAGCTTATGCCCATGACATCTTATTTACATGCCTTTCATTAATTTGATGGAGGATTCCTTAAACCTTATTGACCTTACCCATACCTCAAGAGGGTGAGGAGGAGAAAGAAAACCCTAATCCTTTAGGTCCTTATCAGAATTTTGTGATGAGAAGGGATGAATAAGATGAGAAAGTCCTAAAGGTATCTTATTTTGATTCATACCCTAAGACTTTGGCCAGGCAGTCACACGGATCCAGGAGTCCTCGTATTCTGACTAGTGGTGCGGAGGAAAATCTTGCCAGCCCCCGGTCGTGATCCTTTTCTAGACACCTCTGTCTTTCGGATAATCCTCTAATAACTCCCTTGGGTTCTACGGAATTTGTAAAATTTAATAATTATTAAAGATTAATTGAGGAACCTATGCTATGATACCAATTGTAAAAACCCCGCCTCCCGGTAACCCCCAATTAAGGGAGACCAGAAGGTCAGAGCCATTATCCAATTAACAGGATCAAAGGTTTGACAAATAATCAATAACAATTAATAAACTTTACCAACTAAACTGAAAACTGGTATAAAATAAAACTTTTCTTACCTTATGAAAACTGGGATTTCTAAACTTCTATCCATGAAGATTCTAATCTAACTAATCCTCCTGTGCACGTTACTTCTCATTTAATTCCACATATGCCACTTTACTGTTTGTTCCTTTTTGATTTGTACCTAAAACGCCGACAAACAAAACGTCAGTCAACACTAAGCTGGTATGTGGGGGAAACAATAATCATGCAACTACAATAACAAAGTAATCAACCAATTATCATTTAACAATCAAGTTTACGATTTAAACCATACTACTCAATCCTTTCCTATCCCCTATCTCTGAGCTGTCCCTGCAGCAGACTGAGATACTACCTCTCTCTAGGTAGATCCTTTTTAGACCCCGCATGATCCTACTTAACAGGTAGATCAATATCTAGGGTTGAGTCGCATGTCACTACTCATAGGTAGCCCAATCTCTAACTCAAAGTGACTTGATGGACCTACCCCATTGGTAGCCATTTACTAAGTCATTTAGTGACCTGATGGGCCTGCCCCATTGGTAGCCATTTACTAGGTCAACCCATTAAGCTACAGAGGGGACTAGGATCTGAGCTAGTAGGCACATATCTTATGTGATAGTCATATTCACGTTATACCTGGCATGAATTAAATACATCCAACAGTTTAATTCAAGTCACGATGGAAACATCGACAAAATCCCAGAAAACTAATTCGGGTAGTCATAAGTGTAACCACATACCTTTGATTGCAGATTTGAGACAGAATTAACCAGAACATAGAAATCCCAACCAAGCAACCAATCATGCACATCATCCTGAAATAAATATACCAATTTCCTTTTATTAATATTTATCCAATATCCTCATATTCCTTAGGATTGCTATTCCACTTTTAGGGTTTTCTTGGAAATTAGGGTTTCATTATTTTAAACCTTAATTTAACGCAATCAATTACAAACCCTAGTTATTTCCACATCAAATTCTCAATTCCAAATTAAAGGCATAATTAACCATTAATTAAGCTTATTAAGCATGTTCTATTAAAGCTACTATTTTTATCCTTTTAATCCACAACAAGATCATTATACACACTTATCATCAATTCATAGTTCCTTATGATCCAATTCACATATGAACTCGATTTTCCATTAATTCCATCTTTTATTCATTAGAAAACCCTAATTACTACTTTTAGGGCATTTATCCACAAATTAGGAACTTAATGCTCAAAATACTTAGATTCAGCATATTCTAACTTTAATCATGAAATTAGTCAATTAAATCCATTAATAGTCTAATTAGTCAACATTAGGGTTTCGAGGCCCATTAAAGTTTTTTCATGCATATGAAACTCCAAATTAACTAATTATACGCAAAGTCCATCCTTTTTCTTCCTAATGTTCCTTTTAATTACTAACATGCTAATATCAACTTTAATCATCTATTAAACCCTACTAATAACTTTAATCATACCAAAATAGGGTTCTTTAAACATTAATAAATTAAAGTTGATGTCTTCCATTACTTTTCGAATTGCAATAGGAATCAGACTTTAATTATATTTTTAATGGATTCCCCTCATTTTTCTGAGCAACTTTCATGTATATTGCGCATCTATTCAAGATACGGTTAGGGAGATATGATTTTAGCAAAATTACCTATTTTGGGCCAATGAGGATCTGCCACGTCACTTCCTCCATGTAGAGTTGTCCGATTAGGAAATAGAGTTGAATGACTCTTTTACCCCTGCCTAAGTGGCCGACTCTTCATACTCGGGAGGGGTACAACCGTCCAACGCGCAGGGGGTCATCTTCTACCTCCTGATCGCACCCAACAGCCGCCCTAGCTGCCCTTGCGCGGCTCCTCCCTCCCTCTACTGACCTCGACGGCCACCAGGGAGGTGGTCGTTGCCTCCGCCCCCCCCACGCACCTGGGGTTGTCCATAACCTGCGGCCAAAGTAGCCGGGTTGGTGCTGGTCGGGCCTGCACCTTCGGCGGCCCTGCAACCTTGCTGCTGTGGCCACGCGCAATCCTGGGCCTGAAGCTGCTGGAAAACCTCCCCTTGAGGTCGTGGGAGCAAAACGCATCCAATAAGGTTGTCTTCTGGTTCCCCCTAACTCCATAGATGGGATACATCACATGGTTAGGGTTTCTACGTAAAGAAGAAGAAGAAGGAGGAGGAGAAGAAGAGAGGGTTGCGTGAAACTTTTCCTGGAGTTGTTCCTGGCTCTACCCCTTATATAGGGGAGAGCACCCAAGCCTCAAGACATTCTCATAAGGGGAACCAAGTTCCTTTCCTAATAGGAAACAACTTCCCTAACTTTAAGAAGCAAATTCTCTCTTTCTCCCTCATCCCTTGGATATATCTTTTTCTTGAATTATTAATATTTCGAAAATTACCACCTTTACCTTCCTTATACTTGCCTTTTGATTATTTACCATGAAACCATGTTTCCTTCTAATGGAAAATACCATCTTTTGAAAACAACACAAAAATTCCTTAATAATATGTCGTATTATCTTCATATTTTGCAAAATTTAGTATTTTCTCTTTCCTTCCTCTTTATTGTGTCTCCTTGGATCCCAAGACATTCCATTATTTCGAAATTCTTTTTTTTATTGGATACTTATTATCCTTCTAGATGCATCTTTATGCATTATTTCACATTATCTTGTTTATTTCCCATTTAATTATTCCTTTTGTAGATTTCTCTTTATTTCTCTCTTATTTTCCTCATTAGTGTTCCTTTTATTATTAGGAATCCTTGGGAAACGAAATTCCACTAAGGATTACCCATTTATTCCTCTTTTCACACATTTTCCATATTTCATCAATGTTTTCAATTTTCTTTACTTAATAAGGAAATACTTAATTGATATTTTATTTTCTTATTGCCTTTTCTTTGTAACTTTGGACTCCTTGGAACCCAAGGAATCTAAGAGGCACGAAATCCTCTTTGGATTTGCCTTCTAGAGGTTTCCTCAAATTCTCAGTTATTCATTAATTAATTGAATATCCTTGTTATTGGGCCCAATAGCCAATAAAGCCCGCAAATAAATCAACAAGGCTATTTTAAACAAAAAATCATGCATTCATCCATTATTTGTTCATTTATCTTTATTATGAGAAATTAAATTTCTCAACAAATGAACCCAAAATTTGGGGTTGTAACAGTTGAGGGATTTGGTCCCATATTTGAAGAATGAGCCCTCACAAATAGACATCATTATTCACGATTTTTGGTTCCTCACAAATGTTCTTCAACAAAGGCCAAATTTTTTGTAGTGTCAAGACCTCTTTATTCACATAAGATATTATCTTATAGTGTATTTTGTCATAGGATAGATTACGTGTTTGATCTTTGCATTTTCCACCAAGTCCACAAGTCTTTTGAAGCCCACAAAAGAGAGGCCATAGTGGTAAACATCCAAGTGAGGCTTTAAATGGAAGGGGGGAGGAAATTGGGGCACCCTTGGGCACCATCCCATACTTGTACCTTCATTTGTATCTCTTGCTATGCAAGGGGATGTTTTTACCAAACCCCTTTACCTCCCATCATCTCATCCCCATTTATGCAAGGGAAAACATTCAACCTCATCACTACTAAGTCCACACTATAATGTCACCCTGTATTTTTTGTTATAAAAATGGGATATTATCTTTGGAATGTATATAATATATACCTCTATAACATTTTTGTTTTATTTGAGGACTAAATATTCTTTCAAATACATATCCATATTTAAGATGTTGTCGATTTGCAAAACATTATGGTACAATTAACATAAAGGTAATGCCTTCTACCAACTTCATCACAATTTGCAATCTAACATGAACTAGTAAATAGATACCATAAGTGAACTCTTTGGGGATTAGGATCACCCATAGTAACATCTATTAGTTGACATAGATCTATTTTCAAATAAATGGTTGGGAAATTTAATGTTGATGGTGAATTTTTCCAAAATTTATGGTGGAGGGGGATTTGAGGCCCTAAAGGCGTGGAAATCAAAATGAGTGACAATAAACAACTATCTTTGGTTTCTCATCACATTAACAACGAGGTATATATCATCATAGAAAATTTCTATTGTTTACGTCAACTGATTTTCTATCAACTTGGTCCATCTATCATTTTGTCCCATATACAACTATGTCACTATAGAAGGGATCAAACTAGTAGGAACCATACAGTAAGGATCAATATACACCACAATTATAGGAAGAAAAATAGTTGAAGTGGAAATTAGAGAACAGCCACAAACAATGGAACAACATAAAATTTAGATTATTCACTAGCATGCAATCAAAATTCATAAGACTAACTATGTGGGTAATGAGAAATCAGTAATTCACAAAAAATACAAGATCACGTTGAATCCAGTGCATATCACATGCCAAAAAACTACACTTGATGCTTATAAATACTATAATTTGACTCCATAATGTTACAAACCATACTCATATTTCCCCACTTGGACACATTCATATCCAATAAATCTTTATTCACAAGTTCCATCAACTATGATCTATGAATGATAGAACCATAATTGTCAAATATGAAAAAACACAAAACTATCATTGAAAGAAATTATTATAGAATTGAATGTTATACGACACATAGGAAGTAGGTATGATCTTGGGGGCTTAATTTCACTACCCTTCCACTAATCTTAGTTATTTTAGTGTCCTATCTATATTTAAAATAGTATGGTGGAAAGGGTGACCTAGATGTACACATTAGAACTTGCTTATTCAAGGAATTAGAAACACAAAGAAAATGAGAATCTCTTCATCTACATTTTTCAAGGAAGGGCATATTGTTGGGTTTTAGGGGAGACAGAGAAGGCAGCGGAAACAAAATTTTTTTCTCCCCAACCCATACCGAGGAAACGCGTCAACGTCTATATAATAGGAAAGGATGGTTTGTAGAATCATACCTCGTCCCGAGGCTTGCTCGGCGACAATACCTCGCGCAATGCGCGGTCTTCAACTCCGGTCTTGGACGGTGTCTGTGAAGCTCCTGGTCGCACTGGGACTGACTCCTCCTCCTCCTACCAGACTGTCAGATGACAGTTGTCCTCCTAAGCGGCAGTGTCCTCCCGCCTCTATAGTAGTCCACACGGACCACCTGGAACTCCACTCTCCTTGTCCCACAAGGAAGTGGAAGGAGTCGCACCCTCCTGTTGACGTACTAGTCGCCAACACACTCTCCTGCTACCAGTTGCAACTGTAGTTGTCCTTCCCTTGCTGCACCTCCCTTTTGCGGGAAGCACTTGCTCGGGATCTCTCACGGTTACCAAAACCAGAGAGAACGACAACTTCGCAAAGCAACCGGCTTGCATTGAGTTGTACTTTGAGAAGCCCCCAATACCCCTATATATATAGGCGGGTCATGGGACAGGGTTCTCTGTGTCCGGCAACATGGGACTAAAGAAGGAGTAGAAGGGTTCGAGAATTTTCCACAAAAAGCAACCGGTTCGCAACTTGAAATGATCGGTTCACAACTGAACCGATCGGTTCAGCCATTGAGCCGATCGGTTGGACCTGAGCCGATCGTTTGGGGCACTCCAACCGATCGGTTGGTGCCCTGAACCGATCGGTTCATAGTCCTAATCCGGCTCAAAAAGACTTTCCTTGTTTCGTTCCCAATTGGTATCGAATACCAATGTTATTCCCAATCGAATTGGACAATTTGAAACCAAAGGAAAATTCTTGCCGACATGACTTTTCCCAACTGGTCGGTTGCACCAGTTGAGCCGATCAGTTCAACCCTTGAACCGGTCGTTTCAACCTGGGCATGAGCCGATCGGCCTGGACATTCCATCCGACCGGTTCAGCAACCTCAGCCGACCGGTTCATCACATGAACCGATCGGTTGGGAGCACAGGTTGGGCAAAATCAGTCAATTGCGATTTCAATCAATCCGATACTCCAATCAATGCGTCCAACACCTTGAACCATACGATATTGAGCCATCGACTGATTGAGTGTTTAATTGAACTACTAAACTCCTTTAGTAATCAATCTAAACATTGCTTTGTGGACAACACTCCTCTTCCAGGTTAAATCCTATGTGTGTGACCCTACAGGTCCATTTCACGTTGGCAGTGAAAGTCCATAACACTTATGACTTCACAAGCAAAGAGCGGTGCCTAGTCACACATCAGTGCTACCCAAGTGAAAGTAGAAAGTTGGAGAACAACTTTCATCCTACAATCCGTGAATGGTGTTACAGTGAATGTATAAATCCTTTGTCACTGATATCCCGAATGAACTCGAGGCATGGAACAGTCATCCTGTCAATATTCATTCACTTTCTTGATCTCAGAGCAGATTGAAGGAGATATGTATGACATCAATATCACATACTGATTCACACATGCGTGCGCACGCCTATCTCAATCCTACTCATCAAGTGGCCTTGGATATCAAACTCCCTCAGGAGGGACAAATCCCATATCTATCACTCACCCCTCAAAAGCCCCATGTGTCAAAGCCACCCAATCATCACCTTTATAACAACCCATGTTTCAGGACTGCGTTTGATGATGTCAAAGTGTGCCCAACGACATGTGTTGAGTGTAGTGATTTCAGGTCTAAGAATCACACTCACCACCATCACTGTGAGTACTGACTGTGACTACGATCTCATGGTTCCATGTGTCAAACTCACGGTGGGTCTGTCCGGTACCTTGTTCTCTAACAAGTACCTATGTGTTTGGTTTGATATCTCTATATCATGACTAATGAGATTTTGTCATCAACCAACACCACAATCTAGTCTTGTGTGTCATTTTTGTCTATCTACCTTCCACAATGACATACGACTAGGGACATAACAAGAATGTACAAACTCTTAGCATCCGTATGATCTCATCGTTCAGGTCCTCAACCTGAAAGCATACGTCATTGAGTACTGTCATTCTCTAGACATTCAATCTGTTCTATCACTATCTCATATGACTGAACCAGAAAGAATTGGAAGCTTGCCTTTGATGTTTATCAAATCAGTCTTAATGTATCCCATCAATCATCCCATGATTGGCTCTCAGGGCATACATACCAACAGACTCCCACTTGCACTGCAAGCCAATCACTCTTGAATCATATTCATAGTGTTCTTCAAACATGTCCCACATGTTATTGTGCTCTTAGTGCAAACATAGTGAGTAATGACAACACCTTGCCAAAGTCAGTATAAACTACATGTCTCTCATCTCTTCGCTGTACGTCGCACGTATGAGATGGAGTTGTCGTAATATGCGATATAGTATTCCTTTGCTAACCTTTAGCCACATTGCATGATCAAGGATTCCAGACTTGTCATCAATGAGTGGAATATAAGTTCATCTCATGAGCCTTCAGATCCATATAGTATCCACTGCTGTTCTCTAACACACAGATACTCGACATTTCCCTTTTAAATGGTTTTATTGGAACACTTCCAATTATCAACAAACTTTCACTTTTATACATCCCATGTATATTTTGCGATTAATTTTCTGTCCTTTCAGAAGTTCGCATCAATGTAACTCTTTACATCGAACTCTTCCTTATCTCCATAGAACTAGTACTTCCCAAGTACTTAACAAGTTCTTATGGTATTCCAGTAACCCTTACTGGAAGTAGACAGACATCCACTCGTCATGTCCTACATACGAGTTATCAGGATGAGCACATCATATTGCCATGTCCTACATACAAGATGATGAATGCATTTTATTCTTGCCATGTCATACATGCAAGACAATGGGATGATTACGTACATGATAGATCCATATCTATTCTTAGTTCCCATTCTTCATAAGAATTGGACACTTGGCCTTGGGATGCTAACTCAATGTAGCATGGACAAGTTTTCTCCCACTGAATCTGTGCATACTGAACACTTCAATACAGATTGCCAATGTATGCTCTCTCTTTTTTCAGGTCAAGAGGTTTTTTGAGAACTATCTCTATAGATCTCTATTCCTATCACATAGGAAACTTCTCTATCTTCCTTAAAGATAATTTCCACTTTTGGATTTCCATTTTAGAACATTTCCATTTCACATCAATATGTGGAATGTGAACACGCTCCCACTAAATCACAGATCCTTCTTTATCTTTGACATATCAGTCAAACCCTTTGACTATATCATCAAAGTAAAGATCCAATTTTGAGTTGCTTGTACTCAATCAATCACATTGATTAGTCCATTGTAACTTATAGACTTCATTTGCATTAGTGGATTCATAAACCTTATAGGTTGTGTCACGTACACATCCTTGTTTTATTCCTCATAGGAATGTGGTTTTAGTATCCATATGCCTAATGTCTCAGTCATTAAGTTGCAATCAACAAGCATCATCCTTCTCAAAATGTTATCCATGTGTCTTAACACTTAAGACTTATTTGCACTTATGGATATGATCCAATGAGTGCTACCATCAAGGTCATACCTTATGGTTCACATGGATGTCATTTAGGATGTAATGGTCTTAAACCATAACTCAAGATTTGGTTCCTCATATTTATCTTGATAGTTGACTCATCATATGAACAACTCATCACATAGATAATTGAGGTGTATCTGTCAAGAATATAAGAATTCACAACTCCTTGTGATTCTTAATGTCCTTTATTAGTGTGGGGTATTCTTTTATTAAGAAGAATTAAGTTATTTGATAATCATTCTCTAACTCCTTAGAGTATGATTCCTTCTTGATTCAGACATCACCATGCCTTAATCATGAGTTCACTATGATACACTATCATAATTACTCATAAGGATCTCAAACATTTGGTCCAAGTATTTTATTCATTGATCTCATCAAGAATTAATACTTTACCAAATTTGTACTTCATTTATGATACTCTTGAACACTTCAAGACATTCATATTGGTATTTCTCTAAACACCATTTGAAGTATTAGCATTTATTCCAATAGGTATGTAAATACATCACATGTATTATACCTTATAGGACAATCATTCTTCCACTACCTTTAGTGAAGATTGATTAATCATGTACAAGAGATTCATGTCTCTTACTGGTTCTCTAACCAAAAGAGTCTAGATTTATCCATCATATGGAAACTAGAAATGAATTTCTCATGATTGATGCTAATTAGATTGTTTGAGTTATCTATAACTTTTAGGTATCATTTTATCTTATGCATATCAAATACCACAAGATAAGCAAGGCATTTCCACAAAGATCATATCTTTAAGATCGAAACATCAACTTTATTAATTGCCATCATTTTTATACAATATGCAATAATAAAGTGTTTCTATCTATTGGCAATATATGAAATAGCAGTTCTCAACTCTATTTCGTGCCCTTTTAGGCTGAAATAAACTGAAAGATACTCCTATCTATGGCAGCAACACTTGCTCCAATGATGGGTACTTCTTTCTTGGTCCTTTCACAAAGGCCATCACTTCTTTGCAGATATTGCATATCATATATGACATATCCATATCTTGGTATCATATACCTTGGATAAAGAAGCGGTTCATTTCATGATACCTTAGGTGGAGATCTCCATCCCCTCCTTCATCTTCTTTTGTTCTTCCAGATATAGAGGGCAATCCCTCATACACCCTTTCCCCATGTGCCTTGAGGATGAAGACGGCTTGGATTTCTGGCTAGCATCAGAGTACTTCTTAGCTTTTCCCTTGTCCTTGCCCTTAAGAATTACCTTTTCTTTGATCACATCAAAGACTATGGTTTGTCTTTCTTCATCTTTGCCTCTACTACCCTCAACATGTCCAACAACTCTGTCAACGCTTGTCAAAGTTGTTCATGTTGTAGCTTATCATGAATTGTATGATTCTCACAACATTTGCAGTATCATACCAATAGCCAACTCTTGGCTCAGAGGGAATCCTTCTTAATCAGGTTTTCTACATACCCAATCACATTGAGTGTGTGAATACCTTACTGGAGCTCCTTCTGTCATGACATACTAGGACAGTATCTTGGATACATCATATGTCTCATGTTGTCTCTGCAACTCATAGTTCAGAGAATACAACATCAAGCACTCCTCATCAATGTCATCCTCAGTATGCTTCCATAAGCATACTTTCAGCCATTGATGTGGTGGGATCGAGTTCATCTGGTTCTGGTATAACTAGGACTTAGAGCTTTCACTCTTTGATTAAGAACACTTCTCATCATCATCCTAACCGGTCGTGGAATTATTCCCATTTAATTTGTTGGTCTCAAAGACCGATCGCAAATAAAGTGATTTGTTGATTAACCATTTATATTAACAAAAAGGAAATATATGCAATTTTAGTCCAAAACTCTTTTTGACTTGTTTGATTGATTTTGAAAAGTTGACGATAAAATTAGGCCTTTAATTAATTATCGCTCCCACTATTTTACTTCAAATTGATAGCCCTCACCATCAATTCGGTAGATTGCAGCGTACAACCTTCTAGTGGGCAAGATCCTAAAATCCTCTAAGTCATGAGTCAGCTTTGGCTGATCGCCCACAACTTAGATCTCTCAGGTAGGCAACTCTTGCCAATTGCATCATATGCAACTCTTGTTGAATGAACATGCACAACTCCTTGCCATGAATATTCCTTGCCTCTGGGCTTAGACGCTCTAAGAATCACCAGTTAAGTCTAACCCAAAAGTCGACACGGTAAACATGCACCCTGCTTTGGCAGAACCTACATGTCTACCCTTCACACTTCCACAAGATAGACAGCGCACCACGCTTTGGCGTAACCTACGCTTGGTCGATCGAGCTTTTCATGTGTGCCGCTAATGGACGGCATGTAAGACTTAATATTTTAATGAGGGATTTGGTTTTTATATACATATACATATCCAATCACCACAATACATAGTACGTATCATATACATGCTATATCCCACAGAAAACATGCACAAACGATAAAAAGCGATGATTATGGCCATCCTAACGTGATTCCTCGAGCCAAGAGGAATCACGGTCATCTAGGTCTACATCACATGCAACCTGTACAAGATGAACTCTGTGCCTTGCCATCCGAGTTGATCAACTCATCACATGAATGATCTGTACTCTCCATCCGGTCGTCTGGGTGCCACCAGCCGATCGGTTGGCTCGTCCAACCGATCGGTTCGCCTGGTCGTCGTACATCTCGTCATGTCCGCCACCCGCTCGTCTCGCTCCTCGAACCGGTCATCAACCGATCGGTTCACTCCTTGAACCGACCGTCTGGAACGTCAACCGATCGGTTGACGCCTTGAACCGATCGTTTCAGCTGTCGTCTTGATGTCCACCGGTCTTCGACATAACAGGAAATAAAAATCTATCCTATTTATTACATTGCTATAAAAGAAGAAACCCCGAGTTACATTCGAGGGGAGCAAAGGTAGGAAAGAATCTCGAATTATTTCGAGTTACATCAGGAATAAGAGAGGGAAGATCGGTGCGCAGACCGAGATGCAAGCAACCACAAACAACCACACACAGATAGGGGTTTATAGGCCATAATCATGCTACACACATCCACCACAAAACTCGTTTAAGGGCGACGCGTATCGAGTGCATTAATAATACATATCATATATGTAATTAGGGATTTGTGGATTTAGGATTGGACATGCATAAAGCCGATATTATTCACATCGCATGCAATAAATAAAGGCGAAAAACCAAAATCGATCATATCAATATTCCTAAAATATAGAGCAGTTGACGTGGCTCTGAAACCACGGTTGGGTTTTAGGGGAGACAGAGAAGGCAGCGGAAACAAAAAAATTTTCTCCCCAACCCATACCGAGGAAACGCGTCAACGTCTATATAATAGGAAAGGATGGTTTGTAGAATCATACCTTGTCCCGAGGCTTGCTCGGAGACAATACCTCGCGCAATGCACGGTCTTCAACTCCGGTCTTGGACGGTGTCTGTGCAGCTCCTGGTCGCACCAGGACTGACGACTCCTCCTCCTACCGGACTGTCGGATGACAGTTGTCCTCCTAAGCGGCAGTGTCCTCCCGCCTCTGTAGTAGTCCACACGGACCACCTGGAACTCCACTCTCCTTGTCCCACAAGGAAGTGGAAGGAGTCGCACCCTCCTGTTGACGTACTAGTCGCCAACACACTCTCCTGCTACCAGTTGCAACTGCAGTTGTCCTTCCCTTGCTGCACCTCCCTTTTGCGGGAAGCACTTGCTCAGGATCTCTCACGGTTACCAAAACCAGAGAGAACGACAACTTCGCAAAGCAACCGGCTTGCATTGAGTTGTACTTTGAGAAGCCCCCAATACCCCTATATATATAGGCGAGTCATGGGACAGGGTTCTCTGTGTCCGGCAATATGGGACTAAAGCATGAGTAGAAGGGTTCGAGAATTTTCCACAAAAAGCAACCAGTTCGCAACTTGAAATGATCGGTTCACAACTGAATCGATTGGTTCGGCCATTGAGCCGATCGGTTGGACCTGAGCCGATCGTTTGGGGCACTCCAACTGATCGGTTGGTGCCCTGAACCGATCGGTTCATAGTCCTAATCCGGCTCAAAAAGACTTTCCTTGTTTCGTTCCCAATTGGTATCGAATACCAATGTTATTCCCAATCGAATTGGGCAATTTGAAACCAAAGGAAAATTCTTGCCGACATGACTTTTCCCAACTGGTCAGTTGCACCAGTTGAGCCGATCAGTTCAACCCTTGAACCGGTCATTTCAACCTGGGCATGAGCCGATCGGCCTGGACATTCCATCCGACCGGTTCAACAACCTCAGCCGACCGGTTCATCACATGAACCGATCGGTTGGGAGCACAGGTTGGGCAAAATTAGTCAATTGCGATTTCAATCAATCCGATACTCCAATCAATGCGTCCAACACCTTGAACCATACGATATTGAGCCATCGACTGATTGAGTGTTTAATTGAACTACTAAACTCCTTTAGTAATCAATCTAAACATTGCTTTGTGGACAACACTCCTCTTCCAGGTTAAATCCTATGTGTGTGACCCTGCAGGTCCATTTCACGTTGGCAGTGAAAGTCCATAACACTTATGACTTCACAAGCAAAGAGCGGTGCCTAGTCACACATCAGTGCTACCCAAGTGAAAGTAGAAAGTTGGAGAACAACTTTCATCCTACAATCCATGAATGGTGTTACAGTGAATGTATAATTCCTTTGTCACTGATATCCCGAATGAACTCGAGGCATGGAACAGTCATCCTGTCAACATTCATTCACTTTCTTGATCTCAGAGCAGATTGAAGGAGATATGTATGACATCAATATCACATACTGATTCACACATGCGTGCGCACACCTATCTCAATCCTACTCATCAAGTGGCCTTGGATATCAAACTCCCTCAGGAGGGACAAATCCCATATCTATCACTCACCCCTCAAAAGCCCCATGTGTCAAAGCCACCCAATCATCACCTTTATAACAACCCATGTTTCAGGACTGCGTTTGATGATGTCAAAGTGTGCCCAACGATCACTGTGAGTACTGACTATGACTACCATCTCATGGTTCCATGTGTCAAACTCACGGTGGGTCTGTCCGGTACCTTGTTCTCTAACAAGTACCTATGTGTTTGGTTTGATATCTCTATATCATGACTAATGAGATTCTGTCATCAACCAACACCACAATCTAGTCTTGTGTGTCATTGTTGTCTATCTACCTTCCACAATGACATCCGACTAGGGACATAACAAGAATGTACAAACTCTTAGCATCCGTATGATCTCATCGTTCAGGTCCTCAACCTGAAAGCATACGTCATTGAGTACTATCATTCTCTAGACATTCAATCTGTTCTATCACTATCTCATATGACTGAACCAGAAAGAATTGGAAGCTTGCCTTTGATGTTTATCAAATCAATCTTAATGTATCCCATCAATCATCCCATGATTGGCTCTCAGGGCATACATACCAACACATATACACTTACTATGTATTCATATAACAAATGAGCTCTATCATTAATCAAGATAGGGAAACCAAAATAAAAAATAAACTCATGATAGTATTTTATTAGAAATAAATATGTAGAAGCATTACAAAAATGATATTAATAAAGGCAAGATCACTATGTTTGTTGAACTTGACATTGTTCCAACAATTTGCAACTCATTCAAGATGATTAGAGGAAACTTGGGTTCTCTTTGTCACCTTTCTATACTTGTACCTTCAATTGCACCCCTTGCTATGCTGGGGGAATCTTTTTAGCAACCCCATATGCCCTCCATTATCTCGTCCCTTGTTATGCAAGGTGAATACTTTTGACCTCATCACCGCTAACTCCAACTTGTAATATTATCCCATACTTTATGGTTTAAATAATGAAAGAGTATCTTAGGAATAGATACAACATGTACATCTATAATTAATTATAATTTTTACACATAGGATGTCAAAATTCACAATCACAAACAATGAAAGAACAATATATTTAAATGTTTACACATAGGATGTCAAAATTTACAAGACTAATCCTATAGGTCATGAAAAGTCCATAATTCAACCCAAAAAGATCATCTCTACTCCAACACATCCTATATGAAAATAACCAACTAGAGATGCTTATCCATTCTATCATATGATTATATATATATATATGTATATATATATATATATATATATATATATATATATATATATATATAGGCAAGCCAGGAGGTATTCTTATTCATCCCGTCCTCCTCTTACGAGCAAATCAACAAAATTATTTCTACAAATAAACTCATGTGCAGAATTAAACATGGCAGTACTACTGCCATTACAATCACTAACTAATCTGCCATACAGGCAGTCCGGAGGATAGGTATAATACCTGCCTCCAAGGTTTTGTTTTTGGTGGTAGCTAGCTAACTCATCAGCCAGGTGGTTGCGACCCCTCTTCGCATGAACAAGCCTCCAATTCGACTTCATCATCCTCCTACACTCGATCTGTGCTTTTATGAATCGTGGGGCTTCGTCCTCGTCACCTTGAAGCAACTGGACAACAATCTTGCAATCCGATTCCACGATCACCTTCTCCCACCCTAGCTTCTCAGCCTCCTTCATCACAATGATGATGGCTTCCACTTCCGCTCCCAGAGCACCCCTCGCAGCTATTTTGGTTCCTTTCCCCATCAACCACCGTCCTCTGTAGTCTCTCACGACAAACGCACACCTGCTTCCTCTCTTCCGGCAGGCCGCATTAGTATTAATCTTAAACCAGCCTTCCATCGGAGCTTCCCATTGCTCCTGTTGTGCTGCAGAACTATCATCCTCCTCGCAGTGCCATGCTAGCTGATTCAGGAGAATTTCGAGATTCACTTTTCTAGTCGTATGCTCTTGATTGGGCTGCTTGTTCTCCATTACCTGTCCGTTCCTGCTCTTCCAAATGTTCCAACAACTGAACATGAAGCTGTCTCTAACAGGCTTGTTCCTCAGATTCCCACGTATCCAGGCTTGAAGGTTCAGTTCGGTGAAGAAATCTAGAGGTATCCCATTCCCTATAATCTTCTTCCAGCATTCAGTAGCATGTGGACAGTCTCGCATTGCATGGAGACTATCTTCTTCCTGAGCCATACAAATGCCGCATCTACTATCATCTGCCATCTTCCTCTCCTTTCTTCTTTTGTTCGTCAGGATCACATTGTGAGATAAGGTCCATATGAACATCTTCACCCGAGCTGGGATATGGGCGCTCCATATAGTCCTCCATTCTCCTTGAACCATTAGCTCAACCTCCTGTCGACTCGCTTTGTACGCTGAACTAGTAGTAAACTTACCCGTGGCAGTGTGATTCCAGACAATACTGTCTCTCCCAGCCTGCTTCGTAGGAGGTGGTATGCATAAAATGTCTTTAACACAATTCATAGGAATCCACTCCTTCAAGAAGTGCACATCCCAAACATTATTATCAAGCACAACACTTCTCACCTGCAGGTCTTGGAGTTCAGCCGTAATGTCTTTGGTAGTTATACTACGCATCTGCCCATGATTCTTCACCCAAATATCATCCCAGAAGTTCGTGTCCTTCCCTGTCGCCAGCTGAATATACGAATTTTGGGTGATAAATCCTTTACCTTCCAACGTAGCCTTCGCTAGTCTGGACATGTTCAGTTTATCCCCCTCCTTGTAGGCCTCATATTTTTTTCTTATCAGCTGACACCAGATCAAGGGTCTGTTTCTCGCCACATCCCAAGTGTTCTTTGCCAATAAGACCCTATTCCATTCTCGCATGGTCTTGACTCCTAATCCTCCATTAGCTTTGTTACTTACAACCTTCTTCTAGGCAACTAACGACATGGGTCATTCCTTCCTTCCTCCCCCCCAGATAAATCTGCGAATGGTACCATCAATCCGATCACATAAACCAGCTGGTACAACAGCCGTTTGCATTAAATAGGTAGGCATCGCTGTCAGCGTCGCTTTCGCCAGGCAAACTCTCCCCGCCAACGAGAGGCACCTGGCTGACCAAGAGGCTATCTTGTTTTTCACATTACTGAGCACTTCCCCATATGTCTCCTTGTTAACTCGCTTATGTAGCAGAGGTACCCCGAGATATTTACCTAGATCAGAAGTCTCAATGAAACCGCTGTATCTACAGATTGCACGACACATTCTTTTTTTCACTTGAGCAACGAAATAGATTCTCGTTTTCTCAACTGAAATCTTCTGGCCTGAGGCAGCGCTAAACTCTTTAAAACAATCGATAATGGACTTTATGTTGGCCATAGATGCTTGTGCGAAAAGAATGGTATCATCCGCAAAGCACAAATGTGCAAGGGCAGGCCCCGTCTTGGACAGCTTCACAGGTTGCCAAACCTTCTGCCTCACCTTATCCCGGATCATCTGGCTTAATCTATCTATACATAGCACAAACAAGTATGGAGACAATGGGTCTCCTTGCCTTAAACCTCTTGTCGCCTTGAACTCCGGTAAAGTAGTGTTCTTCCAAACAATAGAAGTTCTCCTAGATCTGATAGTATTCATGATGAACCTTTTAAGATTCTCAGGAATATCAGTATGATTAAGTGTGTTCTCCACAAAATCCCAAGACATCATGTCTTAGGCTTTAGACAGATCCACTTTCACAGCCATAACTTTAGCCCCCTTGGGCCTCCTCATTCTGTGGATGACCTCCTGCACCACAACAATGTTATCAGTTATTCTACGTCCAGGAACAAAGCTTTATTGTTCTTTAGAGATCCACTCCGGCATACACCGCTTCAATCTTTCCACTGCAACCTTGGAACACATCTTCAAGCAGAGGTTGTTGAGAGAAATGGGCCTCAGTTGGTCACATCTCTCCGGGTTATTGACCTTTGGGATTAAGACAATGGAGGAATTGTAAATATCATCAGGTAAAACTCCCCCCTGAGTGCCTTGGTGATAGTTAACATAACAGAGCTACCGATAATCTTCCAGTATTTCCTCATGAAGTTCCCTGTGATACCGTCCGGGCCTGCCGCTTTGTTGGGGTCGGTTTTCTTGAGCACTTGAAGCACCTCATCTTCAGTCGGTTCAGCAGCCATCATCCTCGTTTCACTTTCAGAAAGCCGCCTGAAATTTCCTGGAATACCACTGCACCTCATGGCCATCTCCACCGTAGGAGCTGTAAAGATGGTTCTAAAATGGTTTTGAACCAACGTTCTAACCTCCTCCTCCGTCGTGGTCCAGTTGTTATTATGATCTTTAAGTACTTCAATGCAATTTCTTCTCTTTCTCTATTTAACAAAAGCTTGATAGAACTTAGTGTTGTCGTCTCCATGTTTCAGCCACGAGATGTGGCTCTTTCTTTTCCACTCTTCCTCTTCCTGCCTAAGAATCTGCGCCATATCTCCCTGCATAGTTGTAAGAAGCTCGTCAGTCCAAGGATCATACCTTCTCTCCTGCATTTCTTGAAGCTTGTTTATGTTGTTGAACAGTCTTTCTTTCTTCTCTCGCCTTTGTTTTCTGTGTTTTCTGTCCCAAGTTGTGATGGTCTTCTTAGCATTGCCCAGAGCCATATAGAACTCCTGCTTCCCTTGCCAGTTATTAGTAAGCATCTCCTGAAACTCCTCGTTACCTTCCCAATAGGACTTAGTACTGAACCGTTCCTTCCCCCTTTTCTTTGTGTATCTTTGATCAGGATGGGGCAGTGGTCCGAGAACACCCGAGGCAGATGAGTGACCGAGAAATGTGCTTGCTCCTGGATGAACTCCACATTAGCTATAGCTCTATCGAGACGTTCATGCAGGCCACCATGTTTATAAGTGAACTTCAGACCTGAGAAACCAATATCTGAAAGCCCAGCTGCCATCAGCGTGTCACTGAACAGCTGTGCTTCGCCGAAATTGTAGTGCTTTCCTCCCTTCTTCTCAGCTGGATATATAGTGGTATTAAAATCACCCACAACGATCCAAGGACCATTAAACTTGTGTCCCATATCCACGATATGTTTCCAGATCAGCCGTAGGACACTAATGTGAGGATTAGCATATACAAAAGTAACATACGTACCCCCATCCACCTTGCATGTCACAAATTGTCTATGGCAGATAATAATTTCCACTCTGCAATCCGTCGCTTTCCAGCAGACCCAGATTCCTCCCTTGAAGCCTCTAGCCTCAACTCGATGCGAATTAGTGAACCCAAGTGATTTGATAGATTTTTGAGCCGTCTCCCCACTGATTCACGGTTCAGCGATGGCTACTAACTTCGGTTTATGAGTAACCATAATCTCCTTAAGCACTCTCACAGTGTCATCGTTCCCAATTCCTCTAATGTTCCAGTAGATTGTATCTAGCATTAAACAGCTGTTAGAAGTTGGGGTTATCTGCAGAGGGACCTTCAGTTGGTTGGGTTTGATTCCCCACCCTCGTTATTCGCCTCCATCGCTTCTGGATTCAACCTTGGACTCCTTCTTTGTATGTACAGCGGCTTCACCTTTGCAGGCTTCATTTTGGTGCTGCTCCTTTTGATTTTTCGGCTGGATGAGACACCCCCATCATGATGGTCTTCATCAAACTGGTTGTCAGCAGTAGTTTCTCCTTCCTCGCCTTCTTTCCCAGTTTTCTCCGACTCCATCTCCATGTCCTTCTCGTTCTCTATAACCTCATCAATGCCAGGGTCTGCAATGGTGTGTATTTCTTGAATGTCATCATCCTTCCCCTTATCGGTTTGCTTGATTGCGTCCTTCCCTTCATTGTCTTTCTGTGCCATCTTATTCAATATATCCTTTAAGGCCTCACGTTTGTCTTCCGCTGAGTTGGTTCTCTTTTGAACAACTTTCTTCTTCTTTTGCCAGACTTTTCCTTGCTGCCTTGGGATCGGGTTTATGGTAGGTTCACTGTTTGTATCATTAACGGTGCTATCTTCGTCCTCCCCTTCCTCTCCTTCACTGAGGCTTTCGAACATGTTATTGCTGTTTGACTTTATGGGACCTCGATTATTCTGTTGGTTCCCTCTCTTGCCGCTCCCTTTTCTCCTTTGCGTCTGCCAATCTTCTCTTCCATCATTCTCCTTCTGCCTATTGTCGTTCCTCCATCCTTGCTCCTCCGGCTACTATTTTTGTGGGCAACGTGTGCTATGGTGTCCGAGCTCCTTGCACCCACTGCACGTGTCTGGATACGCTTCATAAAGAATCTCGTACTCCTAGTCATTGATAATAATGGACCTGATCAGCTCCTTCCTGGTATCAATTTCAACCGTCGGCCTGGCAAATTTGCTTCTTGAGCGCCTTTGAGTATGCTCGTCTACTTTGAATAGCCCACCAAGCGCTAGCCCAATGTATTCAAACACTGTATCGACATACAGGTGTAACGGTAGATTCATAATCCTTGCCCAAGTGACAAGGTACTGCGACATCTCCTTGGATGGTATGAACTTAGGGTTCCAATCCCATATGACAAGACAACAGTCGAAAATCTTCCAGGGACCGCCTGCCATAGCCATCTCATAATCCTTCCTGCATGAAAGTTGGACGACGAAGTGGCCCATGTCCAGTTCAAACATGTTAAACCTTCCAGTGATGTTCCACATGATTTTGATCCTTTCTCGCAGGGTCATATACCCTATGCTTCCTCCTATCAATCTGATGAAAACTGCATATAGCCATGGTTTGGCAAGCTTCTCTTCTGCCTCCCCGTCAATCGTGAGAATAGGCGTTCCGGCACTGCGACGAAGAGATATCTCATGATCGTGCAGATGGGATTCGAACAACGATTCCTGCATCATCGAGTCAGGATCCACTTCCACGTAGTCCTCCCTCACAACAACTTTACTAAACGAAGGTTTATCGTTGGCTCCTCCAGCCCAAGCTTTGCCTCTGTTTGCCCCTGTGGTATCCACGTTGTCTACTGGATCCCGCCGAGGGGTACCCTCATTAGATCTAGGTCTTTTGCTTCCAGCCACCGATCCGCCTTTAGCGTTAACGACGTTGTCCTCATCCATGGACTCAAGTCCTTGTCCTCCCCTCATGCCTTTATACTGGAATTGTATTCCGATCTCTGGGACCGAAACCCTAACGCCCTTGTTCCCTCCAGTGTCCATCTCAGACTGGACTTCCTTATTCATATGGGACTCTGCTTTCCGATGCTCCCCTTCCGAGGCAGATGGATCTGGCCCTCTTCCAGATCCCCGCCCCCCCCCCCCCCAGTTGTGCCGCCATCGCCATCGCCGCCTCTCCCCCCGAGCTCCCCCTCAGCCGCCATCTCCGGTGAGACTACTATGTTCATATGATTATATGATGGTACAAAAGTTACCAATATTTCATCAGGGAATCACAATCAGATCTAATCAAATTTTTACCTACAAGTTCCATCAACCAAGAACACAAGTTATGGTCTGTGAAGGATAATTTTTTTCATCAAAGATGAGCAAGACAAAAAAGTATAAATACAATACTATGAAATTGAATGATCATTAAAACACATGGGGAGGAGGTATGATATTGGGGATTTCACTATCCTATCACTAAGATTAGTGAAAAAAAAACTTTGATCTATCTTTCTACTAGTATGGTGGAATGGGTGACCTAGGTGTTCACGTTAGAGTTTACTTCTTCAAAAAATTAGAGAAACAAATGACATGGTCTTCATTTACATTTTTCAAGGAAAATCATATGGGCACTTATGTCTTGGTGTCATAAATAAGCTCTAGTGTTCTTCAAGAGAATTGGAACAAATACCTAAACTCGTGAACCACAACACAATATTAATAATTATAATATCAACATCATTTTTGGATTTGAAATTACCCCAATAATTTTAATATTTTCTACATCCCATTTGGGATGAAAAAATGATATAAAATTCCAAGAAAGGTGAAGAATAAAATAAAATATGCCTAGACATGCTTGAATCTGCACTCAAATATGAGTCTAACAATGAAGTGAAAGATGTCAATTTTAGTGACATAGTATCATCTGATATATGTCCCAAATTGTGCTAACATAAAGGACACATGTAAACAAGCTAGAGATACATCACATGTATTTGGAAATTGGTTGAGTGTCATTTTTACTATGTTGGAATCATTTTAAGATTATGAAAGTTCATGAAACAACATATCATCTATAAGAAAACTACATTTTCTATGTTATGTTTTAGTATCATCACAACTAGGCGTATCAAACTAAAATAGACCATGACATAAAAATGCACTACACGTTATGTTATCATGGAAAATGATTACCCCTCTTTTGATATTATAGTTTTTATTGACCAATTAATGCATACAAAAAGTACACAACACCACATTTGCTCTAATTATCATTGCAAGATTCTTTCTTATTGACAGTTAGATGTCATGCATCCTTAAGATGAAAAAATATAAGAATGGAAGTGAACTTATGAGAAATTCTATTGAAACTGTATTATGGGAATATTTGCAAAGACCAATCATAATGATCAAACCTCAATTGACTATTAGGATGGATCCTTAGACAAGATCCCAATTAGATCTATTTTATATCAAAAACCAAGATAGAACAAAAGATTCAAATAATGTGATCCATGTAAAGATTCAGTTACAAACATCATCAGAAAAATTCACATGAAATCATGTAAATGCATTTCATCACATTAGAGGCATTCCAAGAGAGAATATGATAAGAGCAAAAACTGTAATCCCTTTACTAAATTTGTCAAAGTAAGATTACAACATGAGATACACACATGTATCTACAATCCTAAAGGAAAAGACCATCTTACAACTCATATTCATAAGAAAATGTCACATAAGGCAACCTATCACGTAGCTCATAAAATAGCCACCCATCACTCAGGAAAGTGAGAGTACATGGACACTTTGGACTTAACTATATTATTCATTGTTACATCTTTATGAATACTTTCTTTCTACTAGTCTAGCACACCTAAAAAGATGTAAAAAACCATGGTGAGAAACCCAATTCTGATGATATGATATAACAATGATAACATCTTATTGTTGATAACATATTATGATCAACTTAGTTAGAGGTATCTTATTCAACCTTTTTATATCATTAAAGTAGATATATGCAATCAAGTGTTGATTCTCATAACTAGATATGCATATCGAGAAAATATAAAATCCCTTCACATGGATGCATATTCAATAAGTACAAAACCTTATACCATGTACGAACCTGAACAATATGCTTACTTATACAAAGTTGGAAACATATAGAATACTTGAAATAAGTAAAGGAATACAATTATGAATCCATGTGATTCACTAAGAAAACCTAAAATGATATGCTACACATTTTAGTTACACATTTTATTATTATCATGATATATTGAGGTGTACCACTCAAACTACTAGTTGGCCACTACGAAAACACAATCATCCTTGTATAAGATCTTAGGATTTTTAGACTCCTAAAGATATTCCACACGTTGACTAGAGTAAGGCTAAACAAAGTAGTTTCACAAAGACCAAACTATTAGTGGAGATCTCAAAGGAAGGTCCACAACAAACCACGTCCATCCGGGGTACACAGACCATGACACCTATCGCTAGGGTATGAAACCTTTATCAATCACATACCATATACTACATTCCACATATCACTTGTGGCATATCACATATTACCAGAGCTATGGCCTCAACTATACTCATACAACTTTGGGATCATGATGAAAGAGATGTGCACTTCCCACACCCACATATACTCAACTATATATGGCATAGAGCACCTTCTCCCAACCCTCAGGCTGCTGTAACAATACCTATTTTACTATTTCGACCAACACCCCAGTGAAATAGGTTTACACACTTAGGGCACAAAAAAATTATGATTGCACTTGATTGATTATACCACTTAAAAAAATTTAGACCATCAATCAAGTTACATACATGACATGTAAGTGGATTAGAAATTAAATCATTCATAGCAACTTCCCATGGTATACAATGTATCCAAAAATATTTCAGTCTACCAAATACATGATCTCGTATCCTGCATGGCCATGTTGAGGCCCAAGACATCATTCTCAGCCACAAGAAGGCCCATGACATCAGGTCATAATACGTCAGCCTTAAACAAGGCATCAAATTTAGTTGCAATATTTAATTGGAATAATTAAACAAAAGTCATTATCTAATACCTAAAAAGGGCATATATTCACTATTTATAACAAGCATAATTATGTAATGATATTAACCATCACCATTCTAGTGAAAGGGTTTTCATTGATAACTATCAAACCATAATTTCATACCTCAACTAGTACTTATTTATAATAAAGTATTCATAATTATCTGGAGGTGAGGTTATCAATCTCATAAGGTCACATAACTCATCTTCTTTTAACACCACCATTTTATTTTCCATAGAACACTTTAATCATATTCAAACATTGATATTATTTAACCATTGGGTCCATACATCATCCCAATGATGACACCCATGCCATGCACCAAAGGGATTGACCTAAAAGCACCAAGTCTGATGTATATATAATTAACCATATCCAAATTATTCTTTTAATGTGATGTTTTGTATCTCATGTAGCCAACTCTTAACATTGTTAAAAGTGGAGGTATATAACACAATCATCATGTGGGATAGAGACTCACCTTATTAATGTAATTTATCAATAAAGTCTTCCATCCTTTGTACCCATGTGATTCTATAATTTAATTTTATAACTAGTTTTATGACACATACCCTCCAAATTGATATAATTGTAATTTCTTATTTATGAAGTTAGTTTTAGATTCATCAATGATTTATGCAAAAACATCTTCATGAAGTATAATATGATTCATAATGTAGTCTTATGTACTCATTAGGGTATACAATCCCAATTCTAGACATAAAAAAATAGTTTCGACATATAAGTTCACATTTAGTTAAATACCATGTAAGAAAATCATAATCTCTTTAAATTCCCTATTACATTTCACATTATTGTCACACGCCACCACACAAAATTTATGTTTCAAAATTCAAAGTATGAGGAAGTTTCTTTGAAAATATTTTTGTACATAAAAGTGCCACTTCTATGCATAGATGACCTACTTTGGGATTTTAAATCTAATTCAATGGAACTATCACCAGAAAAACAATTATATTAAAGCCTTATAAACATTTTATATCAACTCTTAATACCCAAGAATATAATTCATATACATTTTCCTTTCATATGATACTAATACACCACAAAGATGACATATTTACTATCATGTTCACTTATATTTTGAAATCAACAAGTACATGACTTTGAAATAGTGGATCTAGAAGGTTAGGAATACCATGAAATTTCATGAATATATTCCACTTATCCAAAGTAGTTCTAAAGACATCATCCTTTTGTAGATTAGGAGAAAACACGAACTTGAACAAAATAAAGTACTGATGCACAAGTTTTACATTTCATACCTTAAACCAAAGAGACTTACATTTCATCATGAATTTATGAGTAACAAATAGGAAATATATACAAGTTTGAAATAATATCACATGACAACAAAAGAATCCACAAAGATTCAATCTTTAGGCATATTAAACAAGTTTAGATCGAGTTTAAGGGATTTACATGAACAAGTAGGAAAAAGAATGCTAGCAATGCTATATCACTTGCCTCTTATGGTCATAATCATGAGGCCCATTCCAAAAGGAAAAAACATGCTTCCAAATCCTAGATCCTCCCTTAAAATCCCCAAAGTCCATGATCCAAGTAAGATCTAAACCCCTTATATCAAAAAGAGGTTAGATGGATGGAGCAATTTTGACCATGGGTGTCCGCAAAACACGACCAAGGGAGTAAGATGATGTGAGGAATAGAAAGAGATGATAGAAAATGAATATTACATAATTAGGGATGCAAACAAACTTGCCAATCATAGAACCATCTTTAAGAAGCTACATCTACAACATGCATCCACATGCATCAACATGCAAGGCTCCATCCGTGTTCATACCTTTGTTGGAGATTTCTTTAGCCTCAATGGCTCCCTACATGTTCACAAAATCTATGGGGTGATAAAAGAGTCTCTAGGATGAAGGGGTGGGTATTATAGAGTGGGTTTTTTTATAAAAGTACAAACCTCCCAATGCTAGTGTTTGTAATTACCCTTTGTCAAAGCATGCTATCCATTGATCAACGAATCATTTTCAATGACCCTTTTAGCTTCCCGATTAAGGTTAGCATATCAGTCCACAATTGTACATGATATTGCATTTCAAGTAAAGTAAAGTACACTAGAGTCTAGAGTATATTCATATCTTAACCAATTGATTCTAAAACATAAAAATCATAGTGAATTTATAATTACATCCACAACTTATATAGAAACTTGAAACCAAACATCCAATGTGCAAATTGACTTCAAATAGAGTTATATATTATTCAACCGAGCACCAATTCTTTTTAAATAATCTAATAAAGTGAATAAAACAAGATCAAAGAAAAAATTAAGATTAATCTAGGTTCATGGTCTCACATCCTTAACCTCCTCAAAAGGTTTCCACCCCCAAAATCTCAAGGTTAGGGTAGAGAACAAGAATGAAACAAACCATCACCCCATGTCAAACACACTTATGCATGGCTTATGCTACATCAACATTACCATTAATGCATGGTTATCATGAAGTTTTTATAGATCATTACATACACTATTTATAGTTTATTCCAATTTTCAAATATATACACGTCATTCATTATCTTATATAATTTTCTTAGCATTTTCTTAGAAACTAGTATTTTTTTTACTCTATTTATCTTCCTTGATTATTTATCATACTTGTGTATCTTCTCATATTATCATGTTTTCCACTCACCCATTTAAGGATAAGTTCATCATATTTTATATTCATCCTCAATCAGTTACTCTCTACATCAAATCCACATATTTGGGTTTTCTTTATATCGAGAACAATGTTCATGTGTTCGTGAAACTCATCTAATTAATGGATAAATCCATGAACATATCCATTCTCTTCATCTAAGTAAAAAATGTTCTCTTGATATAGGTTCACAACCAAATCATTATCACATAGATACATATCACATCCTATTATTTTAATCTTAAAATTCACCATCTCGACTTTGTTCTATGGTTCAAACATGTTCTTGCCAAACAAGCCTCTCACTCATAACATATGAATTATACAATTTCCATCCTAAAATCATATAGAAGGATAAAAAAACATCATATTTATTCATTCAGGCATCACACTTGCTTATTTTATCATGGTATTAATGTACTTATTTTGCAAATATTACAACCAATCATATAATTGCACCTTTTTATGTCAATAAACATCAATACTTATCTTAATTACCACACACATCATTGACAACAATAAAATTTTATACCAGGTTAATGTTTCTATCTGTTTCTTGAGAATCACTTCAATTCCTCACGATCATTCAAATTCTTTCATTTAATAAATATCATTTCCTATGTAATCTTTTTAATCTTCTCTATTTTTCATATCTATTTTACCTCAACTCTTTCAAAACACACCTGGTCTAGTATGAGATTAAATCTGTTTCCACTCTGTTCATCTATCATTCTTCTTATCTATCATCTCATAACACACTAATCATTTGATTTCTCCTCTTCTTATATGAACTTTACACCTTGAATCCTTCTTATAAAACATGTTCTCCATGATTTTACTCATACTCATATGTACATTCTAACAACTACTTTATGATTCCCTTGCTTATACACATAAATAAAGGTTCATACACAATTTCTTCTCTCCTTTACTTCATTATTTCTTTAATCTCGGCTTCGAACACTGGAGTCTCACCCACTCAAAGGGTCCTTTGAAGTTTCAGGAACTCCTTTTTACATTATTCATATTCAAACTAAGATTCATAGTGTCATATCTTTTTCTTTACTCAACATATTCTTAGGTTTTGATAAGTTAATATATATTTTTTTTATCTTTCTCAAGTGGTTACATTTTTACCTCCCAATATTCATTTTACACTTTTATATATTGTCCTTGTTCAAATATTCAGAGTTAATCTAAATTATGCTTATCACATAGAGTTTATTTCATTTTTTCATCATGGTTTAATCTTTGTTATTCTAATTGGGTTCTTTCCAACTGACTACTTGGCTAGAGTCCTCAAAATGATAACAATCAAAGATCCCCATTTACCCTTTCCCCAACAATTGAATACCTGACTGGGGATCTCAAACACTGAGTTGAGGTAGTATGCATTATGATCATGTAATGTTCATCACTTACTTATCAATGTGTTCAGAATTTCTATTGTTCATGTAGACTCATCTTACCTAACCTCTAATATAAAACATGTAAGGACCCATCCCAATAATCAAACCTTAATTGACCATTAGGATGGATCCTTAGCCAAAACTGAATTTAAATCTATCTTGTATCAAGAGTGGAGCTAAAAAAAATCCAAATAAGGTGATCCGCATGAAGATCTGACTACCAAAATATGTCACAAAACTTCACATGACATGTTAGGTGATGTAATTCATCACATCAGAGACATTAAAGGGATGACTTGATAAGAGAACGAAATGCAACCCAATTATAAATTTGTCAAAATAAGATCACAACATGAGATATATCCATGCAGCTAGGATCATCGTAAAAAAGCTTGATCAACTTACAACTCACATTCATAAGAAAACATCATGTAAATAAACCTATAATGTAGCTCATCAACTACCCACCCATCACTCTGCAACATGAGAGTATAGGGACACTCTAGACTAAATAATGTTCTTTATTACGACATCCTTATCAACACTTGCTTTCCACTTCTCTAGAACACATAAGAAGATGTGGAAAACCATGGGTGAGACCTCTAGTCCTAGTGATAGGATATAAAAAACTAACATATTTTTCATTATATTCATATTATGATCAACTTGTTCATAGGTAGCTTATCAATAGTTAAATATCATTACAATAGATATATTCATCAAGTATCGATTCTCATAACTGAATATGTATAATGAAAAAATATGAAATCTCTTCACATAAATGTTTAATCAGTAAGTACAAAAGGCTATACCATGTATGTACCCAAGCCATATGCTTATCTGTACAAAGTAGGAAACATATATAATACTTACAATAAGTAAAAGAATACAATTTTGTATCCATGTGATTTGTAAGTTAAACTTAATTAGATATACACCATGGTTGAGTTACATATTTTATTATTTCTCTAGGTGGTTTGAAGTGTACCACTCAAACTACTAACTGGCCATGATGAAGACATAATCATCCCAGTAAAAGATCTTAGGATTTCCAGACTCCTAAAGATCACCCACACCTCAGTCAGCGTGAGGCTAAACAAAGTAGTGGCACAAAGACCAAACTATTAGAGAAGATTCAAAGGAATGTCCAAAATAAACCAGGTTTGTTCCAGGCACACAAACCACGTCAGCTAACACCAGGGTATAAAACTCTTATCAATCACATACCATATATTACTTGTAACATATCGCTTGTCAGATATCACATATCACATATTACTTGAGATTTTACTTCGACCGTAATGATACAACCTTGGGATCATGATGACAAGTATGTACACTCCCTGAACCCATATATATTGAGCAGTGTATGACTCCAAGAACCATCTCACAACTCTCATGTTGCTACAAGGATACATGTTTCATTATTTCAGCCACTGACCTTAGGAAATTGGTCTAAGGACTCTGGGCACTACATGATTATAGTTACACTTGATTAACTAGTTCACTTAAAACAATTTTAGACTACATCAATCAAGCTAAACACATGACATATAAGTAGATTAGAAATGAAATCAAGAACAAATATTTAATGGTACACAATGTATCCAAAAATATTTCATACTATGAAATAAGGGTTCATGTATCATCCTTGTCCATGCCTAGACGCAAGACATCATTCTTACACACAAGAATGCCAATAACATCAGGTCATAGCAAATCATCCTTAAAAAAGACATCAAATTTATTTCCAAAATTTAATTATAATCAGTAATAATTGGCCATTATACCATACTTATTAAGGGAATGTATTCATTGTTTAGCATGATTTTTTAATCAGATTAATCATCACCATTCTAGGTCAAGGGTTATCATGAGTAACTATCACATTATAATAACTTCTAGCTAAATCCAAATAATAATTTTATACCTCAACAAATACTTAGTATAATTAAATATTCATTGATATATGGAGGTAAGGTTATCAAACACATAAGGTCACATAACTCGTCCACTTTTAATAATACCGCCACTTTATTCCCCATCTTATGATTTGTTCATATTAAAAAATGGATGGTATTTAACCGTTGGGTTCAAACATCATCCCGATAAGATAGTCATATCATTGCAGTAAAGGGATTAACCTCAATCCACTAAGTCTAATGTATATACATTTAAACCATACCCAAGATATAATTATATTGTCATGTTTTATATCTTATTTATCCAACCTTTAACATTGTAAAATGAGGAGGTATATAACACATAATCATCATGTGAGGTAGAGAATCACTTAACTATTGTTTTTATCATAAAATACTTCCATCCTTTGTTACAAATCACATAAATCTAGAAAACCCCAAGTTAATGTATAACTATTTGTTGATTTCTTTTATGATACATATCCTCCACATTGTTATAATTATATTACTTGACTAAAAATGATTTCACATGCATCCAGGATATAAATATCAAAAAACATCTCCAGGAAATACAATAAGATTCATAATGTAATCTCATGTACTCATTAGGGCATACAGTTCCAATACTCGACATAAAAAGGGAAATTTCACCATATAAATCCAAAACATTAAGTTCAATATCATGTAAGAACATCATGACCTTGTACAATTCATGATTACATTCATCTTATAGTTACACGCCTCCACATAAGATTTCAGTTTCAAATTCAAAAAGTATTTGGAAATTGAATTGAGAACATTAGTACATAAGAAGTGCCACTTCCATGCTTTAATGACCTTCTTTGGGATTTAAAATCTAATTTGAAGGAACTTTTGGTTGTGTAACAGTTAAATTAAGGCCTTATAAACCTTCATATCAACTCCTAGTCAACAAGATTAGCATTCATATACATTTTCCTTCCATATGACAGTAAAACACCACATAGTTGACATATATAGTGACAATTTCACTTGTATTTCAGAATTCAAGAAGTACTTGATTACTTGGTCACAAAAATGACATCAGGGATTAACTCTAGAAGGTTAGGATCAACATTTATTTTGTAAATATACTTCACTTGTTCAAAATAGTTTTCAAGGAATAATCTTTTAGCACATTAGGAGGTCATATAACAAGATTTAGAACAAAATAAACAATCGATGCACAAATTTAGGATTTTAGACCTTAAACCAAAAAGATAAGGTCCACTTCATAATGAATTCATTTAGAACAAGTTTTAGGGATTTGCATGAATTATTAGGAAAATGAATGCTAACAATGATATATCACTTTCCTATTATGTTGATAAAGACAATTCTCATTCAAAAAGGCCACAAATAGGCTTCCATATCCTATATCTGCCCTCTAAAACCCCAAAATCCATGCTCTAAGTAAGATCTGACTCCCCTTAGATCAAATAGAGGAAAAGGGACGTTCTTAAGATAGATGGAGTAGTTTACACCATGGAAGTCCATGGGGTACCACTAAGGGAGGAATATGAGGTGAGGAATAGAAAGAAAAGATATTCTAGAAGATGAATCTTACATGATTAGGGCTGGATACGAACCTGCCAAGCGTGGAATCCTCTTCTTGAAGAAGCTAGATCTATAACATTCATTGACATGCATCAACATGAAAGACTCCATCTGTGTTCATCTCTTTGTTGAATCTTTCTCCAGCCACCATGGCTCCCTCCACGATTCCAACAGCTTATGGGGTGCTAAAAGAGCCTCTAGACCAATGGGGGTGGGTTTTATAAAGTGGAGATACCTACAAAAGTCCAAATTGCCCATAGCTAGTATTTATAATTACCCTTGATCAAAGCATGCCATCCATTGGTCAATGAATCATTATCATTGACCCTCCTAGCATTCTTATATGTTTGGTAATTATTCTTGTCATACCATGTGAGTTTTTTTTGATCTATCACTTCCATTAGCTAAAACATCCATTGATAGAGGACATGAATCTCCATTAGCCATCATAAACACAACCGTCGTAGTAGCTAGAGTTGAAGCCCTAACCCAACTAAGGTAAAAATAATCAATTCAAAGAAATCAGTCAAGATATTTATTAATATCATGCATTTGGATATTATGCACTCAACTTTGCATGAGGATCCCAATTAAGGTGAAATTACATATTCATCCACAATTGTACATGATATAGCATTTCAAGGCTTAGTAGGTACAATGAAATCTAGATTATATTCATAACTTAACCAATTGATTCTAAAACAAAATTAAGCATGGAATACATAATTATACTCTATTTGGTAAACAATTTGTTCGCTACTCCTAATGTTATGGTAATTTTTTTTCAATTAAGTCAACTTACATAAAAACTTGAAACTAAGGAATCCAAAGAGAAAATTGATTTCAAACAGAGTATCAAATTATTCAACTAAGAATAAATTATTTTCCAATCATCTAATTGAGCAAATAAACCAAGATTAGATAGAAAGTTAAGATTAAATCTAGGTGTATGGTCTCACAATGTGATGTCCCCAAATTTTCTAAAACTTAGAAAAGCAAACATACTTGTATCATCAAAACTTATCTCAAATCCTCAAATCTGAACATAGGTCCTAAAAGACAAACATATATCATCATAAACCATCTTATATCATTTATATAAGACTTATATCATCTCATCAAAACTTATTTTATCTATCATATATTCTAACAAGGCTCTACACATCTAATCTAGAACTATTCTCTCTTCTATATGATGTCATTCACTTTCACTTAGGTTGCATGACCACCTCCTACTCGTACATGTGTGGGGACACATTTTTGTAATACTTACATACATAATGAAATACTATATAGTTTTTCTCCAATAACACATGCATCAGAGAAAACTATCGACTCCTGATCCGATTGGAATCTAAACCAAATTAGAAAACTGAGTGTCCTACACATAGTAGAGAGTCTAGTACCATGTCACCTAGTAAAAAGGGTGAGAACAAGGTGTAGACTAGAGTAGCTACCCAAAACATAGATGCATCATATGTCAAGGGTTTCTCTTTTCTTGATGCACATCATTTCCTAATAATGCAACGTCCCATACCATCACATAATAAGGAAAGAATGACATGTTAGGACTTGCTATACAACTAGCACTAGTCTAGACCTAGTTCTCAGACATCTAGGTTCTAACCTAGAGTCTAAGTCATATCTGGTCTCTAATAGACAACTAATCTAACCTTAAAGATTCTCAAGTTCAAGGTTTTCTTTAGTTTTATGTTGCAAGATTAGCAAATGTCAGGATTTGCTATTGTTCATGCTCTGATACCACATGTGACGTCCCCAGATTTTCTAGAACTTAATCTAATGTGTGATGCTAAATTGAAACCCTCACCTCAGCAAGAATCCCAATTAAACACCACATACTAGGAGAAGAATAAGAAAATTAAAGGGAGTTACAAGGAAACAATAGTAGCATATGTACATGAACAAGAACAAAAACCATACAACACATATTCACCATTCAACATATAATTACATAATGAATTGTTACGACATTTGATATTACACATTGAACAAAAAACTTTTACATATGCATGTACTATCACTAAATAAAAGGATCATAAGATAATAGGTTCACTTGTAAATCTGCTCGCCACACAACTCCCAACTATTCAAGGTCTTTAAGATCACATTTCCAAATCACCTAAATAAAATATTACATGTAGTACACATCATGACTATATTCAAGAATATCGTACTGAGTATGCCTACATGTCTTTTATATACCTCTCATTACCAAGATTTGGCAATAAGATAAAACTAGTACTTGGCAATTACAAAAGAAATATAACAAAAGCATACTTGAACAATGAAATGTTTATTAATAAAAGAGAAAACATATTTTAGGCACATTTTCTATTATATCATCCATGCATAATGCTGAAGGTTGAATGCGCTGAAGGCCTTATGATCTACTAACAAAGATTTGGATCATTTCATAATGTTATGAGACTACTAAAGAGTTGGATCACTTTCAACTACTTGACTACCAAAGAGTTGAAGTACTTTATTTTCCATCACTTGACTACGAAAGAGTTGAAGTTCTTAGATATAATGGAACAAATATATTATATTTCATGTGTTCATATCCATAAGTATGGAAAACCAAACAAGATATCATATCAGAACAATCATTTCATCCAATATCATATATGCCAAGTATTTCACTACACATATAATGCAAGCATATTATATAATAATCCAGGTGAGAGGTAAAGCGTACATTGATCAAGATAACCTAACCATCACATATTCCTGATTCATCTATATCTTTGGTCAAACCCTAATTAAGACAAGATCATACATATACCATCAGTTTCTCATCATCATTAACCCTAGTTATGTCCATCTTAGGGTTTATCTTATCTCATTAAGATATGTGCATCATTACTTGTCTTATATTCTTGTAATTAGGTTACTGGCCTTAGATTCTAGATTAAGATACATAATATGATGATTTGACTATTCTTGTATGATATCTTGTTTGATTTTCCATACTTATGGATATGAACACATGAAAATAATATATTTGTTCCATTATATATGAGCACTTCAACTCTTTGGTAGTCAACTATTGGAAAATAAAGTAATTCAACTCTTTGGTAGTCAAGTACTTGAAAGTGATCCAACTCTTTAGTAGTCTGATAACATTATGAAATGATCCAACTCTTTGGTAGTCGATCATAAGGCCTTCAGTGCATTCAACCTTCGTGGTCAATGCATGGATAATATAATGGAAAAGGTGCCTAAAATATGTATCTCTTTTGTTAATAAACATTTATTTGTTCAAGTATGCTTTTGTTATATTTATTTCATTACTGCCAAGTACTAGTTTTATCTTATTACCAAGTCCTACTAATGAGAGGTATATAAAAGACACTTAGTCATACTCAGTACAATATTCTTGAATATTATTCTGACGTGTACCATATGTAATCTTTTGTTTAGGTGATGTGGAAACATGATCTTGAAGACCTTGAATTGTTGGGAGTTGTGTGGCGAGTAGATGTATAAGTGGACTTATTATTTTAAGATCCTATTGTTTAGTGGTAGTATATGAATATGTAAAAGTTTTCTATTCAATGTGTAATATCAAATGTTGTAACAATTCATTATGTAATTATATGTTGAATGGTGAACATGTGTTGTATGGTTTTTGTTCTTGTTCATGTTCATGTGCTACTGTTGTTTCCTTCTGAATCCTTCTAATTTTCTTCTTCTTAGCATAGTGTGTGGTGTTTAAATTGGGATTCTCGATGAGGTGAGGGTTTCAATTTAGACGTCACACATAAGATTAAGTTCTAGAAAATCCGGGGATGTCAAACACAATTTTGAGGGTCACTTTCAATATACCACGTCTGGCACTAATCAAGGATGTAATATATCTACCATACATGCTAGTATAACATTCCCTCTTATTATAAGTTATTAATGATAATGAGACACATTACCCTTCATCCCACCCAACTAGAACAAGAAACATGTACTTATTGGTGCATTTATCTATCATTGGGTTTACACCTTAATCAATTGAGTTTTGATTAGATGCTCCCAAAGGCTGAACACACTTGGAATATTTCAAAATTTTAAGGGATCTAATAGGCACACTCACATAAACTAAAACACTTAACCGCAAGTGCATGGGACCATTTTATAGTATAGGAGACAAGAAAGTTAGGGGTCAAACCCAAGAGAGAAAGGAGAAACTAGAGATAGTTTAGTTTTGGGCTAGGTTCCTACTGTTGAGTCGAGGGTTGAAAGGTTTGAAGGTTGATTTTGTTGATTACACTAATATGATCAATCAAACAATTAAAGCAAGAAAAACAAGATCAAAACCTAAGCTAACCTAAGACAATTAAATTCTACTGAGCTAGAAAGGGAACTACACAAGAAAAGGAACAAAGTACACTAAGGAAAGTAAATCAAGATATAAAAAACCATAAATTAGAAATTAGGACTAAAAGGAAATTAAAGACCACTAAACTACCAAAACATGGCAAGAACAAGGCAATGTACTAATTAAGAAACTAAAGAGCTAAATAAATAAAGACTATCTAAGCAAGAAAGCAAATTAGGGTTGTAGAAAATTATGGAAAATGTGGGCTATTTAGAGGAATGTACAAGAGTTGGGGGTGATAGTATGTAAATATCACTCTTTCATTTAGATTACCAAACCAAACAAAAAGATAGATGCTAATGAATTACACTAAACTACTAATTGGCCATGGATGGGATAGGGTGTGTATAGGGGAACTAGTCCCTATCACCTCCTATCCACCCTTACAAGGCTCACTTGGATTATGGATTAGGTGGAATTCAATTAGGATCTAGTCAAGACTAAGATTCTAGGATAGAAACATTTAGTATAATTAGGGCCAGAGGGTTGTAATGAAAGGTGAAAATGGGGTTTTAGAGCTTACATCACCTACCATCTAGCCTTGAGAAGGCTCCAAGCTAATTACACTAAATATTTCTATACTAGCTAGTCAGATCTCTCCTTAGGTGTAGGAGAATTGATTAGTATGTAGGAAGGTGACTAGCTATCCATGGATCCACTAATTGGACCTAGGAGTAATTCCCAAATTATCCACATATATGTAATTTCCCTAGAATCCTAGGTAATTTCAAGCACAAAACAACAAGCAATTTATGGGAAATGGGAAGAAAATATAACATAGTCATTAGCAATATGGAATTATAATGTTTACATATAATTTTCACCCAACATAGTATAAAAGTAACATTTTTTACCCCAAACAGGTTACTTAGGCGGCCTAGTTGTTCACAACAAAGTAGAGTACAAAAAGAGAGAAGAAAGTGGTAGAAGTAGACATGGAGGTCCATAATAGAGAATGGAATCTTCCTCTCCAACAACTGCAATCTTGAGCTCTTCACTCCTCTAAGGTGAACATGCATGAAAATAGAAGGGAAAGTGGCCAAAACCCTAAGAAGAAGGATTTTAGGGTGGATGGCATTGGAAAGGAAGTGGAACGAGGTAGGGAGGAGTTAGGGAGAGAAATGAATTCTCAAGGATGGTAGCCATCAACCTCCAACCTCCCCCAAGGCTTATATAGGGGTCTAGGGAGTCTTGGTTTAAGTGGGGGCAATTAGGTAATATACTAGGGAAGCAATAGGGCTTGGTAGGTAGCACGATAGTTCTGGGAAGAACATTTGTGGTGGGGTTGAGTTTAATTGGTCGTGGTGGATGGGAACAATTGTGATGGAATATTGAAAGTGACATGGGAATTGTGGGATTCTAGTTCTTCCAGCACAACCATTCTGGCTAGCACATACATTCTGGGATTTCCCAACATGGCCATTCTTTCCAGAATGGCCGTTCTGGGCAACTGGGTCATTTTTTGAAGGTTCAAGTGATTGGATCATGTCCTAGAATGGCCATTCCTTGGTAACACGACCGCTTTGGGGTCCATCCCATGCATTTGGGTCTTGAACTTGGTCATCCATAAAGGTTATTGCTTCAATACATTCTTTGATCGCTTGGGGTAGGTTGTGAGTCATTTTGGCTTCATTTTGGGCTCCTCCAAGCATGGGGAAACCCTATATTAAACCTTACTCTCTCCCTTCCATAAATTAGTGGTCAAAGTACCTATAAAACTGGAAATAACAATCCATAAGTGCACTTGATAGTAAAGAATTTATTGAGGGAAGTAGCATGCATGATAACAAGTTTAGATGTGATTAAATAACAAAAAGGCACATGATGAATCCCTAAAATATGGTCACATCCCTTCCTCAACTTAAAATATATTTCCCCTCAAGTGTTCTATTACTCAATCTCTCTTCAATTTTCAACAATTAAGAATTGAAAAATGCATTGCAACATACATATATCAACTAAATAGGCTCAATGATGATGAAGTGCATGTATTTCACCTCTTTCCTTTCCTCTTTTATAAACCAATCATGATTAAAGCATTGATCATACAAACTTCAAATGTAGGGCCTAGAATTCACAACCAATCAATATAGCTTTCTTACAACTCCAGGTAAATTGTTTCATGGTGGTGATAGTAAAATTTGACTAGAGGTGTTGTTTCACCTATACACATTCAATATCATATGTAAAACCACACTAATTAATCGTCATGACTGCAAAAAAAGGTGAAATGATCTAGGTTTGATGTTTTCTAGATCCATGAGCATGAAAATAGAATAAAGGGATTATAGTTAGATGTTGGAGTGCTATTACATAGGAACACTCATCTTTTCTTTATTTAGATGATATCAAATAAGATCATAATTTATTTTCTTTTTGCATTTTCTTTTTCTTTGCCCTTGGTGTAGGTAGGGCATATGGTGGTGAGAGTGAAGTGGAGATATATAAATATAGCCACCCCAAACTTTTGGATGGTGGCCAAGGTTGAATATGAGCTTTTTGGCACATTTTCATGAGGTAGAGAGGTAAGGAGTTGTAACATCCCAGGATTTGAAGCCTCGAATAAAATGATCTTAAAAGGAATAATTAGACTACCTATATCACCAAGGTGTACCTCCTTTTCAGGGAGCCCATCACTAAAGTACTCTATGGTTAAGCATGCTCATTCTAGAGTAGTACTACCAGTCAGGAAGTTTATCCTGACTTGTGTGTGAGTGAGGACAAATTGCACATTTAAGGATAGTGGTGATCTATGGGGCCAGTCGTCATTCCAAAAACTCTACTAGAGCCTTAGGTAGTGGGCTCATGTTTTACAAATGGTATTAGAGCCATAACCCCTCCAGTAGGTGGATCCCACATGAGCATGTCACATGCCAGTCTTGAGCCATGTGGTTCAAGAAAGTTGAAAAGGGATGTTCATAGTGATGTAGCCACCCTTCCACTGGTATTCTGTGAACAAGAGTTGGGTGTCCGTGGACCATTCTAGTTCTTCACTAAAATAGGGAAATATTATGAATCCATAGAATCCATATAGTTGAGCTTTGTCAAGGATGTTAAGAGTCTAAGTAGGGGAGATTGTAATGTCCCAGTGTTGGGAAATATGGCTACAGAATAGGAAGCAGAAACAAAAATATTATCTACAGTATTCCCCATCAACCAACATATAATGTCAATAACTATAATATGGGAAGGATGGTTACGAGGATATACCTGGTCCTTGAGAAAGTCTAGTGACATAATCCTCATCATTGTTGATGTAAAATTATTGACTAGTTTCTCTTGAACGATGTATGTGCAGCTCCTGGTCTTCACCATGGACAATAGACTGGAACAATGTCTACAACGACTCCTACCGTCTCACCACATACTACAGATTGATGTTTTCCTCCTAAAAGCATAAAAAAGAATCTTACCTCTAGAATAGTCCACATAGACTTCGTAGAACGCATGTTGTCCTACTAGAACGGATAGGAAGGAGTTGTCCCTCCCGTTGGCATACTAGTCACCAACTTGCTCTCCCACAATAATGATCCTCAACTTTTCTCTCCCTTTCTATCCCTCCCTAGTCAGGTAGGACTTTCTTGGGCTCTCTTGGTTACCCCAACTAGAGAGGAAAACAATTGTTAGAGAAACTAGTTCTTGATTTTCTTTGTTGTTCTCTAAGAAGCCCCTGGTACCCCTCTATTCATAGTTGGGGTTTGGGGTCAGGGTTTCCAGTCGATGCTGGAGTGCAAGGGACTAGAAGATCTCAAAATTTTGCAACCTACAACCACCCAAACGGATGTCTGGTGATCCATATGGTCATTTGGAATGTGAGATGGTCATTTTGTAGTTATCTAATCGTATAAAAAATTGGCAATTCATTTCCCATTAATGCTAAACATTAATTCCTTACAGTCCTAGTAATGTATGGTTAAAACAATCAAATTCAGGAAAGTATCTAGAACCTTCCTGGTCAAACCACAGGGTCTCTCCCATGTGAGACGGCCATTCTCGCTCACCCAGACGGTCTTCTGGTGAGCCAATCCAAGCTGGTCAGTTCAAACCATAGACAATTTCAACTCAACTCATCATGGCTCTCTAAACGCCCATCTCAACCATTAAGATGGCTGTTTGGCACTCCAAAAGTCCATCTCATAGGGTGCGATGGTCGTCTGGTAGTATAGCCAGTTGATTTGTTGCATGAATTAAATACTTAAACACTTCAGTAATCAATTCAATCATCATTTAAGATTAAACTCCTCTTCTAGGTCGAGACCTATGTGTGTGACCCTATATGTCCCATATCACATTGGCAATGAATGTCCATAACAACTTATGACATCACAAGCAAAGAGTGGTGCCTAGTCGCACATCAATGCCACATAAGTGAATGGAGAGTTAGGGAACAACTTCAACCTGTAATTTTTGCTTGGTGTTATAGTGTTTGTATAATTCTTTTGTCACTGATATCCATATTAAACTCCAAGACATGTAGTCACACTATTCAACATTCAATCTTGTTTCTCTAACCAGAGTAGACTGTCTAAGATATATGTGAGCTTAAAATCATATATTGACTCACATGTGCATGACCATGCATTTCTCAGTCTCGCTAATCAAGAGGCCATGGATATCATACTCCCTTAGTAGGGACAAATACCATATCTATCACTCACAGTTGGTCCCCATGCGTCATAGTCACCCAATCATCACCATTGTAACATCATATGTTTCAGGACTATGTTTGATGATGTTAAAGAATACAGAATGACATGTGATGGGTGTAGTGATTTCAGTTCTATGAACCACAAACACCACCATCACTATGAGAGATGACTATGACCTACCATGGTAATGATTTCCAAGTGTCAGTCTCATGGTGGTTCTGTCTGATACATTGTTCTCTAACATGTATTTGTGTGATTTGTTTGATATAGCCATATAATGACTAATGAGATTCTCTCATCAAGTAACTCACACTCGAATCTTATGTGTCATTGTTTTCTATCAACCTTCCACAATAACAACGATCTGAGGATAATGAGAATATATAGGTACTCTTAACACCCGTATGATCTCATTTCCCCAAGACACATGCTTGAAGACATACATCATTGAGTAATATAATTATCTAGACATTTATAATGTTACATCATTATCTCATAATTGAATTAAATAGAATAAATTGGAAGCTTGCCTTTATTTATTAATTAAATCAATTACAAATTATGTCATTACATTTGATCACATGATTGGCTCTCTGGGCATACATACCAACAGACTCCCACTTGCACTTAGAGCCAATCACCCACAAATCATATTCTAAGTGATCTAACATGCCCATCATGTTTTTTCTGTGAAAGTGCTTTTGTCAAGGGGTCAACAACATTGTTCTCAGTTGGTAGTCTGCAAACCTTTACATCTCCTCTCTGTATGATCTCTCATATGAGATGGAATCTCCTTTGTATATTCTTTGAGCATTGATGTGATCTGGGTTCTTTAGCTTGTGAAATAGCTCCATTGCTGTCATAATAGATCTCATTTGCATCGGTGATATTTGGAACGACCCTAAGTTTTATAATTAACTTCTTGATGCATGCAATCTCCTTTGATGCATTCAATGCAGCAATATACTTGGCCTTTGTTGTAGAATTGACAAATGTCTCTTGCTTGTAACTCTTCCAACTTACAACTTCGCTGCTTAGGTAAAATACGAATCCTAATTTTGATTTGTAATCATCTTGATCAGTCTAGAAGTTACATCATTGTAACCCTTTACCACCAACTCTTCCTCTCCACCGTAGACCAAGAATTGATCCTTAGTCCTTCTCAAGTACTTGAGGATTTTCTTCACGGCTATCCAGTGAGCATCACCTAGGTCTGACTGATATCTGCTCATCATGCTCAAGGCACACGAGACATCTGGACGGGTACATATCATTGCATACATGATTGATCCAATTGCGGAGGCATATGGAGTCAAACTCATGTGTTCCCTTTCTTCACAAGAACTGAGATATTGAGCTCTAGAGATGGTGACACCATGGCACATAGGTAGCCTTCCTCTCTTTGAGTTCTCTATGCTAAACTACTTCAACACTTTGTCAATGTATGTGTTTTTGACTTAGTTTAAGAAGCCATTTGGACCTATCTCTATATATATTTATCCCCAAGATGTAGGGTTCTTCTCCCAAGTATTTCATATAAAATGTATTTCCAAGCCATGTCTTTACCTTTTGTAAAGTAGGTATGTCATTCCCCATCAATAATATGTCATCTACATATAATATGTGGAATGTCACTATGCTCCCACTAACCTTCTTGTATACACAAGGTTCATATTCACTTTGAACAAAGTCAAACTCTTTGATTGTATCACCAAAATGAATATTCTAGCTCTGAGATGCTTGCTTCAATCCATAGATTGAACTTTGTAGCTTACAAACTTTGGATCTATAAAAACCTCATCTTGTATCATGTACACATCCTCAACAAGATTCCTATTAAGGAATATGGTTTTAATATCCATTTGCCAAATCTCATAGTCATGATAAGATGTAATAGCAAGCATGATCCTCATGGACTTAACCATGGTCATTGGAGTAAAGGTTTTGTCATAGTCAACACCTTGAACTTGTCTGAAACCCTTTGCAACCAATCTACCCTTATAGGTTTGAATTTTTCCATCCATATCAGTTGTCTTCTTGAAGACCCATTTGCACCCTATGGGTTTTACCCCTTTAGGTGGATCCACCAAAGTCTATACTTTGTTGGTATACATGGATTCCATATCAGATCTCATGGATTCAAGCCATTTCTCAGGCTGTAGTCACTCTATATCATCTTGATAGATTATTGTCTCATCATCTGTGACCAATTCACTGCCCTTCTGAGTCACAATATATCCATATCATTCAGGCTCAAAGCGTGTACTATTAGATCTACAAGGTTCATGTGTTACTTGAGTTATCTTGAGATTCCACATATTTTATGATTCTATTCATTTTGCTAGTTCATATATCAGTTCAACGTTCTCTTGTTAGTCTTGAACCTCTTCAAATTCCACTTTCCTCCCACTAATTCCTTTGGAAATGAAATCCATCTCAAGGAATACAACATCCCTGACAAAAAACACTTTGTTGTCAGATAGGGAATACAATTAATATCCTCTTATTTCTTTAGGACATACAAAAAATAATATTTATTAGATATAGGACCAAGCTTATCAGAAAAATATTCTTTTAACATAAGCTTCACATCCCCAAATCCTCATAAAAGACATTTTAGGACGTTTCCCATTCCATATCTCATACGGTGTCTTTTGAACCGATTGAGATGGTACTCAATTTGGTGTAAACATAGCGGTTTATAGATCACACCCCTAGAAGGTAGTCGGGAGCTCATCTAAACTCATGAGTGATCACACCATATCTCGAAATGTGTGATTCCTTCTTTCTAACACACCATTATGTTGAGGTGTTCTAGGTGAAGTCCACTGGGATACGATCCCATGGGCTCTAAGAAGGTTCTAAAACTCTTGGTTTAAGTATTCTCCACCTCAATCAGAATGAAGTGTCTTAATACTTTTACCAAGTTGGTTATGCACTTCATTCATAAACTCCTTAAACCTTTTAAGAGTTTTTGACATATGTTTCATTAAATAAATATAGCCATAGCTATTGAAGTCATCAATGAAGGTGATGAAGTATTGATGCCCACCTATAGCGGTTGTTCTAAAAGGTCCAAAAACATCAGTATGTATGATTCCTAATAGATCACTAGCCATGTCATTGTTTCCAGTGAAAGGGGTCTTAGCCATCTTGCCAACAAACAAGATTCACATGACTCTATTGATTCTAGATCAAAAGAGTCTAGATAACAATATTTATGGAGTCTAGAAATGAGATTCTCATTTATGTTCCCTAGACGACAATGACAAAGGTATGTTTCATTTGAGTTGTTGAGTTTTAGTCTATAGATATATATGTTATAAACATCTGTCTGTAGATCTAGCAAATAAAGGCCATAAAAAATTGGGGCACAACCATAAAAGATCCAGTCTTTTGAAATAGAACATCGATCATTTTTAATATGAAATTCAAATGCATCCTTATACATACAAGATATAAAAATGAATTTTCTATTCATAGAAGGTACATAATAATAGTTATGTAACTCTATTACAAGCCATGTGGGTAGAGATATACTATAGGTTCCAACTGTGCTAGCCACAACTCGTGCGCCATTAGCAACTCACAATCCCACCTCACCTTTTCCCAAAGGCATACTTCCTTTCAGATCCTGCATATGAGAACATATGTAAGATCCACATCTGGTATCTAGTACCCATGATGAAGAATTAGATAGATTTATCTCAATTACTTATATACCTGAAGTGAAGATCACCATCCTAATATTCTACTTCCTGAAAGCCTTCAAGTACAAAGGATGAGTTCCTCTTGCACTTTTCTTTATCCTTATCTTGAGTGTTGAAGATTTGGATTTAGGCTTGATGTCAGAACTCTTCTCGGTCTTTCTTTGATCTGTGGTCTCAGCTCCACTAATCATCATCATGAGATTGTCCTTCTTCAATTTTGCTTCAGAATGAATCAACATGGCAATCAAGTCTAACATGTGGTCAACCACATTATTCACATGATGACATACAATAAAGAAACTATATGATTTTGGAATTGACTTTAGAATCATATCCATGGAAAACTCTTGGCTTAAGGTGAATCCTAGTTCTTCAAGATGATACAATTGTCCAATCATATTGAGAACAAGTTCTTCTATTGAATTTCCCTCTATCAGCTTAGACTCAAGTAGCACCTTTAGGATACTATTTGTTTCTTGCTTTGTGAGGTAAAGTGTCACTTTCTTAAGATGTTTTACAATGTCAAAACACTCATGTCCTCACACTGCTCATGCAACTCATCGTAGGCACTTTATCTCCAAGGCATCATTGGTATGCTTCCAGTAAGCATCCAATTGTTCCCTATGTGCATCAGGAGTAGGTATTTCTAGCACTGGTATCACAGAACCATTCTTTCCCTAATCCTTATCCTACTTCCTAGATAGTAGTAAAAGGATTGAAGTGCCCGTCCCTGAGTGACCCAATAGGATCTATCACACTGGCATATACAATAAGAAATAATAACTCAAAAACTAGATAATTAAAGAAAAAACTAACCCAATATTGAGATTTTTTCCAATATATCCTTGTCATCAAAGTATGTAGAGGGTGGAAGCTATCTTAATCACTATTCCATTTGTATTTCCTAAAATAAAGAAAATCAAGTCACAATCATGCAATTGCATGGTACACTATCAAAATCAAGTAAAACAGTTTATAAGAAAACTAGTATACTTGGCAGGACTTATATTTGAAAAGTATATCAAACAATCTTCCCAAAACCAAAAAGTTGTTCAATAAGAATTTTATTACGAATTTCCCACTATGCTATAATCAATAAGTATGCTTATTATTTTGTGTGACTCTTTCACCCCAACTCGATGGGGAAGTCACCAAGCTCCTTCTCACCATAGGAGATAGGAGGCCAAAGTACAAAATCCCACCCTCCAAATGAGGGGGGTGTTTTCTTGTTTTCAATATCAACATTATCAACATTATCAATATCATCATCATCATCATCATCATCATCATCATCATCAATATACAGTCAGTCATAATGGGTATTGCAATTTATGTTTTCATGTTTTTAAAAATATAGTATAGGAAAAATGGAAGACTAATCATAGGTAACAATAGCTCATCAAAGTAAGTAGCCAAGTATACGGTCATGATATACATAAAAGTTTCTTCAATACAATCAAGGAGGAGTTATATAATAGCATACCTTTCACTAAGGATTTCAAGTATGAACAATATCTGAGTCTATAGGTCAACACTTCGAGTCAGATCCTAAATCATCAAGATTGGATCAAGGGTCAAGATCATGACTTTTAGAAAATCATATTTGAATATTCGAGATTAGTGTTACAGTTTTCCTATGTCAACCTTATGGTTGTGTCATTCACTTATTATCAACTAATATTTCAGTATGTCCAACATTATTTCAAATATCAAATATTTCGAATGTGAATGACTTACCTAGGTTTTATAGGATCATATATGTTAACCCTATTTTATGATCATTATCCAAGTCATCATGTATGTCTAGATTATCATCATGGTGCTTAATATAATTTGGAAATCAAGATTAGATTGATGGGTTAAAACTATAACAAGTGTTTTGCAAGGTTAAGATCAAGATTACTCATTATAAAGATTACAATCAAGATTGAATCAAGTAAGTAGAGATACATTACTAATGATTCATTTTCAAGAGTAGATGATTCAACTAGATTAGATCTAGGTTACAAGATAATCATTAGAGTCCAAATCTAGGGTTTCCAAAGATTAGACATCATTATTGAATCATTTGATAAACCAACTAAGAAAGAGTTCAAATATAGGGATATTAGAAATATCCACAACTAATTAGGTTCCAAATGTATTTTTAATAAATTCATTGTGTTTTTCTAATCAAAATTGACTATTTATTTGTTCATTTCAGAGCAAGGAATCACAAGATATGATTTATACAAGATTAGGCCATTTAAATGAATATTTTCTAGAGAGCGAGATAAATACCTTAAAAGGAAAGCTAAGGAAAAATATAAACTGTTGATCTAGAGGTTGATGTCTGTGATGGAACACTTCCTTAATAGGTGAGTAGGTCCCAATTTCCAAGCTCAGGTCATTGGATCGTGATCAGAGGGTTGTGACTCTTCGCTAGCTCAGCCATTGGATCGGGATCTTGCGTCTCATGGTCGTCATCCCAGCCGAGTCACGATCTCCTTGAAGGTGGCGATGCTACGTCAGAGAGGGCTCACCAGTGTTGAGGGTCTTCAGGAGTAGCAGTGGCCGAGGGAGGCCGTGTGCAGGCTGTCCCAGTCTGCCACCACCTCGCGGACTTGATGGGAGCCAAAGGAAGGGGGAGGAGGTGTGAGGGCAAGACACCCAATCGAGCAGGGCGGCGATGCTAGGGTGGTGCAGAAGGGACAAATGGGGGAGAGATCAAGTGGGAGAGATTTATGGCACCAGTGGTGTTCATGGAAGCAAGCCGAACCATGTAGTGGGGTTTTTATAGCTAGAGAAGGCTAGATTTAGGGTTTTTGAGAAGGTGACCATGGTGGTAGGCGAAGGGTGAAAACGGAAGCCGAATTGTTCTTGAATCATAGGGATTCGGGGTGAAATGGGATGGATGAATCCGTATTGGCGGGATGAGCATCCTCATTTGATTTGATTTCAAAACGGTGTTGAAATGGTCGAATCGTACTTGCTCATTTGCACCCCCTCTCCACTGATTGTGGGATATAGGGGATGACCTCCTGACCATAAAATCGGGGCCACAATTCATGGCTGCATGATCTAAGGGCCAAGGTCTGTTCCTTGCCTTAGGCCACATATTGGTGACCTAGGAAAGGTTGGATAAAGGGAAATAAAAGGGATTTTGAGCGCAAAACTTCCAAAATTCATAGAAAATTATAGGAATGTCCAAATGGGATGAAATTTGGACCATAGATTAACAAAAATTTGGCGAGTATGTAGAAAAATTTGGGAACAAAAATATGAAGTTTGATTGACCAATTTTCTTCTTTGGACAAAGTGATCGATTAATCAAACATGTGGTGTCACAAAGTGTAAAAAATTCACATTGATGACCATATTTTGGATTTAAGTCTCAGTAATGATTATGAAGACAAGAAAAATATTTTGGGACCATTAATAGGTATAATGAGGGCAAAATAGTAATTTCATCATACTTATGCAAAATTCCACTTTGTCACATCCTTCCTTCCTTAAAAATAATCTTGTCTCCAAAATTAAAAAAAATCCTCAAAATTAGAATTGTCCAAATCCATATCATATCCTCAATTATTTGAACATCCTCAACTATATAATTGAAATCATGTCCTAAAATATGCAACTAGTTCAATAATCATAATTTGGATTTCATGTTTCATATCATAACCAACTTGGTATTAATATCATGCCATCATCGAGTAATTGAGTATCAAGGTCAATGCATCATTTGAGCCACAAATTTAGGAAGTATCCTATTGATCACAAATTTGGAGGGATCATATTTTAGGTCAGGCAAATAGAGTTTTTGAATGATGTGTACAAGGTGACTTTCAATCCCAAAACTCAGGGTCCTAGCCTATAGATTCGCCTAGATGGGGTTATATATCCATGATTTAAGATTTCATATTTCAACATTTTGAGACAACATCATGCTTTCAATATCATTATTTCGAGCTCAAAATCAATGGGGAGGTCCCACCCTAGTCCTAATGAGAGCTAAACCCTAAGTCATAAATCGAGAGAGTCAATATAGTCATCATTTCAAAAATTTCAAGATTTGGGATTTTGAAGTCATTAGTCATATATCTCAATGTTCGAATAGTGTGATCATAGGATTTGTATCATTATTGAGATTGATAATCCTGAGTCACAATTCCACTAATCAATATCAAGAGTCGATATTTTAGACATCAAAAGTCATAGATCCTAAATTTTGAAGCTAGGCTTTAGATTCCTATTTAGACCTTGGGGGATGTCATTCATCTATATCGAATTTCAAGTAACAATATTCAAACAGTATTCGAGTAACATATCACAATTTTATTATCATGTTATCTAAGGTCGATGAATGATCTAGACCTAGGCCTATCTAGGAAATCAACTACAAACTATAGTCAATATTGTCATATATCAAGGTCATTATTAAATCAATATTTAATATCGAGTATCGACATTGGGTTTAACCTATTTAGGCTTAGGTCAACCAATACAAATAGGATGAAAAAGGATACCTTTCTAAAATCTAAATAATCAACCATATGAAAATTTAGAGGTAGTCATAATTGGGATGTGACCTAGGTTGGGGGAGTCATGAGTCAACTACTACCCTAAGCTAGCACATTACCTTCATTGGTCACGATCCAAAATAGGGAGATTATCAATGATCAAATCATATTCTATAAGGTCATAAGATCAAAATTCAAATAGGGAAATAATGTCAAGATGTGTATAAAATAGGATATGAGTGTACTTAACTATGTTTGAGATCTCATCAACAATAGGGCAACATGGGCCTAATCAAATAGGGACCTTATCTACAATAAGGTATAAGGTATAAGTCATCATTATTTCATCATATCATAATTCGTATCATTTACCTAAAACATAGGAAGCATATAGTCATGTTTTAGCTAATTTGAGTATTCTTGATATTAGGGATCATACATGAGTATTTTATTTCAAAGTTTTCATTGATCAAAATTGAGTTTTCCAAATTAAGGTCAGATCATGGTATCAACTTTCAAAATTTAATGTATTCATTTTCCCATGCATAAGCTTCCCATAATCGAGAAATCATGTGGCAAAAGGTAATGAGGAGGACCACATGATGGGATGAGAAGACTACGTAACCTTCATCTATATGGGTGGCTTAGGATCTTCCTTATAGAAGAAATGAGATGCAAGAAGACTCTCTAGGGTTGGAAAAGAGAACCTTTAGGTCCAGTTCTGGATCAATTGAGGCCAGGTAGAGTGGGGGATCTCAGCCACCGTGAGGACGGATAGGAGAAATAATGCTAGGACCCTGAGCCTAGACACCTCAATTTTCACCATTATGGACTTTAGGGTTTCTTGGGTGTAAGAGACTTGAGAAATTATTTAGTTAAAGTATATGGGAGTGTGAAAGCCCTGATACCAACTGTCACAGAACTATTCTTACACCAATCCCAATTCTACTGCCTAGACAGTAGTAAAAGGATTGAAGCAACTGTCCCTGAGTGGCCCGATAGGATCTATCACACTAACATATACAATAAGAAATAAGAACTCAAAAACTGGATAATTAAAGAACAAACTAACCCAATATGGATATTTTTTCAATATATCCTTGTCATCAGAGTATGTAGAGTGCGGAAGCGATCTTAATCAGTGTTCCATTTGTATTGCCCAAAATCAAGAAAATCGAGACACGATCATGCAATTACACGGTACATTATCAAAATCAAGTAAAATAGTTTATAAGAAAACTAGTATACTTGGCAGGACTTATATTTCAAAAGAATATCGAATGATCTTCCAAAAACCAAAATGTTATTCAACAAGAATTTTATTACGAATTTCCCATTATTCTATAATCAATAAGCATGCTTATATTATTTTGTGTGACTCTTTCACCCCAACACGATGGGGAGGTCACCAAGCTCCTTATCACCATAGGAGATAGGAGGTCAAAGTACAAAATCCCACCCTCCAAATTAGGGGGGGTGTTTGCTTGTATTCAATATCAACATTATCAATATCATCATCATCATCAATATACGGGCAGTCATAATGGGTATTGCAATTTATGTTTTCATGTTTTTCAAAATATAGTATAGGAAAAACAGAAGACTAATCATAGGGAATATTAGCTCATCCAACTAAGTATCCAAGTATACGGTCAAGAGATACATAAAAGTATCTTCAATACAATCAAGGAGGAGTTATATAATAGCGTACCTTTCACTGTGGATTTTGAGTATGATCAATATCTGAGTCAATAGGTCAACCCTTCGAGTCAGATCCTAAACCATCAAGATTGGATCAAGGGTCAAGATCATGAATTTTAGAATATCATATTTGAATATTCGAGATTAGTGTTACACTTTTCCTTTGTGAACCTTAGGGTTGTGTCATTCACTTATTATCAACTAATATTTCAATATGTCCAAAATTATTTCAAATATCAAATATTTTGAATGTGAATGACTTACCTAGGTTTTATAGGATCATATGTGTTAATCATATTTTATGATCATTATTCAAGTTATCGTATATTTCTAGATTATCATCATGGTACTTAATATAATTGGGAAGTCAAGATCAGATTGATGGGACAAAACTATATCAAGTGTTTTGCAAGATTAAGATCAAGATCACTCATTATAAAGATTATAATCAAGATTGAATCAAGTAAGTCGAGCTACATTACTAATGATTCATTTTCAAGAGTATATGATTCATCTAGATTATATCTAGGCTACAAGATAATCATTAGAGTCCAAATCTAGGGTTTCCAAAGATTAGACATCATTATTGAATCATTTGGTAAACTAAATAAGAAAGAGTTAAATATAGGGATATCAGAAAGATCCACAACATATTAGTTTCCAAAACTATTTTTAATAAATTCATTGGGTTTTTCTAATCAAAATTGACTATTTATTTGTTCATTTCAGAGTAAGGAATCACAAGATATGATTTATACAAGATTAGGCCATTTAAATGAATATTTTCCATAGAGCAAGATAAATTCCTTAAAAGGAAAGCCAAGGAAAAATATGACCGTTGATCTAGAGTCGGACGTCCATGATAGAATGCTTCCTTAACAGGTGAGTAGGTCCCGATTTCCAAGCTCGGGTGATTGGATCATGATCGGAGGGATGTGACTCTTTGCTAGCTCAACCATTGGATTGGGATCTTGCGGCTCATGGTTGTCATCCCAGCCAAGTCACGATCTCCTTAAAGGTGGTGATGCTGCTATAGAGAGGGCTCACCGGCGTGGAGGGACTTCAAGAGCAGAAGTGGGTGAGGGATGCCGCCAGCATGTCGACCCAGTTCGCCACCACCTCACGGACTCGGTGGGAGCCAAATGAAGGGGCCATGTGATATTTTGAGATCATAAATTAAAATATATAGAGTAGACACATATATACATTTAAATATAAACATACTAACATGTATGTATTTATGATATATGATGTGCTTATGTATGTATATATGTTTATATATGGAATGTCTTTGTAAATATGTTCTATTACTAAAATGTATGTATATTAATGTACAAATGTATATACATGTACAAATGTGTGATTGTTCAATTAGGTATATTGTATATGTATGAATACATGCTAATAAATCAAAAGGTATTCCTATAAATGTAGAAATGTGTGTGGAAATTTGTATATGTATTACAATGTATACATATAGATCAATGACTAAATATTTAAATTTAAATATATAATTAATTGTCTGTTTATGTATGCATGTATGTATGAAATGTGTGAGGGAAAGACACCCAATCGAGTAGGGTGGTGGCATCATGGTGACTCTAGGGTGGCGCAGGAGGGGCAAATGGGTGAGAGAACAAGTGGGAGAGATTTAAGGCACTGGTGGTGTTCATGGAAGCAAGCTAAACCATGTAGTGATGTTTTTATAGCTAGAGAAGGATAGGTTTAGGGTTTTCGAGAAGGTGGCCATGGTGGCAGACGAAGGGTGCAAACGGAGGCTCAATTGTTCTTGAATCATAGAGATTCGAGGGGGGAAATGGGATGGCTGAATGCGGATTGGCGGGACGAGCATCCTCGTTTGATTTGATTTCAAAATGGTGTCGAAATGATGAATCATACTTGGTCATTTGCACCCCCTCTCCATCAAATGCAGGAGGTAGGGAACAACCTCCTGACCATAAGATCGGGGCCACAATCCATGGCTACCCAAACCAAGGGTCGAGGTCTGTTCCTTGCCTTGGCCCACAAATTGGTGGCATAGGAAAGGTTTGAAAAAGGGAAATAAAAGGGATTTTGAGCACAAAACTTCCAAAATTCATAGAAAATTATAGGAATGTCCAAATGGGATGAAATTTGGACCATAGCTTCACAAAAATGTGAAGAATATTTATAAAAAGTTTGGGAACAAAAATATGAAGTTTAATTGACCAATCTTCTTCTTTGGACAAAGTGATCAATTAATCAAATATGTGGTGTCACAAAGTGTATAAATTTCACATTGATCACCATATTTTGGATTTGAGTCTCAATAATGATTATGAAGACAAGAAAAATAATTTGGGACCATTAGTTTATATAATGAGGGCAAAGTAGTAATTTCATCATACTTATGCAAAATTCCACTTTGTCACAATTGGTTTGTCCAGGACGTAGAGCTTGTACTCTTCATTGAGAACCCTTGTCAAACTCCAAAAACAACTATGGAAATTCTTCTCATCACATTTTTCCTTCTTAAGGACCAATCATAGTTCATATTTGTTTGTCATTTGATTCTATAAGAGAAAATATATGTCAAAAACTTTTGATTTTATTTGAAAATTTGATGATATTGATTAGGTATTTAATTATTGTCTCTCCCACCATTTCATTTCAAATTGATAACCCTCACATATCAATTTAGAATATTATAGTGTACAATATTCTAGTGAGCAAGATCCAAGGTAATTCAACTGTGGCTAGATCAACACCGCAAAACACAATCAATCACCAAGGTGTACAACTTTTCCCAATTGCATTGTATGCAATTCTAAATAGATGTTATGTGCAACTCCTTACCATACTCATCTGCATGCTTCTGGGCTTAGAAACTCTTAAGAATCACCAGTTTAAGACTAACCCAACAACAAACATGATAGATATGCACCCTACGGAGGAAACACCTACATATCTATCAGCACACTTCCATGAGATAGATGGCGAACCACAATAGGCGTAACCTAAGCTTGGTCAATCAAGCTTTTCATGTGGGTTGTTGTTGGAAAGCATCTAAGATTTAATGTAATTTTTATTTGAGGGAGTTTGTATTTATAAATACATATACTTTATCCAATCACCACAAATATATAGTGCATATTATATACATGCTATATCCCATAATGAAAACATGTAATAAATGAAAGCGATGGTTATGGCCAGCCTAATATAATTCCTTGGAGTCATAAGGAATTGCCACATCCTAGGTCCATATCACATGCAAAAACCTATTGTTGACGAAGATCCATGCTTACCAATCCAGATTGATCAGTTCAACCCTTAAAATGATGGGCTCACCTCTTGGTCAGTTGTTAGGTCGTCTGGTTCTTTCTCCACCATATGTTGGCTCTTCCATACAATGGATTTGGTCCACTAGTCAGTTGGTTTGTCTCATCCATATAGCCCTCCTTGGTCTTCCAGCTAGTTGGCTCATCTTGAAGAGGGTTAGTTGGCATCATAAGAATGTCCTTCTTCTTTGTTCTAACATGAAAGTAAACTATCCTACTATTACATGATTATAGAGAAACCTTGAGTTACATCCAAAGGGAACAAGAGTAGGAAATAATTAACTTTACATTGGGAACATGAGACAGAGGCTCAGTATGTAGAATGAGATAAAATGATAAACCATCCACACAACCATGCATAGATAATATGGGCTATTGGCCATAATCATGCTACACATCCAACATCAAAACCACTTTTGGGGCGACACATGTAAATTGCATATATATATATATATTAGTTTCAGATTATTGTGGTATTTGATTGGATAGATATTATTCATATTGCATGTAATAACGTAATGAAAAAACCAAAATTTGATCATATTGATTATCCACTAATATAGTAAATTGACATTGGCCCTGATACCACTGTTGTGAAATATGGCTATTGGATATGCAGTGGGAACATTTTTTTTTATCTATCATATTCCCAATAAACCAGCAGATCGCATCAATAACTATAATATATAAGGATGGTTTTAAGGATATAGCTAGTCCTAGATCAAGTCCAGCAACAAAATCCTCATCATTGTTGATGCACAACTGTTCACGAGTTGCTCTTGGATGGTGTCTATGTAGCTCCTGGTCTTCATCACAGACATTAGACTAGAACAATGTCTGTAGCGACTCCTACAGTCTCACCAACAGACTGTGGGTTGATGTTGTCCTCCTAGTAGCAACCAAAGGACTCCTACCTCTAGAGTAGTCCACACGGACCACCTATAACTCCTGTCATCCTACTAGAATGGATAGGAATGAGTTGTCCCTCCCGTTGGTATACTAGTCACCAACTTGCTCTCCCACAACAATGATCCTTAATTGTTTTCTCCCTTGCCATCCCTCGCTAGTCGTGTAGGACTTACTTGGGTTATGTTGGTTACCACAACCAGAGAGGACAAAAATTGTAAGAGCAAATGATTCTCAATTGTCTATGTTGTTCTCTGGGAAGCCCCCAATACCCCTCTATTTATAGTCGGGGTTTGGGCCAGGTTTCCCAATTGATGCGGAAGCAGAAGGGACCAAAAGATATTAAATGCTTGCAACCTTTGATCACCTAAAATGCCGTCTGGTGACCCAGAAAGTTGTATGGCATGCAATCAGTCATCACATACTGCAAGACGACCATTTCACAATTTTCAGTCGCATATGAAATTGGCAATTCATTTCCCATTAATTCTAAACATTAGTTCCTTGCACTCCAAGTAATATGGAATTGAAATGATCAAATTTGGGAAAGTATCTAGAACCTTCCTGGCTGAACCGAGTGGTCTCACCCATGTGATACAACCGTATCTCTCACCCAGACAATAATTTGGTGAACTGAGCCAAGCCAGTGGGTTCAACCTACATCCGATTTCAACTCGAATCCGTTTGGATATCCAATCACACTACATCCAACATAGACATTAGTGGTCTTTTAGAAATGCCACTGGAAAAAAATAAACGCCACTAACCATGTTTAGTGGCATTTTTTGACACTTAAAAAATGAATCTAGTACTAATTCCACTAGAAAGATAGTGGCTTAATTTGTAAATTCCACTAAATGTTTGCCTTTAGTGGCTTATAATAAATGTCAAATAAATGCCCCTAAAATATCATTTGGCATTTATAAAAATGCCATTATCCATCAATTGGCTTGTATACAAATTCCACTATTTTGTATTATATTATTGTATAACAATGTTCTTATTGAGTGTAATGACATATGAAAAAATCCACTAATGACATACTAGTTCTGTATTACTACATTTTCATGGCTTTTAGTCATTCAGTTTTCAGTTCATTATCAAGTATTCTAAATGATTGCCAATTGTAGATGAACTCACTTTTTCTAAAGTATGAATATTTTTTATCTATAATAAAATGACAATTACATGGGGATGACATTTTACCTTGCCCCATTATATTGAATACAACACCAATGATATACTTTTATATAATATTTGTCTATTCAGTACAATAACTTCTACATCATTGGATCCATCTCTTCCCTGATATGAGTGTCTACCTTTCTACATGTCGACTTTAGAGATCCTTTAAATGATAAAAAACAACCTTATCAAAATTGACCAAGCCCCTTCAAAGTAGGAATTATAATATCGGTGATAGTAGAAAATGCAATATGGTATTGTTCATGTGGAGGTATTGATTTGTCTTCAAAAAGACTTGCCTACTGAACATCTATACCATGAGCCCAAACATCAGTGGTGATCAAAACACGAGTAGCACCAGACCTAAATTCTTACATGATAACATCCTTTTCCTTTTGAGGCATATAACCATGCTTAGAAGAAAACATAAAGTTGTTGTTGTAGATCTTCTCAATCAACCAGTCATCCTGCCGAAATTATAAAAACGAAGTCGATTAAAACACTAAAATATCTTGAGAGTTGGCCATAATTAAAAGATAATAGTAGAGAACTAAAACTGATTTAGAGAGAATCACCAATATATAGTAAATGGTAAATATCAATAGTTATATCATCTCTTCTAACCTCAAATAGAAAATCAAAGTCAGAAATGATCCATAGAGGAATTTTGAAAGCTATTTGTTTCAACAACAAGACCAGCTTCTAAAGATAACAAAAAGTAGTTGTAATCATGATTCCTCTCAAAAATAGATTCACATAAGGACACAAACTTGAAAGAAGCTAATAGCATGCATTTACAACATAAAAAAAACTAAACATGGGTGTTGCACTTTATGTAGTTTCAATATCTATAGCTACTATTTTTTGTAACCACAAATGAAACAAACATTGAAGATCTCATATTCATCCTCCAAGCAACCTGAAGGCAAGGTGTTGACAAACTGGAAGATGAACCAAATGTTGATGTTGTTGTACAAGATGTAAAAAACAAGCATCGGAGATCTATTCATTGGTTATTGTGTACCACACACAATTCTAAGATGACTAAAATTAATTCCAAAGCTACCTATGAAAGTTATTATGTACCACACACAATTCCGGGATGACTAAAAAGCTTTTAGATGACTTATGTAAATTATGGGATACAAGGGACTTGGGAGAGGCATTCAATAAATTAGAAACTACATTAATAAGATCATATCATTTATGGTCCAATGCTACATCCTGTGGGAGGGAAACATCATAAAGTTTTGCATGCTAGGCAGAGTAGGAAGGGCATACAATAGATTAAGGTCAATTGGTAGCATTACATTTCCTATCCATTGGTTAACCCGATCTTCCTAAAATAAATGCATATGGCATATGTCAAAGTCTTCATAGCTCCCCACGAGCTTAGGTGAAATAACCTAAAAAATCATCAGGTTGTATATCCAAAAAAATGAGAATGACTAAACCTAGAATTGATCATTCATAAAAAATAATGCATGGATGATAGGAACTAGTGTTTCTATCTACTATGCTCTGCAACAACAAATTAGAAAGAATTAAACCATAAGTTTAATAAATTATTATCTAGTATTGTAGAGTTTTGATTAATGACAACAAATCAATTATGTAAATATCTTTCATCAAATATCTTTATTATATACACCAATAACATAAATAGCATGATGTAACACCAAGAAGTTAAACAACTTGTTGAATTTTTTATATCTTATTGTTGGAGAGATTGATATCAAAGGAACTAGAAGATAAGAAAATATATTTTTTCAACCATAAACCATTTAGGCTTAAAAGAATAGGAGGTTTCCACTCACTGTATATGTTTTAAGGTAAAGCTTAGGTACCAGATGAGCAACAAGCCCGATATGTCATTATTTGCCATTAGCTTCACATGTATTGATGTAGATTACCATTAAAGCATCTTACTTTATGTACCATGCCCTGGGTACTAAGAGAATGTTCCAAATGTGTAAATAGAAACACACATGCTAGAAGATAGAATGTGTGTTCTTATCCCCACTAATCTCATAGGAGGGTTTATAATTCTGGAGAGGTATTGTGGCTTTGTTACCTCGAACCATTACCTGGATATAAGGTGACCATCATTGATTAATTGTCCCAATTCATTGTTTATTCTAAATTAACCTGACTAAATGTGGTATGAATATGTTTTTGTTATTGAATCTAAGTTGATGTATACATATATTATTATAAAAAGGATAAATTTAATGTGAATCACTTCCTTTATCTTTATCAACTACTGCAATATGCCAACATGTTACTATGTTCATACAGTCACAAGATAGAACTTGGCAAATTTCATCTTTGTAACAGGGCCAATGGTAGGGGATGCGCATGTTTATTATCATAGTTCATCCAAAGATTCAACATAGATAAGAAAAGAAGATTTAGAACTAATCATTACCTCCTTGAGGGGACCCTCCTCAAGGATCCTGTTGACAAAGAACCTTTCTCTAAACTTGAACATACAAATTCTCAAATAACAGTGTGTGACTACCCCATAAAGAGATGAAAACCAAATATCTAAAGGGGAGCAACCAAAAGAATTACAATATGCTACCCCAAAGTTTATGCAGAATACAAAAAATAGAAATCAGAAAGTAGGATATTTGCCAAAGAAGAAAATTCCCTTTCTACAAATAAACTATTTTTGTAACTACAACTAAAACAAACATCAGAGATCTCATATTCAGTCTCCAAACAACCTCAAGGCATGGTGATGACACCTGGAAGATAAATCAGATGTTGATGTTGTTGTACAAGATGTCAAAAACAAACATTGGAGATCTAGCCCTGTCATTGCCACTATTACTGATATACATCAGACTGTAAGCGTTCTTGTGGAGCTTTCCTTTAAGCATACTTATAGGGATCACAATGTATGAATAAATCATAGATTTTAGGTTCTTTATGATCCTTCTACTTTGAGAACCCAAAAACTTGAACTACTTAGGTAACTAGACTTCTGGGATATAGTATATATATCCATATTTCTTGAGGCGATCTTTCTAACCTTGTGTTGGGCATCCAACACATTCAAATTGGGTCACTAAATTTGTGATAGAATAAGAAGTTTCTTCCAAGGTTTATTGAGATAATTCTATATGTGTTTCTAATGTATGGGAAAGGCCTTTCTTAGTGGGGTGTGTTGCTGGAGGCAAACCCCATAAGGAAGGTACTTGTAACTATCCATATATAATGTTTGGGTTTATAATACAAACACAAGGGACTCCAAACCTTATGGGATCTTAAAAATGAGAGAACTTGTATAAAGTTTCCCCCCTTTAAAAAGTCTCTTGATGATGGGAGAGTAAGGAGACAACATTTTCCCTTGCTCTGAAAGGGGATCACATGAATGAGGAAATATGAAAAACATTTCATCTCCTAGATCTGAGGAAGTTGGATAAATGGAGAGGAATCCAAATGACACAACCAATTAATTTTTGCTGACTCAAGGTCTAAATTGACTAAACCCTTGTTTTGATGATGACTAAACTATTCCAATTAATTGTATCCAATGTCTCTACTTGAGTATTTTAGATTAGGTATAGACACAGTCCAAATGCCCTAACTTGCGCATCTCAACTTGGAGAAAAGACAAGGCAAAGTCAATACAAGTGAACATTTTGGTAATATGATGTAAATCCATTAGAATCATGTTGTAAATCACTTGTAATGATTGTATGACTTGTAATTTAAGCTTAGAAAAAAATTAGGAGCACTTAGATCGAATATTTAATCACTCAAAAGACATTTTCCAAAATTCACATCAGGATGTTCATCGATCGAGTTGCAAACTCAACCGATCCCGATTGGATCTTGAAAATGAATTTTGTTCGGTTGAGTTTACACTTCATAGAACTCGACCAATCCCTCTCCTAATCAAAACTGATTTAAGTGAATCGGTCGATTCACCTCAGGACAAACTCGTCCGATGGCCTAAATTGGTCTTATCTCTTAGTGGGATCGGTCGAGTTACCTTTATAGAAACTTGACCGATTGCACTGTACGGAAAAGTGTAGAAAAGTGTTTCTAGCTAGCCGTTGTGGAGTTGCAAAAAGTGAAAATATATCCGTTACAAGACACAAAATGACTAGTTTTCATTCTTAAGTGTTCCCAAATGGTAATAGGTAGCCCCATATATAAATAGGGACCCTTGGGATTCATTCCAAGGTTGAGCATTCAATGCAAAACTCTATGTGAGGTTCCTATTCTATAGTTGAGTACTTCCTATAGCCTCCTCTCTCTCTAAGATTAATCACTTGCTACATTCATTAGAGTGAGTAGGAAATCTATAAGAGAGCTAGTCCTACATGTATATATTGTGAGGATCTCACTTCCACCACCTCCCTATATCTCTTTTCAACCATGAAGATGAAGGTTCTCTCTCTTGGCTAAGAGAGGTGAAGAAGAACAAGGGAAGGAGTCCCTTGGTGAAGATCAAGGTTGAAGACTTGGAGCAAGAGTGGGTAAGACCTTGGTGAAGGTAGAAGGCTCCTTGCTCAAGTGGGTAAGTCCTTGGTGGATGCTTCTCCGAGTGAAGGTGAAGTCAAAGGCTGAAGATCCAAGAAGAGTGGGTAATCCCTGTAATGTTGAAGACTTGTGCAAGAGTGGGTAAGTCCTTGGTGAAGGCCGAAGACTCATTGCAAAGTGGGTAAGTCCTTAGTAAGGTTGAAGACTCTTTGTATTGGATAGGTAAACCCTTTGGTTGGTCATTGTATTATATCTCTTATAATGAATATAATGAAGGTGCAAGGTTAAGAAATCCTTGGAGGTTGACCTTTGTAGGTAAGTGGATTGACTCACTTCTAGTTTGAAGTGTGGAATTACTCTAAATAGCTTGTCTACTTGTGTTTGATCAATATCTCTCATCCTTTCTATGTATGTTATAGTTGCACTCAAATTACCTATTTAGCAACCTTATCTTGTCATATATCTTGAAGATCTAATGAATTCTGTTTAAGTGCATTCAGCTCTATTCACCCTTCCCCCCCTCTAGAGCATCTAATCACCCATCTAGGATTCAACAACTTTAACATAGACACCCATCGGGAGAATGTGACATCCGATCGCTTATCCTACCACATATGCAGTATGGTGTGATTGTTCTTCCATGGCTAAAAGCATAAATGAGATAACTAGGTGATTCAATGATAGATGATTTATATGAGGGGTGAGATTCCCTTTCAGGGATGTTATGGACATCAAAACTGTAGTCATTTTTTGAGACAAGGATAAGTAACCGTTTAATAAAAATCAACTAATGATCTACACAGAAATTGAAGAGCAATGCCCATTGTGCAAAACCAGTCTTGAAATTGGTAGGAAAATCAACCATCAAGATATACAGAAAGGAGCATATTAATTACAAAATGCTATGAAGTTCCATACCCAATGATATAGGGAAATTTGATGTAAAAAATTAACAACCTCCTTTCAGGAGCGTCTTCTCCCTCAAATCTCATCTTGAAGTGCATCCCAATAGAAAACTCTTGAAATTTTTTGAAACCCATGTGAACATGACAGGGGAATTATGAGAAACAAGGTAGCACATACAACTTGAACAACTGAAAAAGGAAAGAAATGACAATAGTTGTCACCCTGGGAGATATGATAAAACAAAAACACTTTCTACATCATCAATTGCACCTCTAAAGATTAAAACTAACATGCGTCATAAATTGATCTACACAATACAAGATGTTCTAAGCACCACTAGCATATGACTATATAATCTGTGATGATTGGCCTTGAGTTGGGACCACTTGTCTACAAATGAATACCTATATCTTCTCACTGCAACAACACAAATTGGCTTTATTTTACTTCTTCTAAATCTCTTCTTTTTTCCATCACATTATCAGTCATTGATTAGTGGTACCTATCAAGACCTAAATCTACAGTAGTCCATTTGCACACATTGTCCATCTCTTGTGGGACTGTGTAGTGGCCCAACCTGCAATCAAAGTACATTTACAAGTTATGGTTATGGATTTGGAATGCCAACTCTAGAGATAGAGCGAAGGATATAACCATGATATGTTTTGAAGGAAATGTTTTGGAATCCTAGACGGTAAGATCTATTTAAGGACAGTTAGTTCAGATTGATGATAGGAAGTAAGTAGAGAATTTAGGCAAGTTGTTTGATCAATTACATGCAGACAAGGAAACCTCATTGTACAATGAGGTATCCACTTGGTAGTTTAAGTCATTATTTTACAATAAGACTTGTGTGGTGAGGACCCATGTCAACTAAGTGAATTTCCCTTTAAATTTACATTTTGAGTGAGTTATAACCATTGTTAAGGGGAAAGGCTATAGCTATATGATTAAGCATAAAGCACAAAGATCTCAATTTGATTGACAGAAAAGGGTACTTGATGCTTGTGTTCAAGTGAAGTGGAGAGTGGGAATAATGGACAAAAGTAGGATTACAGAGCCTATGCCAAACATATGAAGAGAATCATAATATGTTATAGAATTCTAGTATAAATGTAGATTTTCTAGGCATCACTATTATCATAGAAATTCAGAAGTTTAATACAAGACAACAAGTATTTGATGTATGGTAAACAACCATATATGTTGGAATATGTAAGCCATTACAAAGTCTATATTTCGATACCTACTTTGTAAGGTTTTATGCATGATATGGTGAGTTCATAATCTCATAGTAGAAATTTGATAAGTTAAAAGCAAGCATCAACCTCGTGGGGTGAGTTCAAGTCCAATCAACAAGGGCAATCTCCTAGGAGTAAACATTTTCCTAATAAGAATTAAGATATGATTTAAATTGTTTCAATAGTGATTCCTTTATATACAAGTATCTCACTCAAGAAGACCTATGCTAGGAGACATCAACAAATCAAAACATGATGCTCTCTCACTGGATAGTTTGCAATAGATATATGTCATTTTGTATAGTGGAATACCAGGAAACATGAATGGTTCCCTACCTCACATGATAGATTTTATTTTTATATATGAATTCATTGTGTGTAGTCATTAATCTTGGAGAAGTTAGTAAATTTCTAAGTAAAAGAAACTTACCAGCTAACTACCATCCATCTAGATGGTGAAAGAGAAAGGTTACCTAGTAGCTTCAGTTTGGGAATCCTTCATGATAACATATAAACCTTGCTCACTACTCAGTTCCTATCTCATAAACACAAGCATTTTTCATCCAAATTTCTCACAATTGCATTATCATCTAAGAACATGTTATAAAATAGGAATACTCTTCAATAGAAGTGAAATAAAGATGCAAGACATAATAAACCAATAGGTTGATGCCTAGTGAATTTGATACTCTAAGAGCATAGGCAGAAAATGTTACCCCTATTTATGGAGATGTGTTGATATTGTTGTTAGGTCGAATATATAAGAGGAAATCAACAATAGCATAATCAGAGTAGTCTAAGCCATATAGAAACCTATCCATATAGAAAATTTCCTCAAGAAAGAATGAAAGCATCAAAACAAATGGTGTCAAAAAAATTTGTACACTAACCTTATAGGAAGGTCGTTTCAAAGGATGTCACCCTATTTCAGTTATCTTTGAGAAGAAGATTGCTTATTTGTCCATGAATCAAAGTCATGAATTTATACTTGATTCCATAACCACTAACAAGGTCATTAGTGTATAGATCTATGGATCATTCTAGTGAAATTTCAACATGCTCTTTGAAACCAACCAGGCCAATCATATTCATACATAGCATGATATCATGTTTGATGTTACCTTTAGCTAGTTCAATCTACCAACTAAAGCTTTGATAAATCTAGACAAAAGTAAATATTGTTAAAAAGAACAAAAGGTAGTAAAACTATATAAACCATTCTAATGAGGACTTAATCTGAGAAGGGAAGATACAAATCACATACCCAAAACATTGAATTAAAAATAATGCACCACATATGTAAGATAAAAATAGTGCACCTCATATGTATTCATTTCAAAATAGTGCACCACATATGGATGATTGCATATCATAGTTAGGTATACAAATAAGAACACTTTTATCAATGGTAATATGACCCGTAAAGGAAATATGGTTAGCCTAGCACATGCTTAACTTGCTCTATATATTACATGTGATTTCACCTCTCAGCTATAATAGGTCAGACTTAAGAGTTAGCTAATTACGTAAACAACAAAAGAAGTTAAGCACATAAATAGTAGGACTCAACCTCCAGACCCCACAACATATTCTATCAAAAGAAACATCAAAGAGACTCATCAAAAACTATGATACAAAATGAATCCATTTCAAGAAAATAGCTTAGATTTAATCTTCAAACCCAAAGCACAGACATAAACATGATCTTGGAATTCTTTTCCATTAAAACATAAAGCTAACTCATAAAACTTCAAAAATCAAGGCATATATAAAGCCTAAACCAAGCAACAACATAGCTAAATAGACATCAGCATTCGAATAGAAATACCCTATCTCCTCAACCAACAAACTAAAAGCCAAGATAGAACCGAAATCGTCAACATAAAATTTCATTACTTGAGTCATCCTATCGGACCTGAACAAGTATATCCCAATAAAATAGAAGAAGACAAACATGTCTTCAACACTATAATATCTAGATAACAACTATAGAAAAGGGTAAACCATGACCATAGATTTTCTAGTCAGCAATTTTTTCTCTTACTCGTTGAGTTTATTGTCAACTGATTGAATTCCATAACTATCAAGTACAAACTAAGTTAATTCAATCACTAAAAAGACATATTTTAATCACATATCCGTATGGATTATCAAACATTTCTCAAAACCATAAACTATTCATAATACTAGGATTCTCCATAACAAAATTAAACACATGCCAAAACAAAAAAGGATTTTCATTTGTCCATGTAGACTTTAACAATGGACACTAAACAACATTATTTGGATTGTCATGTACGAATAAAAAATTGAACCAAAGAAAAACAACTATGTCACCTCTTTAGACAATATCGTGGTATTTGATTGGATAGTTATTATTCATATCGCATGCAACAATCTCTATACTTCATGTCCTGCAACAAATGGAAATGACTTTAGATACTACTTTTGGTTTCAATTATGTATAACTATAAGGAAGTCTTTACGCTCACCGTGGTAATATGTGTGTTTTTGACCATGCTACGACGGTTCCTACAACATCATCAATACATTGATATTGCTCATAAGGTCTCACTGGAGGATCGTTGCCTACCAAAGAAACCTCTACCAAAACACCAACAAATGATGAGCCTAATATCAAACATTCCACACTTCTCATGGGGTCAACCTCAAAAACTTGACCAAATGCAATTCTAGTATCTGGATCTGTGAAAGTCTACAGATACACATCCTACAAAAAAATTACAATTTACAAAAAAATTATATAAACATAAAATGAAATGCAATTTATGAAAATACAAACATACTTGTCCCTTATTAAATGATGAATTCCTTATATGGAGTGGAGGTTTCCTTTATAGGTTTGTCTACACACTTATTTTATTTTTGACATAAGACCAAAAAAGTCAACATAGAAAATAATTTATAAAACACATCTTGTGTAAAATGTATTCATACTTGGCCTTTGCCAACATGTTCTTCTTGATTGTTCCCTATTCTAGTTAAGGCAAGTAACTCATCTAAGTTATGGTTGAAGTCATCCTTTTTTTTTGAAGTTTTGCATCAAATTCCAACAGTTTCTCTTCAAGCTTATTCTACAAATGTTTCCTTTGTGCTTCTTTAGCTTCTCAAGATTTATAGTTCTTTCCCCAGATATCAGAAGGAGATGGTCCAAGCCCATAACCACAAACATATCTTGGTCTCTCTTCTCCCTTAACATGCCTATAAATTTCATCTGAACTAACATCGGGTTGTTTTCTTCGTAGCTCTTCTCCTGCCTCAGAAATTTTTTCTTAGATACAACAAATCATAGGGGATGAATTTTATATCGAACATAAACTTATATATTTTCCAATTATAATATGTAACATAATACTACATGATAGGATGTATTGTACCAATATTTTTGCGGATTCAATATCAACTGTGATCCCATCTTTTTTACGACGAGTTCTCTCCGAAAACACCATATTTTAGTCTAACAGAAGACACCAAGATGGTTAGACACTTGAGTTGTTAGTGAGAGGTCCCAGGATCAAGCCCAGGCCACAGGATGAATAGAATGGCCAATTTTTTTAAAAAAAATACATCATATTTTAGACATGCAAATGACTTGGTTCCTATAGTGTGGCTAAGCTTTTAAATATTTGTGCTTGTCTTGTTTGTTATAGACATTCTCTTTGAAAAACATATATTAATTATCTATGAGGTAAATTAAGTCTCAATGATAGAAAAATAAATATTACCTTTCCTGTATTACTCCTTTAATAATCCACGAGAAATTTCTAATGAGACTTATCCACGCAGGGAACAACTTGTTCAATCTGTTGTTCATATAGACTATCTTCTTGGAAGTAAACTCTCTGTAACTCCCACTAGTGGTCCCTCCATTTCTTCCCCATTCTCTTCATTGTCCACTCAGTTAGATCTGAATCCATTATGAATTTACTCTATCTACATAAAGGATATCCATTAAAAGTTTCATTTAACAATATAAAAATAAAATTTAATATTGTACCTTCACAAAATTCCATATAGAATCTTTTTGATTTGCTGGAAATTATCTCCTGTCCTCATAGTTTAGTGAACAAAGATTGGGATCTCTTGCAATAGTTGTTAGAAAACTTGATAAGTGACATTGTTTTTCACCTATTGGTTGTCCAAAGTGATTTTTCTCAATGAGAATTGGATCATCAGGCTTCTTTTTCAGACCTTCAAACACTATGTTCCGCCACGTGCTCGATGTTTTTGACCTAGGAATTCAATCATAAAAGTTAAAATATATGTAGAAAATGATATATAATTAACGCAACACTGGAGATGCAATGCTATGAATAACATGATTACCTAGCCCATGAGAAGGTGTTGCTATAACATTCAATGACTCAACAGGGTGATCAGAGATGTCATTTTGCTCCATATTATTAGGAAATTCATTGCTATTCTGGTTATTGGTAGCTCTATTTTCTACACTTCTTGACTAAATAGACATAGAAGCATTGACATTAGGCACACGTGTATCACCTGTATATCTTGATCTTGTGACTTTATCACCACTTTCTTTGTTGTGCTAATTTTGGAACCTTGTTCCCATCTTCTTTTCATTTGTGCATGTTTGAGAGGTATTTGTTGTAGAGGTAGTAGCAGTTTTCTTGAATTTCTTTAATCTCTCATTTTGCATTTTAGTTGGAAGGGAAGCTAATATTTTTTTGAGAGATTTGAGAATGACAGGTTTAAAGATTCCCAAAAACCATGTCAAGTAAGGCTAGGTAAATGAGTCACTGTTACAACCCCAATTTTGGGTTCATTTGTTGAGAAATGTAATTTCTCATATTAAAGATAAATGAACAAATAATGAATGAATGCATGATTTTTGTTTAAAATAGCCTTGTTGATTTATTTGTGGGCTTTATTGGCTATTGGGCCCAATAACAAGAAAGGATAAAAGAAATTCCACTATGATCGAATAAATAAGAAAATAGAGAAAAAGGAAAAGTGTGGAAACCTATAGAAGGCAAATCCAAAGAGGGATTTCGTGCCTCTTGGGTTCCTTGTGTTCCAAGGAGTCCAAGGTGGCATAGAGAATACAATAATAAAAGAAAAGATCAATTAAATATTTCCTTATTGAGAAATAAATTGAAAATAATGGTAATATGTGGAAAACAAGTGAAAAGAGGTGCAATCAAGTTATCCTTAGTGGGATTTCGTATCCCAATGATTCCTAATGATAAAAGGAATACTAATGAGGAAAATAAAAGTGAAAAAAGAGAAATCCTCAAAAAGAACTATTTTAATAAGAACTCAACATGATGATGGGAATGAATGCATATTGATGCATTTAAGGATAATGCGTATTCCTTAAAATGGTAATTTCGAATTCTTTGAGTTCCTTGGGATCCAAGGAATCCCAATGAAGAGGAAAGAAAGATAAAATACCAAAATTGTTAAATAAGAAGATAATGTGCATATATAATTAATGGATTATGAAGTATTTTTCTGCTAAATGAAAATATAATTTCTTGCCTTTAGAATAAGGGGCAAGTACTAAGAGGATAAAAGAAGTTATTTTCGAAATCTTGAGATCTGGAGCATAAAGAAATATCAAGGAGATAAAATTCGGATTTTCCTAATGACTAAAGGATATGAATAGTTAGAAAAGAGAGGATTTCTTGGTAATCAAGGAAAGGAGTTTCCTATTGGCTATGGGACTTTCTCTCCTCGTGGGTAGGCATGCTAGGACGCTACTACCTATCCCTATAAAGGGAACGGATCCACAGACTCGGGTTTCTTGGTCTCCCACTCTTCTCAAACCATGTAATCATTCAAACCCTAACCAAAGGGTATCATATCAACCTTGGGGCAGCAAGGAACTTTGAAGTCATTACAAAGGATGGGGGATGTCACACAGTATCAAAAGGGAGCACAACCATCATCCTTAGACTCCAGCACAGGCACGACGGCCGCAACACAGTTGTAATGCTGACCGCAGGTTGCAGACCTGAACAACCTGAAACAGCTGTGCTGGCCACGAGTGGAGAGTGCCCTTGGTTACGTGGGGATGTGGCGAAGGCAAGGAACGAGTTCCAAGGAAGTTCGTGCCTTGGAAAGGGGGGAGAAGATCCCGCGATTTCCTGCAGCATGGCTTCATGGTGGTTGTGAGCCGCAGACATACTGGGCTTACTCACGTCCATAATGGCCGCATCTTGAAGGCTCTGTGCATACACCAGGGTGCGACGGGAGGAACAGGACCCTCCTTGGTGGCCGACGAGGCCAAGGGAGGCAAGGAGGAGCCGCTCCCTAGGCGGCTAGGGCAACAGCAGACGGCGGGCGCAAGGTTGAAGAAGCTAGAAGCATATTGGACCGTTTTGCCCTCTGAAGTACAAAGAAACAAGAGACCACACCAAGGGTACTTTGGTAATTTGGTTATAATCTCAACGGGCCGCGCTTGCATGGACAAAGGTGACGTGTTAGCCTCTGGTAAGTGAAATCTTACAAAAATCATAACTAAATTTTCGTAGCTCGGATTAGTACGTGTAAAATATGAAAATTGCTCAGAAAAATGAGGGGAATCTAATAAAAACATAATTGAAGCCTGATTCCTTATGCAATTCGAAAAGTGATGAAAGATATCAACTTTAATGTATTAATGTTTAAAGAACCCTATTTTGATATGATTAAAGTGATTAGTAGGTTCAATAGATGATTAGAGTTGATATTAGCATGTTAATGATAAAAAGGAACATTAGGAAGAAAAAGGATGAAATTTGCATATAATTAGTTAATTTAGAGTTTCATATGCATGAATATACTTTAATGGGCCTTGAAACCCTAATGTTGACTAATTCGACTATAAATGGCTTTAATTGATTAATTTCATGATTAAAATTGGAATATGCTAAGTCTAAGTTATTTCGAGCATTAAAGTTCTTCATTGGTGGATAAATACCCTAAATGAAGTAATTAAGGTTTTCTCATGAATAAAAAGGTGGATTAATGGCAAATCGAGTTCATATGTGATTTGGATCGTAATGAACTATGAATTGATGATAAATGCATATAATGATCTTATCATGGATTAAAAGGATAAAAATAGTAGCTTTAATAAAAAGAGGCTTAATGAGCTTAATTAATGGTTAAATATGCTTTTAATCCAGAATTGAGGAATAGATGTGGAAATAATTAGGGTTTGTGATCAATTGTGTTAAATTAGGGTTTAAATTAATAAAAGATGAAGGGAAACCCTAATTGCAATGGAAACCCTAAAAGTGGACTAGAAACCCTAAGAAGCGAGCTAGATTTAATAGATCTTAATGCCACGAGTAATAAAAGGAAATTGTATATTTGTTTCAGGATCTTATTGAATGCTTGCTCGCTCATTGTTGTTTGGACTATTCTTGCACCTGAATCTACATGTACAGGTATGTGGTTACGCTTATGACTACCCGAATTAGTTTTCCGTGGGTTTTTATCGATGTTTCCATCGTGGCTTGAATTAAACTGTTGAATGTATTTAATTCATGCAAAGTATAATGTGAATATGACTAACACATAAGAGATATGCCTACCAGCTCAGATCCTAGTCCCCTTTGTAGCTTAATGAGTTGACCTAGTAAAAGGCTACCAATGGGGGTAAGCCCATCAGGTCATTGAATGACTTAGTAAATGGCTACCAATGGGGTAGGTCCATCAAGTCACATTGAGTTAGAGATTGGACTACCTATGGGTAGTGCCATGCGACTCAACCCTAGATATTGATCTACCTGTCAGGTAGGATCATGTAGGGTTTAGTAAGGATCTACCTAGAGAGAGGTAGTATCTCAGTTCGCTGCAGGGACAACACAGAGATAGGGGATAGGAAAGGATTGAGTAGTATGGTTTAAAACATAATCTTGGTTGTTAAATGATAATTGGCTGATTACTTTGTTATTGTAGTTGCATGATTATTGTTTCCCCCACATACGAGCTTCTCGCTGATCGACGTTTTGTTTGTCGGCATTTTAGGTACAAAGGAAAAGAACCAACAGTAAAGTGGCATACATGGAAGTAAAAGAGAAGTAACATGCACATGAGGATTAGTTAGATTAGTATCTTCATGGATAGAAGATTAGAAATCCCAAATTTCAAAAGGTAAACAAAGTTTTATTTTATACCAGTTTTCAGTGTAGTTGGTAAGTTTATTAATTGTTATTGATTATTTGTCGAACCTTTGATCCTGTTAATTGAATAACATCTCTATCCTTCAGGTCTCCCTTAATTGCGGGTTACCGGGAGGTGGGGTCGTTACAATTGGTATCAGAGCATAGGTTCCTCAATTAATCTTTAATAATTATTAAATTTTACAAATTCTGTAGAACTCAAGGGAGTTATTAGAGGATTATCTGAAAGACAGAGGTGTCTAGAAAAGGATCACGACCGGGGGCTGGAAATATTTTCCTCCGCACCGCTAGTCAGAATACGAGGACTCCCGGATCTGTGTGACTGCCTGGCCAAAGTCTTAGGGTATGATTCAAAATAAGATACCTTTAGGACTCTCTCATCTTGTTCATCCCTTCTCAACTCAAATTCTGTTAAGGACCTTAAGGATTAAGGTGTCCTCTCTTCTCCTCACCCTATTGAGGTATGGGTAAGGTTGATAAGGATTAAGGAATCCTCCACCAAATTAATAAAAAGAATGTAAATAAGATGTCATGAACATAAGCTTAATAGAATAAGCATAAAGGAATAGATACATGCTTATGTCGTATGACACGAGTTGTCATTGCCCTCCGGAGAGACCTGAGGCTAGACCTTCTTGTCAGGAGGAGATAGTCTTGGAGGTAGAGACCCCCATTAAAGGTAGAGACCTAGCACATCCTTTGAGGATGATGTTAACCCTAACCCTAAGTGAAGTTTAGAGAGAAAGAGAGAGAGATGACATGATGAGTTAGATGTCATGGTTGACCAAATGTTTGGTTTGTCATACGAGCCATGTGAGGTTGGGTGACCTAGCACCTTTGGCAACCTGGGAAAGGGTCATGCATGTTAAAGAAAAGGGTAGCTCCTTCATGGATGAAGTTAGTGAAGGACCTATAGAAACCTTATGGCTTATGCAAGTAAGGGATAGCGTGCCCCCAGTGTACGTCAGTGGTACAATAGTAGGTTGAAACTCTAGCCAGAAGGGCATGATGGATGGCTTATGAGATAAGCATAAAGAGATATGAATAATCTTGAGCCAAACATGAGTTGAGCACAGGCTTCAACCACATAGGGGTTTTCTTGAGAGCATGAGACTTCATGGAGAAGGGACCTCTAGTAGGTATGGTTGGAGGTGGTTTTAGCCCTAGAGAGAGGATGATGCTTCTAGTACCCATGGTATAAGTGGTTACCTACTGGATGAGATAAAGAGTGCTTTAGACCCTAAGGAGGTTTAAGTTGCTTTATACCTAGTTGGTTGCCCTGGAAGAGGACTCAACTCCGAAGCGTTGCTCGAGTAGAAAGATCATGGAGGTACATGACATACCTTGGACATGCTTGATTGATGGTTAAGAGGTTGAGCATGTAGTTGGATACCCAAAGGAGAACCTAGGGTTCCTAGGCCTAAGAGGGGAAGCAGTGTATCTGATGTTCATGGGGAGAGTTGAGTCTCTACAGTTTCGAGCATGGTACTCTTAATGTTTGGAGGTAAAGGAAACCCCTAAAGGTAAGGGTATGTTTGACGAACCCCTCACAATTAAGTGGGTCTAATGTTGAGGATGAGGACAGGCATGACCTAGCTTGGCTTTGTAGGTGTCTGGTTGTGCCTTAGTAGCTTGCCAGGGCTAAGCAAGCTCATGTAGATGCATACCCTAAACATAAGGATGCTTGTGACCTTTGTTATCCAGGTGTAGTTTCCTCCCATCCTGGGAGAAGGACCCGTTGGTAGGGTGTATACCAGTTTTGTTGGTTTTGAGGTAACCTAAAGGGGTTTTAGAGGATCTTGAGAAGTTAAGTGAAAAGTACATGGTATGAGATTGAACCTGTAAACCCATAGATAAACATCTCTAAGTGCTTATGGATGTGTTACCATGGAAGTAACTGGTATGGGTCCTGACTAAGGTAGGCAGGTTGCCATGACCCCTATGAAGGGATGAAAGTCAGTGTTGTATGTAGAAAGAGATGAGGAAGGATTGGGTAAGGTTCTAAGTTGAACATGTATTATAATGGAATCCTAAGTCTGTCCTAGGGTCAAGTAGGGATGAGACCGTTGGAAGAAGGAGTTTCCTAATTCCTTAGTTGCACATGACCATAGGGTCGGGAGGTAACAACTATCATTGTCTAAGGGCCAGGGGTTAGGAGATTGATCACCTTCATGAATCAATGAGACCCAAAGGGCAGATGAGTAGGGCACTCTCTGATGCATAAAGGAAAAGGGATGACCCCAAAAGTGTCGGTTCCCTATAGACCTAGAGGAGATGACCTAGGATTGTGCTCAGACCAAGTAAGTTCGAGATAAGTTTTCCATGGAAGTTATGTGGATATCATGATGTTTGTGATATAGAGACATAAGCTGCACGTTTCAACTTGGATTTGAAAGTGTACGGGCAAGGTGGGTTGTACCATCTCTACTCTTGGAACAGGAAGAACTCTGTATTTGGACTGCAGCCAAATGCTTTTTTCCTCTTGTTATGGGAGTGAGAGATAGGACAGTACACATGCCATACACCAAGAATAAAAGATGATGCGAGTTGAAAAATTGCTACAAGGTATGAGGACAGAGATGTTAACATATCTTGGTGGAGTGAATGATACATGGATGGCTTACAAACACTAAGAGGACTAGTGTAGTCATCTTATGAGGATGTTTTACCAAGAGCTAGGTGGAGTTTGCAATTTATACCAGGTTGAGTGTGATCACCATGAGAATGAGCTTAGAGTTTCTTGATGAAGACAAACTTAGAGTTTGAGATGAGACGATAAGTAGAATACATGGAAGAGTATGTCTTCAACGTTACCTAATACCGAAGGATGTGAAGTGGTAATGGATGCTCTGATGGAGATATAGATGCCTAGTTTGGCTAGAAGGGAGTTGTTAGGCTAACCCTACTTTTGGAAAGAAGATGTGTTTTGGCTAACACTCAGATGTAATGAGATAGGTTGAACAAGTTAATGATTGTTTGGTTATCCAGTCTAGTCCTTGATGTAATGAAAGGATGGTTTAGAGCCTCAGATGCACTTCTCTGGAAGGGAATGTGATGAAACCCTAATTAGAGTGGTTTAGGGTTCTTGAGGTATCAAGCTTGAGAAATCATGACATACATGATATCATGGTTTTAAGATCACCAAATGTCGTGATACTACAAAGATAGTAAGTAATAGTAGCTCTATGGCTTCTTATTGTGAAGTTACATGTAGCATGTGACCATGCAAGCCGGGGGTGAAGGACGAACACCAGTAACCCTGTGCTTTAACTTAGAGGTTAAAGAATCTCCAATAAGGGAGTGGGAGTTCACCATTATGGAAGTTGTGGTAAGTCTCCCCTGGACCAAGGAAGATCAAAATACAATATGGTTTATGGTAGATCACCTTACCTAGATGGCATGAGAAAGAAATAATGATGTCAAGGGACATATTCAATTGAACTACTTAAGAGAGAAAGATGGTTCAACCACACCATGATGCAAGTTCCAAAGTTCTTAAGTATGACCTAAAGGTTCACTTCTATAAGGTGGAAGTAGGTATCTGAAGAACTCCATGTTAGAACTGCTTAGCACCCCATACTAATGAGTAGTATGATCCAGACTAGAGGGTATGATGAGAGAAAGTGTGCTTGTTCAGGGTGATACAACGAGACAGTTCTTAAGAGGTGATGTTAACCACCATAGCCTTTATCGGGATGCAAGAAGTTCCATAAAGAGGTAGTGTCGGTCACCACTTCATTAAGATGATGTTGGTGAAGGAGGCCTCGCGAAGGTCCGAAAAGAACCATAGTGTGTGCAGATGAAGTCACTTGATCGAGCAATGGCTGAGAGAGAGCCCAAGGGTGACATGAGTCACGAGCTGATGCAAAGCAGACTGACATGCAATTCACTGTGGTGGAATATAATGTGAAAGTCCGACACCTCTGAGCTACAACTAAGAAAGCTGAGTCCCCGATATATGGGTCCATTTGAGATGGATTGGCGGATATGATTGTGTTTAGCCTTGCCCCACAGGATAACATGAGGTGTAATGTGTTACATGAGTCTGATCTAGAGCACTATGTGAGGTACCCCAGACCATGTGTTAAGCCCTGATCCTATTCAGCTTTTGAGAGGCTGAATTGTCCTGAGTCACCTATAAGGGTACAATATACCAAGGTAAGAAAGAACTCAGATGGAAGAATATGAAATGATGAAAGTTCTTGGAAAGCACCATGGATAGGGTGAAGCCACATGGTAGCCCTGATGGACATAAGAATGGATTATCCTGTTTGTTTTCTTGCTTGATGGAATTTTGAGGACAAAATTCTTATAAGAGGGGAAGGATGTTACAACCCCACTTTTGGGTTCATTTGCTGAGAAATGTAATTTCTCATATTAAAGATAAATGAACAAATAATGAATGAATGCATGATTTTTGTTTAAAATAGCCTTGTTGATTTATTTGTGGGCTTTATTGGCTATTGGGCCCAATAATAAGAAAGGATAAAAGAAATTCCACTATTATCGAATAAATAAGAAAATAGAGAAAAAGGAAAAGTGTGGAAACCTCTAGAAGGCAAATCCAAAGAGGGATTTCATGCCTCTTGGGTTCCTTGGGTTCCAAGGAGTCCAAGGTGGCATAGAGAATACAATAATAAAAGAAAATGTCAATTAAATATTTCCTTATTGAGAACTAAATTGAAAATAATGGAAATATGTGGAAAACAAGTGAAAAGAGGTGCAATCGAGTAATCCTTAGTGGGATTTCGTATCCCAATGATTCCTAATGATAAAAGGAATACTAATGAGGAAAATAAAAGTGAAATAAAGAGAAATCTTCAAAAAGAACTATTTTAATAAGAAATCAACATGATGATGGGAATTAATGCATATTGATGCATTTAAGGATAATGCGTATTCCTTAAAAAGGTAATTTCGAATTCTTTGAGTTCCTTGGGATCCAAGGAATCCCAATGAAGAGGAAAGAAAGATAAAATACCAAAATTGTTAAATAAGAAGATAATGTGCATATATAATTAATAGATTATGAAGTATTTTATACTTAATGAAAACAGAATTTCTTGCCTTTAGAATAAGGGGCATGTACTAAGAGGATAAAAGAAGTTATTTTCGAAATCTTGAGATCTGGAGCATAAAGAAATATCAAGGAGATAAAATTCGGATTTTCCTAATGACTAAAGGATATGAATAGTTAGAAAAGAGAGGATTTCTTGGTAATCAAGGAAAGGAGTTTCCTATTGGCTATGGGACTTGCTCTCCTCGTGGGTAAGCATGCTAGGACGCTGCTACCTATCCCTATAAAGGGAACGGATCCACATACTCGGGTTTCCTGGTCTCCCACTCTTCTCTAGCCGTGTAATCATTCAAACCCTAACTAAAGGGTATCATATCAACCTTGGGGCAGCAAGGAACTTTAAAGTCATTGCAAAGGATGGGGGATGTCGCACAGTATCAAAAGGGAGCACAACCATCATCCTTAGACTCTAGCACAAGCACGACGGCCGCAACACGGCTGTAATGCTGATCGCAGGTTGCAGACCTGAACAACCTAAAATAGCTATGCTGTCCATGAGCGGAGAGTGCCCTTGGTTGCGTGGGGATGTGGCGAAGGCAGGGAACAAGTTCCAAGGAAGTTCGTGCCTTGGAAAGGGGGGAGAAGATCGCATGATTTCCTGCAGCATGGCTGCATGGTGGCTGTGGGCCGCAGACATCCTGGGCTTACTCACGACCATAATGGCCGCGTCTTGAAGGCTCTGTGCATACACCAGGGTGCGACGGGAGCAACATGACCCTCCTTGGTGGCCGACGAGGCCAAGGGAGGCAAGGAGGAGCCGCTCCCTAGGCGGCTAGGGCAACAGCAGACGGCGGGCACAAGGTTGAAGAAGCGAGAAGCATTTTGGACCATTTTGCCCTCTGAAGTACAAAGAAGCAAGCAACCGCGCCAAGGGTACTTTGGTAACCCGACTATAATCTCAACGGGCCGCGTTTTCATGGACAAAGGTGACGTGTCAGCCTCTGGTTGGCTCTGGTAAGTGAAACCTTACAAAAATCGTAACTAAATTTTCATAGCTCGGATTAGTACGTGTAAAACATGAAAATTGCTCAGAAAAACGAGGGGAATCTAATAAAAATATAATTGAAGCCTAATTCCTTATGAAAATCGAAAAGTGATGAAATATATCAACTTTAATGTATTAATGTTTAAAGAACCCTATTTTGATATGATTAAAGTGATTAGTAGGGTTCAATAGATGATTAGAGTTGATATTAGCATGTTAATGATAAAAAGGAACATTAGGAAGAAAAAGGATGAACTTTTCATATAATTAGTTAATTTAGAGTTTCATATGCATGAATATACTTTAATGGGCCTTGAAACCCTAATGTTGACTAATTCGACTATAAATGGCTTTAATTGATTAATTTCATGATTAAAATTGGAATATGCTAAGTCTAAGTTATTTTGAGCATTAAAGTTCTTAATTGGTAGATAAATACCCTAAATGAAGTAATTAGGGTTTTCTCATGAATAAAAAGGTGGATTAATGGCAAATCGAGTTCATATGTGATTTGGACTGTAATGAACTATGAATTGATGATAAATGCATATAATGATCTTATCATGGATTAAAAGGATAAAAATAGTAGCTTTAATAAAAAGAGGCTTAATGAGGTTAATTAATGGTTAAATATGCTTTTAATCCAGAATTGAGGAATATATGTGGAAATAATTAGGGTTTGTGATCAATTGTGTTAAATTAGGGTTTAAATTAATAAAAGATGAAGGGAAACCCTAATTGCAATGGAAACCCTAAAAGTGGACTAGAAACCCTAAGAAGCGAGCTAGATTTAATAGATCTTAATGACACGAGTAATAAAAGGAAATTGTATATTTGTTTCAGGATCTTATTGAATGCTTGCTTGCTCATTGTTGTTTGGACTATTCTTGCACCTAAATCTACATGTACAGGTATGTGGTTACGCTTATGACTACCCGAATTAGTTTTCCATGGGTTTTTATCGATGTTTCCATCGTGGCTTGAATAAAAGTGTTGAATGTATTTAATTCATGCAAAGTATAATGTGAATATGACTAACACATAAGAGATATGCCTACCAGCTCAGATCCTAGTCCCCTCTGTAGCTTAATGAGTTGACCTAGTAAAAGGCTACCAATGGGGGTAGGCCCATCAGGTCATTGAATGACTTAGTAAATGGCTACCAATGGGGTAGGTCCATCAAGTCACATTGAGTTAGAGATTGGACTACCTATGGGTAGTGCCATGCGACTCAACCCTAGATATTGATCTACCTGCCAGGTAGGATCATGCGGGGTTTAGTAAGGATCTACCTAGAGAGAGGTAGTATCTCAGTCCGTTGTAGGGACAACACAGAGATAGGGGATAGGAAAGGATTGAGTAGTATGGTTTAAAATGTAATCTTGGCTGTTAAATGATAATTGGCTGATTACTTTGTTATTGTAGTTGCATGATTATTGTTTCCCCCACATACCAGCTTCTCGCTGATCGACGTTTTGTTTGTCGGCGTTTTAGGTAGAAAGGAAAAGAACCAACAATAAAGTGGCATACGTGGAATTAAAAGAGAAGTAACATGTACAAGAGAATTAGTTAGATTAGTATCTTCATGGATAGAAGATTAGAAATCCCAGATTTTAAAAGGTAAACAAAGTTTTATTTTATACTAGTTTTTAGTTCAGTTGGTAAATTTTATTAATTGTTATTGATTATTTGTCGAACCTTTGATCATGTTAATTGAATAATGGCTCTATCCTTCGGGTCTCCCTTAATTGGGGGTTACCGGGAGGTGGGGTCGTTACAGTCACTGTACAAGAATCATTGTTGTTGTTTTTATCGATCCTTATTGATGCCTTGTCATGGCAACTATCACTATACTTCTCTCATCATAAGTATATCAAATCACAAATATTAGTAGAGATTAAAAACTATGAACAACATATTAACATTTATGTAATGAATTTTTAAAAAGTAAGCTCATGCCATCTTCATTCAATTTTTAATATATGTATTTAAAAAATAACGAATACTAAAGATAAAAATAATATATCATTACAAACAACACCACAGACAAGTATAAATTTGATTAAGAAGAATGTCAGACATGCAAAATGCATACACCTAGAGCACCAATCCTCAACAGAAAATGAAAGAGATACACCATGCCAAAAATGACTTATATAAGTGTAATAATGAAAAAAAGCAAAAAAGCATCATATGTTATTTTTTAATCTCCTCAATCAAAACTGTCATCAACACTAGTTTGAGATACACTTTCATGATCTTGTTGAATTTGGGATTGGTCTTTTTCCATTGTTGAACTATCAACAATAATTCCTTCCATATCCAATCTAACTATATCGCAATCAGTATCTTCATCCCCTGATGCCATTATGGGCCCATTTCTAGTTTCACCTTGCAAATAAGCTTTGACATTCTCAATACATGATTATGCTTCCATGTTGAACATATCTTGAGGGGGCAATCTTCACAGAAAAATGCCAATCTTTTGCAGTGAGATCTTATACATAAAATACTTATCCAACTTGGTATGCCACTAGAAATGGTTCTCCTCTAGTTTGAATTCATCTCAAATTAACAAGGGTAAACCTATGTTCATCATGCTTGATTCTCTTCTTTGAGTATATGTCCACCCAATCACACTTAAATAATGTCACCTTAAAGTGTTCATAATAATTGAGCACAATAACATCCTTCAAAACACCATAGTAGGTAACATCTCTAGTAATTGGGTTGTAGTCAGTTGTTTTAGAATAATAATCAATTTTAGCTACCAGAAAGACTCCAATATTCTGTGTTGTTCGATTCACATCTTTTTCCTTGGTATGAAATAAGTGACCATTGACAACATAGCCCTTGTACTTAATAGCCACTTGATGTGGACCTTGAGAAAGAAACTTGATTTATCATCCACCATCTCTGTTCTTGGGAGCATCTCAATCTTACAAAACAAAAGCTTGTTAGATTTTATTCATGAAGCATTACAAATTAAATTAGCCCGTATAAACTTACATGTTCATTAAACCTTCCATAAAATGATTTACTATGTATTCTATGAACCTCCTTTAAAGACTTTTGAGGAAGTGTTTGCCTAATGATATCATAGTGCTTCCTTAATACAAAATATTTGCAATTGGAATATGTTATAGAATTTTAATAATAGAAGATAATTTTCACTAACTTACTTAATGTAGGGTTCAATTTCTTCACAACTGAAAAATACATGCTTGTGAACTTGTTGCAATGTATGTTCATCCAAGACACATGTTACCATTTCACCAACACCATGACCTATTGTTGAGAAAGTAGACCAATCATCATTGTCATGTGTTGGCTCATTTTCCAACTCTGATTCGTTAGTATCATTTCCATTTTGACGATTTAATTTTGTTTCAACTCCATACAAGTATCTTGAACAAAAAGTTAGGCACTCTTCTGCTATATATCCTTCTTCTATTGATCCTTTTGGATATCTTTTATTACGAACAAATCTTTTTAGAATCATCAGATACCTGATAACAAAGTTGAGGAAAATATTATCACAAATTGCATTCCAATAGGTATAATCATAACAACGTATGAAAAGTTACCTTTCAATTGGATACATCCAGTGATACTAAACATGGCCATATATCTTATCTTCATAAGTGAGATGGATTGATAGATGCACAATTATGCCAAAAAAACATGGAGGGAATATCTTCTTCAACTCACAAAGTGTCTGTGACGTCCCCGGATTTTCTAAAACTTAATATGATGTGTGACGTCCAAATTGAAACCCTCACCTCAACGAGAATCCCAATTTAAACATCCCACACAAGGCTAAGAAGAATAAAATCATTGGAAGTCAAAAGGAAACAATCAATAGCACATGTACATGAACAATAATAAAAACATACACACATGTTCACCATTCAACATATAATTACAACATGAATTGTTACAACATTTGATATTACATATTAAACAACAAACTATACATATACATGTACTACCACTAAACTATAGGATCTTAAGACAACAGGTCCACCTGTACATCAGCTCGCTATACAACTCACAACTATCCTGGTCTTTAAGATCATATATCCACAACCTAAACAAAAGGTTACATGTAGTACACGTCAGCAAAATATTCAAGAATATTGTATGGAGTACGCCTACATGTCTTTTATATACCTCTCATCATATCTTGGATATAAGATAAAACTAATACTTGGCAGTTATAAAGGAATATAAGAAAAAACATATACTTGCACAAAGATGTTCATTAACAAAAGAGAACACATATTTTAAGTTTATTTTCCATTATATCATCCATGCATTTACTACCTAAGAGTTGAATGCATTAAGGTCTTTATGATCTACTACCAAAGAGTTGGATCATTTCACAATGTGATCAACTACCAAAGAGTTGGATCACTTCCAAGTACCTTACTACCAAAGAGTTGAAGTAATTAGATATAATGAAAAGGATATATTATGTTTAATGTGTTCATAGAAATAAGTATGAAAAAAAATAATTCAACATATCCTACAAGAACAATCATTTCATCCAGTATCATATGCCAAGTATTTTACTACACATATAACACAAGCATATTGTATAATAAGCCAAGTAAGAGGTAATGGTGTACCTTGATCAAGACAAACCTAATCATCAGATATCCCTCATGTCAACTATATCTTGATCAAACCCCTGGTTAAGACAAGATCACATATCACTATCAGGTTTACATCATCATAACCATAGTTATGTCCATTTTAGGGTTTACCTTATCTCATTAGGATATTCCCATCATTACTTGTATTCTCATCTTGGAATTATCTTACTGATGTCATGTTCTGGATTATGTTTCATTATCTAGAACATTATCTTCCATAGCATTTTTGTGCACAAATTAACCTTAGGTTACATTATTCAAAATAGGGTTACAATCCATGCATTAAGGGTCATCTTCATATAACATGGATTTCATGTATAAAACTGATCTCAGATTTAAATATTATCTTCCAGTTACTGATATTAGGGTTTTCTATAAATTTTATCATTGATTGAGCATGTACGTATGTATTGCCTTTTATTTAGGGTTATTAGCCCTAATTAGCTATATAAAGCAAATTACATGATTTCTTGCATCCACATCATAATCACAGACCTTAAATGGATTATAGACATGAATATGGATTTACTGACATTTTATCATAATTTTTAACTATCGTTTGATGTTTTTTGTCAATGAAACAAGTATATAACATATTACATAAAATTACTAACATTTAAGCTTCAAAAGATTGATATCATGGTTTCATGCTGTTCTACTCAATTTTCTGAACATTTCAGTAGTTTGTTCATATTTTTCTGATGTATGAGCTATTTACTATGAATTACCAGATCTATGCAATTCTGGATATTTGAAAGTATTTACCTTTGTTGGCCACTCATCTTTCGCCACATGTCCACTATGAAATCGAATCCTTGTTTGGGCCATTTGGTTCCTGGCTGATTGTCCAGTTCATGTTGTGATCTGGTTCACGACTCCTTCTCCCTTGCGTTCTAGGATATTGTGTGAGAAGCAATTTCTTCGCCAGACGCAACGCCTGGGCACTGCCGTGTTCTTGGGCACCAATGAGGGATAGGCACCTTTCTTCTCCTCACTTGACAACACCTCCAGAAGATCCACCAGATTTACACACACTCTACCGACCTCACTTCTCCTCCACTAGATCTCCATTTCTCTCGGCCATCATCTTCTCTGGCAAGATGATGCCATGCCCTCTCCTCATCGGCGTCCTCTCGATCTCCTTAACGAGCGCCAGTGGTCCATGCCTAAGGATTGCCAGCTGAAAGGGCTCGTCAACCACCCTGTCCTTCATGGTTTATAGATCTTGTAGACTAAGCGTCACTGTGCTTGAACCCGATGCCTGCGTGCATCGTTCTCTGCTCGACAACATCGACACCATTTTGTCAGTCCCTGTGCCATCGTCGGTCTTCTCTCCTCCTTCCTTTCTCGGCCAGGATCACGTGCATGGGTTCTCAACCCTGCCCTAGGTTCCACCTCTTGGGATTGCTCTGTGTGAACGCCGTCATCGTGGTAGCAAGTAATTTCCATCTCGACCGTACTATTCGCTAGACACCCCCGTCTCCCGACTTATGGGCACCGTCGTGGCTTCTTACATTCTATGAGAAAACCAAGGCTCCTCCATGTCAACACCTTCACAGAGAACAACTCCTGCCACAGTTGCTTCCTTCTTCCAGGATACTGCTGCTACTGCATCTCCTACTCGACATCGACCTGTGTGAGGTTGTCGTGGGTACAATTGTGCCTCAGTTGAACTGCTCTAGTCTCCCACTTTGATCATGGAGTAGGACAAGTCATCACCCTCATAGGAAATTGATCGCTTACCCTCACATGTTGCCCCTTTCTCCTCGACATAGCGATCATGGGCAACTCATGGCTCTACCCACGTCCACTACTAGACTTGGTGCAGAGGCAGATGATCGATCAGACCATCCTATTGATTGGCTGGGTCAGGCCACTCACTACTGATCCGTGCCATCTCTGCTCAACACTCTAGCATCCAATCACATGCCAATGTCCACGCTGCTTACCCAACACAAGATCTGTGGGAAACTAAGATATCAATCAAAGCCTAGCTGACTATAATTGAACCTTTGCCTATCACACATGATTATATACATTATCACATTATTTTCAAACCTCAAAATATCTCTCTAGGAGCACTCAAACTTCAACAGATTTTAATCATAACTTCATCACAACTTGAGCTTCATTCTACTAAAATTTAATGCTTAAATATCACTGCTTGTCCATTCAAATAAATACCTCAACGGGGCATAAACTTAGGGATCTTAGTCATGATATCAACCTCAATCAACAATCAAGATTTACCAAAGCCCTTGAGACTCTCAAAACAACTCAACACGTATGAATTCGCTTATGTCATTGGATATTTAGAGATTTCAAAGTTCAATCTATCACATCCTACACATCTTATAAGAAATTATGTCCTCAAAATTAAGCCAGAATCCACTTTATCACATCATATACATCTTAAAAGAACTTTCTTCCTCAAAAGTAAACCACACTCATACTTCTAAGGAAAACCTTATCTTGCCTTCATCCACATGTGGGCACTATTCTATGTGTAACATATCTGCAAAGGTTACCTAGAACCATGTATCCAAGGCAATATTAGGAGGTTTCAAAAGCATCAAGGGTGAAACCTCACTCCATAGAAGACTCAACAAGGGTTTAGAAGCTTAGGTTATGTCATTACATATGTCATATGTTAGAGTTTCTTCCTTATCTTAACTCATGCATTAACATTCAACATCATACTATCACGTTCCAAAGAAGTTAACTAAAGTTAACCGATTATGTCAAGGTGTCATCAACATTTATTGAGCTCATTGTTAGGACATGTTTCAAGATTAACATATGTCTTTGAGGAGGGTTTTACTAAAGTTAACCCTTTTTATCCATCTAGATCGTATCAAGGTGTTATAATCATTATGTTGTGCTAATTGTCAAACTATATTTTACCTCTTCATTAAGCACTAAGATTAACACCTCTTATAACATGTTTCATTCATATGATCTTATTTTATTGCTCATAATAAATTACAACATATACTAGTGATTTCATCACAAGATTACATTAGCATCATTATTCATGTATATGGTTAACCATTTATGCATTTCTATCTATTAAACCATCTCTGGGTTTTCCATCATTTCATATTTATATATCACATCTCAAGATCATATCACATTCTGACATATATTATATCATGGTTGTGCTAAATGAACTTATACAAGTGGCTCATGAAACATGTATCAAAACTTTATATAGTCCAATTGAGGTTCTCCTAACCCATACCATGAGGGTAGGGCCATGCTCAATCTCTCTGAGCTAACTCAACTCAATGAGTATGTTACAACCCCAATTTTTGGGTTTATTTGGTGAGAAATGTAATTTCTCATATTAAAGATAATTCAACAAATAATGATATAATTTGTTTTGAATAAATGGATTTCATTTAAAATAGCCTTGATGATTGTGTTTTGGGCTTCATTGTCTATTGGGCCCAATAACAAGGAAATAAAGAAAGGAAACTCAATTATTAAATTAGTAAATGAATAATTGAGTTTTTGAGAAAAGAATGAGGTAGAAACCTCTAGAAGGCAAAGAGATGTAATCCAAGGATGGATTTCGTGCCTCTTGGGATTCCTTGTGTTCCAAGGAGTCCAAAGTTGCATAGAGAAGGCAATAAGAAAAGAAAAGTTTAATTACATATTTCTTTATTAAGAAAGAAATTGAAAATAATGATAAAATGTAGAAAATGAGTGGAAAGAGGCATAAATGAGATTTCTTGGTGAAATTTCGTATCCATGAGGTTGCTAATATTAAAAGGAATGCAAATGACGAAAATAAAAGAGAAATAAAGAGAAAACCTCAAAAAGAGTTATTTTAATGAGAAATAAACAAGATAATGTGAAATAATGCATAAAGATGCATCTAAAAGGATAATAAGTATCCAATAAAAAGAATTTCGAAATAATAGAGTTCCTTGGGATCCAAGGAGTCCCAATAAAGAGGAAGGAAAGAGAAAATACTAAATTTGCAAAATATAAAGATAATGTGATACATTATTAATGAATTATGCGGTATTTCTAAAAAGGAAGAGTTTTCTATTAAATGAAAATAGAATTTCGTGCCAATGGTTTAAAAAGCAAGAACAATGAGAATAAGAGGGATGATTTTCAAAATCTTAATATTTATAGAAAAAGGAGTATCAAAAGGATAAAGAGGAAGAGGGAGAATATTACTTCTTATTCGAGGAATATGTATCCGTTACGTATGGGACTTGTTTCCTCTTGGATCTCGTGGATAAGCCACATAGGGCCTATCTACCGTCCCCTATATAAGGGGTACAACCCTGGGCCAAGCCCAGAGGATTCCATACATCGCTTTCCTCCCTTACTTTCATCTTCAAACCCTAACCGCAAGTATCACCATGAGCATGATGCAAAGAGGGGGAAGCAGAGGGGTGCGAGAAAGGCCTGGTGTTCCACGGAGTCAAGGAGAAGCTTCACCATCAAATCTGCGCCCTAGAGCTTGTGCGGTAGAAGCACCTAGGCTGCAACGACGACTGCAAGTACTTGGCCTAACGAGCAAGAGAACGGTCGCACTGGATGCGACCAGGTGGTGCCCCAGGTGCGCAAGGGGGCGGTGGACTTAGGGCAGAAGTTGGTGGTGAGTTTCGAGGTCTAAGGAAGCAAGGAGAGCCTGACGCAAGGCTGCTGTCGGCGGCCAGGAAGGGTTGTATGAAGCTTGAAGATGACCAGAATAGACTGGACCGTTCTACCCTCAGCGTGACAAAGGACGAGCTTCTTAAGTGGAGGGAAAAATCCACAATTGGTTATGTTTCCAAATCGATCACATTGCATGGGAACTTGGTGAAGTGGCGCAATCTGATTGGCCAAGCAAGTGAAATTTTGCTAAATTCATAATTAAAGATTGGTAACTCCGATTAGGACAAGTAATATATGAATTTTGATCAGGAGAATGAGAGGAATCCAATAAAAATGGTATTAAAGATAGATTCCGTTCCTAATTACAAAAGTACTATAAGTTAATGAAAAGTGCATTAAAGTAAAGTTAAAAACCCTATTTGTGATTAAAGGTTGAATCTAGAATGCTTAATGGGTTAATTGAAGTGTTAATAACCTATTGAATGATAATGTTAGATTCGAACAAGATCTAGATGTAGAATTGCATGATTTAGGGTTTTACCTCATATGAGAATGATTAAATAATTTAGAAACCCCAATTTAGGGTAGAAGAGGATAAAATCATATTTAATTTGAAAATGTGAAAATATGATTGTTTAATGATGGTTCTGAGTTATTTGTATAGAAAAGATCTTAATTCTAGATAAATACCCTTAATATAATAATGAGGGTTTTCCAATGAATAAAAGGTGGATTTAATGATATATAGAGTTCATTTGTGTATTAGACCATAATGAACTATGAAATAGTGATAAATGCTCATAATGATCTTGTCATGGATTAAAAGGATAAAAATAGTAGCTTTAATGTAAAAGAGGCATAATGGGTTTAATTAATAAAGTGTGCCTTTATTCCGAAATTAGGGTGTAGAAATAGGGTTTAAAATAGTAAATGAAGTGAAACCCTAATTTCCAAGGACACCCTAAAATTGGAATAGAAATCCTAAGGAATATGATGATATTGGATAAATATTAATAAAAGGAAATTGGTATATTTATTTTAGGATTTTGTGCATATTTGGTTGCTTGAATGGGATTTCTATATTCTGGTTAATTCTGTCTCAAATCTGCAATCAAAGGTATGTGGTTACGCTTATGAATAATCGCTTTAGTTTCACGGTGATTTCTGAATGTGTTTTTCGGTTGCTTGGAAATAACTGTTGAATGTCTATTTATTTCATGAAACTATAAAGTGACTATGATTATCACTATAAATGTGCATATATAACTGGCTAGATCCGGGTCCACCTCTGGGGCTTATAAAGGCTAAAAAGGGGTAACGTAGAGTAAGGTCTAGGTTATTGTGGGTTAGAAATTGGGCTACCAAGTGTAGCGCCATGAGACCCATTAGCCTGCCATGAGTTAAGGAGTGGGCTACTTATGAGTAGTGCCATGTGACTCAACCCTAGAAACTGGTTCACCTATAGGTGGGACCATGAGGGGTTTAATGGGGATCTACCATAAGGAAGGTAGTATCCATGTCCACTGCAGGGATAGTATAGAGGATAGGGTACCCACAGATCGTGGAGTTATATTTAAAATGTAATCTTGGTTGTAAATGATTAATTTAATGATTATATTGTTATCATAGTTGCACGTTTATTGTTTCCCCCACATACCAACTTTGGCTGACCGACGTTTTGTTTGTCGGCGTTTTAGGGCAAGCCAAAAGGACAAACAATAAATCATCATATTGTGAAATACATGAAGTATAATACAAGGAGGATTAGTTAGAGTAGAATCCTTAAGTGGATAGAAGCTTAGTGATCCAAGTTTTCAAAAAGGTATGCAAAAATTTATTTTCTTACAACTTTTCAGTATAGTCTGTTAAAATTTGATAATTATTCTTGGTTAATTGCCGAACCTTTGATCCGGAAGTTATGGGTGCAGCTTTGACTTCTCGGTCTCCCTTAATTGGGGGTTATCAGGAGGTGGGGTTGTAATAGAGTATCTCGTAAACAAAGCTTTATCTTCCCTTCTTAGTCTAGGGTTCTCAGGTATACCTCATTGGCACTAGAGATAGCCTTACAAGCTCTAGCCACATAAGCATAAACCAAAGCATGATATGACATTCTAATAATAGGTCTCTACCTATGAAACATGCTTACCTAAAACTCTCTTATACATACACCACTAGAGTCCTACATGGAACCACCAACCCGAGCATGATGCTATCTAGAAACTAACACAGTTGCCTCCTCCAGAGTCTTGGGACTCTCTCTCCCTCACCCAGATGGTAGGTACTCATATCCATGTTCACATATACACATATAACCAACCTCTCTCTGTCTCTAGGGTTTAGTCCTCCCAAGGACATCTAGGGTTCAAGACATCTATAGGAATCATGCATAGAGCAACTCAACTCGTTCACTTAGGAGTATTCTAGTTTAGGACATATCATAACACAAATTTCATAATTCTCATATTTCTAATATCATGGAGTTTAGGTTCTCTGACCTTCTCCCTGTGGGTCTCACTCTCTTTGGAGTTAACTCTAAAATTGGTCCTAACACAAGAGGTCCTCCTTTGTAAAAGAGCTTGAGGCTCATGCTGACTCACGTCTTGTCTTTACTCAACTTATCTTAACTCAGAAAAGCACACATACTTGCATCATCAAAACTTATCTCAAAACCTCAAATCTAAACTTAGATCCTCAAAGATAGCATTGATTATCATAAACCATCTTATATCATCTATATAAGACCTACCTCATATCATCAAAACTTATATCATTTATTCCATCTATCATATATTCTAACAAGGCTCTAGACATCTAATCTAGAACTATTCTCTCTTCTAGATTGATGTCATTCACTTTCACTTAGGTTACATGACCACCTCCTACTCGTACATGTGTGGGGACACATTTTTGTAATACATATATATAATAAAATATTGTATAGTTTTTCTATGATAAAACATGCATCAGAGAAAACTATCAAGGTTCGATCCGATTGGAATAAAAAACCAAATCCAAAAAATGAGTGTCCCACACATAGTAGAGAGTACAGTGCCATGAAAACTAGTGAAAAGGGTGAGAACATGGTGTAGACTAGTGTAGCTACTCCAGTCAATGAGTGCCATATGTCTAGGGTTTCTCTTCCCTTGATATACGTCATTTCCAAATAGTGCAACGTCCCATACCACAACACTATAAGGAAAGAACGACATCTAAGGACTTGCTACAAACAAGCACTAGTCTAGACCTAATTCTCAAACATCTAGGTGATCACTTAGAGGCTCGGTCAGATCTAACTCTAAAAGACGACTAATCTAACCCTAAAGATTTGTTTTAAGTTCAAGGTTCTATGGTTTTGAGTTGCATAATGAGAAAGTGTCAGGCTTTGCTATATTTCATGCTTTGATATCACCTGTGACGTCCCCAAATTTTTTTAAACTTAATATGATGTGTGACATCCAAATTGAAACCCTCACCTCAGTGAGAATCCCAATTTAAATATCCCACACGAGGCTAAGAAGAAGAAAATCAGAGGAAGTCAAAAGGAAACAATAAGTAGCACATGTACATGAACAATAATAAAACCATACACACATGTTCACCGTTTAACATATAATTACAACACGAATTGTTACAACATTTGATATTACATATTGAACAACAAACTATACATATACATGTACTACCACTAAACTACATGATCTTAAAACAATAGGTCAAACTGTACATTAGCTCGCTATACAACTCACAACTATCATAGTCTTCAAGATCATATATCCACAACCTAAACAAAATATTGCATGTGGTACACATCAGCACAATATTCAAGGATATTGTACTAAGTACGCCTATGTGTCTTTTATATACCTCTCATCATATATTGACAATAAGATAAAACTAATACTTAGCAGTTATAAAGGAATATAAGAAAAAGCATATACTTGCATAAAGATGTTCATTAACAAAAGAGAACACATATTTTAAGCATATTTTCCATTATATCATCCATGCATTTACTACCTAAAAGTTGAATGCATTAAGGCCTTTATGATCTACTACCAAAGAGTTGGATCATTGCACAATGTGATCTACTACCAAAGAGTTGGATCACTTCCAAGTATGTTACTACCAAATAGTTGAAGTGCTTAGATACAATGAAATAGATATATTATGTTTCCTGTGTTCATAGAAATAAGTATGGAAAAAATCATGCAACATATCATACAAGAACAATCATTTCATCCAATATCATATGCCAAGTATTTTACTACACATATAACACAAGCATATTGTATAATAAGTCAAGTAAGAAGTAATGGTGTACCTTGATCAAGACAAATCTAATCATCAGATATCCCTTATGTCATCTATATCTTGGTCAAACCCCTGGTTAAGACAAGATCAAAATCACTATCAGGTTCACATCATCATAACCCTAGTTATGTCCATTTTAGGGTTTACCTTATCTCATTAGGATATTCCCATCATTACTTGTATTCTCATCTTGGAATTATCTTACTGATGTCATGTTCCAGATTATGTTTCATTATCTAGAACATTATCTTCCATAGCATTTTTGTGCACAAATTAACCCTAGGTTACATTATTCAAATTAGGGTTACAATCCATGCATTAAGGGTCATCTTCATATAACATGGCTTTCATGTATAAAACTGATCTCATATTTAAATATTATCTTCCAGTTACTGATATTAGGGTTTTCTATAACTTTTATCATTTATTGAGCATGTATGTATTTATTGCCTTTTATTTAGGGTATTAGCCCTAATTAGGCATATAAAGCAAATTACATGATTTTGTGCATCCACATCATAATCACAGACCTTAAATGGAATATAGACATGAATATGTATTTACTGACATTTTATCATAAATTTTGACTATCGTTTGATATTTATTATCCATGAAACAAGTATATAACATATTACATAAAATTACTGACATTTAAGCTTCAAAGGATTGATATCATGGTTTCATGCTGTTCTACTCAATTTTCTAAACATTTCGATAGTTTGTTCATATTTTTCTGATGTATGAGAAATTTACTATGAATTACCCAAGATCTATGCAATTCTGGATATTTGAAAGTATTTACCTTTGTTGGACACTCATATTTCACCACGTGTCCACTATGAAATCGACTCCTTGTTTGGGCCGGTTGGTTCCTGGCTGATTGTCTGGTTCATGCTGTGATCTGGTTCGTGGGTCCTTCTGCCTTGCATTCTAGGCTACTGTGTGAGAAGCGATTTCTCTGCCAGACGCAACGCCTAGGTTCTTCCGTGTTCCAGGGCACCGATGAGGGGTAGGCACCTCTCTTCTCCTCGCTTGACAGCACCTCCAGAAGATCCACCAGATTTACACACACTCTGTCGACCTCGCTTCTCCTCCGCTAGAACTCCATATCTCTCGGCCATCATCTTCTCTGACAAGATGATGCCATGCCTTCTCCTCATTGGCGTCCTCTCGATCTCCTTAACGAGTGCCAGTGGTCCACGCCTAAGGATTGTCAGCTGAAAGGGATCATCAACCACCTTGTCCTCCATGGTTCATGGATCCTGTAGACTAAGCGTCACTGTGCCTGAACCCGACGCCTACATGCGTCGTTCTACGCTCGACGGCGTCGACACCGTTTTGTCAGTCCTTGTGCCATCGTCGGTCTTCTCTCCTCCTTCCCTTCTCGGCCAGGATCGCGTGCGTGGGTTATCAACCCCGCCCTGAGTGCCACCTCCAAGGATCGCTTTGTGTGAACACCGTCATCATGGCAGTAAGTAATTGCCATCTCGGCAGTACTCTTTGCTCGACGCCCCCGACTTCTGGGCGCCGTCGTGGCTTCCTGCATTCTATGAGAAAATCGAGGCTCCTCCATGTTAGCACCTTCACAGACAACAACTCCTGCCATATTTGCTTCTTTCCTCCAGGCTACTACTGCTACTGCATCTCCTACTCGACGCTGGCCTGTGTGAGGTTGCCGTGGGCACAAAAGTGCCTCAGTTGAACTGGTCTAGTCTCCCACTTTGATCATGAAGTAGGCCAAGTCATCACCCTCATAGGCAACTGATCGCTTACCCTCACATGTTGCCACTTTCTCCTTGACATGGGGATCATGGGCAACTCGTGGCTCTACCCACATCTACTACTAGACTTGGTGCAGAGGTGGCTGATCGATCAGATCATCCTATTGATTGGCTGGGTCAGGCCACTCACTACTGATCTATGTCATCTCTACTCAATACTCTATCATCTAATCACATGCCAAAGTACAAGCAATGTCCACGCTGCTTACCCAACACAAGATCTGCAGGAAACTAAGATTTTAATCAAAGCCTAGCTGACTATAATTGAACCTTTACTTATCACATGTGATTATATACATTATCACATCATTTTCAAACCTCAAAATCTCTCTCTAGGAGCACTCAAACTTCAATAGATTTTAATCGTAACTTCATCACAACTTGAGATTCATTCTACTAAAATGTAATGCTTAAATATCACTGCTTGTCCATTCAAATAAATACCTCAACAGGGCATAAACTTAGGGATCTTAGTCATGATATCAACCTCAATCAACACACAATATTTCCAAAGCCCTTGAGACTCTCAAAACAACTCAATATGTATGAATTCACTTATGTCATTGGATATTTAGGGATTCCAAAGTTCAATCTATCACATCCTACACATCTTATAAGAAATTATGTCCTCAAAATTAAGCCAGAATCTACTTTATCACAGTGTCACAGCTATTGCATATTCCAATGCAACAAAATCATTTGGATCAATGACATTAGTGCACAACCTTTAAAAATTGTGACAAATATTAATAATACATGACTTAGCATTCTTACTAGATAAAAACACAGTGACAACTAACGGCTGAAGTTGTTGCATCAACATGTGATAATCGTGACTTTTCATTGGTAGCATCTTCTAATCCTATGTCCGTACATATCTATATATAGTAGACGCATACCCGTATAGAACTTTGACAGATTATAGGAGGTTGCAAATAATATTTTTTCATCTTTTCTCATTGTATAGAAAGTTTGAGGTAGGATGGTAAATTTACCAACTTCTTTTGGATGAAGCGGAAATCTAATTCACATATCCTCCAAATCCTTCCTTGCATTTAAGTTGTCCTTACTTTTGTTCTTCAAACCTAGCAATGTTCCAACAAAACTCTCACATATATTCTTCTCAATGTGCATGACATCAAGATTGTGCCTTACAATGTTAGATTTCCAATATGGTAGCTAAAAACATATGCTTTTCCTATCCCAATTGTGTGATGAATCCTTACCTCTTAGACTTTTCTTGCCAATTAGAGTTCTTTCATCCTACAATTGTGATATGATTCGAGCTCCAGAAGGTGGTTTAGGTGTACTTCTAAATTCTTGCTCGTCGTCAAATGCTTTTGCTTCTTTTCAGATTCTGTGGCTTGTTGGAAAAAGCCTACGATGTCCTATGTAGCAAACTTTACGGCTATGTGGAAACCAATGTGAGATAGTATCTTTATTACAATAAGGGCATGATTTGTAGCCTTTAGTACTCCAACCAGAGAAATGGGCATATCCTAGAAAATCAGTAATCATCCATAGTAAAGAAGCACGCATAAGAAAGAATTCCTTGGTTCTAACATCATATGTATGTACACCAGTATCCCTTAGTTGTTTCAACTCAACAATCAATGGACACAAGTACACATCTATGTTTTCTAGTGAAGTCGGTTCATGAATGAATATATACAAAATAAAATATAGTTTCTTCATGCAAAACTAAGGAGGTAAATTATATGGAATAATCACAACATGTCATGTACTATAAGAAGTGCTCATTGTCCCAAAAGGATTAAATCTGTCAGTTACAAGTCCCAATAGAATATTTCTAGCATCTGTAGCAAAGTTTGGATGCATAACATCAAATGTTTTCCATGCAGGTGAATTTAACATGTGTCCTAACTTGTCATTTGTTCATATTCTTTTGCATGCCATGTTACAACCCCAATTTTTGGGTTTATTTGGTGAGAAATGTAATTTCTCATATTAAGAATATTTGAACAAATAATGATATAATTTGGTTCGAATAAATGAATTTTGTTTACAATAGCCTTGATGTTTGTGTTTTGGGCTTTATTGGCTATTGGGCCCAATAACAAGAAAATTCAATTAGTGAATGAATAATTGAATATTTAAGAAAAGAAAAATGTGGAAACCTCTAGAAGGCAAGAGGGATTTCGTGCCTCTTGGTTTCCTTGGGTTCCAAGGAGTCCAAAGTTGCATAAAGAGAGTAATAAGAAAAGAAAAGATTAATTAAGTATTTCTTTATTAAGAAAGAAATTGAAAACAATGGTAAAAGGTGGAAAACAAGTGAAAAGAGGTATAATTAAGTTATCCTTAGTGGAATTTCGTATTCCAACTATTCCTAATGATAAAAGGAATACAAATGAGGAAAATAAAAGAGAAATAAAGAGAAATCCTCAAAATGAAATATTTTAATAAGAAATAAATATGATAATGTGAAATAATGCATATTGATGCATTTAAGGATAATGAGTATTCCTTAAAAGATATTTCTAATTATTAGAGTTTCTTGGGATCCAAGGAGTCCCAATGAAGAGGAAAGAAAGAGAAAATACCAAAATTGCAAAATAAGGAGTTAATGTGAGTATACAATTAATGTATTATGTGGTATTGCTAAAAAGAAAGTAATTGCTATTAAAGGGAAATAGGATTTCGTTCCTATGGATTAAAAAGGGCAAGTATAAAGAAGATGAAAGAGGAATTTCAAATTCCTAATATCCATATAATAGGAGATAATGAAGAGAGAGATGGTTGCTTCAAAACCAAGGAAAGTGTGTTTCCTTTTGAGTTTGGGACTTGAGTACTCATGAGGAACGCCTTAGGGCTTCATACTCCACCCTATATAAAAGGAGAGAGAACCTGGGATGAGTCCAGGAGAGAAATCCCACATATCCTCCTTTCTTTATCTTCTTCTTCTTGTTTTTGGCATATAAACCCTAACCTTGAGAGTATAAGCTCTAACCCGTGAACCACGAGAGCCATGGCATCATATCAGAATCGTGACATTCCTTTGAAGGCCTGTGATGATTGAGCAATGACTCGTTGCTCCTGCATGTGTGCAGTACCGTCGGAGGGTTGCAGAAGGGCTGCGTCCTGCATGCCCAAGCACCCGCATACATGGCCATCCTGGCTGTGGGTCAGGGCATGGAGAAGAGCAACGGTAGGTGTGGGAGGCAGGGGGGCCGTCACTGGTGGTCTTTGGGTCTGGGAGGAGGAAGACGAGCGGCGCCAACCTCTGCTAGGGCGTCCGCAGCCGGAAGACGCGAGGAGGAAGAAGACATGATAGATTGGACAGAATTGTCCCTCCGCGGGTTGAAGACTCTTTTAACTAACCAAGGGCAAAACAGTCACTCAACTCTATTTTCACAACAATGCGTGTTGCATGGGAATCGGGCGTCGTGGCGGCTTCTGATTGGCCAGAGTAAGTAGTTTTTGTAAAATTCATATTTAATTATTCGTAGCTCGGATTAGCATGCATAAAATATGAAAGTTTCTCAGAAAAATGAGGGGAATCCATTAAAAATATAATTGGAGCCTGAGTCTGATTTCAATTCGAAAAGTAATGGAATTAGTTAACTTTAATGTATTAATGGTTAAGAAACCCTATTTTGATATAATTAGTGTGATTAGTAGGGTTTAATTGATGGTTAAAGATGATATTAACCTGTTAATGATACAAAGGAACATTAGGAACAAAAAGGATGAAATTTGCATGTAATTCATATAATTTAGAGTTTATGTGCATAAATAGGCTTTAATGGGCCTTGAAACCCTAATGTTGGCAATTAGGACTATTAATGGCTTTAATTATTTTCTTTCATGAATAGAACTGAGTTTTCATGGTTATAAGCTATTTCGAGTATAAAAGTTCCTAATTTGTGGATAAATACCCTAAAGGTAGTAATTAGGGTTTTCTCATGAATAAAAGGTGGAATTAATGGCAAATCGAGTTCATATATGATTTGGATCATAATGAACTATGAATTGCTGATAAATGCATATAATGATCTTGTCATGGATTAAAGGGATAAAAATAGTATCTTTAATGTAAAAGAGGCTTAATGAATTTAATTAATGGTTAATTATGCCTTTAATCCATAATTGAGGATTAGATGTGGAAATAATTAGGGTTTGTGATCAATTACGTTAAAATAGGGTTTAAAATAGTAAAATATGAAAGGAAACCCTAATTGCAATGGAAACCCTAAAAGTGAACTAGAAACCCTAGGAAGCAAGCTAGATTTAATAGATCTTAATGACATGAGTAATAAAAGGAAATTATATAATTGTTTCAGGATCTTATTGAATGCTTGCTTGCCTATTGGTTGATTGGATTATTTCTGTCTCACATCAAATTGGTAGGTATGTGGTTACGCTTATGAATATCTCGAGTTAGTTTTCCGAGGTTGTTCGAAGTTTTCATCGATGACTTGAAATAAACTGTTGGATGAATTTAATACATGCAAATTATAATGTGAATATGACTATCACATAAGAGATGTGCCTACTAGCTCAGATCCTAGTCCCCTCTGTAGCTTTATAGATTGACCTAGTAAATGGCTACCAATGGGGTAGGCCCATCAGGTCATTGAATGACTTAGTAAATGGATACCAATGGGGTAGGACCATCAAGTCATCATGAGTCAGGGATTGGACTACCTTTGGGTAGGGCCATGCGACTCCATAACCCTAGGAATTGGCTACATGTGTGGTAGGACCATGGGGGTAAGGATCTACCATATGAGAGAGGTAGTATATATGTCTACTGCAGGGACAGTACAAAGATAGGGGATAGGCAAGGATTGAGTAGTATTTCTTAAAATGTAATCTTCGATGTTAAATGATATTTGGTTGATTACGTTGTTAACATAGTTGCACAATTATTGTTTCCCCCACATACCAACTTCTTACTAACCGACGTTTTATTTGTCGGCATTTTAGGTACAAATGAAAAGAACAAATAGTAAAGTGGCATATGTGGAACTAAATGAGAAATAACGTACACAGGAGGATTAGTTAGATTAGTATCTTCATGGATAGAAGTTTAGAAATCCCAACTTTTACAAGGTAAGCAAAGTTTTAATTTTCTACCAGATTTCTATTTAGTTAGTAGAATTTCATAATTATTATTGATTATTTGTCGAACCTTTGATCCAGGTTATTAGATAATAGCTCGGATCTCTTGGTCTCCCTTAAGTGGGGGTTACCGGGAGACAGGATCGTTACAATTGGTATCAGAGCATAGGTTCCTTAATTAATCTTTAATAATTATTAAATTTTACAAATTTTGTAGAAACCAAGGGAGTTATTAGAGGATTATTCGAAAGACATGGGTGTCTAGAAAAGGATCACGACCAGGGGATGGCAATATTTTCCTCCGCACCGCTAGTCGGAATAAGAGGACTCCCAGATCTGTGTGACTGCCTGGCCAAAGTCTTAGGGTATGAATCAAAATAAGATACCTTTAGGAATCTATCATCTTGTTCATCCCTTCGCAACTCAAATTCTGATAAGGACCTTAAGGATTAGGGTTTTCTCTCTTCTCCTCACCCTCTTGAGGTATGGGTAAGGTTGATAAGGATTAAGGAATCCTCCACCAAATTAATAAAAATCATGTAAATAAGATGTCATAGACATAAGCTTAATAGAGTAAGTGTAGAAGAATAGATACATGCTTAGGTCGTATGACATAAGTTGTCATTGCCCTCAGGAGAGACCTGAGGCTAGACCTTCTTGTCAGGAGGATTAGTAGAGAAAGTGAGTCTTGGAGGTAGAGATATCCATTAATGTAGAGACCTAGCACATCCTTTAAGGATGATGTTAACCCTAACCCTAAGTGGAGGATAGAGAGAGATGACATGATGAGTTAGATGACATGGTTGACTGGGTGTTTGGATAGATATGCCTTTGGATTGCCATACGAGCCATGAGAGGTTGGGTAACCTAGCACCTTTAGCGACCCTGGAAAGGGTCGTGCATGTTTGAGCGAAGGATAGCTCCTTCATGGATGAGGTTAGAGAAGAACCTATGGAAACCCAATGAGCTTGGCATAGTATGAACCCAGAGCACGTCATGTAGTACATGTACTAGGTCAAAACCTTGGCCAAGGGAGTTTGTTGGATAGTTGATGAGATAAGCATAAGGAATAATGGATAATCGTGAGTAAACATAAGCGTGAGCATAGGCTTCACCAGGTAGGGATATGCTTATGAGCTTGATCCTTCAGGAAGATAGGACCTCTTATAGAGAGGTTGGTTGTAGGATTAGCTCTAGAGAGAGAGCATACCTCAGGCAAGAAGGTTAGAAGCCTAAAACCGTGAAACTGGAGGAACATTGGGAGTTGAGGATGATGCGACCTAAGTGGATGATAGTGGTTTCCATATGCTTGACCCTTGGAGGCTAATGATGTCTTGGTTGCCATGAGAGGAACCAAACCCTAGAGAGAGGATGAGTATGCTGGTACCTCTGTGCCTATGGTATAGGTGTTTACCTCCTGAGATAAGTAGAAGAGTTTCTTAAACTTGAAGAGGATGAACTAGCAAGTTGGGAAGCCTTGTACCTAATTGGTTGTCCTAGAAGAGGACTCAAATCTGAGGTGTTGCTCGGATGAAAGGATGAAATACCTTGGACATGCTTGATTTGTAGTTAAGAGGTTGAGCATGCAGTTGGACACCCAAAGGTGGACCTAGGGTTTCTAGGCCTAAGAGGGGAAGCAGTGTACCTGATGCTCATGATGAGATTTGAGTCTCTATAGCTTCGAGCATGTGTAGAGGAAAAAGAAACCCCTTAAGTTAAAGGTATGTGTGTTGAACCCCTCACAACTAAGTTGGTCTAATGTTGAGGAAAGAAAACAAGTATGACCTAGCATGGTTTAATAGGTGGTCTGCTTATGCCCTAGTGCCTATTAGGTTAGGCATGCTCATGTGAATGTAAACCCTAGGGACGATTGTGACCTTTTTGTCAATAGTTGTAGTTTCCTCCCATCCTGGGAGAGGGACCCTTTTGTAGGGTGTATATCAGTTTTGTTGGTTTTGAGGTAACATAAAGAGGTCTCATAGGATCTTGAGAAGCTAAGTGAAGAGTACACGGTATGAGAATGAACATGTATACCCATAGATATACATCTCTAAGTGCATGTGGATGTGTTACCATGTAGGTAACCGGTATGGGGCCTGACCAAGGAAGACAGGTCACCATGACCCCTATGAAAGGATGAAAGTCGGCCCATGAATGCAGAGAGAGAGATGAGGAAGGATTGGGTAAGGTTCTAAGCTAAACATGTACTATAATGGAATCCTAAGTCTATCCTAGGGTCAGGTAGGGATAAGACCGATGGAAGAAGGAGTTGCCTAATTCCCTAGTTGCACATGACCATAGGGTCAGGAGGTAACAACTATCATTGTCTGAGGGCCATGGGTTAGGAGATTGATCACCTTCATGATCTCATGGAACCCAAAGGGTAGATGAGTAGGGCACTCTCTGGATGGATAAGGGAAGAGGGATGACCGCAAAAGTGCCGACACCCTATAGACCTAGAGGAGATGACCAAGGATTGTGTGTAAACCCAAGTAGGTTCGAGACCAGTTTTCCATGGAAGTAACTTTGATATCATGATTCTTGTGATGTAGAGGCATAAGTTGCACGTTTCAACTTAGAATTGAAAGTGTACTGGCGATGTGGGATGTATCATCCCTACTCTTGGAATAGGAAGAACTTTGTGTTTGGATGGCTGCCAAATGTTTATTTCCTCTTGTTATGGGAGCGAGAGATGGGATAGTACGCACACCATACACCAAGGATAAAAGATGATGCGAGTTGGAACATTGCTACAAGGAATGAGGACATAGATGATAACATACCTTGGTGGAGTGAATGATACATGGATGGTTTACAAACACTAAGAGAAAGTAGTGTAATCAGCTTATGAGGATGTTTTATCTGGAGCTATGTGGAATTTGCAAGTTAACCAAGGTTGAGTTTGATCACAATGAGGATGAGCTCAGAGCTTCTCGATGAAGACCAATTTAGAGTATGAGATGAGATGATAAGTACAATGCATGGAGGTGTATGTTACCTAACACCTAAGGATATGAAGAAGTAATGAATGCTCAGGTTGAGATATAATGCCTAGTTTAGCTGGAAGCTAGAAGAAGTTGAGGTTGTTAGGCTAACCTTAAGTTGAGAAAAAGAGATAAGTTTGGCTAACACTCAGATATAACGAGATCTATTGAACAAGATTAGTGGTTGTTTGGATAGCCATCCTAGTCCTTGATGTGGTAGAAGTATGGTTGTTGAACTCTGGATACACTTATTTGGATAGGAAGTTAATAAAACCCTAATGAGAGTGGTTTAGGGCTTCTGAGGAATCATGACATACAGGAAATCATGGTCACCATACACCATGAAACTACAAAGATAGTAAGTGATGGTAGAGCTTTGGATGCCTGATACATGTGACATGTGGCCATGCAAGCCAGGAGGTGAAGGACAGACACCAGTAACCCAGTGCATGGATATAAAGTATAAAGAGTCCCCGAGAGAGAATGGGAGTTCATCACTATGGATGTTGTGGTAAGTATCCCCTAGACCAAGGAGGATCGAGGTGCAATATGGGTTATGGTAGATCGCCTTACCTAGATGACATGAGAAAGGAAGAGTACTGTCATGGGACAGATTCGGTTGAACTACTTAAGAGAGAAAGATGGTTCAACTACACCATGATGCGAGTTCAAAAGTTCTTGGGTATGACCAAGGTTCACTTCCATGAGGTGGAAGTGGATACATGAAGAACTCGATGATAGTGTAGTTTATCACCCCGTACTAATGGACAATATGATCCAGACTAGAGGGTCTGATGAGAGCAAGTTTGCTTGTTGAGGGTGATACAAAGAGGTAGTTCTTAAGATATGAATGTTAACCACCATAGCCTTTATCGGGATGCAAGAAGGAGGTTGTGTTGGTCACCACTTCATTAAGATGATGTTGGTGAAGGAGGCATCGCGAATGTCAGAAGAGAACCATAGTGTGTGTAGGTGAGGTCGCATTGATCGTGGAATGGCTGAGAGAGAGCCCAGTGGTGACATGAGTCACGAGCTGATGCAAAGCAAACTGACATGCAGTTCACTATGGGAGAATATGTGATGTGAATATCCGACCCCTCTAAGCTTCAGCTGAGAAAGCTGAGTCCCCGATATATGGGTTCATTTGAGATGGATTAGTGGAGATGGTCGTGTTTAGCCTTTCCCCTCAGGAATAACATGATGTGTAATGTGTTCCATGAGTCTGGTCTTGAACACTATGTGAGGTACCCAAGCCATGTGCTGAGCCCTGAACCTATTTAGCTTTATGAGAGGATCAAATGTCGTGAGTTACCGATGAGGGTATGATATACCAAGGTAAGAAAGAACTCAAATGGAAGAATATGAGATGATAAAGGTTCTTGGGAAGCACCATGGAAAGGGTAAGACCACATGGGAGCCATGATGGACATATGAAAGGCTTATCCTGAGTTTTTTGTTTGCTTGGTGGAATTTTGAGGACAAAATTCTTATAAGAGGGGAAGGATGTTACAACCCCAATTTTTGGGTTTATTTGGTGAGAAATGTAATTTCTCATATTAAGAATATTTGAACAAATAATGATATAATTTGGTTCGAATAAATGGATTTTGTTTACAATAGCCTTGATGTTTGTGTTGTGGGCTTTATTGGCTATTGGGCCCAATAATAAGAAAATTCAATTAGTGAATGAATAATTGAATATTTTAGAAAAGAAAAATGTGGAAACCTCTAGAAGGCAAATCCAAAGAGGGATTTCGTGCCTCTTGGGTTCCTTGGGTTCCAAGGAGTCCAAAGTTGCATAAAGAGAGCAATAAGAAAAGAAAAGATTAATTAAGTATTTCTTTATTAAGAAAGAAATTGAAAACAATGGTAAAAGGTGGAAAAAAAGTGAAAAGAGGTATAATTGAGTTATCCTTACTGGAATTTCATATTCCAAGTATTCCTAATGATAAAAGGAATACTAATGAGGAAACAAAAAGAGAAACAAAGAGAAATCCTCAAAATGAAATATTTTAATAAGAAATAAATATGATAATGTGAAATAATGCATATTGATGCATTTAAGGATAATGAGTATTCCTTAAAAAGAAATTTCGAATTATTAGAGTTTCTTGGGATCCAAGGAGTCCCAATGAAGAGGAAAGAAAGAGAAAATACCAAAATTGCAAAATAAGGAGTTAATGTGAGTATACAATTAATGTATTATGTGGTATTGCTAAAAAGAAAGTAATTGCTATTAAAGGGAAATAGGATTTCGTTCCTATGGATTAAAAAGGGCAAGTATAAAGAAGATGAAAGAGGAATTTCGAATTCCTAATATCCATATAATAGGAGATAATGAAGAGAGAGAGATGGTTGCTTCACAACCAAGGAAAGTGTGTTTCCTTTTGAGTTTGGGACTTGAGTCCTCATGAGGCACGCCTTAGGGCTTCATACTCCACCCTATATAAAAGGAGAGAGAACCCTGGGATGAGTCCAGGAGAGAAATCTCTGTATCCTCCTTTATTTATTTTCTTCTTCTTATTTTTGGCATATAAACCCTAACTTTGAGAGTATAAGCTCTAACCCGTGAACCACGAGAGCCATGACGTCGAATCAGAGTCGTGACGTTCCTTTGAAGGCTTGTGATGATCGAGCAATGACTCGTTGCTCCTGCATGTGTGCAGCACCACCGGAGGGCTGCAACAGGGCTGCGTCTTGCAGGCCCAAGCACCCGAATACACGGCCATCCTGGTTGTGGGTCAGGGCATGGAGAAGATCGGCGGTAGGTGACGGAGGCCGGGGGGTCGTGATAATCGTCATTTGCAATATCAATCACTAAGATGGTTAATCCTAGAGTTTAAACCTTTTTTACTTCTGGTTTTAAGGGTAGTATAGAAGGGTCGATCCCACAGGACAACTTTTTAGAGATTGTTCTTAGAATCCAAAGTTTAAAGAACTTTATTATTTGTTTTTGGTATTTTTCTTTAGATTTAAGAAGAATGTAAAAGTCAAGTTGGGGGTTTGATTGATTACACTAATGCAAGAAGAAATGCACTCAACAAGAATAAACATGCACAATGAAAAAATAAGATGATTGTTAACACAAGCAAAACTATATGAATGAAAGACTAAGAATTAAAGAAAACAAAGGATGCAATGATTAAATCAGGAGATGGAAATTGAGGCTCGTAGGGGTTTTCACCACCTTAGCCTAGGCGATAACAACTAATTCTTAAGCGACGATTCGATGAAGGTTTGCGAATTTAAAAACTCACAAGAGATGAACTCCACATGAGCCCATTGGTCTCGGTGCTCATGCTTCCTAGTCTTTCATCCTAAAAGATGAAAATCCATGGTCATATCAAAATGTCTATGTAATCAATTTTATTGTTCTAAATCTGGATTTCCATGGTCATTTCCACCCGGATTAACATGTGATCTGAAGATCAACCGTTAATTAAAATCGATTACCATCTATTAGTTTAAGAAGAAGTCGTTGAAACCATGGCTAAGGGGTTATTCCCCTTGCCTTGATAGAAGTCTACTCACTCATGGAGAAAGGGGAGACGGAGGAAGAAAGTACTGAAGCCATAGTCTAGCCCAAAAATCAGAAGATTAATCCTTATGCTAGAGACAATGAAATGGCTTAGTTCTTTGTTCCTTGCTCTAGAATTAAAGAACGGAGAAGAGAAGATTAAAACTAAGGTGGAATGAAGAGACAAGAACAAGTATGAAAGAACTATGATTGAGCTAAAATCTACTTTATTGCATAATAAGAAGATGATTACAAGACTAGTTGCTTCAGAATCCCAATACAAAGAAATCCAAGATGCCTTGAGGAGAAGGAAGTGCCCCTCCTTTTATATGAGAAGAAGAAGGCATTTTTACAATTAGGTTAAGGGCTTTTCAGGCTAGCGGCTGGAATTTTTGGCTATCTGCGCGCCGCCAACCGACCAGTTCAACAACTAACCGATCGGATGGAAGGTTCTGGAGTGCGACAGCCAATCGATCGGCTGTCAACCCTAATTAGGGTGGCGACGTAGTTCAACCCGCTCGGTGTCGTTTCTTCTCGTCAATAGGGCACCAACCGAGCATTTGGTTTACGAATCGGGTGATCTCGTCCAGTCGTCTGATGAGAGCAATGATCGACGCCTGAAGGTAAATCGAGCATTTCACTTGGTCAGATGATCGGGTCGATAGGGTGAGATGATCGGTTGACAATACCAGTCGATCGGATCAGGTCCTGAAACTGCAATAAAATGCAAATGATTATCAGATTTGTGATAAAAAATGAGAAAATATCAATTTGTGGAATTTCAAGAGATGAATGGAGTATTTCTATGTGACAAGCTTAATAATTCACAGAAAAGATGTGCTGAAATAGCATGCATCAAAATACTGCAGACTTAAAGTTGTGCTTGTCCTCAAGCAATTGAAAAATCAAAATGATTCAAAAATTTTGGAATAACAAGTTCATCCTCCCTAGATTAGCAATTCTTCTATCCTTTTCATGGCCAAGCGACCCATCTCCTAGAACCACAAATTGCATGCACTATGTTTCTCAAGAAAACATTTTTCATAACTTAATTTTTTTTAAACCTATACTTTGTAAAGACAGTCTTGATCTAACATGTGCTTCGACATTCATTTTTTTATTGGGTTGATTGTTGCACGGGAATAGAGAATTTGAGGTGTGACGGAAAAATCCCTCCTCTATTCGACTTGGGATATAATTTTTTCATGGACTTGTGATTACATTGACCACAATTTTTTGTGTGTGCTCTTTTTGGCATCTTTTGATGGTACGCCCCTTTGTGGGGTATGGAAGAAGGGCATGCCACCCTGGACTTAGGGTTTGGCGTGCGATTTATTTTCCTATGCAACAAAAAAACCCCCTTTTTTTAGTTGTCGTTGCATAAGATAGAAGAGACATGTAGCTACATTATATAAGAGTAAAAACAAATAAGTTAATCTAATGCTAAAATTAAGAAAATCTGCATTTAATTCTATTTGATACTCTAAGGCTTGCCACCGTTTCCAAAAATTGCTATCATGATCATAGGGAACTTGATATTGCAAAGTTTTTTGAAATAAATTTGATAATGCAATTGATTTTTGAAGATAAGGTACAACATTCGGCCGACTATATAAAGGCCTTATGTTTGAAAGTAAACAACGCAAACAAATAAAAATACATAAGGAAATGTTGAAAAGGGAAGATAAAGGGTGGATCACGTACCACCCACCCCCACCCCGGACTTAGAAATTTGCTCGACCCGAGCAAACTCTAAGAGCGAGATGGAGGGAAGAGTCACTGCGGTGGAGGGTGCTGCTGGTGGGAGGAGTAGTAGTTTGCCCAACAAGGAGAATCATGGCGTGGATAACTTTGTTGTGCTCCATACTCATCATAAGCTGGTCGACCAGGGGCATAGTGACCACAGTCCACATGCCAAGACTCCTGCGAACGGTGCATCAGGTACATGTGATTGAGCTGGTGGCCCTATCTCTGCTGCTCTTGCTAGATCTCATCCAACTGAGTCTGGATCTCGTAGAAGCCGTAAGGATCAGAGTCATCATCTGGTCGCCGCCTGGTGTGACATCTGGAAGCTGGCGGTGGCGGTCCAGTGTCATCGTCGTGTGCCTCTAAAGAGAGGCTCCTCCTGTGAGGCTGTGGCTCGGGGAAGGTGTCTGGATCTGGATGCTCCAGGTAGAATCTCTGGATATGGCCTGGTAAATCAGTCAACTTGTAGACGTAGTTTGCTGCTGCAAACCGCGAATGTAACGGGAGCTGGAGGACCATCTGAGTGTCTTTGAACAAAAGGTAATAAACACCCTCGGTGCCCAAACGGATAAACCTACTATTCTTCAAATAGTGAGTGTTGATGAGATGATTTTTGAGCTCAAGTGGAGGAAAGGCGATGTTGGTATAGCCCAAAAAGATGGAAAGTTGGGTAACATAGTGGCCAATGCGGAAAGAAGAGGAAGTGGCTCAGCTAGCTTGGGTACCAAAATGCTCAATGATAGCATTGCCCCAGTTAAAAGGTTCTTCATGTAAAAGACACCAAAGGGCATTAAGCTCTACCTGAGTAATTGTGCCCTGAGTACCTTCCCGACTGAAAATGGTGCAAGCCAAAATACGGTGAAGGTAACATACCACTGGGTTGTGAATGCAAGAGGCCTTGGGCCCACTAGGAAGACGAGGAAGAAGCCCGATGATCTCTGCCCAAAACTTATCTCTATCATAATGGTCTGGGTAGAAGTCATGAGACCACGCCATACATTAGTCTAGACAATAGTCATCCCTGCCGTCGTGGATGAAAGAAGTGATTTGCTTGGCAGATGATTCCAGATTTTCCCCAAAAATCTGGTATTTACAACTCGAGTTTCTAAAAGAACAGTGTAACCTACGGAAAGTGCTCAAAAACTCGAGGGTAAGATCATAATAGACGAAGGTGACATGGTAGGGAAAGATAGGGATGTGGTTTCTGCAGAGGATATCATTGACGGCGTCACAGATGCCCAAAGCATCAAGGGTTGTGCCACACACCCAACGAGGCAAGGAAACACCAATTGTGAACATATCCTCATAACGCTGGCGGTGTTCAGCGCTAGTGAACTGGTCGTAGCTACCCGGAATAGGTTCTATACGGGGTGAATGGGGGGTGGTCGAATCTGGATCATTGGCTGCCTTCTGAGTTCCCTCCATCTCACGGAGAAGCTCATCCGCCTTATCGATGTCCCGAAGCATCTCCTCGACTAACTCGGGAGAAGACTCACCCGTAGTAGAGGGTGTGCAGAAATGGATTTTGGGATGAGAACTGGAATGGCGAGGAGGATCTCTGGAAGAGGATGTAGGGGTCTTGCCTTTGCCCTTGCAAAAGCGACTGAACATCACTGCTGTAGAGAGAAAACGATCGGTTGAGGCCGTAAACGATCATCTGTGGAAGCCAACCGATCATCTGGCTGCTGAAATGGGCATTTCAACATCTAAGATGGCCGGCTGGAGGCACCAACGGTCGGCTGGTGAAATCTGAGTGCTTAGCGAATCTGGTGACGACTGTCTTGTTGAGAAGCAGGTCTGGTGGCGATGCGGATGACGTCGGTCATCTGGAGAAACCAACCGATCATCGGGCAGCTGAAATGGGCGGTTCGACACCTAAGACGGGCGACTGAGCACTCAGTCGATCTGGCTGATGGCCGATGTTGAGGAGCTGGGATGGTGGCGACGTAGGCTTGCATCGGTCGTCTAGAGAGCAAGACGGGCGGCGGCTGAGCTAGGCGGGCGGATGAATCCCAGGACAAGCGACGGCTGAGAACTGATGGTGCGGAAAAACCAGACGGCTGGCTCAGGTGAGAGAAGGCGGTCCAAAAGCCAGACGGCCGGCTCAGGTGAGACGTCCGGCTGAGGAACAAGGTGGCCGGCTGAAGAACGGGTAGAGCTACGAGCGATCGACTGAACAGTGAAAGGGGGCGGCTAGGGTTTGCGAGGAGATGGGGAAGCGGTCTTGCATCCGGAGTGTTATATAGAGTAATGGATCGACGAGCCGATCGTTTGGACAGCAAGCCGATCGGCTGGTCTACCTCAGGTGCCAACATAAACTATAAAGGATAGAGGTTGCATTCAAGGTTTGCGGAACGGTCGGCAGACGAGTCGAGCGTCTGGAAATCCAACCGGTCGTTTCGTGGTGTCGAACCGAGCATCTGGTAATGCGAACCGATCGGCTCAACAGTAGGAACAAGGAAAAATAGAACGAAAAGAATGAAAATAAGAAAACAAATGAGAAGGGAAGATAGTGTTTGGTTGCCTCCAAACTAGCACCTTATTTTACGTCGTGGCTCAACCAAGATCAGATTAATTGGAATCTGGGGGAGGTGAAGGGTTAGTGATGTTCATATCTTGCAAGGGTGGAAATTTGGTTGAGTCTAAAGCGACAACATCTTCAGTGGTGATATATCTTTTAAGACGGTGCCCATTGACCTTAAACTCGCCCAAAACTTTATCCCATAGGAGAAAGGCACCATGTGGGTAAGCACATTTTACAATGTAGGGGCCATACCATCTCGACTTGAGTTTTCCAGGGAAAAGTCATAATCTTAAATTAAAAACTAAAACTTGATCCCCTTCTCTAATGTCTTTGCGCTTGATGTGACCATCATGCCACATTTTGGTTCGGTCCTTGTAGATTCTTGCATTTTCATAGACACTCATCCTAAGTTCATCAAGCTCATTCATTTAGAGAAAATGTTTCTCTCCAGCCATGGAAAGGTCAAAATTCAAACTTTTGATGGCCCAACTTGCTTTGTGCTCTAGTTCTATTGGTAGGTGACATGACTTACCGTAGATCCGTCTAAAAGGGTTGGTGCCAATGGGTATTTTGTAGGTAGTACGATATGCCCACATGGCATCATTGATTTTTAACGCCCAATCTTTCCTGGTGCGTCCAACAATTTTTTCTAAAATTGATAATCTTCGGCAACAGTGCCAAATTGATAATCGTCATTTGCAATATCAATAACTAATATGGTTAATCCTAGAGTTTAAACCTTTTTTACTTCCGGTTTTAAGGGTAGTATAGAAGGGTCGATCCCACAAGACAACTTTTTAGAGATTGTTCTTAGAACCCAAAGTTTGAAGAACTTTATTATTTGTTTTTGGTATTTTTCTTTAGATTTAAGAAGAATGTAAAAGTCAAGTTGGGGGTTTGATTGATTACACTAATGCAAGAAGAAATGCACTCAACAAGAATAAACATGCACAAGGAAAAAATAAGATGATTGTTAACACAAGCAAAACTATATGAATGAAAGACTAAGAATTAAAGAAAACAAAGGATGCAGTGATTAAATTAGGAGATGGAAATCGAGGCTCGTAGGGGTTTTCACCACCTTTGCCTAGGCGATAACAACTAATTCTTAAACGAAGATTCGATGAAGGTTTGCAAATTTAAAAACTCACAAGAGATGAACTCCACATGAGCCCATTGGTCTTGGTGCTCATGCTTCCTAGTCTTTCATCCTAAAAGATGAAAATCCACGGTCATATCAAAATGTCTATGTAATCGATTTTATTATTCTAAATCCATATTTCCATGGTCATTTCCACCCAGATTAACATGTGATCCGAAGATCAACCGTTAATTAAAATCGATTACCATCTAGTCATTTAAGAAGAAGTCGTTAAAACCATAGCTAAGAGGTTATTCCCCTTGCCTCGATAGAAGTATACTCACTCGTGGAGAAAGGGGAGACAGAGGAAGAAAGTACTGAAGCCATAGTCTAGCCCAAAAATCAGGAGATTAATCCTTATGCTAGAGATAATGAAATGGCTTAGTTCTTTGTTCCTTGCTCCAGAATTAAAGAACGAAGAAGAGAATATTAAAATTAAGGCAAAATGAAGAGACAAGAACAAGTATGAAAGAACTATGATTGAACTAAAATCTACTTTATTGCATAATAAGAAGATGATTACAAGACTAGTTGCTTCATAATACTAATACAAAGAAATCCAAGATGCATTGAGGAGGAGGAAGTGCCCCTCCTTTTATAGGAGAAGAAGAAGGCATTTTTACAATTAGGTTAAGGTCTTTTGAGGCTGGCGGCTAGAATTTTTGGCTGTTTGCACACCGCTAACCGACCTGTTCAACAACGAACCGATCGGCTGGAAGGTTCTGGAGTGCGGCAACCAATCGATCAGCTGCCAACCCTAATTAGGGTGGCAGCGCAGTTTAACCCGCTTGGTGTCGTTTCTTCTCGTCAATAGGGCACTAACTGAGCGTTTGGTTTACGAATCGGGCAATCTCGGCCAGTCGTCTGATGAGAGCAATGATCGACGCTTGAAGGTAAATCTAGCGTTTCACTTGATCAGACGTTCGGGTCGATAGGGTGAGACGATCGGTTGACAATACCAGTCGATCGGCTCAGGTCCTGAAACTGCAATAAAATGCAAATGATTATCAGATTTGTGATAAAAAATGAGAAAATATCAATTGGTGCAATTTCAAGAGATGAATGGAGTATTTATATGTGACAAGCTTAATAATTCGTAGAAAAGATGTGCTGAAATAGCACGCATCAGGCCGTCACTGGTGGTCTTTGGGTCCGGGAGGAGGAAGACGAGCAGTGCCAACCTCTACTAGGGCGTCCGCAGTCGGAAGACGCGAAGAGGAAGAAGACAGGACAGATTGGACATAATTGTCCCTCCGCGGGTTGAAGACCCTTTTAACTTACCAAGGGAAAAATGGTCAATCAACTCTATTTTCACAACAACGCGCGTTGCATGGGAGTTGGGGGACGTGGCGGCTTCTGATTGGCCAGAGTAAGTAGTTTTTGTAAAATTCATAGTTAATTATTCGTAGCTCAGATTAGCACGCATAAAATATGAAAGTTGCTCAGAAAAATGAGGGCAATCCAATAAAATATAATTTTAGCTTGAGTGTGCTTTCAATTCGAAAAGTAATGGAAGTTGTTAACTTTAATGTATTAATGGTTAAGAAACTCTATTTTGATATAATTAGTGTGATTAGTAGGTTTTAATTGATGGTTAAAGATGATATTAACCTGTTAATGATACAAAGGAACATTAGGAACAAAAAGGATGAACTTTGCATGTAATTCATTTAATTTAGAGTTTATGTGCATAAATAGGCTTTAATGGGCCTTGAAACCCTGATGTTGGTAATTAGGACTATTAATGGTTTTAATTATTTTCTTTCATGAATAGAACTGAGTTTTCATGGTTATAAGTTATTTCGAGTATTAAAGTTCCTAATTTGTGGATAAATACCCTAAAGGTAGTAATTAGGGTTTAATCATGAATAAAAGGTGGAATTAATGGCAAATCGAGTTCATATGTGATTTGGACCACAATGAACTATGAATTGATGATAAATGCATATAATGATCTTGTCATGGATTAAAGGGATAAAAATAGTAGCTTTAATGTAAAAGAGGCTTAATGAACTTAATTAATGGTTAATTATGCCTTTAATCCGAAATTGAGGATTAGATGTGGAAATAATTAGGGTTTGTGATCAATTGCTTTAAAATAGGGTTTAAAATAGTAAAATATGAAGGGAAACCCTAATTACAATGGAAACCCTAAAAGTGAACTAGAAACTCTAGGAAGCAAGCTAGATTTAATAGATCTTAATGACATGAATAATAAAAGGAAATTGTATAATTGTTTTAGGATCTTATTGAATGCCCTCTTGCCTATTGGTTGATTGGATTATTTCTGTCTCACATCAAATTGAAAGGTATGTGGTTACTCTTATGAATATCTCAAGTTAGTTTTCCGAGATTTTTTGAAGTTTTCATCAATGACTTGAAATAAACTGTTGGATGAATTTAATACATGCAAATTATAATGTGAATATGACTATCACATAAGAGATGTGCCTAGTAGCTCAGATCCTAGTCCCCTCTGTAGCTTTATAGATTGACCTAGTAAATGGCTACCAATGGGGTAGGCCCATCAGGTCATTGAATGACTTAGTAAATGGTTACCAATGGGGTAGGACCATCAAGTCATTATGAGTCTGGGATTGGGCTACCTTTGGGTAGGGCCATGTGACTCCATAACCCTAGGAATTGGCTACCTATGTGGTAGGACTGTGGGGGTAAGGATCTACCATATGAGAGAGGTAGTATCCATGTCTACTGTAGGGACGGTACAGAGATAGGGGATAGGTAAGGATTGAGTAGTATTGCTTAAAACGTAATCTTGGATGTTAAATGATATTTGGTTGATTACATTGTTAACATAGTTGCACAATTATTGTTTCCCCCACATACCAGCTTCTTGCTGATCGACGTTTTGTTTGTCGGTGTTTTAGGTACAAATGAAAAGAACAAACAGTAAAGTGGCATATGTGGAACTAAATGAGAAATAACATACATAGGAGGATTAGTTAGATTAGTATCTTCATGGATAGAAGTTTAGAAATCCCAGCTTTTAAAAGGTACGCAAAGTTTTAATTTTATACTAGATTTCTGTTTAGTTAGTAGAATTGCATAATTATTATTGATTATTTGTCGAACCTTTGATCCGGGTTATTAGATAATGGCTCTGATCTCTTGGTCTCCTTTAAGTTGGGGTTACTGGGAGATGGGGTTGTGACAACCTCATTAAGGAAGAGATTTTTGATTACATGAACAAACACATTAGATGTGGTATAAGTGGAAAGTGTCTGAGCACCTTGCAAGGTTTTCTCTTGGTTTGTTTTGCATGTTCCTCATCATCATCTGGGCTTGTCATTATTTTCCATCTTGATGCTCAACATGTATCATAGATGTATTTATCACCATAATCCTTCCAAAACAACATGCAACCATTTGGACAAACATGAACCTTCACATAATCTAAACCGAACTCTTTAATCATCTTTTTTTGCTCATAAAAAGAATTATGTAATTGTTCTCCTTCTGGTAACATCTTCTTAAAGAACATAAGAAATATAGATGATGCTTTCTTACTCAAGCCATTAAGACAAACCGGGTGATATAATTCTAGGATAACCTAGATATAATTCTATCTCAGAATCCTTTAACAAGATATACAATTTATCCACATTGAAATGTTGATCACTTATAGACTCTACTCCTTCCATATTTCCATCTTCATTGAAACCTAGAAAAGCATCATGCAACATATCTTTTAAATTTTCAACATTTTGGCAATCACCTTGAGTAGGAGCATCCATTTGAACATAGATATGTTCACCATGAAAAACCCAAGAAATGTAGCTCGATAAGAATCCATGCCCCAATAGATGGCTCAATGCAGTCTGATGGGTGACCCAATTTAGATTAGCACACTTTCTACAAGGGCATACAATCTTGTCTCTAATCACCAAATGTTCACAAGAAAAATCCAAAAAATTTGATACTCCATGTAAGTATATACTACTCATCTGGTCATCCTCTACTATCTAGGACTTATCCACTCTATAAAAAAATAGTAAAATGTATAACATATATGAGTAAGTATGTCATATCAAAAAATTACTATAAATATGAGAAAATACTAGTGTAAACATGCAAACGAACTACTACGTTTAATACATCATGTGCATTATTGCTTAGTAGAGAACATGGTTTCTTTAGTTTCAATTCCTCAACAAGAATAAACGTCTACATTAGTTACATTGTTTGGTAGGCTTATAACCTAGAGAATCTAATTTAGGACTTGCCAGTTCCCTGACATGGTCCAAAATTTCCTTCATGAGTGATGTATTAGATAGACAAAAATGGGCAAACATAGATTAATATACATTTCAATAAAAAGACTCATGCCACTTAATACTTTGGTGGAATTTTCACTAGATCTCCAAGCCCTCCATGCAACACTTGAGATGAAAAAAAGATGTATCTAAACATTTTTCATTGATATCTTGTTATCATGATTGACCTAACCATTTTGACCACTAAACCTAATTTGATCATTTGGTTTGGTTTAGTGTGAGGAAATAAACTAGTTATTTTCTACTTTGTACATTGTCAGACTGAACACCACACATTTTATTTGATTTACTGTTCAATGAGAAAATAAGGCATAATGTGTGTATATATGGTTCACATGAGTTACTTCTTTCAAATTCACATGAGGAGATGGTTAGATGAGTCACATGCATCCTACAACCAACTAAAGTCATCAAATACTGGTTAACAATGTCATATACAACCATGCTCAATCACATGTCACCCCTTGTGAGCGAATGATAAAACCATTTTCCATTCAACCTTTTTTTTTTGAGAAAGGGCGCCTGCCATTTTATTAAGTAATCAAATCATTTGTAGCAAGTACAAGGATCTGATCCTCAAAATCCTCACCAACAATGTGAGAATTAACAAAATGATAGGCATCGACGACCAAGGCATGAGCTACTCTATTGCCTTGTCGTTTAATAAAACACAAATTAAAAGACAGGAACCTACCAGAGAGATCAACAATATCCTGAGAAATATAGTCTTCATAACCGCGTCCGCCGTAGCCCTTCTTGACAGCCTCCACCAGCAGCAAACAATTTGTCTCCACCACAATATATGTATAACCTTCCCTAAGATCCAGTCGCATACCGTGTAGGATAGCCATACCCTCTGCACTAAGCACTGAGTACGACTGTTCTAACCGGCATTGGAAGGTCCACAACAGCTGACCGCTATCATCCCGAATGACTGTCGCAGATCCGTTCTCTTCCGATGTGATGACCGATGCATCTGTATTGATCTTAACGCTGCCATATGGTGGGCAGCGCCATGATACCTGGCGTGGAGGTATGGAAGAAAGAGTAGCTCTGCCCACAGCCCCGTGATAGCGTGCATGGTCAGCAACCAGGCTGATGTAAGAAGCCACAAGACCCGGAATATAGGGGGGATGATCATCAAAAAGAATTTTATTCCTCGCTGTCCATGAGATCCACATAAGAATAGCGCCTTCATCTTTTTGCCGGCTGCCCTCATCCTCTAGAAGACCCCTAACAAAGGTCTCCACATCGAGATTACCCAGCTGTATGCCCCAATCAAACACACCCGACGCCCATACCTGTCTAGCTACATCACAGTGTAGCAATGCATGAGAAGAATCCTCCCGTTGTCCGCAGTGATGGCAGCTGTCATCTGATGTCACATGCTTCCTTTACAGTTCTGACATGGTGGGAAGTATATTCCTGAGAGCTCTCCATATAAAGTGCTTCAGTTTCGATGGCCATCCTTGCTTCCAAACCCTCTTCCACAACTCTATATCCATACCATCTACTAAATCCTCTACTGTCCAGATAAAGAAATAAGCACTCCTTACTGTAAACCTCCCATTGCTTTCCCTATCCCAATATAGAGTGTCCTCGTCATGCCGCTGTGATAGTGGAATGTTAAGAACTCTCCTGGCTATATGTGTAGGGAAGCAAGTCTCCACCGCCTCTCTATTCCACCTCTTTGGTCCCTCATACATCAAGTCACTCACCCATCTTTATTCCACTGGACCGTGAATCAAATATCTGTTTGTTGTGCCCCCCAAGTGTGGTATCCATCTCTCCTTGTAGATTTGAATATTTTTTCCATCCCCCACCCTCCACCTGAAGCCACTCTTCACTACTTGCAATGCCCCCCAAATACCCCTCCATGTATAACTGGGATTTCCCCCTAACTCCACATGTAGCATAGAAGATGTGTTGTAATATTTTGTCTTGAGTACCCGAGCAGCAAGAGACTCTCCATATACTTCCAACCTCCATCCTTGTTTAGCAAGGAGTGCTTGGTTGAAAGCTTTCAGGTCCCTAAACCCCATGCCCCCACTCTCCTTGGGTTTGTACAATCTATCCCAACTCATCCAATGGATTTTCCTCTCCCCCTCCTTTGAGCCCCACCAGTACCGTGCCATCATGGAATGTATATCATCAATAATTCCCTCAAGAAGTTTGAATATGCTCATGAGATACATGGGAATTGCTTGGATAACTGCCTTAATCAATACCTCCTTCCCTGGTCTGGATAAAAGTTGCTCCTTCCACCCCTGTAATTTTTTCCACACTCTGTCCTTTATATCCGCAAACACCTGCTTTTTGGACCTACCTACCACCGTGGGAAGGCCCAGATACTTCTCATGCCTTTCCACCTCCCTCACCTGCAACATATTCTTAATCAAATCCCTTCTTTCACTTGTCACATTTGTACTAAAGGAAACATCCGTCTTCTCATAATTGATTTTCTTCCTGGATGCCCTCTCGTATTGGATAAAAATTTTAGCTAAAGCGGAGCATTCTTCTGAGGTAGCCCTTGTAAAAACAATGCTATCATCTGTGAAAAGAAGGTGAGTGACCCGTGGGGCTGTTCTGCATATTCTTGTCCCATGTATTTTATTGACCTGTGCAGCTTTGGATAGAGAAAAAGAAAGTGCTTCAGCGCAAAAAAGAAAAAGGTAAGGGGATATAGGATCACCTTGGCAAAGTCCTCTGGATGGTTTTGCAGACCCTCTCCTATTGCCATTGACGATGAACTTGTGGGATACGCTTGTAAAACACTCCATAACCTTCCTTCTCCAAATAGTGGGCAGCCCCATTCTCCCCATAACCCCCTCCAGAAAAGCCCACTCGACTCTATCATATGCCTTGCTCATGTCCAGCTTAAGCGCCATAAGCCCCTCTCTTCCTTTCCTTCGGTGTTTCATGGTGTTAAACAACTCATATGCCACCAAAGTGTTGTCAGTGATTATCCTCCCTTATATGAAGGCACTTTGATTCTCCGAGATTATCCCATTCATCAGCGGTTTGATTCTATTGGCCAAGACCTTCGTAATAATCTTATATGAGACGTTACACAAGCTGATAGGTCTATATTCAGACAGGCAGACATGATTGTTTGTCTTTGGGATGAGAACTATATCAGTGTCATTAATGTCAGCGAGGCAAATATCCCCTCTCCACCATTTAGAAATAAAATCCATCAAACTACTTTTAATAACCTCCCAGAATTTTTGGTAGAAAATTGCCTTCATCCCATACGAGCTGGGAGCTTTATTTGGGTGGATTTGTTGGAGTGCTTTCCAAACTTCTTTCTCCATGGGAACCTTTTCCAGATCTGAAATAGAAGATTCATCAATCACCCTAGGCATGCCTTCAAGGAATTCCTCCATCCCATAAGGGTTTGAGCTGGAAAAGAGAGAATTAAAATAAGAAAAGATAATTTCAGCAATGGAATCCGCCTCCGTATGCCAACTCCCATCCTCCTTAAAGAGACCTTCTATGGTATTACGTCTCTTTCTTTGGTTTGCTTTATGATGGAAGTACTTTGTGTTCCTGTCTCCGTCTCTCATCTCATTGGTCCTAGCTCTAGCCAACCAATAGCTCTCTTCCAGCCTCTATAGATCCTACAGTTCTCTCGCTAAAGATTCACATTCTTGCAACATGTCATGAGATGGTGGCTTATCTTGAGCACGACCATGCCTCTTCTCCAGCTGCTGTATTCTCCTCCTAATGTTTCCAAATTTATCCGCCGCCCACCCAACAAGCTTCTCTGCACAAAGGTTCGTCTGCCCTTTAAGGCCCAAATCATAGCTGTTGTCTCAAGCCCGTGTGACGACCTCTTTGCATTCCAGTGAAGATAGCCAAAAGGTTTCAAATCTAAACTGCTTCTCCACCTATCCCCATCCTGATTCCTTTGCTCTGCCCATAAAAGAATCTGCCCATGATCCGAGTTGAGAATAGGGAAATTTTTGACCTTTCTGATATTGTAAAAATCACACCATTTCCTGTCAGCCAGAAACCTGTCAAGTCTTTTCAGAATCATCGTGTCTACCTGATGTCCTCTCTTCCATGTGAATTTATTACCGGTGAATCCCAAATCAGTGAGCTGGCATGTATCCATTGCCTCTCTGAAGTTCCGCATCTGCCATTCATGCCTAGGTTGACCTCCCTACTTTTCAGATTGAAAAAGGATCTCGTTGAAGTCCCCGCCGAAGACAATAGGCAAAGTCATCTATGCACAAAGTTCCTCCATCATCCTCCATGTGTTGTGACACTCATGTGTTTCTGCCCAACCATATATCCCCAAAAAGCAAAAACACTCATGGTTGTCCTCCCTTCCCACCACCACACTGATGTGATGGTCCAAAAAAGATTTCACAGACACGTCCTCCCCTCTCCACCACAACCCCAGCCCTCCAGCCCTCCCCCTACTGTCCACACCAAACCCCGCATTGTACCCACATCTCCTTCTAACCTCCTCTTGGTCCCTTCCTCTACACATAGTCTCCATCACAAAGACTATATCAGGCATCTCTCTCCAACACCGCCTCCTTAGAGAGTCAACCGTCCTAGGGCTGCCCAGACCCTGGACGTTCCAGCATAGGATTTTCATGGCTCTTCACGGGCCTGGACCTCGCCAGCACCCGCTACTGTTGTGTGATTTGGTTCACACTGCACCACCACTCACAATTGTTTTCCCGCCAAACCCATCTCGCCTTCCTTAACCCCCACCATGTCCTCCTCACCCCCTCTCCTCCTCTTTCCCCTTTCAAGTACTCACTGTGACGCCCTATCGCCCCCCCCCCCCCACACCCACCTACCGCGACCCAAGCCATGTAAACCTTTGACTTCTTCCACCCTTGTTCCTTCCCTCACCACCCTTCCTACTATGGTGCATCGTCCTCATAACAAGCAGCCCACCCCATTGTCCCCCGCCCCTCCTTCCTCCACACACCCTGCAACGTCATTAGCCTCGTTGTTAACCTGAAACAACTGTGGCACACTTGTGTCGACGTCCCCTGTGGATGCATGAGTGTTGTTGTCGCCTAACATATGGGCCGCAACGTTGGAAGACACCCCTAAAATCTGACCTGCAATGTTGGATGACATCACCGAAGCTTGCACATGGATGTCGATGCCCCCACTAGAAGGTTGAACGTTGGTGTCTGCCATCAGTCCCGTAACGTCGTGTGTAATCACCCTGGGTTGGCTCATTGCTTGGCTCCCACCCACACGTTGCCTCTCCGTCGGTGGCGTTAGCGCCTCACCCAAAGGTGCCCCCGCCCCCCACCTCGGCTTGGCACCCAAGACCCTGAACGACAGCCGTCGTCACCATTGCAGCGCCCCCTATTTTCCGCTCAAGATTAGTAGCCGGGGGCGTCCACCCGTTGGACAAAAACGTCATTTAGATTGACCATCTCCACCGAATCATCCGTCACCTCCTCCCCCCCGCGGACGCCCGTTGGCATCTGTCCGGCGTCGACCTGCGTCTACATGTCGTTGCTGCTCACCCCACGTGGTGCATGTAGCGTTAGGTTTAGATATAAATCTCAATTCCTTAGACGCTCCCTCTCTGCCCAGGAGCTCCTCCCTAATCGGAATGATCCAACACTTCGTCGGCGAGGCTTTTATCCAAGGACCCCAGTGCCTGGGCATCGCGCCGTCCTCCGCCCCCTCCTCCTCCTCTCTGCAATCCTTCTCAAGATGGCCCATGACGCCACAAAGATAGCAAAATGCTGGCAGCTGTTCATATCTAATCTCAACTGAAACAACTTTGCCGCTCTTGTCCCTTATTTTCTGCAACTGACGGATGGGCTTCGTGATATCAATCTCGACGCGCGCCCTACACGACGCCCCCCATCCGAGGTCGGGCCTATCAACGGCGACAACCATGCCAATCTTGCTAGCAACCGCCCTAATTGATTCCTCCGATCTGTATCCTAAAGGCATGTTGTACAACCAGATAAAAAATAGACAGTGGTTGCGAACCATCTCCGATGGTGTATCCTCTGGATTGATGTCCCTGACGATGAGAATGTGATTGTCGAAGTTCCATGGACCATCCGCAATGACCTTCTCCTTGTCCTTCCAATGGAGAAACTGGATCACAAAGAGATTGTTGGATATTTGCCTAAAGCTAACATCCTTCCTCACCGCCCAGGCATTGGTCATCATTCTTTTGAAAGCAGGGAAGTTATATGGCCTATTCGTTGTCAGCCACCCGACCAACGCCAGGGCTATGTGCTCGCTCCCCTCCCCCTCCGCCGCCCCTTGAAGATCAAGGGCGTCATTCTCCTCCTCCTCCTATACCCTAAGTGCCATGTATCTATCCATGAGTTCATCCGCCATGGCGCGGAGAAGACCTGCAAAACGCAAGAGTGACGACGCCGTGGTGGCAAGGATTCCTGGATGCGCCGTCGCTTAGGGAAGCCCTAGGGAATGAGCGACTAGGAGGTTGGAATTTTCCATTCAACCTAAAGACTATAAAATAGTGTCAATTAGCATTCTAAAAATCAAACTGCCTATATTCATAATGAGAACGATCTATGAAATTTGGTACAATTCCCAAACATGCTCCCCTTTCACATTGTGCAACTTAGTACTCAAATATTTTCTACTCCTATCTAAGTCATAGAGTTGTACCAACTTGTCAGGTCGAAATAGTAAGCATAGAGGGTTTGCAAAGAGATTCCTCTTATTGTTTGTAATCAACTCCCACATTGAGAAGGCTTACATGAGATATTTGGCTAAAATATATATTGAAAGTATCTAGATAAGTACCTATGTTATTAGAAAGTGATGGATTCATTGATTGATAAATATATTTATCTCCTTTTTCTTGGTTGGATTTATTTTTGTTAGCATACATGTATTTAAAATTAAGTTGACCATTTTTTTAATGATGGATCAGTTATGGTCATGGTCATGGTTTTGGATTTGATGTTTTCTATGGCTCAACTTTGTTCATTTGAGATTGATATTCTATGAATGTTGTTTCTTTAGATTGACTATGGTAGTACTGCCTAGCTATGGTTCATTCTTCAAAATCATGATGCATTCCCTTCTAGTTTCACTCTTAAAAGCAAGGAATTGTTTGGTTTTTTGGACTGGGTGGTGTCTTTTCTTGAAGGAAACTAGTAGTCTTAGGGGTCTTAACAAAGAACCACCCAAAAAGACTTCTCAACCCTTCTTAACTAACTTCACAAAACCAAAAATAGTGATCCAAATTCAATTTAGACATAGCAATAAGGATCCTACACCCTAAATATGACAACTTAGTGAAAATCTTCACAACTATCTAACATCATCGATCCAGAACTAGGTCTTGATGATGCCTAGATATGTAATTGTTGATAGCAAGAAAACATCATAGAACAATAGATGTATGATAAAATATTCCTTGAACTCACACCATAAGGCCAATAGGAGAGATCTATATAAACAATATCTTTGGTAAATCACCCATCAACATCTCCAATCATTAACAACATATTGGATTCCATTTCAGACATAATCTCATAGGTATTTATGAATAAAGAAAAATAGTAACAGATAATAGTTAACCTCAATAAATTGGATAGATATTCACAACATGACCAAGAAAGTACTCCTTATGTACACCCTATGAATCTCATATTTCTAAATGAAGCAATATACAAAGACAAGGCAATTTCACTTAGGAAAAAAAACATTGCTTATATCATTATCATTAAGCAACCTCATATTCTAATATGCAATAATAACATGTTTACTAGCATAATACATGCTCTATATGACTTATATTATAAATTGAATGAATCATTTGCACCAAAGGATCTAACCAGGCTTGTAAGTATCCATAGTCTTTGTTTGGCATGAATTAAAGAATGTGACAACAAAAGACAAACTTTGATATGAATAAAAGACACTCGACAAACTATCCAACCGGATGGTGCAATTGGCATAATTTATTCCTTCAACTAAAGATACTCTAAAATGCCCCATGCATATATACATTAAATTGCATCCCTTTTTCCTAGTATCCCTTAGTTCCACTTAACTTTTCAAATTAGAAGAATATAGTCTAGAAGGGCTTTAGAACTGAAGATAATGATGTTAAACTTAAAGAGATATATTTTTTCAGATAGTCTGAGGGAGAGGACCGCAATCATCTGCTATTTATAGTAGGTTTATCAATGAGTTATGGGTGTGTGTTGTTTCCAGGTATGGATGCAATCATATGGTATTTCATAGACCGAAGAGTGTGATGATTTCACCACTTGTGCTAGCTATGTCGATTTTACATAATTCCAAGTTCCAACTGAAGAATGGGGTCTTGTTCAAGAAGGTAAAGGTGGTCATAAATGTAGTTCATTGAGTATAACATCATAATTGTAATCTAAATGGGGAGACACCTTAGTACTCTTGAAACATGGTAACATGTTGTGGAGGATTTTCTTATAAACATAATAAGAGAGCTGAAATTGATCATGTTTGGATGGTTAGATGAAGTAGTGCTTTGATCACAGGACCTTCTCTACTGGGATAGAAGTTGTAGCAGAGGAGAAGTGATGGAATAATTAGGGATATCTCTAACAACGTACCTCAACAGTAGCACACCCTGACACTCTGCTAAGATGTTGCCTTCCTCTGCACAAAGTTGCCGCCAACCATCTTCACAACCACTGTACAAGCGCCACCAGTTGTACATATGTCGGGCTCCCTCACACACCTCTATACAAGAGCCATCGACAATGGCTCCCTCGACACGCACACCCTCTCCATAGTATTAGTTTAGGGTGAATATTGCAATATCTTCTCTCATGGATACCTCTTGGATACTCACATGCCAATGATGAATCAGGAAGAAAGATTGTGGTTTCAGAGAGTGCGAACAGAAAGCGAGAGAATTGGATAATTATTTGTAATTAACTATTGATCCACTTTTAATTTGGCAATTTCAGATCACCACTAATTAGATATACAAATGCCTTTATTATTCATGCCTTTTTAGAAACTCTATAATTGGTGGTTTAGAGGCAGTTATTTAAAAATGCTTGTAAATTAGATAGAGAGTGGTCTTTTTTTATAAAAGCCACTAGAATGAACATCACTAATTGACATTTTTGTTGTAGTGACACCCATATCAACCCTTGAGACAACCATTTGGCACTTCAGACGGCTGTCTCACATGGTGAGATGATCATCTAGTAGTGTAGCCAGTTGATTTGTTATGTGAATTGAATACCTAAACACTTTAGTAATCAATTCAATCATTGTTCAAGATTAAACTCCTCTTATAGGTTGAGACCTATGCGTGTGACTCTATAGGTCACATATTGTGTTAGCAGTTAATGTCCATAACAACTTATGACATCACAAGAAAAGAGTGGTGCCTAGTCGCACATCAGTGTTGCCCTTATGAATAGAAAGTTGGGGAACAACTTCAACCTACAATTTGTGCTTGGTGTTACAATGTTTGTATAATTCTTTTCCATTGATATCTAGATTAAACTCGAGGCATGGAGTAGTCACCCTCTCAAACATTCAATCTTATTTCTTACACCATAGCTGACTGTCTGAGATATATGTGATCTCAATATCATATATTGACTCACATGTGCATGACCATTCTTTTCTGATTCTCTCTAATCAAGAGGCCTTGGATATCATACTCCCATAGGAGTGACAAATCCCTTCTCTATCACTCATAGTCAGTCCCCATGTGTCACAATCACCCAATCATCACTGTTATAACAACCCATGTTTCAAGATTGCAATTGATGATGTCAAATCATACCGAACGACATGTGATGAGTGTAGTGATTTCAGGTCTAAGAACCACCAACACCACCATCACTATGAGAGATGAATATGACCTATCATGGTAATGGTTTCCATGTGTCACTCTCATGGTGGATTTGTCTGATACACTATTCTCTAACAAGTATATGTGTGATTGGTTTGATATAGACATATAATGACTAATGAGATTTTATCATCAACCAACTCACACTCTGATCATATGTGTCATTGTTTTCTATCAACCTTCAATAATAACAACGAATTAGTGACATAATGAGAATAATTATGTACTCTTAACATTTGTATGATCTCATTTCCCCAAGTCATATACTTGAAGACATACATCATTGAGTAATATAATTATCTAGATATTTTTAATGTTACAACATTATCTCATAACTAAATTAAACATAATAAATTGGAAGCTTGCCTTTATTAATTAAACCAATTACAAATTATGCCATTACAGTCATCACATGTTTGTTTCTCTAGGCTTACATACCAACACCCACATGGCTAAGCATGCTCAGCCTAGAGTAGTACTAGGATGGGTGACTAGTCAAGATGTTTTCCTGACTTGTGCATGGGTGAGGACAAAGTGTGCATTTAAGGCTAGTGATGATTTATGGGGCCAGTCATCATTGCTAAAACTCTACTAGAGCCTTGAGAAGTGGGCTCAGGTGTTGCATGAATGGTGAAAGAGAAGTGAATCAAAGAGGGGGCACTAGTGTGGGTTTCAACATGAGATCTCCTGCCTGAAAATTACTCCAAAAACTTCATTAAAAAATGATGCACCACATGAATAAGCAATATGAAAACCACATTTTTATCTTGAGACTAAAAAAATCCTAAGCATTTGTGGCTTACTTAAATAAAAATTCAACCAAGCAATTTGCAAGCATGAAAGAGGTGATTCACAAGTAAATAGTCAAGAATTGAGACCACTTAGCAATAGGTCATGATAATGTAGCATGCATTTACCAAAGGTCATTATTTTCAATTCAGTAAGTAGAGATCGGGTCAAAACATGCTTTAAGGCAAGAAATTCTAAGTTTCGGCAAAATTGGTCGAAATAATGCCAAATTTACTTCAATCACATCAAACCCTTCATTATGAAACATACATCAAGAAATACAAAATTTCTAGCTACAAACATGCAAAAGTTAAAAAAAATCTACATGGAATGAAATACATGGCAAAAAGAGTTTTTTTAACATAATGAAAAATGTAAGAAAATAAACTACATGATATGCATGTATGAAAATCAAGCACACAACATATGGAAACACAAGTATGAGAGATGGTTATACTGTTTGATCATCTTGAACAAAAAATTAGAACAGGGGACATAGAGGAAAATGATGTAATGCAAGGTCTTACCACCCTACCACCCTAAACTTTTAGACCATGTTGTCCTAAACATGGAATAGAAGTTTAGAATGTTAGGGTAGAGGGCATGGAGTTGTCATAGACAAGCGTCAAAAAGAGAGAGATCTCAAGTTTTCTATTGAGCAAGGTAGAGCCATCATGACCATGGTGCCCACCATGGCCATTCTCTCTTTCTAGCACCACAATCGTTCCATGTAGAATAGTCATGTTGGTTTCCTTCCTAAATTTACCTATTCCAAAATGATTCAAAAATAAAAAACCATCAAGTATAGTGTGTGTTCTTTCTTGCAAAAACAAAATTACAACAGAAAAAGGGTTTTTAAAGCAAAAATTTCAAACCAAGGTGGGTTGCCTCCCACTAGTTCTAAGTTTCATGCCTTCATCTAGGGTTCTTGTAGTTCTCTAAATCAATCCACTACTACAGAAACAGCATTCAGTGTCGCTTTTCTGGGCGTCGGTTCTTTAGGAAAACCGACGCCTACACTATTCGACGTCGGTTATTTAGGCAAACTGACGTCTATATTCGAAGACCAGCCAGACACGGGTACCACTTTGAATACATCGTCGGTTGTTAATAACAAACCGACGCCTAAAGTCGCCCGCGAAATCCAATTTTTGAGCAAAAAAATAGTGTCACTTTCAGCGTCGGTTATGTAGATAGAAACTGACGCCTATGCGCGATGAAAATTTGTGCGAAAAGTGTCACTTTCAGCGTTAGTTAACCTTTTATAACTGACGCTGAAAGTGGTTCCCACCAAACAATTTCGTGAAAATATCGTCCAATTGGACATCGGTGGGTTCAAACAACCGACGCTAAAGAGGTTTAGGCGTCAGTTGTTTCAAACAACTGACGCTATTTGGGAACTTAATATCCCGCGATCGCCTGACTCTTCCCCTTTCTTCTGTTTCATTGCGAGCCGATTTCCCTTTTCTTCTCTACTGTCGCCCAACCACGCCACCGATTTCTCCTCCATGAAATCTCCTTCTTCCTCCACGACAGTGCCGCCGCACCGCCGTCACGCCCCCTTCTCCGCCGCCACTGTTTCTGCCTTCTTCCCCTTCTCCGTGCCCCCTTCTTCGCCGCGCCCCCTTCTCCACAGCCACTGTTGCTCCTTGGTCTGCCTTCCCTACCGCCTAGAGCTCGCCGCCACGCCGCCTTCCTCCTTGCTGCCGCCCGCCGACGCCGCTGCTCCTTGCCGCCGAAGCCGCTGCTCCTTCATCTGTCTGCCCTACCGCCTGGAGCTCGCCGACCACCGCTGCACCTGCCTGCCCTGCCGCCTGGAGCTCGCCGGTCACCGCCACCACTACTGGGAGGTCCGTTGTTGTTGCTCGCCTAATATTGCATCTAAATCTAGGTTTCACCACTTCTTTCACTGAGAACTGAGAAGAATGGCCTACCACGGCCGTGCTGGGCAGCACGTCTGTTCTGGACAACACAGCCGTGCTGCCCAACACGGCTGTGGTAGGCCAACACAGCCACGGCCGTGTTTGATTTGATTTAAACCCTAATTTGATTTAAATCCATTCTAGCATCCTAATTTGATTTGATTAAACCCTAACATTGATGAAACGCTAACATCAATTGTGATGAAACCCTAACATGTACATATCTATTATTGTGTTTGTTGGCCTAGAAACCCGTCCATGATTGACTCATTAGGAGTAAATCTTGGATAGTCCCCGGTTTGGGACTGTTCTTGAACACCTAATCTCACTTTGGATGTAAGTGTATAATGTGTATTGGGTTTTTGAGAAAATTTCAGTAGCATTTCCCCGTTTGTTCTCTAAGTACATATGTACTTAGAGAACAGTGGGGAAATGCTGTCGAAATTTTCTTGAAAACCCAATACACATTATACACTTACTAGTGAGATTAGGTGTTCAAGGATGGGATAGGTGGTACACATTTATTATATATAAGAATGACATCACATGTGTTTGTTGGCCTAGAAAGTGAACAATCAGTGTTCTTTATATTACTTGTACATTGGTATAAATTAGAATGAACAATCACTAAATTATATACTGTTTGTATGAAGTCCAGCTTCATTGTACATGTCTATTATTGTGTTTGTTGGCCTAGAAACCCGTCCAAGATTGACTCATTAGGAGTAAATCTTGGATAGTCCCCGGTTTGGGACTGTTCTTGAACACCTAATCTCACTTAGGATGTAAGTGTATAATGTGTATTGGGTTTTCGAGAAAATTTCAGTAGCATTTCCCCGTTTGATCTCTAAGTAAATATGTACTTAGAGAACAGCGGGGAAATGCTGCTGAAATTTTCTTGAAAACCCAATACACATTATACACTTACTAGTGAGATTAGGTGTTCAAGGATGGGATAGGTGGTACACATTTATTATATATAAGAATGACATCAAATGTGTTTGTTGGCCTAGAAACCCGTCCAAGATTGACTCATTAGGAGTAAATCTTGGATAGTCCCCGGTTTGGGACTGTTCTTGAACACCTAATCTCACTTAGGATGTAAGTGTATAATGTGTATTGGGTTTTAGAGAAAATTTCAGTAGCATTTCCCCATTTGTTCTCTAAGTACATATGTACTTAGAGAACAGTGGGGAAATGCTGCCGAAATTTTCTTGAAAACCCAATACACATTATACACTTACTAGTGAGATTAGGTGTTCAAGGATGGGATAGGTGGTACACATTTATTATATATAAGAATGACATCACATTATACACTTAGGATGTAAGTGTATACCCTAATCTTTTCCTAATATATACTTGTTTTCTCTGATCATAGAATGGATAGATCATGGATGTCCATTCGTAATCATTGCACCCCAGAGTTTATATCTGGTCTTGATCAGTTTATTAGATTTACCGAGGAACATAGGAAAAAACCTACAGATAGGTTCTACTGTCCATGTAGGAATTGCGGTAACAACTTGAAAGTCAACACTGGTGAGGAAATCAAAAGTCATGTCATGTGCAACGGGATTGTACAAGGCTATACAGAATGGCATTGGCATGGAGAGATTTCAAAATTGAAACCAGTAGATGTCGATAGCAGTGCTTGGGTGGAAGAAGAAATTGCCTCCGATGACGTAAATGTGAACGAACTAGTTCCAGCAGACATCGTTGATGCGATGCTGGATAGTTGTAGGGTAGAGCACACCGATCCACCTCCTATTTTAGAAACATTGTGCATGATGCTGAGATACCATTATACACAGGTTGTGCTAAGTTTACGGAGCTTAGAGTTGTGTTGAGATTGTATAAGTTGAAAGCTAACAATAGATGGAGCGACAAAAGCTTCACTTCATTGTTGACTTTGTTGAAAGAAATGCTTCCTGAAGGAAACGAGCTGCCAATCTCAACATACCAGGTAAAGAAAATGTTGTGCCCAATGGGAATGGAGGCCAAGAAGATACACGCATGCCCAAATGATTGTGTATTATTTCAAAAGGACTATGTAGATTTGAAAGATTGTCCAAAATGTGGTGTGTCACAGTATAAATTGACGACTTTGGGGGAGTCCAAAACTGGTTCTCCTGCCAAGGTGTTGTGGTATCTACCTATAATATCACGGTTTCAACACTTGTTTGCAAATTCGAAAGATGCGAAGAATTTGAGGTGGCATGCAGATGTTAAGAAAAATAATGATGGGATCCTACGACATGCGTCTGATTCCCCACAGTGGAAGAAGATTGATCTATTGTACCCCAAATTTGGTGAAGAAGATAGGAATCTAAGACTTGGGCTTTGTACATATGGGATGAATCCGTACGGGACATTGAGCAGCCAACATAGCACTTGGCCAGTCATGCTTGTTATATACAATCTTCATCCCTGGATGTGTATGAAAAATAAGTACGTTATGTTGTCGTTGTTGATATCGGGCCCTAAACAACCCGGAAATGATATCGATGTTTATCTTGAACCTTTGATTGATGACTTAAAGAAACTTTGGGCTGAAGGTGTGATGACCTATGATGCTTCAGCAAGAGAGACATTTCGTTTGCACGCTATGTTGTTTTGCACTGTTAATGACTTTCCAGCATATGGGAATTTGTCTGGATATAGTGTCAAAGGAGAAAAAGCGTGTCCTATATGTGAAGAAAACACTGATTCAATTAGACTAAAACATGGCGGCAAGACTGTATATCTTGGTCATCGAAGGTTTCTTTCAAAATTCCATCCGTATCGTAGGAAGCGCAAAGCATTCAATGGATGGAATGATGAACGGAGTGCACCTAAACCTATACCACGGGATGTTGTTTATGCAAGAGTAAAAGACATTGTCAATGAATTTGGTAAGAAATCACAATGTAGTATGGCCACACGGAGTGACAATTCTTCATTCAAGAAGTAGTCAATATTTTGGGATCTTCCTTATTGGAGTTCTTTGACAGTCATGCATTATATCGATGTAATGCACGTTGAGAAAAATGTCTGTGATAGCATCATTGGTACTCTGTTAAATATACCAAGTAAGACTAAAGATGGGATAAAATCCAGACTGTACCTACGTGAAATGGGAATAAGGTCAGAATTAACAGAATTACGTGAAATGGGTAATAAAAGAACATACTTACCTCCCGCTTGTTACACGTTGTCTAGAAAGGAGAAGAAAACTTTTTGTGAATGCTTGGTAAATGTTAAGGTGCCACATGGTTTCTCATCCAACATCCGTAGATTGGTATCAATGAAAGATCTGAAGTTGATAGGTCTTAAATCCCATGATTGTCACACTCTAATGCAACAAATATTGCCCATGGCAATTCGATCTATATTGCCGAAGCATGTAAGGTTTGCAATTACCAGACTTTGTTTCTTTTTCAACATTCTATGCAGCAAAGTTATTGACCCTGATACTCTCGATAATTTGCAAAGAGAAGTGGTTGTTACCCTATGTCAGCTTGAGATGTATTTACCTCCTTCGTTCTTTGATATCATGGTACATCTTGTTGTCCACTTGACTAGGGAAGTGAAAATGTTGGGACCAGTTTTCTTGCATTGGATGTATCCCTTTGAACAATACATGAGCATTTTTAAAGGTGATGTTCGAAACTGTTATCGGCCTGAAGGGAGTATTATTGAAGGTTATGTGGCGAGAGAGGTTATGGATTTTTTCAATGACTTTCTCAGTGGTAATGACACTCCTGATAATGACAAGAATATTGAGGAGGGCAAAGGAATTTTGGGATCACGGGTGAAAGTAATCAGCCGTGAGCAGTTGGAACAAGCTCACTTGTATATTTTACACAATATGGACAAAGTGAGTGTTTATATCGAGGAACATACCAATTTCATAAAGAGACAACATCCTCGAGCAAGTTCAATGTGGCTTGCTAGAGAGCATAATAAGACTTTTACTAAGTGGTTTGATGATAAAGTCTTACATCAACTATCTCAAACACCAAATGATATTACAGAAACTATCAAATGCCTCGCCTTTAAACCAAAACCGAATGTTATGTCTTATGAAGGGTTTGACATTAATGGATTCACATATCACACAAAGCGCTAAGATGATAAGAGTGTCGTCCAAAATAGTGGGGTCACTCTTCAAGCGTCGACTATGTACTTTGCAAGTGCAAAGGATAAGAGTCCACGTGAAGCTAAAATGTCATATGACGGTGTCATTGAAGACATTTGGAAGTTTGACTACATAGATTTCAAAATTCTGCTCTTTAAATGTAATTGGGTTGATAACACCAAAGGAGTTATAGTGGATAAATTGGGTTTCACTTTGGTGAACTTTGAAAAGATTGGCGAGAAGGGTGAACCATTCATATTGGCATCACAGGCGAAACAAATATTCTATATCGATGATCCTGCGAATGATAAATGGTCGGTTATTCTTCATGGTAAAAGACAGTTCATTGAAGATCCTATAGATGAAGAAGAGTACTATGATAAGTATGATGACTCCAGTCCATTCTCAGTTGGGTTGCCAACTCCACAAAATATTGAAGCTAATGATGACTTATATGTGCGCGGAGATCACAATGAAGGATTGTTAATTGATAAAAGATCACAATTTTAGAGACATGTATGTTTATACAAATGCTAAATGTTTGCCTTTTTCTAGTTAATACAAATGCTAAATGTTTGCCTTTTTCTAGTTAATACAAATGCTAAATGTTTGCTTTTTTCTAGTTAATACAAATGCTAAATGTTTGCCTTTTTAATGACATTTTCAGATGGCTGACCATGATGAGCATGATGTCCATGATGAGCATGAAGTCCATGATGATCATGCTGTCCATGACGAGCATGGCGAGGATACCAATGTAAGTTCTAAAAACATATCCTATATTTCTATAAAATTCATTATCTTCTAGTTATGTCATATATCCCATATTTATATATTGCGCTAATTCAGTGTGTTTATTTTTGTCAAATTTTAGGTTGATGATGCACATGTACCCACTGAAGCACTGGAGCAACTTGATGCGCAACACCAAACACTTAACAAGAAAAGGGGCATCACTCTGTTGAAGAAGTTAATAGCGCTAAGTGGTTGTGGATCCAAATTGGTTGTGGAGTTTGATAATGGAGGACATGCAATTGGAGTGAACCACAATAATTTTGTAAACTATCTTGGGTGTGTCACTTGAAGCCATTGTGGTGTTAAGTATGATAATTGGCATAAAGTTCCTCAGGGGAAGAAAGACTTGATATGGAAGGATTTATGCGTGAGTTATTATTATTTGCAATTCTATTTTGTAGATTACAAATTATATTATTTGCAATTCTATTTTTGGATACTAGTTAACAAGAATTCTATTTTACAGAATCTGTTTGCATTGGATGAGAAGTTGCATCGTAAAAGCGTGATGCAATGCGCTGGAAAGATGCTTAGGAACTATAGGACAAATCTCAATAGAGAATACATAAAAGATGGTGATAAGAAGAAGAAGTCAGCCCTTGAACAGTGGAACTTCTTGGACAAAGAAGATTGGGACAATTTTGTTTCGTCAAGAAAATCTGAAGAATTCAAGGTATTAGGGCGTCACTCCCAATTTAATTAATATACGTTGTATTCACCTATTCAAGATTAACATTTAGTTATACTAACCAAATCATTAATGTGCATACTAACTAGGCCCTCAGTGACGCGCAAAAAGCAAGGCGTACACTAAATGTGCATGACCACACTATGGGTCCAAAGGGCTATGCAAGCGTTCGCAAAAGACTACAGGTGGAGTCTAAGGCTACTCAGGAGTCTGCTCGTACTCAGGAGTCTGCCACACCCATGTCTCGCCATGATATCTGGATAGCTGGGAGGCAAAACAAGAAGGGTGAAATAAAGAAGCCCGTAACTACTGAGGCGGCTGCGAAAATGGTAAAATACAACTCTTAGAGCAATCGTTTGAATATTGATTATTTGTGGTGTTAACTTACCAATTTCTGTTGATGGTGATTAGCGGGAGCTGCACGAGCAGAGGAAACAAGGCACGTTCATCCCTCAGGGCACAAGGGATGAATTGACAGTTGCTCTGGGTAACCCAGAGCATCCTGGACGTGTTAGGGGTGCAGGCGCTGGTGTGGGCATCAAAGCATTCTTTGGGCCATCCCAGCGCAAACCCAGAGCGGGACTTTCTCAAGAAGAGGTAAGCTATTCTTTTTTTAGAATGTTACTGCAAAAGGAAATTCAATAATAAGAAGCTAATGTTTCTTTTATCCATGTATAGGAGAATAAGAGAGTCGAGGATATAGTTTCTAAAAAGGTCAACGATGTAGTTGCTGAGAAGGTCAAGGAAGAATTGCTGCGGTGGCAGGCATCTCAGGCTTCCAATCAGCCTATGGCGACCCACTCTTCTCCTGATGCACAGACTGTGAGTAATCCTGGAGACCCATCGCCTAACACGTCTGCTGTAAGTATTGTTTATGACATTGTAGCTAGTCTTTTCAAGATGATATGTTTTCAAGATGATATGTATATATGTATAACATTCTTTACGTAAATTTGTAGGCATTGAAGCCATGCCGCTTAAGAATACAAGACTATGTTGTTGCAGAGGTGCATGCTTACCCGTCCCTTCCTGGGGAAAGGTTTCACGGGACTCCAATGCCACAGGGCTACGTTCGTGTGGGCCCATTACGTGTGTTACCCGATTGGAGGGAAGCTACATTGCCATATCCCCACCCAGATATTGATACACTTGCTGAGGCAGAAGGCGGGGTCATATTGTGGCCCAAAGCAGATGTCGTCTACACTACTGAAATTGTAAGATAAATTTACATTGATTTAGACTGTTAATGTGTATATATGAGGTCAATTGATCTGAAATTATATATACAGGTTAAAAAGAAGACACCAGGAGCACCTAGGCCTCCACCTCCACTTCCCACATTACCAAGTTGGGTTCCAACTGACCTAACATACCCGTTAGGTCCTGCTTGTAGGGGAATGGCATGTTGGCTACGGACACATAATATACATTGCCCTATAACTGTTTCTTTAGATGCAGATTATGCAGGTCAATCATACGATAGCTCTTTATTTATACAAGATATTATTGAGATGTTTATGTATGCTTGGCTGAATACATCAATGATAGAGACATGGATAAGGTGAGATCTTGTTTATACATCCATATACCTTGTGTAAGATCCGGTGATCTGGTTTCTTATATATTAATGCATACGTAATACATGTTTTGCAGCTACTTAGTCGAAGATCAATGCAAACAATTTGCATTTGATCATGTGGGATTTTTGATTCCATCATTGATTAGTATGGTAGCTAAAGACCCTGATAATGTTCAACAATACTGTATAGATGCTTTTACAATTTTTGGTCAGCAAAAGAAGACGATAATAATAGCTCCATTCAATGTCAAGTAAGTTTACTTTATTTATAATTTGGACTTAAGAAAAATCCATTTTTATTGTGCATTTTGAGTTATTAATTGTTAACTTTTTTCCTCTAGCGGTAGACATTGGGAGTTACTAGTTATTTTCCCCGGGACGTTCACTGTTTATTATCTAGATCCCGCGGGAAGTATTAAACACTAAAATTGGACACGTAATGAGAATGCCATTATTCTGGTGAGAAATATTTCATTTTTGTATCTGTTAACATCTATTATTACATTACTATTTACTTATGCAATTTACTGTGTTATATTAACATGTAGGGGTTTAGATGCATTCAAAAAGGATGGAGGAATGGTCCCAAGGAAAAAGAACCAGCCAATAAATTGGCAGAACGTACAAGTAAGTTCCTGACTCCAATGTATATATTATTGATGTGAATTGTGCTTAGTTGTATTATTTTGTATGTTTCAATTTATAGTGCGCTACACAAGACAACGGTTGGGCATGTGCATACTATGTGATGCGATTTATGCAGATGATTATCTGACATTCCGCATTGGACATCGATAACATACATGAGGTATTATATATAGTCTCATTAGTTAGTATGAAATATATCAATCTTATTTTTATATTATTACTTATATATATACATCATTCTCTTTGCAGGTGTTTAAAACTGACCACACTATAGGTAAATGCTTAAAAATATACATGCTCCATATACGATGGAAGCATTAGATGAAATAAGAGAAGAATGGGCAAAAGCCATACAAGCAGTGGCAACTGTAAGATATAATTGGGATGTTGATAGCGATAATGAATGATACTTTGTAAATGAATATTTCTGAATGTTAATACATGTATTTGAATGTTTCTATATGTGTGAATGTGAGAATTGAATTGATGTCTGAATGTATCTACTTGTGTGAAATTTTCCTTGGGACTTTTGTAGGTTTGTGGCCTGTTTGTAGGCTGATATCAATGGATGTCGTAAACCTGCAGTTCAGAAAATTGAACTACAGGTTCTCATCCTGCTGACCAGCCACAACAGGCCTGCAAACTGATATGAAAAAAAAAGATATAGGCATCGGTTATTTATAGAAAACCGTCAGCAAAGACCTACAACATCGGTTATTGGATAAAAACCGACGCCTAATATTACAAACAACCCGACCGTGCAGGAAAGCACGGTCGTGGTGGAAAAGGCGTCGCTTATTCATATAAAACCGATGCCTATAGTACTAAACACGGCCGTGCAGGGAAGCACGGCCATGTCATCTTGAAGTATGGTGTCGGTTGTTTAGTTGATCACTGACGCCAAACGGGTTCGCGCCACAGAAAACGGTGTCATCTAGGACACTTTCTGCGTCGGTTACCAATTAAACACCGACGCAGAATGTGTCCTAGATGATGCTGTTTTCTGTGGCACGAACCCTTTTGGCGTCGGTTTTCTATAAACAACCGACACCTGTAAGTTAAATAGGCGTCGGTTAAAAAACCGACGCGGAAGTGTTAGACCTTTAGCGGCGCCCACATAGGCGTCGCTCGGAAACCGACGCCAAAGCGGGTTAAACAACCGACTCTAAAAGGCATTTCTGTAGTAGTGATCAGCCATTTAGAATTCTTATACATCCACTCTTGAAATAGATACCTCCTTCATTTACATTCCAAAGTTGTTCCTTATCCCATTGCTCACAAAAGTTATCACAATGTGTTCTATCCAGATCTCTTTCCTTCAAATAATCATCTGGACTCTTCAAGTGACAATGCTCAACATCCTCATCCCATTCTCGATAGGCGGGGGTTCTTGAACGTATTGATATTTATCTTCATGTTCATTATAGAGATCATCATTGTGCCACTATGCATTAGTATTTTTCCATCAACTATAGATAGGAATGGTCTTCCCATGATGATGGGAATATTGTATCCCCTGGATCTATGTCAAGAACAACGAAAATACATCGGGAATAATGTGGAACTTTATTTGTCTATTATCATCAAGACACCATCCAATCTTCGTCTAGGCACTTTGATGGAGTGGTCCACCAATTTTAGAGTCCATCAAGCCGGTGTCAACTTGCCCAACCCCAACTCCTCATAGACACTATATGGCATAAAATCACACAAATCAAGTAGGGTTTGGTTTATATGATGTCCACTATGTAGCTAGGTATAAGTGGGGATCCTAAGTCTTTGCTCTTCATGAGAGGTGAGTGTTGTATGATACAACAACTTGTTCTATAAAATTGATGTTCTTTGGAATGTATGCTCTCTTTCTTAGGTCAAGAAGTCGTATTTATCTGTCTCTATAGATCTTGATTCCTATCACATAGGATGCTTCTTTAAAACTTTCAAATGCACTTTGTTGCTAGGTTTTAATATTTGCAGTATAAGGATGTTATTCCCCATACATATGTGGAATATACATATGATCTCACTAAATTCTTGTAATCACACATTACTTCTTTATTTTGAATCAAGTCAAACTCTTTGACTATCTTATCAAATAGAATATCCCAATTCTGAGGTGCCCACTTCAATCCAAAGATTGATCTATGCTGCTTCATGGACTTTATTTCCATTAAGCTACAATAGTAAGCATTATCCTGATGGATTTATCCTTGGTAACTAATGAAAAGATTTCATCATGTTCAACACTTTGCAATTGTTAGAAACTCTTTGCAACCAAATTACCCTCCATGTCATTCTTCTTCTGGAAGACCCAAAAGTACCTTATGGGTTTTAACCCTTCAGGTGGATCAACCAAGGTCATACTTTGTTGATGTACATGGAGTCCATCTTGGATTTCATGGCTTCAAGCCATATCTCAATTTTTGGCTCACATTAGCTGCTAGGTAGACTATTGACTCATCATATGATCAACTCACCACCTTCTTATCCATAATATATCATATATCATTCAAGCTCTAGCCGTGTTCTACCAGAACCATGAGTTCTGTGTGTTTACTTAAGGAACTTTGAGGTTCCACAACATTTTTTTGTTCTCTTTATTCCCATTGTACTTCTTTAGGTTCAATGTTTTTCTTATTTATCTCAAACATTTTGAGTTCTCCTTTTCTCTCCCACTGATTCCTTTAGAACTAGGTTTTCCTTTAGGAATGCAGCCATCCAAAACACCTTTGTTGTTGGATTTGAATATCAAAGACGTATTCAACAAAATAACATTTATGCGATTTGTGGACAAAACATTTGAAGAAACATTTTTCTTATTTAGGGTTTCAATCCTAATATTTATAAAGACATATCAGGACACTTCCCATTCCATATCTCATATGGTGTCTTTTGAACTAATTAGATGGTACATTGTTTTAGTGTTAAGCATGTGCCCAAAAGGAAATTTGAAGTTTAGCTGGTAATCACACTCCAACTTATCAAGGTATGATTCCTTTCTGATACACTTCTCATGATACACTATCATTATGTTTTAGGTGGAGTCCATCAGGATACATTATCACGATCTTCCAGAAGTTTCTCAAATTATTGGTTTAAAGTATTTCCATATCGATCATATCAAAATTTAATACTTATACCAAGTTTTTTATGTACTTCATTTATGATCTCCTTTAACACTTTGAGATTCATGTTTGTATTTTATTAAATACAAACTACCATATCTACTAAGGTCATCAGTAAATAAATTGAAGTACTATTGATTACCTTTAGCATTTATTCTAAAAAGGTCTATATACATCAATACATATAATTCTTAATAGAATAATCATTCGCCTACTATATCTAGTGAAGAACCTTTGTCATGTTGCACAATGAATGAGATTAGCATGTCTCTATTAGTTCAATAACCAAAATGAGTCTAGATAACCATCATATGGATTTCTAGAAATGCAATTCTCATTTATGCACTATAGATGACTATGCTATAGGCATTCAAGTTTGAGTTATCATGTCATTCATTACACGTGTCACACACATTTGTCTCTTTAACTATCAAGTATAGCTGATGAGACATAGGCATTGCCAGTAAAGATCATTTCTTTGAAATGAAACATCAATTCATTACACTCTTGTCCATACAAAATGTCTAACTATTTCATTGATGGAATATGTATAATAGCAATTCACTAATTCTATTATATGCCCATGAGTGTTATATTGTAACTGTAATGGTAGCAACTCTTGCTCCACACAGTTTCTAGCTTATTTCTTTTTAGGTCCTGAAGTAGAGATCTCTATCTCTCTTTCACCTTCCTGAGATCCTATATAAAGAGGTTATGTCCCTTTCCATTTTACTCCTCTCCATATCTTGAGTGATGAAGACTTGGACCTAAATATGGCTTCAGAACACTTCTTGACCTTGCTTTAGTCTATGGACTTCACTCTACTGATCATTATCACATATTTTGTTCTTTCTTCATTCATGATTTAGCATAAATATGCCAAGCACTTCAGACAATGGTTTGGCTAAGTTTCTCAACATTTGATAAACTGCTATATGATTCACACAACAATTTGCAGAATCATATGTTTGGTCAACTCTTGACCTATAAGAAATCATAGTTGATATATATGCACAATCATATTGAGCATATGAGATTATACTTGATCTCCATTTGTCTGATTGTACTCAAATATCGCTTTGAAGACATTATACCTTTCACGCTTTACATGATTCTTAAGATGTATAACCATCTCAAGAATGTATAAGCTTGAAGCTATTTATGCAACTCATAGTTCATATAGCTCAACATAAGGTTCTTGATATCTTAGGCATCATTGGCATACTTCAAGTACACATCCAAATTTATCCTTAGGCACATTTGGAGTGGTTCTACTAGCTCTGGTCTTTCAAGGACTACAAAGTTTACACTCACTCACTTCTCAAAGGTCCCAAACCAGATTTAAAGTTTATCCCATTTATCAATTGATCGCAACAATACTGTATTTATGTTTTTCGTTTGGATTCTAAAAAAGAATTTTGCAACATTTCAAAACAATTTTTGATTTGTTTTATTTGATAAAGTTAATGATATTAATTAGGTCTTCAATTAATTATCACTCCTACTATTTTGATGATCAAATTGATAGCCCTCACCATCGATTCGAAAGATTGTAGCATACAACCTTCTAGTGAGCCAAGATCCAAAACAATTGAGTTATTACCTGGCCAATGCCATCATCCATAATCAATTATTAAGTTAGGTAACATTTACCAATTACATCTTATGCAATTCATGGATTTATGATATGGGCAGCTCTTTTCCATAATCAATAGCATGCCTCTAATTGCTTAATCTCATTAAGACCACTTAGTATAGCCTAACCCAAAGCCAACACGATAGAAGTGCACCCCGCTTGGTGGGCCCACACAACTACCATCACACTTCCACAAGATAGACAATGGACTGCCTTTGGGATGCCAACACTTGTAGGTCAAGCTTTTCATGTGTGCTTCTTATGGAAAGCATATAAGACTTGATATGATATTGAGGGGTTTGGTATATATATACATATACATATCCAATCACCACATATATAGTATGTATCATATGCATGCTATATCCCACAAGAAAATATGTGAAGCAATAAAGTGATGATTATGGCCATCCTATTTTAATTCCTTGAGCCACAAGGAATTACAGTCATCTAGGTCTACATCACATGTAGCAACCTATAGTTGATGTAGATCTGTGCTTTAACTGTTCCAAATTGATCAACTCATCCTATGATTGATCGGCTCACCTCCTGGCCAGTTGCTTGGTTGTCACCAACCGATTGTCTGGAACCTCCAAATGGTCAGTTCCTCGAGTTGTTGTGCTCCTCGTAAGGCCACCAGCTGCTCATGTAACACCATCAGCCAGTCATCTCGGTCCTTCAACTGCTTGTTTGGGCACCCACCGTTCTTCGACATAATAGAAAATTAAACTATCCTACTTTTCAATATATCTTTGGGAGACCTCAAGTTACATTTGGGGAGAGAAAAGGTAGAAGAGAAGGTTCGAGTTATCTGGAGTTACATATGGGATAGAAGAAAGGACTCGATACGTAGACTGAGATGCAAACAACCACAACCAACCAAGCACACACATAGGGGTTTTTAGGCCATAATCACTCTAAAAATCCACCATTAAAACTATTTTAGGGAGACGCATATCAATTGCATATATATATATATATATATATATATATATATATATATATATATATATATATATATACATATCATACCATATATGTATATACGGATTTGTGGTGTTTAATTGGATATGCACATTAGCCAGTTAAAATATTCACATCACATTCAATAAATAAATGGAAAAAAATAAAAAACTGATCATATCGATTAATCCTAAAACATAGTATGTCGATGTGTCTCTGATACCACTATTGGGATTTGTGGGACAAAACAAGTAGCAGAAATAAAAAATTTATCTAGCCACAAAACCATAACAAGTAGATCGCATCAATAACTATGCAATAGGAAACATGGTTTAGCGAGATATACCTGGTCCTAAGGCTTTCTCAACGATAATACCTCACAACTATTGCAACCTTCAATCACCTAGTCTTCCATGGCATCTATGCAACTCCTGGTCTTAACCCGGACTGTAGTTGATAGTCGTCCTCTTGAGCAGCAAAAATATCCCACCTCTATAGATAATCCACACAAACCACGAGGAACACTAGTTATCCTGATGGAAAGACTAAAAGAAGTCATCCCCCTCTATCGGCTTACTAGTCACCGAAACACTCTCCCACCACTAGTCACTTTTCTACAGTTGTCTTTCCATCACTATTCCTCCCTGGTCGGGTAGAACTTGCTTGGGCTCTCTTGGTTACCAAAACTAGAGAGGTTAACAACTTTGCAGAGCAACTGATGTTCTAAGTTGTGTGTTGTTAGAAGCCCCATGTACCCCTCTATTTATAGTAGAGGGTGAGGTCAGGGTTCCCAATCTGTGCTGAAGTAGAAGGGTCTGGATATTCCACAAACTAATTATACTGTGACTGGTAAACCAGTCGTTTCATAACTGAATTGATCATTTGGGCAAGTGAGCCAATCGGTTCATAAATGAACCAATCATTTGGGCAGGTGAGCCGATCGGTTCACCTAGTGAACCAGTCATTTCACTTCCCAAACTTTCCCACAATTGACTTTCCTTATTCGTTTCTAATTAATACAAAGATTAATTCTTGTCCCAATCGAATTGAACACGTGAAATGAGGATCTTTTCTGATGAACTGGGAAATCCAACACATGCTCGTTCGGTCCATGTGGACTGATCAATTCACTAGAGTGAACCAGTCATCTCACTGACCATGAGCCGATTGGTTCACCCAGTGAACCGGTCGGATGGTGGTCTAGGTTGTTCAGAACTTAGTCAATGCAGATCTGAATCAATCTGACACTCTAATCAGTTGATGATTCTAAATCAAGTCTATTGATTGAATGTTTAATTGAGTACCTAATGACTTTAGTAATCAATCTGAACATCATTCATGGAGAAACTCCTCTTCTAGGTTAATCCTATGTGTATGACCCTATAGGGTCCATTTCACATTGACAGTGAATGTCCATATCTAACTTATGACATCACAAGAAAAGATTGGTGCCTAGTCATACATTAGTGCTACCGAAGTGAAGAGAAAAGTTGGAGAACAACTTTCAACCTACAATATGTTATTGATGTTATAGTGAATGTATAGTTTCTTTGATGCTGATATCTAGATTGAACTCGAGGCATGGACTTGCCATCCTCTACAAACATTCAATCCATGTTTCTTGATTCAGAGTAGACCGTCTGAGATATATGTAAGATCAATATCATATATTGACTTACATGTGCATGGCCATGCATTTCTTAGTCTTACTCCTCAAGTGGCCAGGATATCACACTCCCTTAGGAGGGATAAATTCCAAATCTATCACTCACAGTCAAGTCCCCATGTATCAGAGTCACCCTATCATCGCTGTTATAACAACCCATGTTTGAAGACTACATTTGATGATGTCAAAGTGTACCCAATGACATGTGATGAGTGTAGTTATTTTCGGTCTAAGAACCACTATCACCACCAATACAATAAGAGATGATCCTGACTAACCAAGTGTGGTTTCCATGCATCGCTCTTATGGTGGGTCTGTTCGATACATTGTTCTCTAACATGTATCAGTGTGCTTGGTTTGATATCATATATAATGACTAATGAGATTCTGTCATCAACCAACACACACTCTAGTCTTTTGTGTTATTGATGTCTATGGTTATTTCCACAATAAAAACTGACTAGGGACATAACAAGAATGTATACTCTTGACATTTGTATGATATCATTGTTTAGGTTCATAACCTGAAGACATATGTCATTGAGTAATACGATTCTTTAGACATCTAACATGTTATATCATTATCTAAAAATAGATTAAACATATAGATGGAAATTGCCTTTATTATTATTAAATCAAGTATCACATGCCTCATTGCAATCATCACATGATTGGCTCTCTGGGCATACTATACCAACAATGCCTAGATAGTTCATTTTGTTATATTCTAGTGAAAGTAAGCCTTTAGGGAAGGTGCTCACTTATAAAATTTTGAAAATGGTCAACCTTGAAAATTTGTTGTTTCATTTTTCTATGTAAATTAGGTAAAAGGCCTATGTGATGATGGTTGGGTTCCATGATTCAATATATGAGATATAATATTACTCCACCATACATAATGACTTGTGGAACATCTCATATTCTTATGGTCCTATCATTGCCCCAAATCAATCTATATACATCTCAAGGGAGTTCAAAAGATCCCACCCAACATGTGTGTTTGCACTAAATCCCCATTTTTTTGAATGGTCTGTTGATACCTCTATAGTATTCGATTATAAAGAGAATATTGAATTATCCAAAAACCCAATATTCACCATTATATTATATAAATCCCACTAGTTCCAAGATGATTCCATAAAAAATGACATCAGGCTTCTCTTTAGAAGAGTTGGGACCAAAAATAAAAGGTTCCAATATGCATCACTAACCCATAATTGGATTAGCTATTCATTTTCTCATGAGGGCAAGGATTACCCCAATACTAAGGGATTAATATTATCACTATAACCTTGAGATTCAATTATCTTATTCCAATATGTTCATAGCTAAAATTTGTTACCTTTGTTAGCATACAAATGCAATAATGATACTATGGAAAAATAAATGTAGGTTTTGAGCTTTCTAAGGATGAACAATGGTTTGTGTGATAATAATTATCTTGGTTCAAAACTCATTCATTTAGAAAACCCATTTCTAGATCATAGACAAGGATTTTATGAAAACACTATTAATCTAAATCAATGACATTCATATCATATGTGTATAGATATTTATATTTTTATATATGTATTAATATATGTATATATGAGATGTTTGTTGCAAGTACAATAAAATATAGAAAATAAACTCAAGTGTTTTAATTATTTAGATAATACATAATTTATGCTATGTTAAATCCAAATTTCTTAATCAACAATAAATTTAATGAGGCCCATTGATGTCTTGAATATTAAATTTTTTACAAAATCAAATTCAATATGACCTATGAAAAATCTAACTCTAATAAAATTTACTATCATCAAATTTACTCATCAATATTAGTTATACTTGAGATTTACATATAAAACATAGTCCATGATCTCTCAAACTTGATATTTCAAAATATTTTAATTCTAAACTCCTGAAAATACAATTTCAAGGGTTTCATACTGACCGCTATATGTTCAACATATATATCTATGAACTCATGAAGATAATTTGATTCATTCATGTTTCTGTAACCTTTAAAATTTTGTGTTTCCTTTCATCTAGAATCATGGTGGAAAAGTGATGCTCGTCCTTGTTTGTAATCTTCAAAGATTTAAAATATGGTTTGGGACTCTATTTTTAGACTTACCACAAAACATTATCTCATTATGTAGTATATTCTTATACTATGACCGTATAGTTGACCACCATCATGCACTACACACATTGATATGCATTAAGGTCCTATATTATAACATTGAAATAGACCTTTACATTCCGTGTAATTTTGAAACATGTCCACTTTCTAAAACCATGTACTAGATCACAAATTTCCCTCTAGCTGTACAACATCACCCTAAGTGGAAATTCGTCCACCTTCATAGATACATTAAGCTAAAAATCAATCACCCTTATCCTGTTTGTACTATGAATTCAACTTTATGTTAGTTTTATCTTCTCACGCTGAATTTTTTTTATTTGCTCAAGATTTATCCTCCTCCATTTGTAGGTTTATTGCATTATCATGTATGTCCCTCTAGAATAGCTTTCCTTTCTATTAAGGACTCATGTTCAGGGTGCCTAACATGCACTTAGACCAATCTATACTAGGTTCCTAACCACATATTGAACACCTTATGACCTCCTTTATTTCTTGAAATGTATTTTGTCATATCTTTCATTTCTATGCCCAATGTAGGTAGAGAAGATAATAGGATTTGCAAGACCAATGTGCTCGTTTCTCAATTTTAATTCTCATGAAACCTTAATTTCATCATATTCCTCTCTTAGTGTGATTATAAGAACAAAAAATTGAACTCGCACACATATTTATGGGACTATATTAAGATATGACGCCTTTCTATCATTCACATTTTTTGATCTTACTCAAACCTCTAACCAAGAGAAAGTAGTTCTTATAGGGACCACACAACAACAAAAAATCCATTTTAGATCAAATTCAAGCCACATTTTTTGACGCCATATGCCATGTATTTAGAGGCAAAAGAAACTAAGAACTCAGTTCATATCCACCTATGATCTAAATTAAGAAACTAGTGATAGTAAAACTTTCATACACAATTATTTTTTAGTATAATTTATTTTGCATACAAAACTATTCAAACAAAATTTAGTTTTTATTAAAAGCACTTGCGTCATTTCAAGAGTAAGTACACAAAAAATAGACTTTTTTAGATTCCAATGCCAAAATTATAGCAACCCAATTTTTTTATCAGTGACAAGTCCCACAAAAACCTCAAATGATCCTTATTTTTATATAAGTTATGTGCACTAGTTCATACCACCTCCATTATAAGATAATCAGTTCTTATTTTATGCTCTTGACAAAACATTCCTATTTTAACAATATTAATTTTTAATAATTTTCTTCTCACAAGCACACTCTGGATATGAAAAAATATTGTATATATACAGATATCCACCACTCAGAAAGGTATGAAAACTAACTAAGAAATTAGATCTTGCCACTTTATTTTTGAAAATTCTTCTAATAGCACATTCAGGAAGAGAAGAATACATCATATTCAGACAAGCTACTCCACCTATTTGGTAGAGTATCATGCCTAATAGTCTATCCCCCTTTCCATAAAAGGAAATGGAAGAGAAATATAAGAAATGTTGATGATATCCTAAGATAATAAGACAAGATAGTTGCCTCTACTCCCAGGAAGGGCCAACACCCGAACAAGATGAAGGGTTTCAATGCATAGAATCATCGTCACACAATGTTGCATCCTGGCCTCAAGAATCCCCATGTGTGTAATGTCTACCTCCACCAACTTTGTTGCCCATCCCAACTTGTTCAAACATTGAATTGATGCCATAAAACTGTAATCACCTCCTCTAATCACTACACCTAAGCCCCTTCTATAATAAGCAACAACCACAATGTCCAAGTGAACAAAAAGATAGTCTGCCAACAACACCACATCAATGCCACTCCAAAGATAGCAAGACATGAGGGGAAGGAGATGATCTAGCCTTAACAACATGTAGTCGGAAATAAGGGACCGATATGATTGCAATAGAGGTCTAGAAGAGTTTGTTCATCATTAAAAATCTATTATTCTGGAGAGTCCAAGTTGTCCACAAAACAACCACCAACTTATACTTCTCAAGCATCATGCAATCATCTAAAAGTTCTGACAAGGCCTCTTGAAAATACCTAAAAGTATTGAGTGTGTCCCCAAGCAGCTCATACCCACCATGTAACGACCCCGTCTCTCGGTAACCCCCACTTAAGGGAGACCAAGAGATCAGAGATGTTATCTAATAACCCGAATCAAAGGTTTGACAAATAATCAATAATAATTATGAAATTCTACTACAAAACTGAAAACTAGTATAAAATAAAAAATTTACTTACCTTTTAAAAGTTGGGATTTCTAAACTTCTATCCATGAAGATACTAACCTAACTAATCCTCCTGTGTACGTTATTTCTCATTTAATTCGATATATTCCACTTTACTGTTCTGTTCTTTTCATTTGTACCTAAAACGCAGACAAACAAAATGTCAGTCAGCATATCGAAATATGTCAGTATGTGGGGGAAACAATAATTGTGCAACTATGTTAACAATGTAGTCAACCAAATCTCATTTAACATCTAAGATTACATTTTAAGAAATACTACTCAATCCTTGCCTATCCCCTATCTCTGTACCGTCCCTGTAGTGGACATGGATACTACCTTTCTCATATGGTAGATCCTTACCCCCATGGCTCTACCACACAGGTAGCCAATTCTTAGGGTTATGGAGTCGCATGGCCCTACCCAAAGGTAGCCCAATCCTGACTCATGATGACTTGATGGTCCTACCCCATTGGTATCCATTTACTAAGTCATTTAATGACCAGGTGGACCTACCCCATTGGTAGCCATTTACTAGATCAATCTATAAAGCTACAGAGGGGACTAGGATCTGAGCTAGTAGGCACATCTCTTATGTGATAGTCATATTCACATTATAATTTGCATGAATTAAATGCAACCAACAGTTGAATTCAAGTCATCGATAAAACCTCGAAAATTCTTGAGAAACTAATTCGGGATATTCATAGGTGTAACCGCATACCTGATTTGATGGTTTCACAAGCATTAAGCAATTCCAACCAAGAAAGCAATCCAAGCAAGAAATTCAACAATCACATAATTCCTGAAAAGAATATGTAATCTATTTATTACACACTTTATCAAGAATCTACTTTATTAACTTGGATTCACTTTTTAGGGTTCCTAATCCGAATTAAGGTTTCTTTAGTATTCATTAGGGTTTCTTAGATCAATTTTCTCAAACTTTATTCCTCTTAGGTCAACAAACCCTAAAATACTCTTTCTACTCATATAAACCCTAATTGCTCAAATTATCCATTTAATGGTCTTTTATACTCAAAATAGCTTAGAACCTTGAAACCTCAAATCTATAATTATATTTTCAGATTTAACCCATGAAAATCCATATTTTCCCAAATTAGGGTTTCTAAACATAATCATGTGCATAAAACCCTAAAATAAGCATGAAACTACCTTTTTCAAAATTAACTCCCCCTTTTATTCTTAATAGGTTAATATTTCTCAGAATTAGGGTTCCAAACCAAATTAATTGATATCTCCTCTTTATTTTCCATTAATTTATTATTTCGAAATTCCCTCATAATGATACTTATTATCCTTCTAGATGCATCTAAATGCATTATTCTTCATTATTTCCCATTATCTTGTTTATTTCTTATTAAAATATCTCTTTTTGAGGACTTCTCTTTATTTCTCTTTTATTTTCCTCATTGGTATTCCTTTTAACCTTAGGAATCCTTGGGATACGAAATTCCACTAAGGATAACTCAATTGTACCTCTTTTTACTTGTTTTCCACATTTTACCATTGTTTTCAATTTCTTTCTTAATAAAGAAATACTGAATTAATATTTTCTTTTCTTATTGCTTTTCTTTGCAACTTTGGACTGCTTGGAACCCAAGGAACCCATGTGTCATGAAATCCACCTTTGGATTTAGTTCTTTACCTTCTAGAGGTTTCCACATTAATTGATTTTCCTTTTTATTGGGCCCAATAGCCTATAAAGCCCACAATACAATCATCAAGGCTATTGTAAATGAAATTACATCATTATTTGTCCCATATGAGAGTTTACATTTCTCATCAGATGAACCCAAAATTGGGGTTGTAACATCCTTCCCCTCTTATAGGAATTTTGCCCTCAAAATTCCACCAAGCAAACAAAGAATTCAGGATAAGCCTTTCATATGTCCATCATGGCTCTTATGTGGCTTCACCCTTTCCATGGTGCTTCCCAAGAACCTTCATCATCTCATATTGTTCCATCTGAGTTCTTTCTTACCTTGGTATGTCGTACCCTCATAGGTGACTCAGGACATTTCAGCCTCTCAAAAGATGAATAGGTTCAAGGCTCAGCACATGGCTTGGGTACCTCACATAGTTCTCTAGATCGGACTCATGGAATACATTATTCATCATGTTATCCTGAGGGGCAAGGCTAAACACAACCATCTCCACTAATCCATCTCAAATGGACCCTTATATCGGGGACTCAACTTTCTCAGGTGTAGCTTAGAGGGGTCGGATTTTCACATCACATATTCTCCCATAGTGAACTGTATGTCAGTATGCTTTGCATCAGCTCGTGACTCATGTCACCACTGGGCTCTCTCTCTCTCAGCCATTGCATGATCAAAGCGACTTCATGTGCACACACTGTGGTTCTTTTCTGACCTTCGCGAGGCCTCCTTCACCAACATCATCTTAATGAAGTGGTGATCGACACAACCTCTATAAGACTTCTTGCATCTTGATAAAGGCTATGGTGGTTAACAACACATCTCAAGAACTGTCTCTATGTATCACCCTAAATGAGCACACATGATCTCATCAGACCCTCTAGTCTGGATCATAGTGTCCATTAGTATGGGGTGATAAACTGTACTATTATTGAGTTCTTCATGTATCTACTTCCACCTTATGGAATTGAACCTTGGTCATACCCAAGAACTTCTGAACTCACATCATGGTATGGTCAAACCATCTTTCTCTCTTAAGTAGTTCAACCGAATCTGTCTCATGACAGTACTCTTCCTTTCTCATGTCATCTAGGTAAGGCGATCTACCATAACCCATATTGGATCTCGACCTTCCTTGGTCCAGGGGAAGACTCACAACATCCACAGTGATGAACTCCCATTCCCTCTCGGGAACTCTTTATACTTTATATCCATGTACTGGGTTACTGGTGTTCGTCCTTCACCTCATAGCTTGCATGGCCACATACTATATGCAACTTTGTTTTAAGCATCCAAAGTTCTACTATCACTTACTATCTTTGTAGTTTCACGATGTGTGGTGATCTTAAAATCATGATTTACTATATATCATGATTCCTCAAGATCGATTCCTCAGAAACACTAAACCACTCTCATTATGGTTTTATTACCTTCCTATCCAAAGAAATACATCTGAGGTTCTACAACCATCCTTTAACTATATTACGGACTAGACTGGCTAACCAAACAATCATTTACTTGATTAACTACTATTATTACATCTGGGTGTTAGCCAAACTTATCTCTTTTCCTCAACTTAAGGTTAGCGTAGCAACCTCAACTTCTTCTAGCTTCCAGCTAAACTAGGCAGCTATATCTCAACCAAAGCATTAATTACCACTTCTCATCCTTAGGTATTAGGTAATGTTTGAAGATATACACCACCCTGTATTTCACTTATCATCTCATCTCAAACTCTAAGTTTGTCTTCATCAAGAAACTCTAAGATCATCCTCATGGTGATCAGACTCAACCTTGGTTAACTTGCAAATTCCACATAGCTCCTGATAAAACATCCTCATAAGATGACTACACTACTCCTCTTAGTGTTTGTAAACCATCCATGTATCTTTCACTTCACCAATGTATGTTATCATCTCTGTCCTCATACCTTGTAGCAACATTCCAACTTGCATCACCTTTATCCTTGGGGTATGACATGCGTACTGCCCCATCTCTCCCTCTCATAACAAGAGGAAATAAGCATTTGGCGGCCGTCCAAATACAAAGTTCTTCCTATTCCAAGAGTATAGATGGCACATCCCACCTTTCCAGTAAACCCTCAAGTCTAGGTTGAAACGTGCCATCATCTTGATATCCACATTACTTCCATGGAATACGGGTCTCGAACCTACTTGGGTCACCACACAATCCTTAGTCATCTCCCCTAGGTCTATAGGGTGCCAGTACTTTTGGGGTCATCCCTTTTCCTTCATGCATCCAGAGAGTGCCCTACTCATCTGCCCTTTGGGTCCCATGAGTTCATGAAGGCGATCAATCTCCTAACCCAGGCCCTCAGACAATGATAGTTGTTACCTCCCGACCCTATGGTCATGTGCAACTAGGGAATTAGAAAACTCCTTCTTCCATCGGTCTCATCCCTACCTAACCCTAGGATAGAATTAGGATTACATTATAGTACATGTCCAACCTAGAACCTTACTCAAGCCTTCATCATCTCTCTATGCATTCTCTACTGACTTTCATCCCTTCATAGGGGTCATGGCAACCTGCCTACCTTGGTCAGGCCCAATACCAGTTACCTCCATGGTAACACATCCACATGCACTTAGAGATGGTTATCTATGGGTCTATAGGTTCATTCTCATTCCATGTACTTTCCACTTAGCTTCTCAAGATCCTATGAAACTTCTTTAGGTTACCTCAAAACCAGCAAGACTGGTATACACCCTACCAAAGGGTCCCTCTCCCAGGATGGGAGGAAACTACAACTCTTGATAGCAAGGTCACAACCGTCCTTAGGGTTTACATTCACATGAACATGCCTAACCCAACAGCTACTAAGGCACAAGAAGATCACCTATTAAACCATGCTAGGTCATACTTGTTCTCTTTCATCAACATTAGATCAACTTAGTTGTGAGGGGTTCATCAAACCTACCTTTAACTTAAGGGGTTTCCTTTTCCTCTACATGTGAGGAGTACCATGCTCAAAACTATAGAGATTCAAATCTTAGCATGAGCATCAGATACACTACTTCCCCTCTTGGGCCTAGGAACCCTAGGTTCACCTTTTGGTGTCCGACTGCATGCTCAATCTCTTAACCACGATTCAAGCATATCCAAGGTATGTCATGTACTCCCATGATCCTTCTACTCGCAACACTTCGGAGTTGAGTCCTCTTCTAGGACAACCAACTAGGTATAAAGCCTCACAACTGGTTACTTAAACCTCCTCAGGGTCTAAAGCACTCTTTATCTCATCCTACAGGTAATCACTTATACCATAGGTACTAGGAGCATCATCCTCTCTCTAGGGTTTGGTTCCTCTAAAGGCATTCAAGATATCATCAGCCTCCAGGGATCAAGCATACGACAACCACTATCCTCCACTTAGGTCGCATCATCCTCAACTCCCACTATTCCTTAAGTTTCAAGGTTTTAGGCTTCCAACCTTCTTGCCCGGGGTCTGCTCTCTCTCTCTAGAGCTAATCCTACAACCAACCTCTATATAAGAGGTCCCTTCTTCATGAAGGATCAGGCTCATACGCATGCCCCTACTTGAGTGAAGCCTATGCTCGAACTTATGTTTACTCGAGATTATCCATAACACCCCTATTGTAACATCCCAGGATTTGAGGACTCGGATAACATGATCTTAAAAGGAATGATTGGACTACCCATATCACCAAGGTGCACCTCCTTTTCCGGGATCCCATCTCTAAAGAACTCCATAGTTAAGCATGCTCATCTTGGAGTAGTACTAGGATGGGTGACCAGTCGGGAAGTTGATCATGGCTTGCGCGTTAGTGTGGACAAAGTGCGCAGTTAAGGCTAGTGGTGGTCTGTGGGGCCAGTCGTCATTCCTGAAACTCTACTAAAGCCTTGGGCAGTGGACCCAGGCGTTACAAATGGTATCAGAGTCAATTTCCCTCCACTAGGTGGGGCCCACATGGGCATGGCATGCCAGTCTTGAGCCGTGCCGTCCAGGCATGTAGGAAAGGATTGTCCATGGTTAACGTAGCCACCCTTGTGCTGGTGTTCCATGATCGGGAGCTGGGTGTCCATGGGTCATTGTGGGTCTGCACTGAAATGGGGAAGAGACTATGAGGCCTTATAGTTGAGCCTTAATGAGGACGTCAAGAGTCTAAGTGAGGGAGATTGTAACATCCCAGGATTTGAGATCTCGGATAACATGATCTTAAAAGGAATGATTGGACTACCCATATCACCAAGGTGCACCTCCTTTTCCGGGAGCCCATCTCTAAAGAACTCCATAGTTAAGCATGCTCATCTTGGAGTAGTACTAGGATGGGTGACCAGTCGGGAAGTTGATCATGGCTTGCGTGTCAGTGTGGACAAAGTGCGCAGTTAAGGCTAGTGGTGGTCTGTGGGGCCAGTCGTCATTCCTGAAACTCTACTAGAGCCTTGGGCAGTTGACCCAGGCATTACACCTATGCTTATCTCATAAGCCATCCATTATGATTCCTTATCTAGGGTTTCATTCAACTGTCAACACTACTGACGCACTCTGGGTGCAGGCTATATCCTACTTGCAACAGCCCAAAAGGTTTCTATAGGTTCTTCTCTAACCTCATCCATGAAGGAGCTATCCTTCGCACAAACATGCACGACCCTTCCCAGGGTTGGGTTTCCCAAGGTACTCTTATGGCATCCCAAAGCCATGTCCAACCAAACAATCGGTCAACATCTAACTCATCATGCCATCTCCCACTCTAACCTTCACTTAGGGTTTGGGTTAACCTTATCCTCAGAGGATGTGCTAGGTCTCTACTTTTAATGGAGGTCTCTACCTCTAAAACTAACTTTCTCTACTCATCCTCCAGCCAAGGAGGTCTATCCTCAGGTCTCTTCTAAGAGCAATAACAACTCGTGTTATACGACCTAAGCATGTATCTATTCTTTAGTTTGCGCTTAATCTATTAAGCTTATGTCCATGACATCTTATTTACATGCTTTTCATTAATTCGGTGGAGGATTCTCTAGACCTTATTAACCTTACCCATACCTCAAGAGGGTGAGGAGAAGAGAGGAAACCCTAATCCTTAAGGTCCTTAACAGAATTTGAGTTGAGAAGGGATGAACAAGATGAGAGAGTCCTAAAGGTATCTTATTTCGAGTCATATCCTAAGACATTGGCTAGGCAGTCACACAATCTGAGGGTCCTCGTATTCTGACTAGCGGTGTGGAGGAAAATATTGCCAGCCCCCAAACGTGATCCTTTTCTAGACACCTCAGTCTTTCAGACAATCCTCTAATAACTCCCTTGGGTTCTATAGAATTTGTAAAATTTAATAATTATTAAAGATTAATTGAGGAACCTTCGCTCTGATACCAATTGTAACGACCCCATCTTCCGGTAACCCCCACTTAAGGGAGACCAAGAGATCAGAGCCGTTATCTAATAACCCGGATCAAAGGTTCGACAAATAATCAATAATAATTATGAAATTCTACTACAAAACTGAAAAATGGTATAAAATAAAAACTTTACTTACCTTTTAAAAGATGGGATTTCTAAACTTATATACATGAAGATACTAACCTAACTAATCCTCCTGTGTATGTTATTTCTCATTTAATTCCACATATGGCACTTTACTGTTCTGTTCTTTTCATTTGTACCTAAAATGCCGACAAACAAAACGTCGGTCAGCATATCAAAATATGCCGGTATGTGGGGGAAACAATAATTGTGCAACTATGTTAACAATAGTCAAACAAATATTATTTAACATCCAAGATTACGTTTTAAGAAATACTACTCAATCCTTGCATATCCCCTATCTCTGTACCGTCCCTACAGTGGACATAGATACTACCTTTCTCATATGATAGATCCTTTCCCCCATGGCTCTACCACACAGGTAGCCAATTCTTAGGGTTATGGAGTCGCATGGCCCTACCCAAAGGTAGCCCAATCCCTAACTCATGATGACTTGATGGTCCTACCCCATCGGTAGCCATTTACTAAGTCATTTAATGACCTGATGGACCTACCCCATTGGTAGCCATTTACTAGGTCAATCTATAAAGCTACAGAGGGGACTAGGATCTAAGCTAGTAGGCACATCTCTTATGTGATAGTCATATTCACATTATAATTTGCATGAAATAAATGCAACAAACAGTTTAATTCAAGTCATTGATAAAACCTCGAAAATCCTCAAGAAACTAATTCAGAATATTCATAGGCGTAACCACATACCTGATTTGATGATTTCACAAGCATTAAGCAATTCCAACCAAGAAAGCAATCCAAGCAAGCAATTCAGCAATCACATAATTCCTGAAAAGAATATGTACTCTATTTATTACACACTTTATCAAGAATCTACTTTATTGACTTGGATTCACTTTCTAGGGTTTATAATCCAAATTAAGGTTTCATTACTATTCATTAGGGTTTCTTAGATCAATTTTCTCAAACTTTATTCCTTTTAGGTCAACAAACCCTAAAATACTCTTTCTACTCATATAAACCCTAATTGCTGAAATTATCCATTTTAATGGTCTTTTATATTCAAAATAGCTTAGAACCTTAAAACCTCAGTTCTATAATTATATTTTCAGATTTAACCCATGAAAACCCATATTTTTCCAAATTAGGGTTTCTAAACATAATCATGTGCATAAAACCCTAAAATAAGCATGAAACTACCTTTTTCAAAATTAACTCCCCCTTTTATTCTTAATAGGTTAATATTTCTCAGAATTAGGGTTCCAAACCAAATTAATTGACATCTCCTATTTCTTTGCCGTTAATTTATTATTTCAAAATTCCCTCATAAGGATACTTATTATCCTTCTAGATGCATCTAAATGCATTATTCTTCATTATTTCCCATTATCTTGTTTATATTTTATTAAAATATCTCTTTTTGAGGATTTCTCTTTATTTCTCTTTTATTTTCCTCATTGGTATTCCTTTTAACCTTAGGAATCCTTGGGATACGAAATTCCACTAAGGATAACTCAATTGTACCTCTTTTTACTTGTTTTCCACATTTTACCATTGTTTTCAATTTCTTTCTTAATAAAGAAATACTTAATTAATCTTTTCTTTTCTTATTACTTTTCTTTGCAACTTTGGACTCCTTGGAACCCAAGGAACCCATGTGGCACGTAATACACCTTTGGATTAAGTTCTTTACCTACTAGAGGTTTCCACATTAATTGAATTTCCTTGTTATTGGGCCCAATAGCCAATAAAGCCCACAATACAATCATCAAGGCTATTGTAAACGAAATTACATCATTATTTGTCCCATATGAGAGTTTACATTTCTCATCAGATGAACCTAAAATTGGGGCTATAACACACCACAATTTTTTTCATCGGTCACTAGAAGAACATATCTTAGCTGGATTCCTCAGACACCTCATAGATCAGGCATGTTTACTCACTGGTCACATGTCTATCTCTCAGCGTTCCCCTATTCGCAAGACTGCCAAATGCAATATGTAGAAGAAATGAGAGATTTTAGGGGTCAACACCTACTCTAAATCTCATTCACCAATCTGTTAGGAACCCACTGGATCCTCTTCCTTATCATATGTTTTCCCACATTTCTAGTAGGGTGACCAAATAGTAAAATTACCATTATTTCTAGGCCACCATAATGCCTCATCATTGATTGTGATTCTACTAAGAGGATTCTGAAAGATCTAGAGGGGGGGTGAATAGAGCTTTTTGGAGTTTTAAAAATAATTAAAATAATTGAGCACTTGAACAAGAAGTAAGAGGAAACAAGGAAGACACAAGGATGTAGAGTGGTTCCACCCTTAGAAATCTAAGGGAGTCAGTCTACTACCCAATTGTTTCCAACCGGGATTTTGAAAGTGATTTATTTTATTACCTCAGAAGGATGTTACATAAAATAAAATCACCTTCTACAACCTTGAAGCAGCCTTCACCTGAAGTAGCCTCAAACCTCCTAGAAGCAGCCTTCTGAAGTAACTCCAAGCTCGCCCTTGAAGTAGCCTTCACCCAAAGTAGCTTCAACCTTTGAGACAACCTTCTGAAGTAGCTTCAAGTCACCAGGAGCAGCCTTCCCACCGGAAGTAGCTCCACGAACCTCCTTTCGACAGCCTCCAACCTAGGAGTAGTCAAGGAGTACAAGATACAATACAAAGGAATAAGATTGCAAGAAATAAACAATGTTACCAATGAGTACAACGCTTTGATCCTATATCAAGAATATTGATCTCCTATCCACTATGGATGAATGTGGTAGTGTGGTGGCTAGGAGATACTAGGCTATAGGACACTAATGTAGAGCTCAAAGAAAATAGATTGCAAGTGTAGCTCAGCTTGTTGGTCACTAAGAATGAATCTCAAGTGTAATTGTATGCACAAGTGATTGCAAGTGATTGCAAGTTGGTGCTTTGGGTATCCTAAGGCATTTACTATTTATAGGAATGGCCTACTAGTGCTTAGGGACGTTCTAGAAACTTTCTAGGGTGTTCTTAGTGCTCAACTAGCCGTTATGTGTCCATAAATTGCATTGCAATGGCTAGTTGTTTATTGCTAAAAAGTGCAGTCCAAAACTTCTCTCGGTCGAGAAGTTTGTCGACCAAGAGTGTCTTGCTCGAACATTTCTTCGACCGAATGGGAGGTTGAGGTCAATGTGTTGTAATGTTCGATTCCAACTCCCAACTACTTTTCTAACACATTCTAATGGCTAGGAGGGTCTATTCTCGGTCAAAAACTTTGTCGACGGAGAGTGTCTCATTCGAGGAATTTGTCGAGTGAGAAAATCCCTGTTTCAATGTGTTGATCTACTAAGTGTGTGTATCAATGTGTAATTGTGCTTATATCTTAGGGAGGATCTATCTAAGTGTTGTGAGTGGATAGGGAAGATCTAATGCTTGATTTACATGATGTCTTAGTACTTTTACAAGTGTTTACATTAAGTACAATCATGAAATAAAAGCAATCTAAGCATGTTGATCTTCCAATTTGTGTACATTTTAAGCTATCTACTTCCTTATTTGTTTTTCCCTAAAACACTCAAATAACATGTTAGATGAACACGAATAAAATGTTTGTCATCATCAAAAAAATGGTATAATAATTCCCAATTTAGCCAACAGATTCCTCATAATTTGAGAGGCCACTTCCCTTGGAAAGAGCTCCACATCCCATTCCCTCAAGTCCCCTCTAATTAGCTCACTCGTAGAAATATAATGTGATTTTTCAATGGGTTGGAAAATCCCTCAAATTAGCCTCCCTTTCCACAATCCATTTTTCCTTCCAAACATTGATCTCCCTCCCAATTCCCACTCTCCACGGCAGTCCCTCAAAGAAGTGAGATTTTTCACTCCATCGAGTTCTCCATGTATAGCTCAATAGAAGGCCCAACCTATCAACCTGGAGACAACGGTTAGGGAAATATCTAGATTTGAGTACCTTGAACACCAGTGACCCTATTTTAGTTGTAAGCCTCCAAAGTTTTTTTCCAACATATCCTGATTAAAAGCATTCATATCTCTAAAACCCATGCCTCCCTCTTTTTTTTACTTGCACAAATTGTCCCAACACTTCCATGACATCTTCCTTTCCCCATCTTTTGAACCCCACTGGAGTCGAGCCTCCATTTAACTTAAATCATCAATAAGACCCATGGGAAGATAGAAAACACTCAACGCATATGTAGTGATCACCTGAACAACAACCTATAACAACAATCCTTGCATAATTTTAAAATAAGTTTTTCCTTCCACCCATGCAACTTCTTTGTGACTCTCTCCTTGATGTAGTGAAAGACCTATATCTTTGAATTCCCAATAGCCGTAGAAATATTGTGATGAGCTACATGCCTTTCAACCTCTTTAATGCCCAATAGGTACCTCAACTCGTCCTTCTTCTCAAGTGGTAGTTTTTTGCTAAAGGAAATTTCTATCTTAGATAAGTTGACTTTTTGGCCCAATTACTATTCATATTGGCTGACAACATCAGCTACTTTTAGACATTTGTTATGTGTTCCTCTAGAAAAAAGAATATTACACTACAACAAACATTCTCATTAGTGGCCTTTTAGAAATGCCACTGAAAAAAAACGCCACTAAACATGTTTAGTGGCATTTTTCGACACTTAAAAAAATACCTCTAGTACCCATGTCACTAGAAAGATAGTGGCGTAAGTTGTAAATGCCACTAAATATTTGTCTTTAGTGGCTTCCAATAAATGACAAATAAAGGCCACTAAAACATCATTTGGCATTTATAAAAAAGCCACTATCCATCAATTGGCTTTTATACAAATGCCATTATTTTTTATTATGTTGGTGTATGAAAATGTTCTTATTGAGTTTAATGGCATATAAAAAATCCACTAATGACTACTAGTTCTGTATTAATACATTTTCATGGCTTTTAGTCATTCAGTTTTCAATTTATTATCATGATTTCTAAATGAATGTCAATTGTAGAAGAACTCATTTTTTTGAAAGTATGAATATTTTTATTTATAATCAATTGAGAATTACAGGGAGGACATTTTACCTTGCCCCTTATATTGAATACAACACTAATGATATACTTTCATACAACATTTTTCTTTTCAATACAATAACTTCTACATCATTGGATATGTCTTTTACATGATATGACTATCTACATTTTTGCATGTCGACTTCAGAGCTCGTTCAAGAAATAGCTTTAATTATGTTCTGGTGGAATCTCCACGTCCAATACTGGCCTCTCTAAAGACCGAAATTCCTTTCTCAATTTCTCGATGTCATTAATCAATTGATCAACATGTTGCTGGTCTTCCCTAGAATGCATCAATCTGATTTTAAAAGCTAAAGCATATTCACTTACCTATACATACATAAAAAAATAGTAAACACCATTGGAACTCTAAAGAGTTAGATATGAAGAAATTGTCAAATTGTATATATGATTTGGAGTGTTTTGAATGTAGTTATTAAAACACCAAGCTTTGCTTCATCTTGGAGATATGATCTGGTTCAAGGAACTTCCATGGATTTGGTTATGTTTGTGAGCCGCCATCTGAGTTTGGGATGCTATCAGAGATAAGGACGTTGTGAAAGGGTTAAGACCCGATCAACAACTATCAAAAAGGTACTGTAAGAAAAGAAAAAATATTACCCTTTCTAACTAGTTACTCCCTTGAGAACCCAAGGAATTGATCTGCAAAGAAAGAATGCACCATAGGTTATGCTTGAAAGACATTTTAAAATTGAGTCAAAAGCATCTCCTTTGGAAAAAGAAGATCACACCTATCATTGTGTAGTTATTGGGACAGGGGGTGGGGGTAAACCTATACTATTGTTCCCCCAAAAAAGAATGGAAATCCCAATACTAATTCATATACCAGTGTATCGTAAGAAAAAACTTAACAGATACTAGTCAAAACAAAACATCATGTGAGAGATCACCACTAACAGAGAGAGAACTATACTGTATGTGTGGTTGCTTAGCAGAATATAGGGTAGAATTTCAGTTGAATGTATATATTACATATGATCGCTCAAAAGTAAAGAAGAGAATAAAAATCTTTAGTGTACCAAATGGGTGGAGAAATCACCAAACGATTCTCCCTGGAGATGTTTTGCTTCCCAATTGTAGAATAGAGGCTCCAATACTTTTTCAAAATCGGGGATCTTTACTTTGTTCATAAAGCAACTTGCCAATCTCATCTGAGTCGCTGCACCTCCTAGCTGGATCTGTTAATAGCATTGATTAAGATATAAAACTCATTATAGAAATTTGGAAGGTCTTACAAACATCATGCTTCAAATTGAAATAATCAACATTGATCTAAAGGGCAAATTGTTTCCTGTCTAGTTCATCTGGATTTTAGTACTAGATTTTAAAAAATATATAGAAATAAAAATAAATTAAGAGAACATGAGTGAAACCATCCCACTTAGCCTCATTAATTATTTACCTGGTAACTATTTGGACCATCACCTACAAATCCCAACTCAGCCATGTAAGGCCTGGCACAACCATTGGGACATCCAGTTACTCTAATTACAAGAGTATCACTGTTCGTGAGGCCAACCTGCTCAAATTAATATTATCCCAACAAAATAATGTGTTTCCTAACCAGAACAAATGTATTTACTAGATAAAACCATGTCACCTTGTAAAAAATAGCTCAAATCCAGTTAGTAGGAATCTGTGTGGATTTATTTTCTAGTTTTGGAAAATTATATGTTCTCATTAATCATATTATTTTAGAGTTGAGTAGAGTCTCGTCATAAATATTGACCCTTGGGTCTTGACAAGCTGAAGTTTATGTGTTGTAAACATTTTGATTGGGGGCATAGGTTTTGAGGAAACTTTATAATATCTTCCCACCTATCAACTAGTCTATCTCCACCAACTGTCCATTCTTCTGTAGGGGCAGCTAAATTAGCAACCTACCAAACAAACTGTTAGTAGTGAAGTTTCTGTACATGTTGGAAATGTGAAAAAAGTAAGTTGCAATAGCGGATCAATGATCAGATGCGAATGCTATGAACCAATAGTGTTATTGTGGATAGAATGATCATTAGTGTAATAGTAACATGCTACAAAAACAATATTTGATGCCCACCCAAGCACTGGAAAACAAATTATGAAGGGCTCTTTTTCATTTACTCATCTTCTCAGGAACTTGTACCTCTTCAGTATGTATTTTCTACACTTCAACTAACATCCCTCTACTCTCACTGATCTCAACTCCAGTTCAGGAGAGAATGCATCTTTTTCTATTTGCTTTCTATCTCTCTTGTTGTCCTGCATTGATCACGTTAATACTTAATATTTTGCATTTAATAAATACATACTTCCACAAAATGAACCAGCATTTGTTTATATGTGCATTGTTATACACACCTTATCCAGTTATTCATCATGGAGGTATGTCTAGACTTCTCAAGGACAGGCACAAAATGAGACAACATGACCAAGACAACCATTTCCTAATTCACACATAATATTCTTGTTATTCTTGTAGGCATATCTCAAGATAGACCTCTCCAACATTAGCAATGATGTTCTTAACTGATTCACTAGTGATAAATACAACCATTATATCAAGCATAGATAAATAGCTTAACCTTTTATGAGCTTGGGAACACCAGATGCCACTTTGACTGCATTGCAATACACCTAACTGAAGAAATTTATAGCTCCATTGCCTTGATAAGACGAACTCATAGGTTAGTGTAGCATTTTTTTGTTGGGATAGAGGCGATGTTGAATAACAATATATATGCATTCCTAAGTGTGGGAAGTTCTAGAAGGAACTTCCAAATTGACAAAAGTTGCAGGTCATGTCTATGAACAAATGTAAAATGGCCACTGGTACAAAATCACATATTATTCATGCACCATAAAAATATAATAGTTACTAGAACAAAGAAGCTAAACAAAATAACACAGTTCATATCACAAGCCAACATTAGACACTAGAAGAAATTAATAACTTGGAACACATGTATATTAACAATAGGACATTTTAACTTGCACCATAGATGAATCACATTTTAATGAATCCAGCCCCATCCAAAGGAATAGCATAATCTTCTATAGCAGAGTTACCAACATAATTTAAGAAAACAGATAGGTTTCATTCTCCTTGTATCATTAGTATTCCACTTACCTTTCAGAATAACAAAGCTATGAGAATTCAACCCGCTTTAGTGGGTCTGCTTAAGCGCCCCCCCTTTGTCTATTTTGAAATAGAGTATTGTTATTGCTACCAAAATACATATAAAGAGTTATTGCATATATAAATACTTATGAAGACATCCTACATCATATTTGTTACTTACATTATGGTGGAATCCTTAAACCACCTCCCAGAACCACTGGATAAAAGGTGATGCATTGTTGCAGCTGGAGTATTCTATATTTTCCCTCAAATCTTCCACTACAATAAACCATAAGACAATTAGAAGTTAATATAACCACACAACTGCAAAGTGCAGATATCAAAACAACATATACTTACAATCAATATCTGGAAGTGCACTAATAAGCAACTCCAAGTCTGAACCAACAGAGATCCACCCAAAGAATCATCCAAGTGCAATATAACTATATATTTAAGTGTGCATGTGCATGCACACATATCCTTGTGCATGAAAACCTGTCAAAAGATACAAATTCTGTGTTATTGAAGATGTAAACTACAAGAATGCATCAAACATAGATAGGAGTGTTTCCTTGTGCTTTAGATAGGATGCTTGCTTGGATAATGGATAACTTGTAGCCAACTTTATATCTGCTTGTAGCTATCCTGTGTTTCTTGCCGCTGCTACTATATTTTGTATGGCATCATCAGTACATGATGGGTCATTACCAACCATCCTCATGGTAATAATTAGAGCATTGTTCCTTACCAATAGAACCTTCATCATTTGAGTAGTGGTCCTCCTTTTTTGTTCTATCCCATACCAGACTGTAGGGTAATATAGATCCCACAACATATAATATTTAGGGCAAGTATAGAAACACCAAAGATAAGTGAAGTCATGATAGAAAGAGATGACATAAAATATGTATTAAATAGTGCATGAAACAGATCCAATTTATTATAATGATAAATGGCTCACTGAAATTGAAACTGTTGCAGACCAACAGATTAGAAACTCTTACACACCATCATAATCAAGCAATTGTGTAAATCATGTGGTATATCATGCCATAAGCCAATAGAATAGAGACTCTTTCTCAAAGAAAAACTTCTTCTATAGATTCCCTAAAAAATTAGCAACGAAATTTCCCATCAAAATTAGAGCACCTTAGGTTATTTCACATCTGAAATAGAAATTGCATCACATTAACCATTAACAAACTATCAACATAAGCACTATTGACTCTATTGCCTTTAAAGCAACCATTAAAAAATGATCTACGATAGATGGATTGAATGAGGCCACTGCTCTATTTTCAGTCGCTACTCAGCTAGATACTCACCAAGGGAGACCAAAACTTGCTAACCACCTTTGCTGCAAATTGCTTCACAGCTTGGATATGGAGGAATTCACAAGAGTTCCAAAAAATGACTTACGATCATTCTTGCATGAGCACACATATAGAAATCAAAATTCTTCAGGTGGTAGATACTACTATCGATAACTATACCTGTAATGATAGTATAAAGAACAGGAGTATTAGGGATAGTAGATAGTATAAAGAATATGATTATCAAGTCATTGTAGATATTAGAGAGATCATGATCATGTGATCATGGTCTTACCTCAATAATTTGATCAAGATCTTTGTTTAGAACCTAGCTGAATTGAGACTCACTAACACCATCCCTAAAATGGAGAAAAAATTGAGGCAAAGAAAATTACAATAGCTTAACAAAGAAAAACACATAATCATGACAAGGGATAACAAAAAGAGAGCATTTAATAAATATATGCCCATTGAAGAAAATCCATTTAACCAAATAGAATGAGTATGGCATCAGATTGAACTTGGTTGGATTAATTTCCTATGTTCCCAACATTTGAATATATGTGTAAGCGTACTTCCAGTAGAAAGTTATACATATTCAATTTATGCTTTAACAAAACACGAAAGTATAGAGTAATCAAACTATGATAAATTATTCATTCTACTAAAGCCCTTATAGCTACAACCAGACATCAAAACATAAACAATCAGAGCATATCACATTCAAGTACAATGAAAAGTAAAAAAGTCTGGATTATACCTAAATATGATAATCTATTCAGGCTTTCTACACTTGGTACTTTGGTAGAAATCCACCAAGACCTCACTGCAGACATACATATGGCCAATATACCAAAACATATAAGATAAAATGACCCCGTATAAAGATTGCCAATATGCCAATGCAAAGTATAGATGATAAGAATGTAGAAAAAAGAAGGAAAAAGAGGCAACAAACCTGAAAAGACCCTCATCCCCATTATTATTGGTGGGTTTAGACAGAGAGTCTATCATTTCTTCCTTGGGTGACTGAGTCCTAACATCAGCTCTGTAGTTGGAGATTAAAGGACATTCTTGAGAGCTGACAACCTAAGACACAAGCAGAGCAACATAGAACACCCCAGATAAGAAAAATGAACACAACGACATATAGATTTTAGCCCAACAAAAATAATGGTATGAAAAACCCATATATATGCTAAGGAATCAAAATTCAAAAATTACAACAGCTATTGATGGCTTGTCCGACTACCTAGGGCTCCCATGGGACACATCCATTCCTAGTATAATAGTTGGCACTTGGGAGATCTTTGGCATGGATGGAGGATGCTCAGCTGTGGTGAACTTCTCTACGCGTCGTGACACCCACATGCTTATTCAACATCTCATTCACTGTGGAAACATGAAGGGCGTTGTAAGTAAAATATTTTTTTGTATTTTGTTTAACTAATTTTGGACACCTAAATTCTTTCTCACCGTCAAATGCCTTTTCTTCTTTTCAGAATGTGGCTCATTGGCAAAAACCTACAGTTTCCTCTGTAGAAAACGTTATGGCTACGTGGTAACCAATGTGAGATAGTATATTTATTACAATAAGGACATGCTTTGTAGCCTTTAGTACTCCAACAAGATAGATGTGCATATCCTAGAAAATCACTAATAGTCCATAATAAAGAAGCACGCATCAGAAAGAATTCCTTGGTTCCAGCGTCATATGTATGTACACTAGTATTCCATAGTTCTTTCAACTCATCAATCAATGGACGCAAGTACACATCTATATTTTCAAGTGAGACTGGTCCAGGAATGAGTAGGGACAACATAAACTATGGTTGCTTCATGCACAACCAAGGAGTTAAATTATATGCAATAATCACAACAGGCCATGTACTGTAAGAAGTACTCATTGTCCCAAAAGGATTAAATCCATTAGTTGCAAGTCTCAATCGAATGTTTCTAGCATCCGCAACAAATTCTGGATGCATCACATCAAATGTTTTCCATGTAGGTGAATCTATCAGGTGTCTTAACTTGTCATCTTTTTCATATTCTTCTGCATGCCACCTCATTAACGAAGATGTTTTTGATGACCTGAACAACCGCATTAGGTGTGGTATAAGTGGAAAGTGTCTGAGCACTTTGATAGGTATTCTCTTGGGTTTTTTTGCAAGCTCATCATCATCATCTGGGATTGTAATCGTTTTCCATCTTGATTCTCTACATGTATCACAAACGTCTTTATCAGCATAATCCTTCCAAAACAACATGCAACCATTTGGAAAAATATGAATCTTAGCATAATCTAAGCCCAACTCCGTAATCATCTTTTTTTCTCATAAAATGAATTAGGTAACTGTTCTTCTTCTGGTAGCATCTTCTTAAAGATCATCAGAAACATAGATGATGCTTTCTTACTCAAGCCATTAAGACAAGCCAGGTGATAGAATTCTAGGATGCAATAAAGTTTGTTATATTTCTTACACCATGGATATAATTTTGTCTCCAAATCCTTTAACAAGATATAAAATTTGTCAGTATTGAAATGTTGATCACTAGATGGATCCACTCCTATATTTCTGTCTTCATTGAAACTCAAAAAAGTATCATGCAACATATCTTGTAAATTTTTAGCATTAAGGAAATCTCCTTGATCAGTAGGAGCATCCATTTGAACATCAACATCATCACCATGAAAAGCCCAATAAATATAGCTTGGTAAGAAGCCATTCCATAATGGATGGCTCAATGCAGTCTTTTTGGTGACATGGTATACATTAGCACACTTTCTACACGAGCATACAATCTTGTCTCCAATCGATGAATGTTCAAAAATGAAATCCAAAAATTTTGATACTCCACATAAGTATTTACTGTTCGTTCGGTCATCCTCTGCTATTCAAGACTTATCCATTCTATAAAAATAGTAAAACATATAACATATGAGTAAGTATGTCATATTAAAAAAGACTATATAATATGAGAATATACTAGTGTAATCATGAAAAAGAAGTTCATGTAATCATATCTAAATAGGCGGCCACCCAAGAATTTTTTGCAATACTTATAATAAGGATAAAAGAACATAGTTATAATAAGCATAAAAGAACATTTATGATGAAATTTATTAGTAATTTGTAACATAATAGGATATGCATATTTATTTTTGTTGTTGGGTTGTGAATGTGTCATTAGATATGATGGATTTATGAATTTGGAACATTCATGGGAACACACACTTGAGTTATAACATATATGAGTAAGTATGTCATATCAAAAAAGATTATACAATACGACAAAATACTAGTTCCATTCATTAATCTCTTTTTACATTCACACACAGGGGTGTACCAAAATAGTAACTAAACAAAGGGGTTGGTGTACCATTAAATACACACATAATTAAAATAACTATTAATATAGACAAGTCTAGATAGATAATTGTGCCTCATCATCATATTCGTCTGAGCTAGTTTGCTCCATCATCCGCTCATACCGCCATAGATGACCGGGGGTATCATTGTTGATGTTGGTTATCCAAACTTTAATGGTATTATGGACAACTGGATAGAGAAAAAGATTTTTTCTATGGCCCACTATCATCTTTCTAATCCAATCATGCCAACCAAATTTTGATACAACATTTCCCGCCAAATCATACTCAACCTCGATAACATGTGAAGAATTGCTAAAACTTAGGGTCACTTCACCAGGCTTGTAGTGTCTTCTGTTTAGAAAATGACAATGTTTGGGTATGGTTAGTTGGTTTAAAGAACGATCATCTAGGATGATGTTCATTTGTTCTTCATCAGGGAACAATAACATTGGCATAGAGGCCCAATTCATAGTGACTGTTGTGAGTGGACAAAGACTGCAAAATATTAATACTAACAATTGTAAGTACATATAATGATGTTATATATTTTCAGAAAAAGTAGAATAACATCAGTTAACCTTTTATTGCTTGTCATAACCAACTTTATTGTGGTGGACATGATAGCTTGAAAAGAAATCTAAGAGAGGATATCATGTCCTATATCTTTGCAATTGGTCCAATGTCCACTAATCCTTCTTTAAGAATTTCAAGGAAGTAACTACTATTTTCTATAATTTGATGTACCTTGGTATTGCATACAATGAGGTGACACTTATTAACTATTTATTGAATCAACACTCATATTTTAGATTATCAAAGAGGTTATTGGTGTCTGGCTTGTTTTCTACTGGTGTGAGACCTATCTAATTTGGAGTATCCATGCACTACTATAGCAGGTGTGAGACCTATTTAAAGAGGTTACTGGTGTCTTTCCAAATTTTTAATATAGTCTTGTACTTATGTGTTTATCAAAACACTACTACAAAATATTTTATCATCTTATTATTTTGATAGTAGCACAAAGTTTATGACAAGAAGGATTCTTCTAAAAATTGTAAATTTTCTAAATGAGTTATGTGAGGTTATTATTCTCTGACCTATATATAAATGGGATAGATTCTTGCCTCTTTAGTTTTATGAGTACATGACACTATTTTTGAAATACTTCTTATAAGGATAAAAGAGCATATTTATAATAAGGACCCAGTCACTTTCTAATCATTTTGAGCTGAATCAGAAAATGAACAGGAGCATGGGTCCAATCCGCTAGTATCAAATGAGAATTCGTAAACCTCAAAACCACCAACATGGTTTCCAAACCTACTACCTCAGCTTCTACAAGCTCACCTTATACAAACCTTTACAACATATATATCCAGAAAGTAGGAATCTATACAAACAAATACCAAAGAAACACTCCCTGATATGAAGATGAACACCAAGGTGTACGTTCTTCATAACATGGTACTCAATCATGGCTATATTCCTTTTTTGGTCAGCCAAAACTCCTATTTTCAAAGGATAGGAATATCATTTCAAAGAATCCCAAAAGAACCTTAACAAAAAAGGAGAACCATACGAAGCCATTTCAAGCACTTCCATAGGCAAGAGCCAGCATAGAATCTCATCCTTGGATGACATCAAATAGGGAAAAGACAAACCAACCCAAGGATAGATCACAAATCCTTCAGCCAATGATAACCAATAGAAGAAAAGAGTATTACATCACTCAAAACCACATCAGAAAAAGGATTCAAAAGATAACAATATAGAAGACCTTCCAATAAAAAACAATAGAAGATTCAACCAGTAGAGCCTGACAAGAGGTGGGAGAAAAGGACTGAACCTTAACCAAGCATAAGAATAGCAGCATAGCATCAAAAAGTCCAGAATCAAAATGAACAAAATATGACAAGGGGAGCAACCCCCCCTTTGACAGGGGGAATAGAATGAACAAAATATAATTGTGGTCACATGTAATTAATTCATGGTGAAGGGAAATGGTGTATTTTTCTTTGCTATTTCTTAGTTTTAGCATCTTCAGACTAGCCCCCCCTAGAAGTCAGTGATGCTCAGTAAGCCCCTACTTTTTAGAAATTTTGTTTGAAGTATAGTTTCTACTATATAGGTGGAACAACCTAAGTATTTTGGTATAGAAATTAACTGTGATGAAGATGAGATGGTTAATCATTCTTGGCCTTTGTGCTTTTGAGAACATATTATATTTCTCACTTATATTAAAGGGAAATATATAACAATAAAATGACATTGTTTCGTAACCTATTTATATATACTAATATAAAAACATAGAAGAAAATTAATGTGGGTATTGACATATCACAATGTATACTAAAAATATCTAAGCCTAATCAAACCTAATTTCATGTATATACCATAACCATGAATAATTACACTTCATTAAAATTAGCTTCTAATCAGAACATGGGAATCAGGTTGGCATACCAGGTCTAATATCGAGGAGGTTTGTTGTCTCAAAACCTAGGTTTTGGAAAGCGTGAAGCGGGAAGCGTGCGGATTGCTCCCCTTGAAGCAGAAAGTGGGAAGCATGTTTTGAAGCGGACTAAAGCGGACACTTTTTGAAAAAGTGGTCCAAGTTGTTTTAAAACATTTAGAAAAATTTAGTGATTGTCATATTACTAACAAAAAGAAATATTACTTAACAATCAAGCATTCAGTATAATGTTTCACTACATCGAATTTAGTTGTTTCAAACAAACATGTATATTAAGTAAGAATTGATAACTAACAAGCAGGTATTGTAACATGCTAGAAAATTACAGACCATCAAATTACTTTGTATATTAGTGAGTATTGACTCATGTTACATTGTACTACAATATTTTTATATTGTATCATCATATGAAAAAATTACATATCTTGCAATTCTTATACTTATATTATGAGTATATGACAAGATTACTAAGCATCAAATTACTTACTATATAAGAGAAATAGATGTTACTTTACAAAACTGATACACTCCGATATGGTACTGATACTGAACATGCAATTAGTAATGTTAAAAGAATATAAAATGACAAATTACAAACCTTCAAAAAACTGAGTATACCAATAAGTGTCGATGGATGTACTTAATGACATTGATATATTAAGTTACAATATTATCTAAATAACTACTGATTTATGACAACCAATAAAAGAATTAAGACATAAATCTTAACCTACTACTACAATCGATGTATTACAATGGATCACATGCTCATTACACCATACCATTTGGTAAGCTATCAGGATGTTTTGATAAGCATTTCAATATGTGATCATTTTCTATATGTATTTTAGTAACAAAACAGTAACAGTAGTCTGTTCCTGTATGTATTTTGATATGCAACTTCTAATCATTTATAGATTTTATTGTTTCCAGATTGCATTGTAGTTTACCTCCAAAGCTAAAAAGGAGTAAGGTGATGGTTTAGGAGGCTTGTTGCGGAGCATTTTTTATAGAGTTATAGCTACTGCATGCATGCCCTCCATGTTGTTTATTAAAGAAAGAAAAAAGAAAACTACCCTCTGAATTAAAACAAGGAGGAACCATGAAGCAGGTTGTCTAGACTATAAATCTTGCCATTAACAGTTGCTATCATGAACTAGGAACATCGCCGAGTTAGGGTAGGAACAATTTTTGAATTGGGGAAAACAATCCTATCTTTTTGGGAGATTGAAGCTCTCCCCTTTTTCCCAATCTCATATTGGATATAATGAAGCATAAGGAACCCTAGTCCATCCCTAATGGCCACCTATATAAAAGCTCGATCAACCTTGACACACACCATTTGTCATTTCCCACAACTTTTGTCCATCGACAAACTCGTGAGTCCATCTTATTTCAGTCAGGCTTCCTCTAATACCATGCAATACATCGACATACAATTTTTCAATGTGAAACTAAAATCAGTTCAAAATAAAGCAAGAATATAGAAAAATTAAGGGATGGGCAAGAAAATATTTGCGGTAGGAATATATCTTACATAGACGTAGCTCTTCCTCTACTAGGGTGAATCAAGACAGATCGGTTAATTGTGATGGTGATAATGGTTGGGGAAGATAATCTATTTGTAATGTGGTTGGGACTGATCACCTGTCACCAATGTAGCAATGTGGCACTCCTGGCTTCCTCAGAGCAGCCAATGTGGCACTCCTAGCAATGGTTGCCTTTTGATTCCAATGCTTGATTCAATCTGCACGATGCCCAGTTATGCCTCAGGTAGTGGAGCAGACGGTTGACTGTGCTATAGGCACTAGTTGTTGCATTGGTCGTTGGTCTAGGATTGGGCACTAGCTGTTGCATTGGTCGTTGGTCTAGGATTGGGCACTAGCTGGTCTCGACATGTATCATCTTCCCAGTCAAAGCGATCCTCCAAGCCACAGTTAGGGCTATGATCGACCAACAAACTATCTCCTCCATGTGTTGGTCTCACAAAAGTGTGGAACATGGATTGTGGAGATAAATCTTGCGCCGCTAGCTATTACTGGATTGGAGCGTGAAGAGAAAAGCGGGAAGTGAAAATTATATTGCAGTGGTTTGGCAATTTTATATTTCCAATAATTAAATTTAAAAATGCCTTTAATCTTAAGTCTTTTTTATAAACTCTATAATAGGTGGTTTAAAGGCATTTTAAATGAAAAATTCTAGTACATTAGATAGATAGTGGATTTTTTAGAAAAGCCACTGGAATAAAAGCCACTGATGGGCATTTTTGCTGTAGTGTTATCATCTAGAAAGAACAGACGTGAGATTCATGGAGGCCCATGATAAATCTTCATGCCATGAATGGAATTATTGTTTACATTTACGGTTCAAGAGAGTGGAGAAAGCATCACCACAAAGAATAAAAAGATAAGGAGAGAGAGAAGGTCACCCTTTCACAGTCCATGTAAAAGATGAAAGGCATTAGATATTTCCCCATTTGTGGTAAATGTGTGAGAAATAGAGGAAAGATAGTCCATCACAATATTTCTCCAGACAGCCCCAAACTCGAGCTTCTCCATCTCATGGTCTAGAAACCCCCATTCAACTCTACCATTTGCCTTCATCATATCCAGTTTTGATGCAATTTGACCTTTTTGCCTCTTTTTACCCTTTCATAACATGAAAACATTCATATACTATAAGGGTGTTGTTAGTGATAAGTCTCCCAGGAATAAAAGCACTATAATTTTTAGATATAATGTTATCCATGTGTGGCTTCAGTCTGTTTGCTATTACCTTGGTGGCATTCTTATAAATTGCATTGCATTTAGACTTATACGTCGAAATTTGGACACAATGTTTAGCTTTTGTACTCTACGGATCAACACCACTATGGCATTGTTGAACTCTTTCATAGAAAAATTTCCTTTCCATCAACCTTTTATGTGATTTGTTACATCCTTACCAATGCTAGAATTTCTAAAGATATATATGTGACACGCGTATAACGTGCGTGTAATACACAAGTGTACGTGTCGAAGTAATATGGGATTATGAGTCCCGAGTTATCGAACACAGGGAGTTGTGAGGTTAAAGACTATTACTAATTAGGATTGATCAGCTAAGCCGATTAAAATGATTTGAGAGTTGACTGAAAAAGAAAAAGAAAATAAGAGAAAACAAAGCAATCGATTAAATGTTTAGTTTAATCAATTTAGATGGAGATCTTTAGGATGGCGGTTTCACCGCGGGTTATCATTGCATGAATTTCTATCTATTCACTCAGATTTATCTCTCTATCCGGGTAGTGGCCTGAAATCAGAATTGCCCACTGTCATGGTACAATTCACTACCTATGTCTAGGTCGGTTCCACTGTCGTAGTAACCTATACCCTAAACTAGGTGCATTAAAAACGATCTCTCGGTATCCACCATTAACCTTACACCTCCTTGTTCAAGGGATTTGTCAATTAATGTGATATTCATTTCTTTTTCAACCGTTAATTCTTCTTTCAAAGAAATTAAGGGCATTAAGTTATTATCATGGTGATCAAGCATAACAATAAAATTGAGACAACGAATTCATACCACGAATTTGAGAGATAAATGATGAATTATTATGATAAAAACTTCATACAATGACTTCCCGGGATACTCCCGGTCCTAAAGATATATGGTTTTTAGCCGAAAATAGACGACATGGTATCACAGTAACTCGAGAATATGCAAAACATGAATTTCGAGATACAGTAAATAGGAGAAAGGGTTAAAGAGTGGATCTGGAGAAGATGGAGAGAATTTGTCGTCGTTTTCGCCGCAAAAACGCCTCCGAGGTCTTCCGTGTAGGGTTCCTCTACTTTTCTCTCTCCGTTCGGCTGCCGTATCATCCCCCCGTGATAGATCTCCCTATTGCGGTTCTAATGGTGTCTCTTATAGCCGTCGTACATGTTTAGGTCAAGAGGAAACCTAAAATGTAATTTTTAATACAATATGTGTTAGATTTAACACATTAAAATTTGGTCCGCAGCGTCTGAGTCGATGGTATCGACTTGGAAGTCGATAGTATCGACTTCTTCACAGTAAAACGTCCTTTTCCTTTTCAATCTCGAGCAAAAAATATTTGTACTCTGATGCCATGTCGATACCATCGAGTTGCAAGTCGATGGTATCGACTTTGCTCCAGTAAATAATAATTATCTGCAATAAAATAATCAATGAATAAAATCAAATAAGTACTATAATAATTAAAACATGTAAAATACATGTAAAAATATAAGAAATGATGCACAAGTGATTTTTACTAATTTGGTAAAATATGTATTAAAAGGATATTCAATTAAGCACATATGACACATAAAATAACCAAATTAGATATCAAAATAACGACAATTTGTCCATACATCACACCCCTAAGCTTGAATATTGCTTGTCCTCGAGCAACACTACTCTTAGATTTGTTTTAAATAGTCAGCAAGAAGACAGGTACCTATGAATTATTTTTGCCAACCACCCTCCACCAGTCGGTCCCAAACTGGTCCTTGCCAACCACTGAACAAGTAACTACTCTAAAACGATCAATAATGTTCATAATAGATGTCCACAATAAGATCAATGAAAACACTATCAATAAGAAGCAGTTAATATCATGGCCAGTAGGACACATGCTTGATGCACCATGTGATCTCCCTATCTACATTGCTCTGATCTACCTAAATAAGCTACTTGGAAGTAGATCCCCAAATAAACATGGATGAGGGGATTAATTGTGATGGTGGCCTACCATACAGAGCAATGGGTGGAAAAGATGGGTGGCTATGAAAATTGGATTCACAAGAATCATCCAAATTATTTATGCAAAAAGTAAAAATATGATGCACCTATATGATGGATAAAATGTGAATGTATGACTTCTAATGACTATTTTTTTATTTTGGTGGAATGATGCATGAAATGAATGTCTCATCATAATGATGAATATAGGTGGAAATGTGCTTATAAAAAGATCCACAATCCCCTCATTTGTTTCTTAGAGAGAATATGGCATTGAACTTATAATCCTTTTCCTCCTTTTCTCCTATTTTTTCTTTTTCTTTGGCAATAACTCTTTTTTTCTTACCCTATTTTTAGCAAGATGAACAGTTCATGCTTGGGTTTTTTTTTGCTTTTTTTTATTTGGAGGAGTAAGGAGATACAACTTTTTTTTTAATCTTTCATAACAGAAGATGGTAGAAGATAACAAATATGTAACACCTTATAAAATATGCAATGCAAATGCAACTATATGAAATTTTGTTATGCAAACTACAAGTGCTCAAAAGAGATTATATGATTTTTTTAATGCATAATAAAACGAACTAACTATATGCTTCCTATCATGCCATGTAATGCATACAAGAGAAAAATAACTTGGATTAAACTTGATCATCCTATGGTGGTGAATGAAGATGAATGGAAGGTGGATGAGATCACATGACTAAGAGACAATGTCTTTCCCAACCATGATATGTCCCTCTTCTATCAACTTGTGTAACAGGGTAACCTTAGAGTTTATTTCTAGAATTCACATTAAAGATCATGTTACTGTTTGGTTGGTTTGGACTCAAACATCATCGTCATAACATAAGCCATAGGGTTAAGTTAGGTTTTTCATTCAATCAGTATGTCTTCAAGCTGACTAATCCAAACAATTCCTCCAGTTATGTACTCTTAAACATAGAAAATTTAGCTTAAAGCGCAAAGCATAAAAGCACATTCAAATTTTTATTTAGAATTTTCAGAATTGATACCACATCATCAACAAATGGCTAATCCTAACCAAAATTTTATATTTTGTCCACAATTACGCTAGATAGAAGTGGACCCTAAAAACAAAATGAAAAATCTAATTTTTCTGAAACAAAAACATGTAGATGTATGATAAAAAGAAAAGATGCAAGAGGTAAAGATAGAAGCACCGTTCCATTCCTCCCCCTAAGCTTGAATATGACATTGTCCGCAATGTCAAAATTAAAGGAAGATAAATGGAACGATTGTACCGATATGTGAGCTCAGATCTGGGCAAAAGATGGGTGGGTGGGATCCACATGAAGACATGCCCTCAATAAGCACTCGATCTCAGTGAAGTGTCTATGCTTGCTCATCTTGTAAGATGTCACTGATGAGAACTCGGTACTACCGATAGTGAAGTCGGTGGTACCGAATCAAAGCATCCCTGCACACTGAATGCACATATCAAGGCACCTTTATACTTACATCAAAATTAGATATCATAATCTACGAATAGGAATGTAAAACTAGAATTGAAAGTTTAACAAAATAAACCTAATTGGTGGGTTGCCTCCCACAAGCTTCCTTGTTTAACGTCCTAGGATAGACACATGTCAATCAACAATAATCAGGTGGTCGTGGAGGAGGGTGAAGCTCTCTCCGCCTCTTCCTTCTAAACTTTTGGTTCCTTGCAACAATGATAAAAAACAAATAATAGTCAGAAGACCAGCATGTATGGTTGACTTTCCATTTCAATAATAAATTATCACTGCAATGAACATGAACATGACTTACAATCAAGTCTTGATGTGGGAGCACATGCAGAAATAGATAGCCATGAGGTGAAAGGTATAGTGATGATTGATCCTTAATTTCTATGACCATCCCCAATGGATCACTCCTATCTACACATAATGGAGGGGTTATATCAAAGGTGAAATTCTGTGCCTCCTCCTCTTCTAATAATTCAATTCCCCCACATTCATTAATATCCTCACAAAAACTTTCAAAATTATCATCTGGATATATATCCCATATAGGATCCTCAATAAAGAAATGAAGAGATGGGTCTTGTGGTGAAGGAATTATATGATGGTTAATGGGAAACTCCTCCACCTTTTCACTCTTAGTATCCTCTTCCTCACTCTCTTCATCCTCTCTAAGATCACTATCAAATAAAGCACCTTCTGGATCCTCCTCTCCTTCACTCATATCCCAAACACATGTATCAAAATTGTCATCCACCTTATTTACATCATTCATCTCATCTTCCTCATCAGATCCCCAATCATATTCTAAATCAATCCTAGGATTTGAGGGTGTGGGTGTGGGATCAATGGAATGACATGGTAGAGGTGATTCTAAAACTTCTTCAAGTAAGTTCTCCTCACTCTCAAATTCCTTATCCTCAACCTCAACTTCTTCCATCTTCTCTATTCTACCCCAACCTCCATTAGAAATAGGACCTTTGCGATTTAAAACATATTGAACCAAAATCCTAATATGCTCACGATGAGTTTCCTTTGAGATTTTCTCATGATGTAATGAAGGTGGACTCAAACATCTATAACCTACATGTGTATTTCCACACTCAAAACAAATAGGGGCCATGTGCTTTATTTATTTATTTTTTTAATGAAAGAAAACTAACTACAAAGAAATATTTAGATGAATATGTACAATGCCTAAACAAAAAGTAAAGTTTTATGTAATGAAAAATGGGAAGAATAAAAAAAATTATATAAAAAAAAAGAAAATAAATACAATGGCCTAGCGTGGACGATCCTAACTTTTCATAGTGTTAACCATGCCAACTCCCCGGCAACGGCGCCAAAAACTTGACACGCGTATAACGTGCGTGTAATACGCAAGTGTACGTGTCGAAGTAATATGGGATTATGAGTCCCGAGTTATCGAACACAGGGAGTTGTGAGGTTAAAGACTATTACTAATTAGGATTGACCAACTAAGCCGATTAAAATGATTTGAGAGTTGACTGAAAAAGAAAAAGAAAATAAGAGAAAACAAAGCAATCGATTAAATGTTTAGTTTAATCAATTTAGATGGAGATCTTTAGGATGGCGGTTTCACCGCGGGTTATCATTGCATGAATTTCTATCTATTCACTCAGATTTATCTCTCTATCCGGGTAGTGGCCTGAAATCAGAATTGCCCACTGTCATGGTACAATTCACTACCTATGTCTAGGTCGGTTCCACTGTCGTAGTAACCTATACCCTAAACTAGGTGCATTAAAAATGATCTCTCGGTATCCACCATTAACCTTACACCTCCTTGTTCAAGGGATTTGTCAATTAATGTGATATTCATTTCTTTTTCAACCGTTAATTCTTCTTTCAAAGAAATTAAGGGCATTAAGTTATTATCATGGTGATCAAGCATAACAATAAAATTGAGACAACGAATTCATACCACGAATTTGAGAGATAAATGATGAATTATTATGATAAAAACTTCATACAATGACTTCCCGGGATACTCCCGGTCCTAAAGATATATGGTTTTTAGCCGAAAATAGACGACATGGTATCACAGTAACTCGAGAATATGCAAAACATGAATTTCGATATACAGTAAATAGGAGAAAGGGTTAAAGAGTGGATCTGGAGAAGATGGAGAGAATTTGCCGTCGTTTTCGCCGCAAAAACGCCTCCGAGGTCTTCCGTGTAGGGTTCCTCTACTTTTCTCTCTCCGTTCGGCTGCCGTATCGTCCCCCCGTGATAGATCTCCCTATTGCGGTTCTAATGGTGTCTCTTATAGCCGTCGTACATGTTTAGGTCAAGAGGAAACCTAAAATGTAATTTTTAATACAATATGTGTTAGATTTAACACATTAAAATTTGGTCTGCAGCGTCTGAGTCGATGGTATCGACTTGGAAGTCGATAGTATCGACTTCTTCACAGTAAAACGTCCTTTTCCTTTTCAATCTCGAGCAAAAAATATTTGTACTCTGATGCCATGTCGATACCATCGAGTTGCAAGTCGATGGTATCGACTTTGCTCCAGTAAATAATAATTATCTGCAATAAAATAATCAATGAATAAAATCAAATAATTACTATAATAATTAAAACATGTAAAATACATGTAAAAATATAAGAAATGATGCACCAGTGATTTTTACTAATTTGGTAAAATATTTATTAAAAAGATATTCAATTAAGCACATATGACACATAAAATAACCAAATTAGATATCAAAATAACGACAATTTGTCCATACATCAATATGTTTCATCCCATCCAGCCTGAGGGATTTATTAGGATTTATTTGTTCACCACTTCCTAGATTTCAGCATCAGTCAACTCATCCTCCAGTTCAGCTACCAACCGCACACTCACTTTCTGACTCATCCCAATTGTTGCAGCCTCAAGAGCCAAAGGGTTTTTACTCAGGAACTAATTCTTGAGAAAATATACAATGATTCTTAGAATTTCTTTGTCTTTAGTCTTTAAGATACCATCTTTGTCTTTTAAACCAGTCATCAAATTCTTCTTTCTTCTTTGGGAGGCCTTGCGTTGAAATTATGCCATGTTTTTGTCACCCTTCTGCATCTCTTTGATCCTAGCTCTACACACCAAAAAGCTTCATCATCTCTATGATGTCTTTGCATCTCTATTTCCAACTCCTCACATCTCTCTCAAGTCACCCCATCAGGTGTTTTCTTTTGTGCTTCCCCCCATTAATTTTTCAGTGTCTTTAATCTTTTTCCGTACATTTCCTAATTTATTGCTTGCCCATGTTTCCTGTATACTCCCCGCTCTGTCAATTTTATTTTTTATACTCCCATGATATTCTTCTTCCTAGGAAACTTTTATTGTCTCCTAATAGCTATCTTGATAAATCAACATAGATTCAAAAAAATCTGGATTGTCTCTTCCTCTTTTCTACCCTTTTGTAGCAACATGGATAAGTGGGGCATGATCTGATTGATAGAATGAAAGGTGTTTAACCCAAAAACAATTGTACCAGTTCCTCCAATGATCACTAGAAAGAACTCTATCCAATCTTCCCTCCACTAGAGTGCCCACAATCCTCCCTCTCTTCTAGGTAAACTTGTTACCCTTGAACCCTAGGATTAGAAGAGCTCAATCATCAATAGTATCATGGAAGGGCTTCATAAATCTATCAAGATTCAATGGGGGCCTTAGTTTTTCTTTATTGCTAACAATATGGTTAAAATCAGCAAAGAAAATCACTAGTCCACCTGTCTGTCCTGCCAGTTTCCTTATCAGATCCCTTGTGTTGACTTTTGTTCTTGTACATACCATCCATAGATCCCACATGGAATCCACTAAAAATATGTCTTCTCATCCAAAATCTCACATTCTATGTGATGTTGAGAGTAACTTGGAACCAAAACAATCATATTTCACCACCAGAGACCAATGCCACCTACACGTCCAATACTAGGAATGCAGATCCCATTAATGAAACCACACTATCTCTTTATCTCCTTTAGTCTATTTAAAGATAGCATTGTTTCCATGAGGAACTCCACCTCAGGTCTTTCCCTCTAGGACATGGCCCAAAGAGCATCAACTACAATAGGGAGGCCCAGTCCCTAGTAGTTCAAACCCAAGAGTTTCATTGTTGTTCACAGGGTTGAACCACTCCAACACCCACTACTTTGTGATCAACACCTGGAAGTTTTCATTCTACCACCGATGTAGTTGTCCCTCTTTGTTTTTTACATGACTCATCTCCCATTTGCCTAGTATCCCATGCCTACTCAATTTCATCCACCCTATCACCCATTCTTTTACCTACTCTCATCCTTGTTAGCATTGTACCTTATCCCAAGTCCCTCTTTAAGTGACATGCCTCAGCCCTTGGCAGGACCTTCCTTTCCATTTCCACTGATTTGAATTGCTAGCCATTGTTAGTCTTCTTTGCTTTCATCTTGAATCTTCCTCTCTCCCAAGGGAGAATAGGAAGTCCCTTAGGAATGACCAACTTTTTAACCATCATTCTCAGTTGGTCCCTCACCACCTCCTCTTCCACTTTGTTAGTGTAACTACCCAGCTCGTATTGTTTACTCTAGTTTGAGTTTCTTGGCAACTTTCCCCATCTCTAAAAACCCATAATATCTCCCTCATTCTTCCCCCCTTCTTTTCATCCTTCCTCTCCATCCCACTGCTTGCTTCCTTCTACCCTGAGTGACTCCCCTCCTCACTAATAGCCAACTTGCCCCCCGCCTCAACCCTCTACAAGTGCCATAACCTCCTCTTCATTTACCCCTTCCTGACTCCTCTCCCTCAATGTCCTTCCCCCCAATGATCCTTTTTTGTGCTTTTTTCCTCCATATGTAGAGGAATATCATTAAATTCCACCATCTCCTCCTACTATATCTCATTCTTTGGCCCGCTCCTAATTTAGCAGAGTCATCCTCACTTTCAGACCCCCTTTCTATTCCTACCTTCTGTCCATCTTCTATTCAGGTCCTTAGTTTCATCCCACCTTCCTACATAATCCCCCCATCCACCTCTCTATTGAAACACCTTTATTTTTAACAAACTTTCCATATTTGGTTGATCTCTGTATTGTTGAATTGTTCTTTATGCAGAAGTTGATCTCCCTTTCCACCTACGCATTGCAGTCTTCATACAACTCCTTAATAATCAAGATCTAAGTACGTCTAGGAGAAGCTCTAATATTGGTTCCTCACTCCCTGCATGTGTCTTGGTTTTCATCAAAAGACTTGAAGCCCATATCCACGTGCCCAATCATTACCACAGATGTAACAGAAATTTCGGAGTGTCGCACTTTAGGTCTAGTTTGATGACAAAAGCATCTTTACCCCTAATCTTCTATAATCATTTCAGAGGCTTCGTAATATCTGAACTCGAGTAGAGGTCTCCCAACCTAGTTCATCTCTATCCATTTTAAGAACTCTACCTATCTTACTTGCAATATTTAGGACTACAACTTTCGATCTAAATCCTATAGTAATAATGTATATCCACACCTAAATCTGACATTCTTAAAATTGAATCCTTCCTTCCTAATCACTTGCTTCAACCTCTTTTAGAAGAAGAATTTTAGTATCAAAGTTCCATGGTCCTCCTTCACTTACCTTTTTCTTGTCTTTCTAGCAGGTAAACTAAATTTCAAAGGTCCTTGGATCGATGGATTTAAATGGAACTTTGCTCTTCAACGCCCACACATGGGTTAATGTCTTCTTCATGGCAAATAAATTGTATGCCTGGTCAGATTGGATTTTGGCCACCAATGCTATTTCGACATGATCCATCGTTCGTACATATTCTTCTCCTACGATCTCAACTATCTCTTCTTCCTCTTCTGTGATCTTCAATTTTTGACACTACCCCTTCAAATCATCCGCCATAAAAGAGATGCACACACGAGTGATATCTAATGCACATAGCTTAACACTTGAACCTACAAGAGAGAGACATCATAATTGCAAAAGGGGTGGCTACCGCTGGTTCTTTTCCTATCACCACACAGTCACCTCTACACTAGGATTTGCGTCGAGGTGAGTTCAAAAATATCTTGACTCTTTCTAACATATGAATGACAAAAAATATGCCAAGAAATTAGTGATTGAATTTTTTTTAATTCTCTCTCTTTAGTCTTGCCACATTTCTTTATAAAGATAGAAAATAAAATTTTAATCACAAGAAAATCCAATCTTCCACTATATGTACAAAGATCTATTCTTCAAGATCCCCTTAGGAACACATACAATGTGGTCATGTGTTTTTTGGTGAGATAGCCTACACCATCAACATTGACTACCTCCTTCTCAGTATTTCTTCAAAAAGATGGTTCTTTTAGTACTTCTTCTAAAATTTATTATTATTTGAACAATAATTTTTCACCTTTGTTCATTGTTTAATGAAGCTTCCTTATATCTTCATCCCTTTCACTAAATACTTAATTTTTATTGTTATTGAGAACAAATAATTTATTTCAATGGTAAATCTTGCGTCATTTGATTTTTTTTTACTATGAGTTGATTTTCATGTTCAATTAATAATTTTCCATTGCCTTAATTATATGGTTGTGGCCAGTTTAGAATCTAATGATGAAAATCATTATTTATGTTGAACATAGCTATATGACATGTTCAATTATTCAAAGTTATGACTTGCTATAATTGGAACCCTATATATGAGTATCTAATGGGATTCTAGTTGTTTTTCATGAGATACTATCACACATCTCTATAAAATATATGACATTTCCATGAAGAGTTAACCTATTTTGAGGAGTATTTGACTTTAGTTGGGGTATAAAACCCTTAGGGGTCATCAGTGGAACCCTCTTAGTTCACTAGGTGACTTCACCTAATTTGTGAATAAGTGATGTACCTTATTGAATCAACTTGTATAATAAGTCAATCAAGTAATTCAGTTTTAGTTCAATAGAGGCATTGATTCCCATTAATACTATGAACTTTTTAGTCAGTGTTGTTTGTTGTTCGACTAACAGTTAGTCAAACTGATCTATTAGTGAGGGACTTGAGGTATCTACTTAAGAGGAGTCTCTATCCTTTGTTAAAAACGTGAAGGACTTCCAATCAATAAACCAAAGGATTGGCTAGACAAACTTACATTTATATTAATGGCGAGGAACTTGAGATCGTTATTAGGAGGAGTCACTACCCTTGTTCCAGTACTATAAGAGGACCTTTATATCATAATAGAACCTTTATTACCCAGTTCCTCAATCCTAATGGCTGGTCAGCCAAAGGTTAGAGGACCTAGACACTCATCCCTAGAATGGTACAAAAATTTCACACAAATATATATATATATATATATATATATATATATAAAAGGAAGAACTATTCCATTCATCATAATGAATTGTAAGGTTATAAGTACACTAAGACCGTAGAAAGAGGAACAAACGACATAACCAAACATGATAAAATAGTTTTAACATGGAAACAAGAATCTTATACCCATGAAATATTACAAAAATATTCCCCATTTGTTTTTCAATTCATGGCATGACAATGCAAATGATGTGTGCAATACGTCCTCATTTAGCAACATTGGGGAATTTGATAAAGAAAATATATCAATGCTAAAGCATTAAATACGCTATGAAAATACATTTAAAATGCCTTATATGAGTTAACTACAATGCTTGATAAAATTTAATGCAAGAAAACTTTAAATGGCATTCTTTTATACAAAGAACACTTCAAATTGCATTTTCAATTATATCAACATTAGGCCTTTGGTCAACTAGCAAAGGAAGGGTCATGAGGGGAATTTGAGGATAAACATTTAAATGTTACCCTATTTCTACATGAAGGACCTCAAGACTAAATTCAACAAACTAACACTATTTTGACATGACTTGTTCCCTTATCTCGAGAGTTCAGGCATATGCACAAGGTTATATAATGGATTTCTATATTATGTTCAAGATTTTTCAACATAGAATAATACAACATGAAGGCATTACTCTTACAAAAAATATCTCAAACAAGTAACTAATTAAGCATGCATTAATATATCCATACATACAACCAAGCCAATATCATGGTAGGGTCAAGAATTTAAGTGTACCTTGTGGAAAATGAGTAAATTAAGCTCCTTGAGAAAGATCTCTAGAGAATGGCCAAATCAAATAGAACCTAGTATGTAATAATATATAATATGGGGTCATTGATAAGTAAGGTTTTGATAATATAATCATGTGTCATGTCATATGGATGTTCCCAAAGTTCTAGGTTTCCAAAAGGTTCCATCATAGTTCCATCATATTAAACATGCATGCAATTATTCAACATAATTCTAGTGTCACAACAATAATTTATTTCTAGGTGAAACATCCACATTATGAGAGTTAATATATGAATATATTATATGATTTCGAGTTAGAGAAAGCATGATATTTGGATAGATATGTTGGTTTAATTATGCAATATCCAAACTAGTCATATTAGATTTGTGTCATGCAATAGTGTTACATTCTACATTGGTAAGATCATAAAAGAGAATTAAGTAGATATGTTGAATTTATTGCTATGTTTATGATAAAATATATTCATTTGAATCCTTAAAGTAAAATGTGTAGCATTAGAGCATCATTCTTTCAAGATTAGAGTCCAAATCAACATGTGTACTTATATCATGTTAGATTTCACAGGTATGTCAAATGTAGTAAAAAAGAGCGTATGGGTGCGACACATGGTATTTCGTGTCATAAATCATCACAAGGACTGATTTCTAAGTTCAACATAGAGTTTTGATAGTTAAGGATCAACTTCTACATAAGGATTAAAGTGCCAACCAAATAATTATTTAAACATCACAGTTTTTGTAATATTAAGGTACAAAATTAAGTTGTGATATATTATGAGTTAAGCATGGCAACATAACATACATTCTTTATAAATAATGGAATAAGCATTAATAACATTACTCATGTTGAATAGGGATAATTATTTTTTTATCAAAATGCTATATTGGAAGTCTATATTTTGTTAAAGGAGTGATTTATTGGCATTTTTGTAAGAATGACCTTAATTTCAGTGTTTTGGATATTTGGATCCAAGATCAATGGCCAAGATAGAACCACCTAGATCTCACAGACTTCCTAAGTTGGACTCTCTCATACTCATCGCATATTAGAGAATACCCTAGCTGGGTTGGCCCATTTCGGTCTATCCTTCAAGCAAGGTCACTCACTGGCCACTCCTCCAGCTACCCGTAGTAGGTTGCCTATTTATGCCACACATCAACTACTCATGGGTAGGCCATTGGCTACTCCTGCGCACCTAATTGTTGGTGATGAGGTCATGTATATGGAAGTGAGAATTTTAAGAGTCACACCCAGTCTGAGTATTAGACTGTAGTATCCTGAGTAGAGGTTTTGGTCTGCACCAATGGATATTTGTGGGGTCAGCCCCACCCTTGGATCACACCAAACTAACCTAGGACAATTTCACTCAAAATAGTCATGGTGGTGAAATTGGCCTAAGAGAGGAAGAAGAAGATTGATAAAGAGATGTGGTGCATGATAATGGGAAAAAAGTGGGTTAAAGGAAGAGGTAGGTGTCATCAATTAATCCTATAGGGGTTTGAATTGCCAGATTGGTCATGGGAAAGGGGTAGAAAGGTTGTTGGACCAGCCTGACACAAGGTAGAAGAAGGCTATAGGTCAATTAGATTTGGGTCTATCATAGACCGGGTGTCGATCTAAGGATAGGGAGGAGAGATCTATGAGCCATGGCTTGTAGCCACTCATATTCTGAGAGGGAGAGCCACAGGTTGTTGATATGTACAAATCCAAATGCAAATGTGTTACCTTGTAATACTGCAAAATGTATACCTCTAAGATCATAGCTCTGATTGAGATGAACTTTTCACATTTAATCACATACAATTCATTTATTGAGCGCATCATGACTCAAATATATGCAACCAAGTGTGAAGAAGGTTGTCGAAATACAATTGAGAAACTTAAGAGTTTAGATATGCACAATTGCATGAGAGAGGAAATACAAGGTATCACATCCTCCCCACCTAAAAAGGAATTTTTTCCTAAAATTCAAGCAATTAACTAAAGGATATTGGTACATCATATTCCATACACTAATAATCATAATTGTGTTATTATCTCAAAAATCAAGAAATCAAGCATCAAGTCAATGAGTAGTCACATTGATCATCACATAGATCACCATACATGGGGAGATAACCATTTATGGCAAAGAACTAAGGATCTTTTATTCAAGAATAAAGTGTGACTTTCAATCCCCATATTTTGGTTCAGGCTTCTACATTGGCCTAGGTGGGGTTTGTACATCCATTATCAAGATTTCACATATAACTAGTTTGAAACTAGCATCACATTCGAAATCATGATTACGTATCAAAATCCATGGAAGGTTCCACCTAGTTTATGCAAGAGATTACCCCTAATTCATATATGAAGAGATCAATATAAATCATATTTCCAAGATTGGACTACAAAAATTATTAGTCACATATTAGGGTGATCTAATGGCCCCAGTAGGGTGATCATAGGAGTGAAATAATATCAAAACCAATAATCACGGGTCCATATATCATAAGTCCATATGGAGAGTTAGGATTTCGGCATCAAAAGTCACAAGTCAAAAAGTTTTGAAGCTAGCATTCAGATTCTTTCCTAGACATTATGTGTGATCATTCATCCCTATACAACTGTCGAGCAACAATAGAGAAACATTTGAGAAATATTTCCAGATTTCAATATCAAGTTCATGACATGGTATCTGAGGTCAATGAATGATCTATGCCTCCGTCTTTTTGGAAAATAACCACAACCTATTGTGAACTTCACCATATTCAAATATTATTATCAATCAAGATTCAAGATTGAGTGTCAAAATTATGATAGGATTTGAATTGGTTAAAAGATCAAAATCATTATAAAAGTCTACCTTTCAACACTTAAAATATTGGAGAGACAAAAAATTAGGAAAGTTATAATAGGGATGTGACCTAGGTTAGGGAAATCATAAATCTAACTATCACAATAACCTAGCACATTTTTCCTCATTGATCAAGAAAAGTTGTTTATAGAAAATAGAGTGGGCAATGATTAGTAGTTGGTACTACATCATGAGATAAAAGTTCAATTATCTGTATTTCAATATTTTTAGCATATTTGGAGTCATAATATTGTTCCTTTAGTTTTCTAGATCAAGTAGATGGGTATATCTAGAAATATGGGAGCCAAAATAGGGCACTACAAGGGCATCATCGGATATGATATAAAGTTGACATAATTCATATTATTCAAAATTTATCCTTACAAAGAGGCATCAAACTCTATTGGTATTTGTCTCTTAGAACAAGTCTTCCCATAGTCATCTAGGGTTCTAACTATATAATCACCTTATATGTGGGGCATGAGACATGTAAATAGGGGTACATTTTCTTAGTCATGTTTTATGTTTGATAAAAAATAGGGACAACATAGTTTTAATCATGTAGGGACCTCATCACCATGAGGTATAACACATGAGTTCCACATTAAATCATCACAAAAAGATCACTATGAATTACTTAGAACAAAGAAAGCAAATATGTCAAATTTAATTAAATTTAGTTTGCATGATTTCAGGTGTTACGCATGAGTACATAACTTCAAAAGTAGTTTCATTCATCAAAGTAGGATTTACAACTTAAGATCACATCATGGTATATTAATCAACTTTTATGAATTCAGCTGAATTGTGGTTCTTCCCTTGCATAAGCTACACATAATCGATAGAGTTGAGTAATTGTCATGAGAAGAATTACATGAGCAAATAAGGGACCTAACTAATCATCATCTAATGAGTGCCTTAGGGTAGTCCTTAAAGAAGATATGATATTGTAAAAGACTCTCTAAGATTTTAAAGAAATAAACCTAATCTTATCTTGGATCTAGTCTGGGTGTTGGTAGTTGTGCAGCGTTCCCAAATCCACCTCAATTAGGCGTATAGGAGTTTATTACAGCTAGAACCTCCATGTTTAGCACCGTACCCATTGCCTTAGTTTTACCATTATAGATTTTGGTTCTCCTAAGGTACATATGATGTACTATACCTAAACCATAGAGGACTCATTTTATGTATCTAATACCATTTGTCAAGGAACCCTTTATTACCTAGATCCTCACTCCTAATGGCTAGTCATCCAAAGGCAATAATACCCAAGTGTAAGTACCTAGAATGGAATGAAAAATTCACACAGGCAATATATACATATATATGTATGTATTTATATTTATATTAATATATATATATATATGGGGATTTATTTGTTTCCCGCACGGGTAGTCTGATTTTTCACTACCCGCACATCCAAAAGTGTAACTATATGGTACACAAAAGTAACTATAAGATCAAAAGAGTAACTACATTGATAAAAAAGTAACAATATGACTAAAAAAGTAATTGTGCAGAAAACATACAGTCAGTAAATATATGGACGTATTTTTTGATTTTGGTGGCGCAAATGATATTATTTTTGGAGGATTTTTTTTGGGGAGCTAGATAAAATGCTCCTCTACAATTGTTATTTTAAAAGTGACAGGAAGGGTGTGCGGGTAGCTACCCATGTGGGTATTAAAGATGAACCATATATATATATATATATATATATATATATATATATATATATATACATACATATATATATATATATATACATATACATATATATATACATATATATAGATACATACATACATACATACATACAGATAAGGGAGCCTTTCCCTTAGGGATAGGAAATTTCCTATACTTGTTCCTTATTTGGCACATTTTCTAAGATGTTTGGCATGATCCAACTGTATGGTTATAAAGTATAGTAGGTAGATAAGTTTTGTATCAAAAATCATTCAAATCATTCGTATATATATATATATATATATATATATATACATACATATATATATATATATGTGTGTGTGTGTGTGTGTGTGTGTGTGTGTGTGTGAGTGTGTTTATGTGTGTGTATGTGTTTGTAAAAGGCAAAATAATTTCATTCATCATACTGAACCTTAAGATTTTAAGTAAACTAAGCCCGTAGGCAACGAAAAGGAGTGACATAAGCAAATGATATAACATAAATTAAAACATGGTAGTCATATACATGTTACTAAATACAAAAAAATTCCCCATTTTTGTTTCATTCATTGCATGAGAGTCCTAACGATGTGTGTAACATATCTTCATTTGGAAGTATAAAAAAATTCATAAACAAAATATATCAATGCTAGATCATTGAATATGCTATAAACAAACACATAAAATGTAGATTTAGAGTAAGATATAGTGCTTGTCTAGAACCATTATACTAGGAAAAAGTAAGGAGAAAAAGTTTAAATGACATTCTCTTATACAAATCATATTTTAAGTTGCCTTTTCATTAAGCCTTTGACCAAATTATAATGGAAGGGTTTGTAAGGGGCATTTGAGGCTAAATGTACAAATGTGACCCTACTTCTATGTGAGGGATCTCAAGACCAAAGTCGATGAGTTGAGCCTATTTCAACATGGCTGGTGACCTTAGCCCAAAAATTTAGGTAAGTGCACAAGATTATAAAATGAATTTCTATATTATGTTCAAGGTTTGTCAACATAATATGTCCAAACATGAAATTACTGTTCACATGAGGAATATCTCAAACAAGTAAATAAGTATTCAATCATTACTAGTCTCATACATACAAGAAAGCCAATATCCTAGTAGGATCAAAACATTAAGTGCACCTTGTGAGAAATGCGTAAGTTATGATCCCCAAGAAAAGATTCTAGAGAAGGCCAAACACAAAAAGGAATTGAGATGTAAAAATTTATAATATGAGGTCTTACATTTGTAAGTTTTGATAGAATAAATATATTTCATGTCATCTGGATGTTCTCCTAGACCTAGGTTTCAAAAAAGGTTCTAACCTAGTTTTATCATATCAAACATGCATGCATTTGTTCAGCATAGTTCAAATATCACAACAATACCTTATGTCTAGATGAAACATCTACATTTGAAAGTTACTAAATGAAAATATTCTCTGATTTGGAGTTAGGGAAAGCAAGAATTTGAATTATCATCACAAGTTAGCCGTGAAATATTGTAACTATCTTATTAGATCAATTTCATTCAATAATATCACATCCCCAAGTTATAAGATAATAAATTAGCATTACATATATCAAGTTGGATTTACTTCTAGAAATATTATAAATCCATTCGTTTGAAGCCTTAGCATAACACACGCAACATATGGCATGATATTTGCAATATTAGAGTTTAAAATCAACATTTCTATTAGATCATGTGAGATGTTATGTGTATGTCACATATCGTAAAAAAGAGCATATAGGTGTGTTGCGTGGCATTTCATTTCATAAGTTATTGTATCCACTGATTTGAAGGTAAACATAGAGATTTGAGAATATTAATGATCCAACCAGATAAGTATTTAAATGTCATATTTTGGGGTATATTAAGTTACAAAAGTGAGTCATGATATCTTATGAGTTACTCATAGAAAATATACTTTGAGATCTTAGTCAATTATGGAACATATTAATAATAAGATTAGTGACTTTAAAAGTCATTCAATGATTAATTACTTCAACGTTCAAGTTTCAATATATATCATCATGTGATAATATAAAAGAGTTACTTTTAGGTTAATATACTCATTATATGTACATCAATGGGCTCGTAACATTATACAACTTTAGTAGGTGATTGAAGTTACTGATAAAGATATATCATCAAGCTTTAGAACATATAAGACCAAGTTTGAGCATTTAATATTATTAACCATCATCAAAGTACTTAAAGTAAGCATTTTTGAAAATTAGTAGAAACACAAGTAAATATAGGACATGAAACCTTTTAAAAGATATGTATCATTTTTCTAATCAAAATGGTATATTGGAAGTTTATATTTGATTAAAGCAGTAATTTAATCATATTGTTTTGCAAAAATTACTTTAAATCAAGAGTCATGGATCATTGGATCCTAGATCAATGGCCAAAAAGGCACACCTAGCTCCTTGAGCATGCAAAAGGTGGGCTCTTAGATAGTCATCATGGGTTATTGTTAGACCCTAGATGGATTGGCATGTTGGTATATCCCACAAGACCATAATGAAGTTGAAGACCACTCCTATTGTGTAGAATCGCATGTGGTGGGTTGTTGACCACTACTATCCGCCTAACCACTTATGAGCAGGTCATTCACTGCTCCTATCCACATAATTGCACGTGAGCAAACACTTCTATGGTGGAGTATCTTCAGAGTCTTACCTAGTCTGAGGATGACCCCACAATAGACTTCACGGACATGTTGGTCTACACTAATGGAGCTTCATTGGGCCAGCCCCACCCTTAGCTCACATTGATCTGGCATATGGTGCAGACTCCAAAAACGGCCACAATAGTGGTAGTAGACAAAGATAGGAGAAAATAATATGGATAGGGCGATGTGGTGCATAAAAATGCAAAATATGTGGGGAAAAAGTATGAGGCAATATAAAGGAAGAGGTAGGTGCCATAAATTTATCCTATGTGGCCTTATTGCCAGATTCACAAAGGGAAAGCATAGCAAGGTTGTGGCCTGACACAAGTTATAAGAAGGCAAGGGGTATTAGATGTGGGTCCATCATAGATAGGAAGTTGATTTAAGGGAAGAGAGGAGAGATATGTTACCCAAGAGAAGTGGACTCTGATTGGCAGATAGGGGCGACTATGGATTGCTAATGTATACAAGTACACACACACACACACACACACACACACACATATATATATATATATCCATGCAAATAGTGAAATTTTATATCTCTCAAATTGTAACTCTAATTGAGAAAAATATTTCTTAGTTGGTTCATATGTTTCTTTTATGTCTTATATTAATAACTTTAGCCCAAGATGATCGTGCTCAGGGTATCCAATTTTAGAAAAGCATTTCAAAAGTCTGATTGTGCACTCACATTAGTCAATTAAGCTCAATGGGGCATTTTGTCATACCCATATCATTTATTGAGAATTATTGACTCAAAATCACTCAATTGAGGTTGACAGAGGTTGTAGAAATACAAAAAATATTATTATGAGTTTAGATATATAGAATTGGATGAGAGATAACATTTAGGTGGTGAGAAATATTAAGTTGGATATCTAAAAGATTCACCAAATTGAATAACAGGATTCCTAACAATAAGACTAATGGTTTCAGTCATCTGTTATAGACAAATTATTCTTTTGGATCCAATTAGTGGGACCAATAGACATTAGTTGGATCATTTGAAAAAAAATTGTGGCAAATCTAAGAGCATTTTTACTCCACCAACCCCTATAATTGTACCTAGGAATTGTAGACCTTTATAACACTATTCTAGTGAGAGAGAATCCAATATTCTTGAAGATCAAGTGCATGGTGGTGATGTTGGTGGATTTTTCATATGAAATAAAGTTCCTAAACTACTGGGATTTAATATTTCTAAGTATAAATGAACATTTCTCATTTGGTTATCTGAAATGCTCTCTTCCTTATTAGTAGAGTTATACATAATCAACGTATGAAAACCTAGTTTTCTTTTTTCTTATTTCTCTCATTTTATCCTTCTTTGACCTTGTTGAATGTATGTCATGCAAGTTTTATGTTTGTATCCATAATTTTGGAGCTTTTAGAGCCACTATTTAGATGAGTGATTTTTCGTCTATTCAACATATCTTTGTGATTCCATGTCATTGGAAATCACCAAAATCCACTTATGTGCATGATATTTTACCTAGAAATCAAATTTTGTGGATGTTTGAAAGTGTATTACATGAAAATTTAAATATTGTTCCTCTCTATAATATACTTTTATCCTAAGAAAAAACTACCATGATCAAAACTAAAATTTATATGAATCACATAAAAGTTATTTATGATTTCCAATTCTAGTGTGATACATAAGTTTTTACAATTTGAAAATCATATGTTGAAATTCAGTAATTAAGATTTCAAGACATGTATCTTATTGTGAACCACGATATTTTTGTATTTTGTAAGCTTTTTGATCCTATAATCTGAGACACGGTGAGTAATTTTATCTTGAAAAATGGGTAATTTTATCAATTGATACATCAAATCATAAATGTTCATAATTAACCCACTGCACAATACAAATTTCAAAGTGTTTGGATATCTGTGAGGTAAAAGAATATACTTCTAGTATACATGGATTTTCAGGAGTTTGTTAGAGTCTTATATTATTGACTATATTCATATGACTTAGAATTGATATGAGGAATTCTCCTCTTAGTGCCCTTAGATCACCCATGAATATGCATATGGTTGGGGTGGTCTCACCAAATGTGATACATTGATCATGTTGTGTCATGAGAATGTTGAGATATGATAAATATTACATGTGATATGATGGTCTATCATATCATCAACACTATGGAAGAGCATTATGTATATTTAGGATGTGGGTTTATGAGCCCCTACTCTCTTATACTCACACCTACCGGTGCATGTTGGAACCTAGTGAGACCAAAATTGTAAGATCTTTTGAAGCTTGGTATGTGGATTACTAAACTTTAATCTAAACTTTGTTGGTACATTCCAAGTTAGCAAGGGAATATAGATACAATTACTAATCAAGATGAGTAAGATTATTTATATAGATATTTTCGTTTTATTTCTCTTAAGTTCTTGACATACTCATTATAATGTTCTTTTTGATATAAAATTTTAGGGATGAATTGATATATAATTTGGGGATGCTCTTACCTCTTGAAAGATGTGTTATGCCTTGTTGGAGTTTGGTCACACTTTTATGGTTTAAATGATTTTAGGATATCAATATCTTCCTTAGGGGTATCATGAAGAGTCCCCTTTCTTAAGGATCTATAGAAGGATGTATGAGAAATTAATTTTTTGGTTTTTTAAGAGTCACCATTTACAGTCGGACCCTACACATGGTGTTCAAATATCAATGAATTATCGTCTTAGATTTTTGTAGTATACTATTGTATATATGGGAATCTTATAAATGAGAAACAGGCTCATCTGTTTCATACTAGAGGTTGTTGACCATGCCATTTCAATGAACAATGTATAATCACATGGTTAGAAATTAAAATGCTAGATGATTTATTCAATTAAAAATCTGATTCTATTTGGATAGGTTTATTTATGGTATCAACCCAAAGTAATTTGACAACTATATTAGTGGTAATTGAATTAGTTTTGGTTTCACCTGTTGTCATATAGTTTCAGAACATGTTTGTGTGCTAACCTCAATGCCAAGTTCCACATTTCTATTAGAAGTAAAAAATAGGAGCAATTTTGACTCTCATTCCCATTGAGACCCCACTAAATAGAGTTGTTTCTTAGTCAAATAATCATCTAAGTTGGTCAACTAAGATCCAACACTTATTGAAACGTATATAAGGGAATTATGGCAAACCTTGAGGGTCCATTAAGTAACCCTACAGGTTTCTAAACTGTAACTATGGTATGAAAATTCTACAAACCAATTTATCTCTTCAAATTGACATTAGATAACATACTTATATCTTGTCATTCATTTTTTGTTTTGAATAAACCAAAACACCCATATAACTACATTTAGTCATTATAAGGTACCAATGAGTCATTGATACATTAATATGTGCTAATCCATGCTCATGAACTGAATGTACATGGAAAATTATAGGTCACACCAAAGGCAAACTCACACCTTTAGCCAACTACATATAGGGTGAAGGAAACTTCTCTTGAAAAACCACTAGATAAGATATTCAAAATGCAAAAAGGAGGAAAATCCAGAGTGAGGTTGTCTTAGAAAGAGGTAAATCATTTTTAGAGTAATAAGAGAATCATCAGAAATAATATATAGAATTGGATATTTCTATGGCAAACAACAACTTACACAACCATAACATATACAGTAATAGAGGCATTATACAATCAAGTTAGTACCATAGCTACTCAATTAATACTACCTAACAAGATTATATGTTTTATAATTATGTCCTGGGTAGTTGGGTTATACCACCCAAATTATTGTCCAGTATCTTTGTAGTCTCCTTGTCCATTCTTAAGGATTTCAATGTCAATAGGTCTTGCTAAGATATTTCTATGCCTCAGTAACTATGAGCACAAAAAATGGTTCATTGGCCTATGACCTATATACATTAGCACATCCTAGGTTCTCAAAGAAAATTACCTATCATATCACACAAAAAATATGGACTTCTAATAATCATATCACGTCACGTTGAATCGCACTAGAAGAACTACCATATATCAACATGAGATAAAGCCTTGACTAGACTCATATAAACACTAATTCTGAGTGTTGGGAGACAACACGACATATGTATTCTGCATATATACATATCTAATAATATAGGACTCTGGGTACCCTCTCACAATCATAAGATTGCTACAAGGAAGCATGTTTTGCTTCCACTGCATTTGAATAATTGGGATGTTACATGGTCATAAGTGAAATAAATGATTTAGTGTTTCAATGATTAGTTAGTCCAACTACTCAGTTTACATGATGATTTGAAATGAAATTAAGAATTTCCTACTGATATATGATAAATTAAAGCATTTAAATGAAAAAAAAGTTTTAAATCCGTGCGCAACATGCATATACATCCTATCCAAGTTTTACCATTTTTGGCCATATAAATAAGACATCATAATTCAAGATCAAAAACCCCTTTAGTCTATTTCAATATCATCTTATAATGATAAGGAATCATCATGAAAAGTTTTATTTAAAAAGTCATCATCTGCATCCAATAACCCATAAATAGTAAAATGGCCAAAATTGGAAATTTTGGCCATGTTGGATAAATACCTTATCGAAGGAAGTATAAAATTCATCTTCTTGATCCAAAATATCCTTCATTCACCTTTTACCACGTGCTTCTCCCATTTCGATGCATAAACTAATTGAGCATAGCCCATGGAGTAGTGGACTGATGAAGCACACTCCAATAGGGATCCAATCTATGATTGGTCAATGAAGAAATTAGTCGATGAAGCCACTAGTCAAAAAAACCACTAGTCAAAGAAACCACTACTCAACAAAGAAACTGGTCGACAAAGCAACTAGTCAACAAAGCCATTGATCGGTGAAGCAATTACTCAGCAAAGCCACTAGTCAACATGGGTGTTGAACTATAGACCAACTCGTCCTTTGCATGAAAGGCTCCTCCTCAAAACAGTTAGTTAAAAGGTGATGCCTATTACCAAAACATAAAACCTCCACTACATGCACTTAATCTTCGACCATAAGTGTTGCCAAATCATTCTCAGAGCCATCAATCGAAAAAACTAGAGAAGAGTGAACTACTAAGGATCTTCCTCGAGAGAGGAATAAGATTTGGATCTTGCCTAGACCCACACATCCAATGGATCTCTTTAATAAGAAGGTATTCACTGACTTCCAATCTATATATTGACATTTGTTGTACTGCCCTCCTTATTCTCTGATTCGTCCATCTTCCTCAATACTTCATCATGTCATCATGTGCTTGTAAATATGAAATGTCACATACAGTAATGAGTGTCTAAAGGTTCACCAAAAAAATAATGAGTGTCTAATCCATCATCTTGGGTTGGCAGTAGCCACTAAAGCTCACTCAACATGCAAAGACTTATTTCCATTGAGGTTTATATTCTTGGCAATGTTTAACTCCATACTCTTATTTCTATTGCTTCATTTGCATGATCGGATACCATCTTGTGTTGTTTGATTGTTAATGACTAAAGAGAGTAGCATTAACCTATATCTAATAGTTATGGAGTAGCATCAAAGCATTAGAATGTTGGAATGCTAAAGCTAATGATCATGTGGTTCTATGTTGATTTTTGTTTGCCATCATGAGAGAGAGAGACATGCTTATAATCTAGATATATAGTAAGCTTGAGAAAGAGGAGGGAATATCCATTCTTTTTGGATGTGTGATTTAAGTTGGTCATTTACACCATATATTATAAATAGTTTTATATAAGATGGTAATTATTAGAATAAATAGTAGAAAAGAAAGAACACACTTTCTTATATTAATAATTGGAAAATTTACCAATAGAAGGCCTTATACAAAAATTACTTTGTAGAGGCACGAGCTACAAATTGGGTCGTCAATCTTTTTGTATGGAAAACCCCACTGATTTAAATACAAAATCAGAAGAAGTTGATGATGGCATCATAGCATTCATGTTGGTGACATATTGTATGTGTTGTAAGAGAGAAATTGAATCATTAGTTAGAAATTCAAATATATCAAAAGTAAAGGGGAGGAAATGGTGATTGTTTGCCTCACACACTGCATCATGCTTACAGACTTATTTGAGTGGCTGCAACAGCTGCTGATTGGCCTGCTATGAAGTTATCAGAAATTTTTCTAGATAAAGGAGAGACCCTAGTAAGGTCCACACAAGTGTGCTGCTTTCATTCAGTCCAATCAAACAATAGGATGTCGGCAAGTCATTGCTGATCGACACCATCATGATGTCTTCAAAAAAAGGCAACCAAAGATTCTTTTATGGCTTTTATTCTAGCTCAAGAAATAACACCAAAGACAGAATCTTGAACAACATCATGGTAAAACTTAAATATAGGAGGAATGTGACGATGTATGGTCTGTTCACTAAAAGAATCAAGCTCTATAGAATGACAAAGGGACAACTCTTATTACCAGGATATAGGGGGATCATGAGTTGGTAACATAGAATTATTTGATATTTAGATGGTTACATGGATAATCTGAAACCATTAATAGGAATAGTAAGAAGAAAATCACATTCATGGTCGGTATGCAAGGAAGCTGCAATAGCTTTTTCTCGTTGGGATAACTCTAAAGACTTGAAGCATTGGAATACCATGTCATAGTATTTGTCTTCCAAGGATGATAGTATATCACATAAAAGGGAATAAGTAGTGTCGAAAGGGGAACCCACATGAATAGAACCAACATCCCAAACAATATGGCCTTGGATCTTACTAGTATTGAGTCGAGAGGCAACATATGCATAGCTACTAACATCTTCAACTTTTGTAATTTCCAATCCTCCAAGATGCATTGGTAGGGTGGCCATCTTCCACTATAGTTCACCAAATACTTTCCCCTCACGAACAACAATGTGTGTTAGGCAACGCCAGATACCATAATCAAAGTCTTCCAAAATAGAAGAAATAGAATTTGGTGGCATTGTTCTAAGGGAAAACAATAGCTTTGTCATCATGATGGATGATCTGAGGAGAAGAAGTTCACAATATGCGTCATTGAGCAAGGCCAGGAGGTTCATCAGAGCTAAGGATTTGACCACACACTCCCTCAACAAATCTAAGGAAAATCTTGAATCAAACTAGATTGGACCATCAAGAAGCTTCACGCCCTATGTAGACTGTGATATGTGAAGAGGAAATAAACCACCACTCGGGGCTCTTCTAGGATTGATCAGAAGGACACAATATTTCTATATTTGTTATTTTGAAATGAAGTAAAAAATATGGACCTAAGTCTTGAAGAAGGGATGAAGCCTTAGACACCTCAATGGAGTCACCTATCAGAGTGTCATCATCTATGTAGAATGCCAATAATTTAAGGTGGAATTCTTCATTGAAGTACAAAATAAGAGGATGGAGTGCCAAAAAAAATAGTAGTAGTCTAAGAGGGTCATCTTGTTGGACCCTAGCAGATGACATAATAAGATCATCCTGGTCTTAGTAAAGATGAGAAGGCATACAATAACAAAAGTCAACCTGATGTGCAATCATCGGGCATTGAAGATGAACCTCTCGAAAAATGGTGCATCTGTCAACCATATTTAAGGCATTGGAGAAGCCCACTAAAGCCAAGGTGTGGGAACAAACATGATGATTGTCATGGAGAGGCACACCACAGCGTGTAAAAGAGCTTCAACACCGCCAAGAAATCCAACACCAAATTGGCGATCTTGAAAGTATGTGACAACATCATCCATGACTCCCTTTGTTGCAATATTCAAAATGAGTTGACACCAAATAGTACCAACTGCAATGGGCTGAATGTCATTGTCAGGTTTGAGTAAGAGAGTCAATGGAGCACTAGCAACGTAAGGAGCCAAAGAGGTTGGACATCGACCAACTAGGCAAAGGTTGACAACAACATATATAGAATATAATCACTCATCCTTAACTGCGATAGTTGCACCCTGCATATCATCAAGAAGGTGTTGTGCATGAAGATCATGACATGCACAAGATATACCCTTATGGAAGGATAAAATAGCATTTTCAACCATACTACGAGAAGTGACAAGTGAAGATGATTGTAGTTTCAAGGTTGATTGTTGTGTCAGAGGTGGAAGTTGGGGATGCTTTGACTCAAGAACCAAACGAGTTGCATTTCATATGGTGCAAAACCACTAGAAGATAGAATTCAAATAGTCATAGCAAATTGACCATATTTAACCTTATACTTGGCTCGAGAGACATTTGAATCCAAAGAATGTGCACGAAAGATAGATTGTTGGTGTTGTAAAATACATACAAGGAGTTGTTGAATACCATCAGGGCCTAAATTACGTCTCTACACATTTAAGAATCATGAGTTTTTGTAGTGTGGCACGCTTGCGAGAGGAGCATTCATTGACAGGAAAAGGGGTAAAATCATAGAAGACAGATAGAGGAAGTAGTAACATATGTATCCAAGATGTAGTAGATGTGGGGCAAGCAACAACCTGATTGGGGATGTTCGTAAATCATCAGTAAAATGAAGACGATAGACTAAAGGGATACTCTTGACGGTAGGAGAACCCAAACAGAAGACTTTATCAAGGAGACCATTTCAGTTCTCAAAATGGATTATAGGAAGAGGTGGTGGCTTGATATGCTGACGGGCTGTCATGTCACAATGAATAAAAGTTGGGTAGACTGCCTTGGTAGGGGCAGGGAGGCTGATAATGATGTATGGTGGGTCCAAGCTAGGATGTTGTGGAAGGGTGACCGTAGCGTTAGAACCATTCGCTTCACTGTGAGAATAGTCCGTATACCAAGGCTAAGTGTGGAGGCAAACACTACATAGCCATCTTTTAGAAGCACACAAGATATCAGCCAAAGAGTCCCACACATCTAAATATTCTAATACCTTATGATATCAAGAACACGTGTAGGCGTGCATAAATGAATGGATTGAAAGTGACTTGAGAGACTGCCCACTCTCAAAGGTTTTCCTCGGCATGAATGAAAACTGCAAAAAGAACTTTGTCTGGGCCGAAGTATCGTCTTTCAATTTGGAACTCAGGCCAGTGACCAGATTCTTGAAACCAACATGCATCCATAACCCGAGACTTCATAGAAGTTTGGATCTCTGTTAAGGGCTTTTCCACGCAGAGGAAAAATCTTCGATACAAAATAACCAAGTGGTCAACTAGACAAGGCAAGATCAATGTCCCTTGTGAAGCGGAAGCAAGAGAGCTTGAAAAAGATAAATAATTAAATGAATTGATGTGTGAATCTGATCACTCGCCACCACTCATTAGAACTCGATGTGCAAATCCGAGACATGCCAAATCCACCGTGACGGACACGCAGGAGGAGACAAAACAATTTGTGCTGATCCAAGGAATAGTAGGAAGATAAGAAATCCCCTGTAGGAGACGAACGCTGGAAAAGACGCAGACGATAAATCAGGCTGTGAGGAGACGAACATCGAGCGTAGGGAAGAGACGAAACCACGAGAGAAAATATAGTGTGGGTCAGACATGCCTTCTCATCATGAGAACAGATAGGGATAGCCACCGGACATGGGGTCAAGAGTATGTCAACGGCATAGTGGACACTGTGGTCGTCTTCTGTGGTAGCCTTACATGCATGAACTTGATTTGATCATTGGAATGGATATCCCAAAGTAATTCTGAACCTCCTATAAATAAGTTGTCATAGGAGGTGATTTTAGGCTATGATCATTAAAGTCTCACATAATCACCAATATGTAGCGGGTTCTCCTTACCCTTATGTATAAGTAGTACATTTTTTTTTATGACCCAGGGACGTCGTTGGGCTGTGCCCGACGCCTACCGCCTACCTGGGGGGGCCGAATAGCGTGCAAACTCGAGAACCCGTTTAAGCAAGATCAGAGGTCGGCTGACCTGACACGCTCAATTCATTTCCGAGAGTGTTGCAGTTGGGTTTCGAACCCGTGACCCTTTGTTATGGGCCCCCGAGCCTCAACCAGTGCGCCAACTCTCGCCGACTATAAGTAGTACATTTTTCTAACTTAGAAACAAACTAACATGAGGTTAGGGTTCATGTAAACTCATACACACAATCATATATATATATATATATATATATATATATATATATATATATGGCTCATCTTTATTACCCGCGCGGGTAGCTACCCGCCCACCATTTCAGTTACTTTTTTTCAAGTTGGTTACTTTTGACATGTAGAGGGTTACTTTACCTTACAAACTGCTAAGTTTTGTGCATAGATAGTTACGTTTGCAACAACAGATTTTAAAATACGGATACATATATATATGTTGTATATTTTGTACAGAGTTACTTTTTTAGTCGCATAGTTACTTTTTGATCAATATAGATACTTTTTTGATAGCAGGGTTACTTTTATGGCCAGAATAGTTACTTTTTTGGCTGCCGAGTAGCAAAATCCAGGCTACCCGCACGGGCAATGAATGAACGGCCATATATATATATATATATATATATATATATATATATATATATATATATATGGCGTTCATTCATTGCCCGCGCGGGTAACTTGGATTTTTGCTACCCTGCAGCCAAAAAAGTAACTCTCCTAGCCAAAAAAGTAAGTCTGCTGTCAAAAAAATAACTATGGTGGCAAAAAAAGTAACTCTGCTGGCCAAAAAAGTAACTCTATACAAAATATACAGCAGATATATATAAGGACGGGTTTTTTGATTTTGGAGGGTCAAATGATATTATTTTTGGCCAAAATTTTTTGGAGAGCTAGACAAAATAGTCCTCTACAATTTCGAAATTTTTTTTTGAAAAAAAGTTATGGGAAGGGTGGATGGGTAGCTACCCGCGCGGGCAATAAAGATGTGCCCATATATATATATATATATATATATATATATATATATATATATATATATATATATATATATATATATATATATATATATATATATATATATATATATATATATATATATATATATATATATATATATATATATATATATGGGCCCATCTTTATTGCCCGCGCGGGTAGCTACCCGCCCACCCTTCCGACCACTTTTTTTCAAAAAAAAATTCATTAATGTAGATGACTATTTTGTCTAGCTCTCCAAAAAATTTTGGCCAAAAATAATATCATTTGCCCCTCCAAAATAAAAAAACCCGTCTTTATATATATCTGCTGTATATTTTGTACAGAGTTACTTTTTTGGCCAGCAGAGTTACTTTTTTGGCCACCATAGTTACTTTTTTGACAGCAGACTTACTTTTTTTGCTAGGAGAGTTACTTTTTTGGCTGCAGGGTAGCGATAATCTACGTTACCCGTGCGGGCAACGAATGAACACTATATATATATATATATATATATATATATATATATATATATATATATATATACACACACACGCACACACACACACAAACACACACACACACACACACATATATATATATATATATATATATATATATGTCTGTGTGTGCATGTGTGTGTGTGCGTGCGTGTGTCGGAGACAATTGCATTTCTCCCCATTATCATCTCAATTTGACCTCCACTTCTACCCAAAATGGACGCTTTACCTCATAAATGTAGTCAAAGATACTCAAAATCACCTGCCATGGCCTTCTCAAACACATATAGACCCACTGAATCACACATCAACTACAAACCGCAACTAAAGTGGTCAAATATCACTTGCTTTAACCCTCCCTCTTCCCCCATCAATTGCTACTCAACATCCTCCAACTACATAAGGTGACTAAAGTGATTCAACTCCAGTCTGGGCACTTAGTGAACACATGGTGCGACTGAAGAAGCAAACCCAACTTGATTTGATTTGCCTAACGGGGTCGCAGCTTCCCGTTTCAAGCCCAAACAAGACCCACAAATTGATCCACCTTGAATTGATTGATCAATGAAACCTATAAGACATTTTTAATCCACTATATTCAAAACATCATCAATACTATATATAATGAGTCGTTTTGGATTAAATTTACAATTTTTCCCAGAGCTTCTTGGGTCTTCCATGCAATTTGTAGTAATTTTCATGAATCACAGGTCAGTTCTTATCTCATTTCAGAAGTAGTATTTTAGTTGTTTACTATAATGTTCACAGATTCATAAAAACAGTCAAAGTTGTCCTTATCTCGACTATTCTTTTCCATTCTTTCTTTTCCCTCTTCTCAGTGTTATGGTTTGGGCAATTCAAAGAAACATAGGTCGTAGGGCTCCACAGACACCTTTGTTGCTCCTCACCACCACCTAAGCATGTCACCACCTCTGCTGGCTCCTACTGTTTTGCATGCTAAGTCCAGCTAATGAGATCATAGGAGCACCTTTCCCCTTTGTTGTACCTCCAAATCCATTAAGTTTGTCTCTCTACCACCTTAGATTCTTAAATGATAGTCCACACCAAAATCAAAGGAGAAAAAATTATGCTCCCTTAGGTGAAAAATGCTGTCGGGATACTAAAATGTTCAATTCGGCCCATACAAGTGTCTCTTATATTGACACCATCATGCTCCTTAGGAGACCAATAGATCCCTAGTTTTATCGAGTGGGGTTTTTTTGTCTCTCTTGGATCGTCTCTAGTTGTGTCATGGCCACAGTCTCGGGCTACTATTTATGAACAACCACATTTTTCTGAGTTTTCCAGTTTATTAACTATCTCATCTTCCACACTTGGAATCAAAGTTCATGAGGAAGGAAGCCATGATGGTAGACAACTTTTGGGTCATCATTAATATCAAAGAGCATCTTATGCGAGAGTTTCATCTTTAGAGTGGCTCTAGACTCCATCACAGAGATGTCCTCTAATCGTGTGGCTTGTAGGAACGATAGACTAGAATTATATAGAAAGGAGATGGGCTCTTATCTCTAATCAATCACCATTTATAAGGTTTTTACAGACCCTTTCCATGGCAACACATCCCGCTATCACACAGACAACGAGGTGTTACGTGAAAACGTGCGGAAATCACCATAACCACAGATTATCAAAAACATGTGTTAATTAAAACCGATTACGGAAAGCTGATAAACTGAGACACTATTACATTTAAGTCCTCATTCTGCAGGCAAATAGGTTATATAAACATATACAAGTCTTGATACGTGACCAGAGCTTAGAGCAACAGATGTCTTGTCATCACATGAGTTCGTCACCTATTTATGTGTACATAAAGGCCCACATCCGGCCAGCAACAGGATATACAAAGGATCATCAGTTATACATCATGAAACAAAGTCAAAACACCTCCAAGGACCTGAGAGTACAGGGATGACTCTAAGACTCTACTAAAAAACATCCAAATCAACAACATATCCATCTCTTTCCTTCTACTGCTCTTCTTGCTGCTCGGCCGCAACTCCGTGACCACCACCACGTGTAGCTCGGACACCTAAAAAGGTTGTAAACCAGCAGGATGAGACACACCGTCCCAGCGAGAAATATAACTCCCCACCGAAACTAAAAAACCTCAGAAGGATAAAGCAGATAACTGATAAGAAGTATAACATGGGTAGTTTATATGAACAAGCTATTCATACCATCAAGCTTACCAGGCTGTACAGAAGGCCAACAACCAATTATATCTTTATGGAACAAGATTGACAAGATATGATTTATAAGATCTTACCACATATTACATGGAAAGTATAAGTAACTGTGGGTATAACAAGATTATCTATACAAGCAAGGCCTCAACCAAGGTTTCGTGTTTTGCCTTAAGTAGTAAATACTATTCGGCTGGATTACGTATTATTATGCCCTGAGGAAGTGAGTCGTACCGCTCAAATCCAACCTTCGGTTGCGAAACCCAAGCCGGTGCCATATAAGGTCAATGGAAGAGTCGGACTCCACGACCTCTCTGCCTCGTGGTCAGTGCATGAGTACAACACAAGCAGGACCGCAATCTCTTGCTTAGGTGGCCTCAGCCACAGGGTCAGCTCCATAGGCTACCCTTCCTCTAGCCCACCTCGGTACGGGTCACGACGCTAGTATATCTGAGCCACGGACATGTTCACCGTGCTCTGAGCCATGAACGCATTCATGCTTTATCACACTGGGCCATGGGCCTGTTCACCATGCTATATATATATATATATATATATATATATATATATATATATATATATATATATATATATATATATATATATATATATATATATATATATATATATATATATATATATCTGAGTCTACAATCGTAGCTGCACTCGATTCCCTCTCTATTTAAGGCTAGGAGAAACCACACATATTCAACAATATGCGCTTCCAGGTTAACCCGCAGGAGAACCTGTTTCACCATCACCAACTACTGATGCTGATGGATCTATGGCTAGGGCAAACTACATGATTTGTTCCACTGTGATTAGTTAGTATATTTAAGTGGATTGTAAGATTCAACCAAGGTATATATGATGTAAACTATAACAAAATCAACAGTATGAAACTCAACAGTATGATTTCATTGTAGTCAACATCATCTTGATCCATCACAAGGATCCCACATTACATGTTATAATTGGGCCTCTTATCAATCATCCTGATCCATCTCTAGGATCATCACATTGTCATGGGATCTCAATCCCTTATCACATAGTGCCACTGCCTCTCAAGGCTTACATCATCAACATGGGATAGAAATCCCAAGCACTTTAGTTAAATACATCATACATGTTATCTCATTATCAAGAGTAACCATCACAGCAGAGTTACTCAACATATATACCTCATAGCCCTTTACCTGGGTATGCCTCTGGATGAGACCTGCATGGTTAGTATACATAATCATCATGAATAACTTAGAAGTTCATATTATCAACATAGTGGTGACATTGATGCTTATATGCTTTATAAATCATGCCTCAACTTGATATCACAGACATTGATCACATTATCAAGCAAAGCATCTTACATGTTTACCATTTTCCCAGCATCATTCATAATATCAAAATGAGCATATACCTATGTAAAGACATGTAAGTTACATAAATGAGTTCTATCATAATGATTACCATTAAGTTTATCAAGGGCCACCATCATGAATAAACGTGATTCATACACAAGGTTTAGCACATATGTGGTCTACTATATCGTGCACATCCAGGGTTACTATCAAAACCAAACGTGATGCAAGAACAACATATCAGTTTCTATAAGGGGCAGGACCCTCACTAACAATACCCACTACCCTCACCATAGGTAGTATCGGGAAGGTCTCATCCTATCGTCCAACCACATTAGTCTTATAACAGTCAAGCAACTACCAAGGATAATTGGCAGTATCTGTGGTAAAATGTGCAACGATGTGTCGTGCTCTTCATGCATCTTGTGCAATGATGTGCAGCAAGGTCCGTTGTGCAGTTGAGCTCAAGGAGTGTATCGTGCAAGGTGTGACGTGCACGATATCGTGCAACTCTGTCGGGCATCTTGGTGTCAGGCAACGCAACGTCATGCTCAGCTATTTAACCCGAACCTATTGGCCGTCACACAGGGCAGGGGTTAACGCGACGCCCGTCACAGCATCTCAGAGCTAAAAGCCAACTACACTAGGCCATCTCTAAGTCGTGTGGGGGGGCAAAGTTCTCAGCAAGGTGCAACTCAACCAACCAGCAAGGAGCCTGTCGTTCAGCCCACCAATCCATGCCCTAACTGCCGTCACAAGCAAGGACTGGGGTGTGACGCCCGTCACAAGGTCAGGGACCAAAAGGTATCGTCCGTCATATCCACTACACATATCGTCCAAGGTTCTAGGTTAAGAGGGGTATCGGGCAACACCTTCCCCAAGATCATAACGGTCAAGAGGCAACTCCAAAAGGTCGTCATCAACCTCAAGCACAAGGGAACCAAACCCTAATGGATCAAGAGGATGGCTCACCTCTCAACTTAAACGAGAGAGGGGTTTTGTACATCTCTTATCACCAATCGGGAAATACAAGGAACAACCCTAAATGAGGTCCACAACTACCACCAAGCTCACCCTTCAAGTCCATGGTGAGAGGAGGGTGTTGCTCAAGCTACTAGAACACAAGCTCACCTCTCAACTTAAATGAGAGAGGACTGTTTCTCATGATACTAGAACTCAAGCTCACTCCTCAAGACCTAGGATAGAAGGGAGTATTGCTCACCAAGAAACCCTATAACACATGGTTCGACCAACAAGAATGACTTAAGCAAGGAACTAACTAGCAGCATATAAGGACATAGAAAGAAGGTAGTGTAGTTAGGGTTAGGAGTAATGCAACCCACTTTAAGCAAGCTCCAAGCTCCTAGCTCCAAGCTCCAAGCTCCAAGCACCACCAAGGAAGAAGGAGACTCCAAGAAGGATCGGCCACCAAGCTTGCAAGAGAAGAGAGTGTGTTGAGCACCAAGGGATAGGAAGACTAAGGAACTAAAGGGATCCTTAGCAAGGGAAAGGAAACACATATATAGAAGGGGATGGAGGAGAAACCAAAGAAAAGCAAAGCAAGGTGTCGCCCACCTAGGGACACTTGTCCATGTGCAAAAACCACCACTCAAGAATGTCTTAAACACATGTCCAAGGCCATTGCCACATGCAAGCATCAAGCATAAAGTGTCCACTAGTGGTGACACAAACAAGGTCAAAGTTGGTCAAAGGTCCATGGGCGACACACCTGGCCGATACACCACCACCACCACCATGGGTGATATAGCCCTGGGTGACATAGCCTGGGCGACACAAGCACCACTTGCCCGACACAAGGTTCAACCAAACAAGGACAAGGCACCACAAAGCCCAACAAGCTCAACCAAGCCCAAAGGAACCCAAGCAATGAGCCCAACCCTTCCTATCAACACTAGAGGAAGCAAGGAGAGGGAGGAACACCTCACAAGGTGACAAACTTGCCCACAAACCCTAGACTTGGGTTAATTGCAAGTAGCACCTCCAACTCTCAACACAGCACCAACAAACCCTAATCACCACTAAAGGTGATTAGCAGGCAACAAAGCACCAGGGTTAAGCAAAGCAAAAAGGGTAAACCCTAAATGGAGGTCAGGGTCCTTACAAGTTAACCTTCTACAAAGGGATTGTGTCCTCAAAATCTGAAGAGAAAAGTGAGGGATACTTGCTCCTCATCTCTTCTTCAAGCTCCCACGTGGCTTCCTCAATGCCACGATGATGCCAAAGAACCTTCACAAGAACCACGTCCTTCCTCTTCAACTTCTTAACTCTCTTGTCAAGGATCATCACAGGACCTTCCTCGTATGTCAAATCTTCATCAAGCTCAACTTCTTCTGGCTGTATCACTGTTCCTGTATCCGGATGACTTTTCTTCAGCATACTGACATGGAAAAGTGGATGTAACTTGTGTAACTCTGGCGGCAGCTCTAACTCGTAAGCTACCTTTCCAACACGTGCTATGACCAGGTATGGTCCCATATACTTGTGTGCTAACTTACCTTTTCGGCCAAACCTCAACACACCTTTCCACGGCGAGACTTTAAGATACACTTTGTCTCCTACTTGGAACTCCAAAGGTCATCAGCGATTGTCTGCATAAGACTTCTGCCTATCTTGTGCCGCTTTCAACTGTAGTTGTATCACCTTGATCCTTTCTGTCGTCTGCTATATTAACTCAGAACCCAAAAGATGATATTCACCAGACTCATACCAACACAAGGGAGATCTGCACTTCCTACCATATAGGGCCTCATAAGGAGCCATGTCAATGCTCCGTTGATAACTGTTGTTGTAGGAAAACTCTATTAAACTGAGGTGCGCGTCCCAACAGCCTAGGAACTGCAAGACACAAGCTCAAAGGAGATCTTCCAGAATCTGAATAGTCCTCTCAGACTGTCCATATGTCTGCGGGTGGAAGGCAGTACTGAACCTCAACTATGTTCCCAACGCTTTGTGCAACTGTTCCCAGAAATGGCTCGTGAACTGAGGACCTCTATCAGAAACTATCGTCACTGGCACACCGTGCAAACGTAATATCTCATCCACATGTACTTGAGCGAGCTTCTTGGATGTATACGTCATCTTCACATGTATGAAATGGGCAGACTTTGTCAATCTGCCCACTATAATCCATATGGAATCATGATTTCTAGTTGTCCTAGGTAGACCAACTACAAAATCCATGGTTATATGATCCCATTTCCACTGTGTTATCGGTAGGGGCTGCAACATACCTGCCGACTTCTGGTGCTCAGCCTTGACTTGCTGACAAACTGCACACTTGGCCACGAACTCATCTACATCTTTCTTCAAGCCGGGCCACCAGTAGAAGTCCTTCAGACTATGATACATCTTGGTAACACCTGGATCCATAGCATACATCAACGTGTGTGCTTCCTCAAGCACTAACTTCCTCAGATCATCAGCATCAGGAACTATCATTCTATCACGATAGCAAACTAGCCCATCCTCGGACTCATGGAACCCATCATGCTTTTCACTGTCGTACTCTGATCTGATCAATTATACTGTATCATCTGTTTGTTGTGCATCCTTGATCTGTTGTCTCAGCGTAGGGTTGACTTGCATCTGTGCTAAGAGTCTGGCTAACAAGGAGACTTTCATCTACACATTCATCTACCGCAGGGAGACAAGCATATCCCTTCTATGACATACTAGAGAACTCAACTGTGCCTTCCTTGAAGGAAAAGAAGAAGACTTTCGGCTAAGCGCATCAGCTACCACATTTGCCTTACCAGGATGATACTCGATGGTGTAGTCGTAATCATTAATTAACTCCATCCATCGACGTTGTTGCATGTTCAACTCATGCTGTGAAAAGATGTACTTCAGATTCTTATGATCCGTAAAGATCTGACACACTTCTCCGTAAAGATAGTGTCTCCATATCTTTAGCGCATGAACAACTATTGCCAACTCCAAATCATGAGTCGGATAGTTCTCCTCGTGTTTCTTGAGCTGTCGCAAAGCAAAAGAAACCACATGATCTTCCTGCATCAGCACACAACCTAAACCTTTCTTGGAAGCATCGCAGAAAACAACATAGCCCTTTCTAGGCTCTGGCAGGATTAATACTGGAGCACTGGTCAACTTTACCTTCAGACTCTGGAAAGCTTGCTGGAAACGATCATCCCAGACAAAAGGTACATCGTTTCTTGTCAACTTCGTCATCGGCAATGCAATCACACTGAAGTACTTGATAAACCTCCGGTAGTATCCTGCTAAACCCAGAAAAGTACAAACTTCTGTCGGCATCTTCAGTTGTTCCCATTCTGTAACGGACTCCACCTTCTTCGGGTCTACTTTGACTCCTTCTACATATATCACATGACCCAAGAAAGTTACTTCTTCTAACTAGAACTCACACTTACTGAACTTGGCATATAGCTGATGTTGGCGAAGAAGAGTCAACGCTCGTTGAAGTTGTTGCTCATGCTCTTTCCTATCCCGACTATAGATCAAGATGTCATCTATAAAGACTACAACAAACTAATCTAGGAACGGACGGACCACTCTGTTCATCAAGTCCATGAACGCAGCAGGTGCATTGGTTAGCCCAAACGGCATAACCACAAACTTGAAGTGACCATACCTCATCTTAAAAGTTGACTTCGATATGTCATCCGCCTTAATCCTCAACTGATGATATCTAGACCGTAGATCGATCTTCGAAAACACGGTAGCACCACACAACTGATCAAACAGATCATCTATCCTTGACAATGGGTACTTGTTCTTGATCGTGACCTTGTTCAATTGTCGGTAGTCTATACATAACCTCATCGATCCATCCTTCTTCTTAACGAACAACACTGGAGCACCCCAAGGAAACTTACTTGGTCGGATGAAACCTTTCTCCAACAACTCTTGCAACTACTTCTTAAGCTCTACCATCTCAACTGGAGCCATCCTATACGGTGTCTGTGCAACTGGCTGCGTACTTGGAACTAGATTGATCTCGAAATCAATCTCTCGGGGTGGAGGAACACCAGGGAACTCATCAGGAAACACATCAGTAAACTCTCGGACAACCGACGCCCCCTCAAGGCTAGGACCTTTCGCCTTGGTATCCACAACATGAGCTAAGAACGCCTCACATTCTTGTCGTAACAGCTTATCTGCCACCATAGCAGATACTAGACATGTCGGGAGAATCTTCCTATCTCCTTGGAAGATCCACTTCTCTCCATCATCCTCAAACACAACTTGCTTGGAACCACAGTCCAAAACAACCTTATACTTCTCTAAGGTATCCATCCCAATGATAACATCGAAACCATGCATATCAAGTGGTATAAGATCCACTTGAATGTTGTGTCCTAAGAGAGACAAGACACAAGATGGACACTCTTCTCGAATCATCGAGGAACCAGTAAGAGGGGTTTCTAACAACAAACTATCTTTCTTACAGCTAACCGGTAAATGACAGTTCTCAAGCATACTATAGGCGATAAAAGAGTGTGTAGCACCCGGGTCAACCATAACAGATATAAAGCAAGAAGAAGACATATCAGAATGAAATAACTCCATTTGACCTGTCACAACTTACGGGTTGACTATAGCCTCTGGATGACTCATAGCATAGAATCGAGTCGTTGCTTACTATCCACGTCCTCTACTTCCTTGAGCAGACGATCCTTCTTGTGACGTTTGACTGCATCCTCACCCTCTTCTACCACTGGGCTGCTGTCTATCTGACCTTTGATGATTCTGCCTCGGCTGCTGTGTCACTTCAACATCTCTACTTGGGCAGTTCAACTTGAAATACCCCGTCTGACCGCAGATATAGCATGTCTTAACTTCAAACCGTGGCCTAGATGGCCCTGTCACTGCCACAGAAGCTGTTCTATGTGCCTTTGACGGTGAAGAAACACGTAACCTCTCCCCTTACTCGGGGACCACTGTGACAGTACACTGGAACCTCTCATCATTGAAGGTGCTGAAAACCTGGGCTTCTTGAAGCCACCAAACCTCTGTCCCTGAAACTGAGCAGGCCTTTTATGAGACATGGATTCTCTTTTCTCCCTTACTGACTGTTCGATCCTCCAGACAGATTCCACAAATGTAGCAAACCGCTCTCTGTTCTCTAACGTAGAAACAGGTGTTGTCAGCTCAGAACTCAGACCTTTCTCGAAACGTCTGATTCGCTCTTCATCTGTCGCCGCCATGTGAGGACAAAACCTCAATAGATCCATGAACTTGGCTTCATACTCGTTGATGTTCATCATTCCTTGTCGTAGGCTCTCAAATCGACTGATCTTCGCATCCAGATACGTCTTCGGGAAGTATCTGCTGACGAACTCACGCCGGAAAACCTCCCAACCGACCACCTCACCAGGTCGCTTCTCCTCCTCGATGGTCCACCAGTGACCAACACTACCCTTCAGAAGGTAGACAACGTGTTTTACTTTGTCTTCTTCAGGGATGTCGAGGATCCAGAAAGCCTTCTCAATGCTTGTTAGCCACAGATCCGCATCCGCGGGATCAACCATCCCAGCATAATCTGAAGCTCTGACTCGGCGAAGCCACTCAAAAGTCTTCCCAATACCCGATGTTTCACCATGGGGGGCCTGTGCTCTTGGCAGAGGCACTGGCAATCTTCCTACCATGAGATTCATCATAGCCATCATCTGCCCCATAAGCTGTTGATAGGTAGGGTGTTCAAGAATGGATGGGTCAGGTTGGGGGACCTCAGGCACCCGATCTTCATGTGCCTTCCCTATAGCTCCATCAATTGATGCATCATCGCTGTTCTCAATAGCATGTTCTTTATGGTTTCCAAACATCTTGTCTTTTCTTCCACTGAGGGCAGAAGATAATTGTGAGAAAATCTGGAAAACTCACAAGAACAGACACAACCTAGTCCTAAATCCCTATAGACTCAGCGAACCTAGAGCTCTGATACCAAACTTTTGAAAACACATCCCGCTATCACACAGACAACAAGGTGTTACGTGAAAACGTGCGGAAATCACCATTACCATAGATTATCAAAAACATGTGTTAATTAAAACCGATTGCAGAAAGTTGATAAACTAAGAAACTGTTACATTTAAGTCCTCATTCTGTAGGCAAATAGGTTATATAAACATATACAAGTCTTGATATGTGACCACAGCTTAGAGCAGTAGCTGTCTTGTCATCACATAAGTTCATCACCTATTTATGTGTACATAAAGGCCCACATCCGTCCAGCAATAGGATATACAAAGGATCATCAGTTATACATCGTAAAACAATGTCAAAACACCTCCAAGGACCTAAGAGTACAAGGATGACTCTAAGACTCTACTACAAAACTTCCAAAACAACAACATATCCATCTCTTGCCTTCTACTACTATTCTTGCTGCTCGGCCGCAACTCCACGACCACCGCTACGACTAGCTCGGACACCTAAAAAGGTTGTAAACTAGCGGGGTGAGACACACAATCCCAGCGAGAAACATAACTCCCCGCCGAAGCTACAAAACTTTAGAAGGATAAAGTAGATAACTGATAAGAAGTATAACGAGAGCAGTTTATATGAACAAGCTATTCATACCATCAAGCTTACCAGGCTATACAGAAGGCCAACAACCAATTATTTCTTTATGGAACAAGATTGACAAGATATGATTTATAAGATCTTACCACATATCACAAGGAAAGTATAAGTAATTGCGGGTATAACGAGATTATCTATACAAGCAAGGCCTTAACCAATGTTTCGTGTTTTGCCTTAAGCAGTAAATAATATTTGGCTGGATTACATATTATTATGCCCTAAGGTAGTGAGCCATACTGCTCAAATCCAACCTTCGGTTGTGAAACCCAAGCCGGTGCCATATAAGGTCAATGGAAGAGCTGGACTCCACGACCTCTCCGCCTCGTGGTCAGTGCACGAGTACAACACAAGCAGGACTATAGTCTCTTGCTTAGGTGGCCTCAACCACAGGGTCAGCTCCATAGGCTACCCTTCCTCTAGCCCACCTCAGTACAGGTCACGACGCTAGTATATCTGAGCCACGAGCATGTTCACCGTGCTCTGAGCCATGAATGCATTCATGCTCTATCACACTGGTCCATGGTCCTGTTCACCATGCTCTATATATATATCCGAGTCTGCAACCGTAGTTGCACTCGATTCCCTCTCTATTTAAGGCTAGGAGAAACTACACATATTCAACAATATGCGCTTCTAGGTTAACCTGCAGGAGAACCTGTTTCACCATCACCAGCTACTGACGATGATGGATCTATGGCCAGGGCAAACTACATGATTTGTTCCACTGTGATTAGTTAGTATATTTTATGTGGATTCCAAGATTCAACCAAGTTATATATCATGTAAACTATAACAAAATAAATAGTATGAAACTCAACAATATGCTTTCATTGTAGTCAACATCATCCTGATCCATCACAAGGATCACACATTACATGTTATCACTGGGCCTCTTGTCAATCATCCCGATCCATCTCTAGGATCATCACATTGTCATGGGATCTCAATCCCTTATCACATAGTGCCACTGCCTCTCAAGGCTTACATCATCAACATGGGATAGCAATCCCAAGTACTTTAGTTAAATACATCATACATATTATCTCATTATCAAGAGTAACCATCACAGCAGAGTTACTCAACATATATACCTCATAGACCTTTACCTGGGTATGCATCTGGATGAGACCTGCATGATTAGTATACATAATCATCATGAATAACATAGAAGTTCATATTATCAACATAGTGATGACATTGATGCTTATATGCTTTATCAATCATGCCTCAACTTGAGATCACAGACGTTGATCACATTATCAAGCAAAGCATCTTAGATGTTTACCATTTGCCCAACATCATTCATAATATCAAAATGATCACATACCTATGTAAAGACATGTAAGTTACATAAATGAGTTCTATCATAATGATTACCATTAAGTTTATCAAGGGCCACCATCATAACTAAACGTGATACATACACAAGGCTTAGCACAGATGTGGTCTACTATATCGTGCACATCCAGGGTTACTATCAAAACCAAATGTGATGCAAGAACAACATATCAGTTTCTATAAGGGACAGGACCCTCACTAACAATACCCACTACCCTCACCATAGGTAGTATCGGGTAGGGCTCATCCTATCGTCCAACCACATTAGTCTTATAACGGTCAAGCAACTACCAAGATTAATGGGCAATATCTGTGGTAAAATGCACAACGTTATGTCGTGCTCTTCATGCATCTTGTGCAACGCTGTGCAGCAAGGTCTGTTGTACAGCTAAGCTCATGGAGTGTATCGTGCAAGGTGTGACGCACACCATATCATGCAACTCTATCAGGCATCTTGGTGTCAGGCAACGCAACATCGTTCTCTGCTATTTAGCCTGAACCTATCGGCCGTCACACAGGGCAGGGGTTAACGCGACACCCATCATAGAATCTCAGAGATAACCAACACTTCACTCCTCAAGCCAACTACACTAGGCCATCTCTAAGTCATGTGTGTGTGTGGGGGGGCAAAGTGCTCAACAAGGTGCAGCTCAACCAACCAGCAAGGAGCCTATCGTTCAGCCCACCAATCCATGCCCTAACTTCCATCACAAGCAAGGACTGGGGTGTGACGCCTGTCACAAGGTCAGGGACCAAAAGGTATCGTCCGTCATAGCCACTACACATATCGTCCAAGGTTCTAGGTTAAGAGGGGTATCGGGCAGCACCTTCCCCAAGATCATAACAGTCAAGAGGCAACTCCACAAGGTCATCATCAACCTCAAGCACAAGGGCACCAAACCCTAATGGATCAAGACGATGGCTCACCTCTCAACTTAAACGAGAGAGGGGTCTTGTACATCTCTTATCACCAATCAGGAAACACAAGGAACAACCCTAAATGAGGTTCACAACTACCACAAAGCTCACCCTTCAAGTCCATGGTGAGAGGAGGGTGTTTCAAAAGCTACTAGAACACAAGCTCACCTCTCAACTTAAATGAGAGAGGAGTGTTGCTCATGATACTAAAACTCAAGCTCACTCCTCAAGACCTAGGAGAGAAGGGAGTACTGCTCACTAAGAAACCCTAGAACACATGGTTCGGCCAACAAGAACGACTTAAGCAAAGAACTAACTAGAAACATATAAGGACATAGAAAGATGGTAGTGTAGTTAGGGTTAGGAGTTATGTAACCCACCTTAAGCAAGCTCCAAGCTCCTAGATCCAAGCTCCAAGCACCACCAAGGAAGAAGGAGACTCCAAGAAGGATCGGCCACCAAGCTTGCAAGAGAAGAGAGTGTGTCGAGCACCAAGGGATAGGAAGACTAAGGAACTAAAGGGATCCTTAGTAAGGGAAAGGAAACACATATATAGAAGGGGATGGAGGAGAAACCAAAGCAAAGCAAAGCAAGGTGTCTCCCACCTAGGGACACTTGTCCATGTGCAAAAACCACCACTCAAGCATGTCTTAAACACATGTCCAAGGCCATTGCCACATGCAAGCATCAAGCACCAAGTGTCCACTAGTGGTGACACAAACGAGGTCAAAGATGGTCAAAGGTCCATGGGCGACACACCTGAACGATACACCACCACCACCACCATGGGCGACATAGCCTGGGCGACACAAGCACCCACTTGCCCGACACAAGGTTCAACCAAACAAGGACAACACACCACAAAGCCCAACAAGCTCAACCAAGCCCAAAGAAACCCAAGCAATGAGCCCAACCCTTCCTCTCACCACTAGAGGAAGCAAGGAGAGGGAGGAACACCTCACAAGGTGACAAGCTTGCCCACAAACCCTAGACTTGGGTTAATTGCAAGTAGCACCTCTAGCTCTCAACACAGCACCAACAAACCCTAATCACCACTAAAGGTGATTAGCAGGAAACAAAGCACTAGGGTTAAGCAAAGCAAATAGGGTAAACCCTAAACGGAGGTCAGTGTCCTTACAAGCTAACCCTCTACAAAGGGATTGCATCCTCAAAATCCGAAGAGAAAAGCGAGGGATACTTCCTCCTCATCTCTTCCTCAAGCTCCCACGTGGCTTCCTCAATGCCACGATGATGCAAAAGAACCTTCACAAGAAGTAGGTCCTTCCTCTTCAGCTTCTTAACTCTCTTGTCAAGGATCAACACATGACCTTCCTCGTAGGTCACATCTTCATCAAGCTCAAATTCGTCTGGTTGTATCATTGTTCCTGTATCTGGGTGACTTTTCTTCAGCATACAGACATGGAAAACTGGATGTAACCTGTGCAACTCTGGCGGCAGCTCTAACTCGTAAGCTACCTTGCCAACACGTGCTATGACCGGGTATGGTCCCATATACCTTGGTGCTAACTTACCCTACCGGACAAACCTCAGCACACCTTTCCACGGTGAGACTTTAAGATACACTTTGTCTCCTACTTGGAACTCCAAAGGTTGGCGGTGATTGTCGGCATAAGACTTCTGCCTGTCCTGTGCCGCTTTCAACTGTAGTTGTATCACCTTGATATTTTCTGTCATCTGTTGTATTAACTCAGGACCCAAAAGATGATATTCACCAGACTCATACCAACACAAGGGAGATCTGCACTTCCTACCATATAGGGCCTCATAAGGAGCCATATCAATGCTCCGTTGATAACTGTTGTTGTAGGCAAACTCTATTAAACTGAGGTGCACATCCCAACTGCCTAGGAACTGCAAGACACAAGCTCGAAGGAGATCTTCCAGAATCTGAATAGTCTTCTCAGACTGTCCATCTGTCTGTAGGTGGAAGGCGATACTGAACCTCAACTGTGTGCCTAACGCTCTGTGCAACTGTTCCCAGAAATGAATCGTGAAATGAGGACCTCTGTCAGAAACTATCGTCATTGGCACAACGTGCAAACGTACTATCTCATCCACATATACTTGAGTGAGCTTCTCGAATTTATATGTCATCTTCACAGGTATGATATGGGTAGACTTCGTCAATCTGTCCACTATAATCCAAATGGAATCATGATTTCTAGTTGTCCTGGGTAGACCAACTATGAAATCCATGGTTATATGATCCCATTTCCACTGTGGTATTGGCAGGGGCTGCAACGTACCTGCCGGCTTCTGATGCTCAGCCTTGACTTGCTGACAAACCACACACTTGGCCACGAACTCAGCTACATATTTCTTCAAGTCGGACCACTAGTAGAAGTCCTTCAGACTATGATACATCTTGGTGACACCTGGATGCATAACATACATTGACGTGTATGCTTCCTCAAGCACTAACTTCCTTAGATCATCAACATCAGGAACTATCATTCTATCATGATAGAAAACTAGCCCATCCTCGGACTCATGGAACCCATCACGCTTTTCTCTGCTATACTCTGATATGATCAACTGTACTATATCATCTATTTGTTGTGCATCTTTGATCTGTTGTCTCAGTGTAGGCTTGACTTGCATCTGTGCTAAGAGTTCGGCTAACAAGGAGACTTCCATCTGCACATTCATCTGCCGTGGGGAGACAAGCATTTCCCATCTATGACATACTAGAGAACTCAATTGTTCCCTCCTTGAAGGAAAAGAAGAAGACTTTCGGCTAAGCGCATCAGCTACCACATTTGCCTTACCAGGATGATACTCGATGGTGCAGTCATAATCATTGATTAAATCCATCCATCGACACTGTCGCATGTTCAACTCATGCTGCAAAAAGATGTACTTCAAATTCTTATGATCCGTAAAGATCTGATACACTTCTCCGTACAGATAGTGTCTCTAAATCTTTAGCGCATGAACAACTGCTGCCAACTCCAAATCATGAGTCGGATAGTTCTCCTCGTGTTTCTTGAGTTGTCGCAAAGTAAAAGAAACCACATGATCTTCTTGCATCAACACACAACCTAAACCTTTCTTGGAAGCATCGCAGAAAACAACATAGCCCTTTCCAGGCTCTGGCAAGATTAATACTGGAGCACTGGTCAACTTTACCTTCAGACTCTGGAAAGCTTGCTGGCAATGATCATCCTAGACAAAAGGTACATCTTTTCTTGTCAACTTCGTCATCGGCAACGCAATCACACTGAAGTCCTTGATAAACCTTTGGTAGTATCCTACTAAACCCACAAAACTACAAAGTTCTGTCGGTGTCTTCGGCTGTTCCCATTTTGCAACGGACTCCACCTTCTTCGGGTCTACTTTGACTCCTTCTGTAGATATCACATGACCCAAGAAAGTTACTTCTTCTAACCAGAACTCACACTTACTGAACTTGGCATATAGCTGATGTTGGTGAAGAAGAGTCAACGCTCGTCGAAGATGTTGCTCATGCTCTTGCCTGTCCCGACTGTAGATCAATATGTCATCTATAAAGACTACAACAAACTAATCTAGGAACAGACGGAACACTCTGTTTATCAAGTCCATGAAAGCAGCAGGTGCATTGGTTAGCCCAAACGACATAACCACAAACTCAAAGTGACCATACCTCATCCTAAAAGCTGACTTCAGTATGTCATCTGCCTTAATCCTCAACTGATGATATCCGGACCGTAGATCGATCTTCAAAAACACAGTAGTGCCACGCAACTGATCGAACAGATCATCTATCCTTGGCAACGGGTACTTTTTCTATCGTGACCATGTTCAACTGCCGGTAGTCTATACATAACCTCATCGATCCATCCTTCTTCTTAACGAACAACACTAGCGAACCCCAAGGCGACGTACTTGGTCGGATGAAACCTTTCTCCAACAACTCTTGCAACTACTTCTTAAGCTCTACCATCTCAACTGGAGCCATCCTATACGGTGTCTGTGCAACTGGATGCATACCTAGAACTAGATTGATCTCAAAATAAATCTCCCGGGGTGGAGGAACACCATGGAACTCATCAGGAATCACATCGGCATACTCTCGGACAACCGACACCCCCTCAAGGCTAGGACCTTTCACCTTGGTATCCACAACGTGAGCTAAGAACGCCTCACATCCTTGTCGTAACAGCTTATCTGCCACCATAGAAGATACTAGACAGGTCGGGAGAATCTTCCTATCTCCTTGGAAGATCCACTTATCTCCATCATCCTCAAACACAGCTTGCTTGGAACCACAGTCCAAAACAACCTTATACTTCTCTAAGGTATCCATCCTAAGGATAATATTGAAACCATGCATATCAAGTGGTATAAGATCCACTTGAATGTTGTGTCCTAAGAGAGACAAGACACAAGATGGACACTCTTCTCGAAGCATCGAGTAACCAACAAGAGGGGTTTCTAACAACAAACTATCTTTCTTACAGCTAACTGGTAAACGACGGTTCTCAAGCATACTATAGGCGATAAAAGAGTGTGTAGCACCCGGGTCAACCAGAACAGATATAAAGCAAGAAGAAGACAAATCAGAATGAAATAACTCCATCTAACTTGTCACCACTCGCGGGTTGACTATCGCTTCTAGCTGACTCATAACATAGAATCGAGTCGTTGCTTGTTGTCCACGTCCTCTGCTTCCTTGAGCAGACGATCCTGCTTGCGATGCTTGACTGCGTCCTCGCCCTCTGCTACCACTGGGCTGCTGTCTATCTGACCTTTAATGATTCTACCTCGGCTGTTGTGTCACTTCAACATCTCTACTTGGGCAGTTCGACTTGAAATGCCCCGTTTGACCGCAGATATAGCATGTCTTAACTTCAAATCGTGGCCTAGATGGCCCTATCACTGCCACAGAAGTTGTGTTATGTGCCTTTGATGGTGAAGAAACATAACCTCTCCCCTTACTCGGGGACCACTGCGACAGTGCACTGGAACCTCTCATCACTGAAGGTGCTGAAAACCTAGGCTTCTTGAAGCCACCAAACCTCTGTCCCTGAAACTGAGCAGACCTTTTGTGAGACATGGATTCTCTTTTCTCCCTTACTGACCGTTCGATCTTCCGGACAGATTCCACAAATGTAGCAAACCACTCTCTGTTCTCTAACACAGAAACAGGTGTTGTCAGCTCAGAACTCAGACCTTTCTCGAAATGACTGATTCACTCTTCATCTGTCGCCGCCATGTGAGGACATAACCTCAAAAGATCCATGAACTTGGCTTCATACTCATTGATGTTCATCGTTCCTTGTCACATGATCTCAAACTGACTGATCTTCTCATCCAGATACGTCTTGGGGAAGTATCTGCTGACGAACTCGCACCGAAAAACCTCCCAACCGATCACCTTACTATAAAATTTCATCGACATATATAATGTGTATCTTCATATGTTATGCTCAATACAGTTGCAATTCTCTCAGGACCCAAAGCTCATATTGTAACTAATCCATAGCTGCATCGTGTATCACATGTTTCGATTTGTAAGTCTCATTGAAATTAACTTTATTTGGGTTTATAATAATTTCATTGGGTAATTATATCTTTTTCATCATGGAAATTTAATTGTTGTTGCAGGTGCTCTTGGATGCAGATATATAGCTCAAGCTTGGATTTCTTAAGAGGAATGAACAGTTGTTCCTAAAACAACATGACTCTATGGAGGAGGATTTCAGCCTACAACGATAGAGAAAAGCTTTCTCACCCTTGTATTTAGGTAAGCATTGTAACTTGGTGTCAGTGTCTGGTCGGTATAGAAATTTAAATAAGTTGGATAGGTCATGCTTAATGACAAACCTTTTTTCTTTGGTGGATAGACCATGTAAATCACATCTGATAACCACTAGCATATTTTTTTTTTGCAATGACTTTCTTTTTGTTTTATTTTCAGAGGTTATAATGGCAATAGCCAATCAGGTCCCACCTAAGAACTCTTATAATGTTAAAAATATTGTGGAAACATGTTAACTAAATGTCTTAATTGTCATAAACTTAAGGGTCGTATTTCATAAATCGTTCTTTGTGTATGCGAGTCAAGACACAATGTTACCTTTGACGTGCTTCAGATATTATTATGAGCATATGACTATGACACTTTACACTTTCATTGTTTACATATTTGAGTAAATAGATGAGCTCCTACCACCAAACATACATGATTATATACTCTTTATGTTCTGTATATGCTTGAGGTGTGATTATTTATTTCTTAAATGATCATAACTTCATTTAGTAGGAGTAGTTACCCGGGGCAACTTACCCCTGTCCACATACTTGTGGTGTCAAATTATTGATTAGTTCATCTGTCTTCTTATTATAAATTTAGTATTGTATGAGCATCTTGACCTAACCACAACTATGTGAGGCCAAAGCATTGATCAATTAGTCTATTTTTTCCTGGCTATATATGTGAGAACCCTAACCTTGCTCAAATTATTGAACAAGCTTAATTATTATAATTTTATTCTTATAAGCCTAATCTAACCTTGTGATATGCTTTTAAATCATAATAAAAGTTTAATTTTCAAATTTGGTCCAATTTGGACATTATTTGAGCAAGTTATGCAATTTTATGTACATTTTGGAATTTTCTACAATTTACCCAATTGAGAGGTTTTCTTTGCAATTTATCCCTTTAATTATGTTCCTTGGATATTCTCTCATCATTTTTGAGCTTTTTGATCCATGGGGCTCCTATTTAAACCTTGGTTTGCAAGTATTTTCCTCAAGGTATTTTAGGGTTTACCCCTTCATGGATGAGCTACCTTTAGTAGCTATCAACTAATGAGTTATTTGTTTTGCTTGAAAATTCAAGAAACAGGGGAGAAGCACGTCTCTATGGATGGTGTGGTATCTTCTTTTGTGTGTGCTTGTACATTCTTAATAGTTTAAGGTCATGGACACTTGGAAAGATACTAAACTTCAACCTTTTCTTTTTCTTTATATTAAAGTTTCATATACTTATCCCTAAGCACCCAAATGAGACATTTTCTCTCCACCACTTCTCTCCTTCTATGAACCTAATTCTCGTTCTGTGCTTCTGCAAATTTCCTATCTAAGGAATAAGAAAGAGGGGATCTTCTTAGAAAAAGAATATAGGGTTGCAATTGACTTCCTTTTAGGGTTTGAAAAGCTTCCTTCTAGTGATCTTAACCTAAAAGAGTAAGAATGCCCTTATTTCCTCCGTTTATTCTTTGTTATCCTTCCTTATACCTTTATCCAGGCTAGAACCTTATTTTTCCATTATAGAAATTACTCTAAAGCTCTACAACCCTACCTTTCTTGCTCCTTATGCTTAGGGTTTGCTCATTTGATGAATAAAGGTGCTAGATGGACGAGTTCACGGCTTATTCTTGAATTTTCTAGCCTACCTTCTTGAGTTTTATTCTATTTGGATTTCATCTTCTCATTAGAGGCAAGTTTTATAACTTTCTCCACGTTTATTGCTACCATAAGCTTGCTAGCTCATGTTCTTGTTTTTAAATGATAATCCATGTACTAAAAAGCTATGCTTGACTTGGATTTCGATTTTTATAATATTTCCTATTCTGATTTCAGTTCTAGATGAACCTGTGATCATGTGTACAATATTCTTAATGTTTAATATGACTTGGATCAGGTTGGTTTGACAACCAATGGTTCAAAACACCTATCAATCAATGGTCAATTTTAGGGTTTAAAGTTGATTTCTTCTATAAACACATGACTCAATGGTGGTATTATTGCAACAACCGATGGTGTTTTCTTCATGAAAACTGATGGTGGTGACTAAGGGTGTCAACTAACGTTCACCCCTTAGGTTAGGTGTTGGCCTAATTAGAAGCCTAGTGATTAAAAATCAAGTACCCGAATGATGCTATCAATCAATGGTGATATTAGTTTGATATTTGATGTTGTTTAATGAATATAATATTGATCTAACAACCTATGATGACTTAATGATCACTAATGATGGTGGATCAGGTCTCCAAAACCTATGGCGAGTTAATCATATAGTTGTAACATCAACTAAGCCTTAGGCCAATGGTTTCTCGGGTCACTTGATGCAATGGTCGGACCTATATTGTAATTGATGGTTTTAACACATGAACTTGACACAATGGTCAAGATCGAATGTTTATTCCTCCAATAAAGTGGAATGACAGCTAATGCAATATGTTGGTCCTTATAATGCGATTTAGATGGTTTCTTTTATATGATCAACTTAATGATCTTACTTGTTGACAATGGATGGCTTGTTTTAAATGAACAGTCGATTGTGAGTTTTACCCTACTCTCAATGGAAATTTTTGTGTTGTTAATCAAGGGATGTCTAGGGTTAGATGGTGACTCTTTCTTGAGAACAAATCAAAGACTTTATAGGTGGTTTATCCAATGTGTTTACTAATGTAAACAACCAATGGTCTTACATTTTAAACATCCAATGGTTGTGGTTGACATTGTGGTATGGTGATATGAGTTGAATGATGATGGAACAAATGGAAGGTTACCCTTAATAAGGTAGTCTTACCTATTCACTCATATGAATAGAAGGGATGATAACCATATTGTGTTGATATGTAACCCTAATGAGGTATTGCTTGTTATTCCTAGCTTTAATATAACTAAATGATGGTAATTGGGTATCAATAGTCCTTGAATGATTAATACAATTATGGAGTACTATCTTATTGTTGTTGAAACCCAAGTATGCTATAACCTGATGGCTACACCTTGATTTATGTGTGGGTTCATACTAGAGAATAGTATGATGGAATGATTGTGAACTAACCTCCTTAATATGATCATAACCTTAATATGATAATTGGTGGTTATCATAGCCACATAGTTGATACTTTCTTATGCTAAACATGTACATTATGAATATGATGAGGGTTAATCATATCTAGATTCCTTACATGTTGATGTAATAAATGAATGTTCTTAATGTTAATATAACCCTGCTATGATTGTTTATGAATATCTCTTAGATTATTAATGTAATATTGTGCTGATCTGGTGTATTATATGTAAGTGATGTTGTTGAGCCTTGCTAAAAGGCATGGAATGATAATGATGATCTTACAGGGAATAATATGATGGTCTTGATGACCTTTGAGCATGGTTGAGCTTTGAATGAGGTGTAATCCTCTTGTGTTGATAAGGGTTGATATCGTGTGATATTGTGAATATGATTTATATCTTGTGATAGTATGATGACTATTGTAGCCTCATGAATGGAAAGTGAATAGTACCATGTGATGATGATATGAGAAATTATGTTTCACACGTTTTATATCTTTTAAAGTTGTGATATTTATATGCTTGTTAGAAGTGAATTAGGGTTTGTATGTCCACTTATTTGGTGCAACTTTAATTCACCCAATTGGAATAACTAATCAATTGAAATTCTAATCATGTAGTTCCCTGTGCCATAGATCCATCTGAGTGTCAAAACTTGCCAAATAGTGAAATGAGTATTCCTAAGGGAAACTCAGAGTGCATACTAATGTGTATGAGGGGTACTTGTCATCCTGAATTCATGTATTTAGGGAGGATGACTGTGGTCATACCTAGCCCTCAGTTTGAGAACAACTGTGGTCGTATCTCGGTGATTATATATGTGATGAGATTGGAGGACAACTGCGGTTGTACCTCGAATGGTAGGATATGCGTACCCAACTCCTTTTATTAGTGTCGTGACCTGTACCAAGGACAGACTAAGCTGTTAGTAGCTTGACCGTATGTGTCGCTGTGGCGGACCCGTACTGACTGGGGGCAGAGAAGATCTTAGGAGTTTGGCTCTTTCTAGATCTTGTTTGACACTGATTTCGACTTAGCAATGGTCAATTGGATTTTGAGTGGTATCTGCAAATTCCTCAGGGCCTAATAAAAGATGTAAGACATATGTGTAGCATATCTATTTAGGGTTATACACAATGCTTCATATTGGATGATAACCCTTGTTTGTTTTCTTTTCATTGAGATCATGTATAGTACAATAAGTGATAATAGATATACTTATGTTGTAGTTATGCTCATGTTGTAAACATGCTTATGTTGTCAAATATACTGACACTAATAGTTAAGATGTTGTTGCTATCTATATTTAATATTGCTAGCCATGTCTATGTAATTAGAAATACTTAAACTGCTAATCATGCCTATGTAGTTCATTGTGTTATGATGTTAGTTCTACTTATGATATAGATTTGTTCCCTTTATTTGAGATGTCAATATTGATAGCCATGTTATGTTACTAGACATATTCATGATGTCAGGGATACTTATGCTATTAGATTGCTTGTAATGTTAGCAAGAAATATGATGATAGTCAGATTAATGATAATGATTGTTATTAGATACAATTTGATGATATTTGAGTAGATATCTATCCAAAGAAATAGATTTATTTGTTATCTGTATATGCATTGATGATCATACTTGTTGCTAAGATAATTTACTTAATCTGTTTAGTATACTTGAATTGTTCAATCTGTTCAATTGATTATTAAATACTCCAACTGCTTAGTTGTCTACTATTTAAAATATTGTAATCAATAAACATTGTTGGAGGTTATATCTCTTGCTAGGACACATGTCTCACCCTTATGGTTCGCCACATCTTTTTCGGTAATCAAAAGTGAAATGACAACATATATGATCTATTGTAATGAATCTTTGAGAAAGTTGATTAGATGTCTAGTGTGTCCTAGAGTCATCCATGTACTCTCAGGTCCGGGCATAAAAAGTTTATAAATGGTGTTTCAAATGAATCAACCTTTTGTTAGCATATTAATACTTGTTTGTGTGGCATATACAAATATTGTTCTCCTGTGTATATATGTTGTGGCTAAGGTGATAGAACAATTTGTATCAAATTCTTGGCATAACATGGATAAAAGAAAGATGTTTGGCTCTTATGCAAATGTCTCTGAACAGGTGTTGACGTTGAAATCAGTTTTAATTTTCCCATATTTTTGGGTATGTGATTAACTAGTGATGGATTGTGCTTTATGTTTTGAGTAATTTTATATAATGTAACGAGTTCTCACAATATATCGGTTCCAATATATCGGTTCCAATATATCTTACTATGATATTTATCTATGAAATCTAAATGAATTTTCTCGGGTGCATACAATCAGCAACTCCGGTCTACCTTTGCTTGATGTTGCTGCTTAGCTTAAGGCTGATTATTTTTGTTCTAATGTACGATTTTATTCGCCTATATCCAATGATAAATCGAAATCATGCCTCTTCTTCGAATCAAGCTCCTTTAAAAGAGACTTCTAATGTGGCTTTTCTACTTCGACATATTCACACATCTCAAGCTTGGTTCTCGACCAAACATTTTCTTCTGTTACCCGTGTAATCAGGTTCCTCAACCTGCAAATAACGAAGAGAATGGCAGTGTATCAGAAATCATAGATTTTAATTAGTGTGTTGCTCATGAACAATGGTGTCATGAACTGAGAATGCGTGAGGCCAGAGATAGCTTGGGCATAATTGGATTATCACTCCAACAAAAATAATATTAATAATAAATGACTTTACCCGTTCCAAGATTGATTAGTCACATTTAAAAATACTATTTGTAAATGCATTTGAATTCCAATACTACTTGTTATAACTGCAAAGTCTCGTGCATGGCACGAGTTTATGACTAGTAATAATAATTAATAATTGACCTTAGATTCTCCCCACCAAATATGCATGCATTATCACATGACATATATTTTAATATTTCATTAATTAAAATTAAGTCATATAAACAATGCTACTTGACGGGTAGGAATTTTATGAGAGTCCTAGTGGGTTCCTGCAAAAGAAAAAAATCCGATTAGGGTTGGGACAATCAACCTACCACCTAATACCACCTGGTTCCCGTGCGGCGCAGAATCTCGCCGCCGCTGCACTCCTGACTTACGACCGCAGCCGCTGCACTCCTGACTCACGAGCGCCGCCGACCTTCTCGCCAACGACGTCTGATCTGTGTGAAGGAATTGATCCGTTTCCTTTCTCCGATTTCACGATAGGGGTGCTAGTACTTTCTGCGTCGTGAATATCTGCTTCGAAACGAAACTAGCGACAACATGGCGTGTCGTTTCTGGACATCCCAGGGTGACTCTGATTCTGATGACGAAGAGGATAACCAGTATGATGATGAGGAGTCTGATGCATCTGCTGGTCGTAGCAAATACCTTACTAAGAATACGAGTGATAATGACGACTCTGATGGACAGAGGCGTGTGGTGCGCTCTACGCGGGACAGGAGGTTTGATGAGATGGAGGCTACTATTGACCAGATTAAGAACGCCATGAAGATCAATGACTGGGTCAGCTTGCAGGAGAGCTTTGAGAAGATTAACAAGCAGCTTAAGAAAGTTGTTCGTATCACAGATAATGAAAAGACCCCTACTATCTATATCAAGGCTTTGGTGATGTTGGAGGACTTCCTTAATGATGCACTGGCCAACAAGTCGGCAAAGAAGAAAATGACCAGCAGCAATGCTAAGGCTTTGAACTCGATGAAACAGAAGCTGAAGAAGAACAATAAGCAGTACGAGGAGCTGATACAGGGTGAAGGTAGAGGCTAGAGAAGATGAGGAAGGTGATGAGGAAGAAGAGGAGAATGAAGATGTGGATGAATTTGAGGAGGATGTGTCCCAGATTGCAGGGAGTGATGCGGAAGGTGGTGATGAAGAGGATGACGATGATACCCAGGCTGAGCCTGGCTGGGAGATATAAATCATGCTACAAAGGTAAGCAAAGCACTGTAAAAGTAAAACAAGGGTTCTGGGTCTCGCATTATAGGGATAAAGTTGGGACTTGCAAGTTGTTTTCTTAGTCAGGATTTATACGAATAAATATTACAGAAACATGATATTAGAGATTAATATTCTCTTGGATCTTTACCATTGCTATGCATGACTCTCTTACATAATGCACTCATACATGTGTATATCATTTATGTGGGATCGGTTGTGTGTTATATTCATGGGTCAAACTGTGAGTGTTTCATCTCATGATGCTTTCTCGTCATAAAACAATGGCATGTTTTACATAATTTACTGAAATTAAGTCAATTAGATTCCTTTTTAAATATTCATGAAGCACATGCACTGAGGGAACACGTCATGTTAACAATGTAAAATCACGGACGATGTCAAATATGACTTATGTATTTTCACTTTGATTTCATGCATGTGTGATAAAATAACAGATACATGGTACTTCTACTTTTGTTATGATTTATATACAACTATCTTCTCATAACATATGGCCTAAAATATGTTATTTAATGGACCAATCGCAAATGAACTCAGTTTATCCACAATATAATGGAAATGCTAAATAAATGTAATAAACATCTTGATGATAGAGAATGATTCTCGATGCGTAAAGTATATGTAATTATGACAAATATCACACTCCTAAGACTAGATCTTTTTTATCGGAGTTGTTGCTTGTGAAGCGCAAGTTGCGGGGGTGAATCACATCAGATCCCGTTGTGACACTACATGCACGGACTAAAAGCCCTTTGCATATGTAATTGATTGTTCTCACTTTCCCTTTTGATTACCTTGATAGGGGTGAAAGCCCCCACTATCCTTTTTTATTGGCAACAATGACCAACATTTATCATAGAAAGGACAACTGATATCACCACTTGACTAATTGGCTATGCAAGCTAAATTAAACTAGAGCATATATATTTTTTATCACCTCTGAATCTCACCGCAATATGCCAAAACACACAGCTGGGGGCATGTTTTTGAACTTAAGTGTGTAGAATATGCAGTAAGATGTAAATCACCCTTCAAAACAATGAAATACATACTTCAATTACTTCATTTTTGGTTGAAATATTTAATTAAATCCTTCATTATTTTAGAAAAAATTGCACGCTTCATGCTTTCTCACACTCTTTACTTCCCATTTGGGGTACTTTGTATACTATGTGGATAAACAAATGTATATACCAAGAGGATGTACCTAGGTCCGTATCAATCTAATTTGGAACATTATGCTCTTTATAGTTATTTCTTTGGCAAGCAGCCTGCCAAATACATTCATGCATGTTATGCATAGAAAAATTTACATACATCATGAGAAATACTCTAAAAGTTATAACAGTACTTAACGTGCATCAAAGTACCAAAATAGACCATACTATATCAAAATATTGAAAACTGTAGAACTCTATGAGAAATGGAACAATTACAAACTTGAATTACTACTATGGGATCAATATAGATAGTTGAAGATTTGCTTTGTCATAATATCACTGATACCATTATTTAATTTATTCTTGGAACAGTTACTATCATTTATTCTTTGATTCAATTATTTACATGCATTGTCCTAGAATTTGAGCTTGTTATCATCGATCCACTCAAAAAATGTGCATATCAATTTATCCAACCTATACATAAACATGTTGTCTATATGGTATACTATATCAATTTTCTAATTTGATGGTAAAAATATTTCTTGTTTGGTGTATCTAATTTGTAGTCAAAAGTATTAAGTCTCAAGATAATATAGAAGTTATAACGAAAACTTTTCTCATTAATGCACCTTATGTGTTAAATTCAACTGGTGTACTCATTATATGCCACTTGTAGAAGTGAATGTACAAGAAATGATGAAAAATTTAACATAAATCTATGGTTGAATGCTAATTGTCCAAAATGTTTTATACTTATATTATGACTTTAATATGTTTAAATTTGAATGTTTGATAGGATATTTGAAAATATAGTTTTGATATCACGTCAATATTTTTTTGTCAAAATGACAATAAAAATAGGTTTGTTGTTGTCGAAATACAAATTGATTGAGACAAATCCATTGGAACTATTGGACATAGAGAAACTCTCACTTAAAATTAAATTTAACCATGATCCAATCTTGTCAAAAGGGGGTTAGACCAAACTCTTCTACAACAACTTCATATATTCATGTGAAGTAGATGTATTCACTCCACAAAATGGGCTAACTGAGGAGGTAAGTATATTTTCTTAAACTTCATATTTTGCAGAAGTAAAACATCTTGATCATGTTGGTAATTTAAAGAAGGCTTTATATGGGTTTAAACAAGGTCCTATAAATTTGTATATTGTCTCAAGGATTATTTTATTTTCCCACATGAGTTTTAACTAGAAGTAAAGTTATTCTATATTGTTCATAAAAGTTATGGTCCTGGTTTTCTCACTATACAAATATATGCAGATGATGTGATCTCAAGATCCTCTACATATTTTCATTGTTCATAATTTAGTGGTATTATTCAAAAGAGTTTGAGATGAGTCTTATGGAGGAATTTTCATTTCTCTTTGGATTTCAAGTAATGCAACCCTTCATGGGATTTTTCAAATCAAGAAAATATAGCATGGATCTTCTAAATTGGTTTATCATGAAAAATTACAAACGTACACATACTTCAATGGTCACTTGTATAAAGATTGATAAAGGAAAAGATGGTGAAGAAAACTTTCACATCAATATATAGGGGTATATTAGATAGTTATTGTAATGACCCATTTTCAAATTAGTCATCTAATCAGGGTTTACTTGGATGATTACACGCTTAACTATGTTGATCATTATTTAAAGTTTGATTAATGATGGTATTCTAATCATGATTCTTTGAACCTAATGAAAAACTCTAAATTTATTTTTATTTCCAATAATTAAGGTTTGAGAATTGAAACCCTAATCGGCTAAATTAGGATTTTGATGGCATATAAATACAGAATTTGTTAAATATAGTGGTGCGGTAAATGATTTTTATTATTTTATATATAACTCTAATTTACTGAAATTTTAGATATAGTTTGGATAAGTCAATTATTAGTGCTCTTGTAAAATATCAGAATCTATGAATAATTTTATGACATGTTTCTCGGTTGAGTTTCCTTAGGACAAACTCAGCCGACTATGTATTCAGATTGAAACATAATAGTCTGGTATTTGAATTTTATATTTTTATCCATATATCCAATCAATATGAAATTTTCACTATATCTTTGGAACTCCATTTTAGACATTCTATTAAATTTAAATAATTTTCTAATCATGTTTAAATTCTATAGAGTGTTGTGTCGATCAAGTTTCTCTTGGACAAACTCAATTAACCATGCATTCTGGTTGAAAAATAACAGTTCGATATTTGATTTTTATTTGTGTATTGGTAGCTTGAATTGATCTTAAAGTTTTAGATGAGATCTGAAATATTGTTTCAAACAACATACTAATTTTTCAAAATTTCTAGAGGAGATTTGACCTATTTAGTAGACCATTTTCAGTAACATATTTTATGATAGAAAAATCTGGCGAAATAAAAGAAGTATAAGTTGGGTCACTTTGCAATTGACCAAAGCATCTTAATTGATCTATATGAGCAACCTAGCACCTAAGGTGCTCTTATTTTTCATGATCTATTCCAAAGCTATGTAATTGTAGAGAGAGAGAGAGAGAGGAGAGCTAGGATTTTGAGAGGAGAAAGTGGTGGAGATGTTTACCTAAGGTTTCTTTTTTTTCGGTTTTAATTTTTTTTGGTCCGTTGACCTAGCGTTTCATTATCTAAGATATGATGAAATCAACTTAGGTTAGCTTCTTTGCATAGTCGTTCATAGTAAATATGCTCTCACGTGTAAAGATTTTATCCATCCTCTGATTTGATTCCAAATGATATTAAATCTTCCTCTTTTCTCACTCTTTCTCTCTTAATCTCCATTTCTAGGGTTTTTTATTTATGAGGAAGAAAAAATGGATTCAGTTGATAGAGTTTGATTGGATTTCTAGAAATTCAGAGTTTGAGCTACGTTTTTAATGTGTGTGTTGCCTTTGGTGAGTGATTTTCTCCCACTTAAGCTTTGTATTCATGTTGAAAGCCTAATTCTATCTGGAAAAAATAATTAGAAGCCTTGCTTGTATTTGTATGTGATTAGGTATTGATTTGGAAAGATATTAGGTAATCTAATTCAACTGATTTCGGTTATTTCTCATTGAACTAAACTTGCTTAGTTCCTAATATATTGATTGACATTCCATGGAAAATTCTATGTTTAGAGGACAATGTTGTTTCATGTGAATATTGCCTAAAAATTAGCCCAATGGCTGATATGCTTGGGAATTGAATTGACATGTATATAATCATATTTGAAATTGTATTAGAATAAATTATACAAGTGTAGTGTTGAACCTTACTAAAATTGAATATGATATATACACAACAATTAGAATGAGGTAAAGATTCCCTATTTAGGGTTTGTGTTGAAGGATTGAATTAAATGAGTCATTGAATAATGCATACTTATGATTGATGAATGAAATATATGGAAATGGGAATTAGGGTTTCCATGTGTGTGAATATCCATAATGAACCATTGTGAACTATGATGAGATGAAGGAATGATATGATTCTTATGGTGTGTTGAACTAAGATGACTTCTTAAAAACTAGAAATCTAGTATTGAACCAAGTATGAGAGATAAGGATCAATGTAATGAATTTCTTGATTGTAGGAACTATTACATCATTTGAAGGTGATAGGTCTTATTAAGATTATATAATCTTAATGGATGTATTCTAGTATAATGTATAGAATATGAGCAAACCCCACATGGATGCTACACTTGTATACAAACTGCTTAATGATGAATCAAGAGATGAACAAAGACTGAAGAGTAAGAAGAAGAAACCTTAATGTGTGGTACCTTCTAATTTGAGAGTGTAGTAAGAAATGGTAGATTGCCTTTACTTACCAAAATGCCATTATGAGTCAAATAACATGGTACATGTATCTATATGCAAAATAAGGAATGGATAAGGGTGTTATGAAATGTGATGATATGTAATGGATAAAGTATTAATAAAACAAGTATCTAGAAGTATTTATCTTTTTAGTCTATGTATATCTTGGTTTCCTTAAAATGAATAGAGTATACTAAAATCAAACACGAAGGATATTAATGAGAGAGAAACCCGGGTGGTAAGAGCTCGGTAAGTCCTAATGAAGGACCCATGTTTCAACCTCACTAAAGGCACTTTGCGAATGTCAATCCACACTGATTAGGCATGGGAGGCGTGTGACCGGGCTGCACCCTCTCATGCCTCGAGAGTTTACCATGTCGGGCATGCCCGAGGTGGGTTCTCTCGGTCACCAAAAAAAAGAGTGAAACCATATGCATTTAGTAATTTTAGAATGTTACCCACCAACTAACAAATTTGAAATGAATGAAAACTAGTAGATGGATCTAAGAACCTAACTCTAATCTTAGAATGTTGACCCACATATATACTATTGAGTGCTGAACTTGAATGAAGGATTAAGGAATGTATATGAGTATAATATAATTCAACTACATAATGAATATTCAAGTATATGAATTTGTTTATAAGAACATGGTCTTGGTTTGTAATTGTATGATATAATAATTTATTACGAGAATAGCCTTCTCTAATGAATTTCTAATGAGATCACTTATTTTTTGAATAGTATCCCTAACTGAAGAGTGGTAAATTATAAGAGAGGATTATTAAGTGTGTTATGCACATATATGTGTTATTATTTATTCATATGTATATAAAACAAATGAAAATAAGTATATTATGCTTGACGAACCTATTCTAAGTAAGTTGAATGACATGCGATGTCTATATGCTTCTATTGATTCTAGTTCGAATGTCTCTGTTAATACTTGATGAGAATTTTTATATGAATTTAATGGTTAAAAATATATGTTGAGTTTGAATTTAGCATGCACTCATTACATTTGAAAACTCTGATGAGGGTAAATCCTAGACAATGAGATTATGTCTTGGGTTGAAAGCCCACTAATGATGGATGAAACCCTGATCAGGAAAATGCTAGACAATGAGATTATGGCTCAGGCTAAAACCCCATTGATGATGATTGCTATTAGATATGTAGAAAATGTAAAGAATCATATGTGTTGTAAACTATAGATTTGTTGTGCTTCTTCCTTTAATCATTGTGTTTTTGATAAGCCTAATATATTTTACGTTATTCTAGTTACACGAGAATACACACATATGATACACTATATTTTGACTTCTTTAAAGATGAGTAAAAGAGATTAATAACATGTAAAATGATGACACATCTAGTTAGGTTCCCTAAACACCTTGAGTGATTAATGAATTATGAGAAGGATTTCTAGAGTGTGGATTTTGACCTTAATGGTTAGACCACAAAGATTCAGGAGTGAGTCATCTGGAGTAGCTTTGGCCCAGAATCCTTGTTGTGAAAGTATATGTCCATGAGGAATAGACTCTGATAAATGAAATATTTGAAATATGAAAATATCAGATATGTTGTGATATGCGATATATTGTTTTGTTGGTTCCTATCTCGTGTACATGAGATAAGGATGTGAACCTCTAGGTAGCCTGGGTTTGTTGTTGATATCTTAGGGTGAGCAGGTTAACCCTAAGATAGTGAGGGTGAGTCGTTGATATGAGAATCAGGCGTGGAAAATTCTACTTGGTGAGTTACAAGACAATTAGTTATAGGGTAAATGATTAAAATATGACAAGCTGTGTAGAACATTATTTGAATGTTTGTTACATTTCTTGTACTGCTAGCTGATGATTTACCATTGTTGATTATGTTTCTTGTTTTAGAAAGTAATCATGTTGTTATAGAAATTACCTATTCCATATTCTGATCTATATTGTTGACAAGTAGTAAATATTTGGATTTAAATATACACTCTAAATATGATTTGCATTGCTTGATATTTCATAAGTACTATTTTGTAGGCATGTCTTATGTGTACTTCAACTTCAGGACTGCATAATGTGTTCCTAGTTCAGTAGGTGGAGTGTAACAAAGATAATGTTATTGTTATATATTGATTTAAAATGCTTAGATCTTGACTTATTACTCATGTGGAAGATTTGCAATCTAAACTAAAAAGTATTTGTTGATTTGTTCATAGACATGCCCTTAAATATGTTTTAAAGCTATAATTAGTTTAAGTGATTACCTAATCTATTTGATTAGATTACCATTGTAAACCAGATTTGACTAATGGTAGAACTATCTGATAGACTTTTCAATATCTGCAAGTTTCTTTTGAGTTCATTATACCTAATATGATGTTGAAACATGTACCTAGCTTTAGTGGGAGGTATTCACTCATTAGGTCTCTATATTAGTCTCATGAGGTTGCTTCCAATATTTGTAGGTATAATGCCATTCAACGGAGAGGTCCTGAAAAAGAAGATATAAATAGAATGATCTAGATAGATTATATTGTCGTTGTACACTCTCTTTCCCATGATGGGTAGTATACAAAGTTTGTTGATTCATATACATATATCTATTGCAAACTGAACTGCACATGAGTCATAAGATTTGATTCTGGTTTTGATGGAGTGTAAAAAGATTTTTGTTATCTTATTGTGAGGTACTTATGTGACATTGGGTTGTAAAAATTGTGAAGAAAGGTAAAGGATTTGTTTTTTGTGTATTGTGTTTATCATCTTTGTTGACACATAAGTATTTTGTTGCTTAATCATGATTTAGGTTTAGGGATCCTCTCTAATGATTGGCATTTGTGCTGATTAAAAGAGAGGTCCCACAACATGGTATCAGAGCCTGGGTTAGATGACTCTGTAAGGTCCATATGATCTACGAATAATTGATAATGTGGATGTCGAATATAACCTGAATGATGTGCATACTGACTAAACTCAATATCCAAATACTCTAGTCAAGTATTTGGGTGTTGAGATAAGCTAGTATGGAACTACCGAATGTACTTCTTTTGGATGCCTTGAGCAAGCATATAGATGACTACAATTTGTGTAAGATGCATGATTATAAACAAAAGAATGGTGATAAAATGGTGAAAGAGAAAAGGATTTTATAATTCAATATGGAACCTATGGCAAGAAGGAAATTTCATATATCAAAGACGAAAGCCTAATGGATTATGAAAATAATCTATAATGAGTTTGAATGTGAGTATGAAATCTTAAATATTTCTAAAAAGAAATACTAAGAATGATGCACACTAAATGATCTTCTTTATGAAAGAAACTGAGGAATGTGGATAATAATGCATAATGGACTATAATCTTGATCTATGAGATACATAATCAATTTTTAAAAGAATATGAAAGGTGATGTGAACCACATCTTAATAAAGGATGTGATACTAATAATTGTGATTTAAGTGTTTGTAATACTCAAGGAGAGATGTGATGATGTCAAGGGATAAAATATCCATCTAATGCAAAGAAAAAAGATGTCATGTTTAAGAAAGGAAAATGGAAGACTTTCTAACTTAGCATCGAGATAGATGATATGATATTTCTCCATATCTTTGATTGGATTTCAGGTTAAAATCCTATAAGGAGTGAATAATTTGTAATGACTAATTTTTTAATGTCATTCAATCAGGGTTTACTTGGATGATTACATGCTTAACTAGATTGATCAATGTTTAAAGATTGATTAATGATGGTATTCTAATCATGAATCTTTGAAACTAATGAAAATCTATAAATGTTCTCTTATTTAAAATAATTAGTGTTTGAGAATTGAAAAAACAAACTAGCTAAAATTAGGGTTTTGATGGCATATGAATACATAATTTGATAGATACATTGGTGTAGCAAATGATTTTTAGTATTCTACATATAAATCTGACTTGCTTGAATTTTGGATATAGTTTGGAAAACTCAATTATTAGTTCTCTTGTCGAATATCAGAATTTTTGTATAATTTTATTACCTATTTTTTGGTCGAGTTTCCCCAGGACAAACTCAGCCGACCATGTACTCAGATTAAAATATAGCAGTCTGGTATTTGAATTTTATCATTTTGTCGATACATCCAATGATTTGAAATTTTATTTGTAGCTTGTGAACTCCATTGTATACATTCTTTTAAATTTTTGTAATTTTTGTATGTCGTTTGAATTATAATGGGTGTGGTGTCGTTCAAGTGTTCCCACGACAATCCCAGTCGACCATGCATTCTGGCTAAAAAATAACATTCCAATATTTGATTTTTATTTATTTACTGGTAACTTGGATTGATCTAAAATTTCTACAAGAGCTCTCAAATATTGTTTGGGACAACATATTTTTCTTAATTTTTAGAGGAGATTTGACCTCTTCAGTAGACGATTTTCAGTAACATATTTTATGATAGAAAAATCTATTGAGGCAAAAGAAAGTGAAGTTGGGCCAATTTGCAATTGACCCCAGCACCTTAATTGATCTATATCAGAAACCTAGAACCTAAGGAGCTCTCATATTTCATTATCCATTCCAGAAAAACAAAATCTTAGAGAGAGAGAGGAGATCTAGGATTTTGAGAGGAGAAAGGGGTCAAGATGGTGACCTAGGGTTTCACTTTCCGAGATATGATGAAATCAAGTAAGTTTATCTTCTTTGCATAGTCTTTCATAGTAAATATTCTTTCACATGTCAAGATTCCATTCTCCCTCTAATTTGATTCAAAATGATATCAAGTCTTTCCCTTTTCTCACTCTTTCTCTCCTAATTTCCAATTCTAGGGTTTCCAAGTTGAGAGGAGGAAGAAATGGATTCAATTGTTAGAGTTTGATTGAATTTCTAGAAATTTAGAGTTTGAGCTATGTTTTTAAGGTGCTTGTCACCTTTGGTGAGTGCTTTTCTCCTTATTAAGCTTGTATTCATGTTGAAATCCTTATTCTATCCAGATAAAATAATCAAAAACCTTTTCTTGTATTTGTATGTGATTGAGTATTGATTTGGGAAGGTGTTAGGAAATCAAATTCTATTCATTTTGATTATTTCTCATGGAATCGAACTTGATTAGTTCCTAATATATTGATTGAGATTTCATGGAAAATTCTACGGGTAGATGACTATGTCATTTCATGTGAATAATGCCTAAAAGTCAGCCCGATGGCCAATATTCTTAGGAAATGAATTGACATGTAAGAATCATATTTGAATTGTATTAGAATAAATTATATAGGTGTATTATTGAATGTTACTAAAATTGAATATGATATATACACAAGAATCAGAATGAGGTGGAGATATTCCTTATTTAGGGTTGTGTTGAAGGATTGAATCAAATAAGTCATTGATTTATTGTATGCTTGTGATTGATGAAATAAATATGTGGAAATGGGAATTAGGGTTTCCATGTGTGTCAATCTAGTGAACCCCTATGAACCACAATGATATTAATGAATGATATGATCCTTATGATGTGTTGAACTAAGATGACTTCTTAAGCCCTAGAATCTTAAACCGAGTATGAGAGATAAAGCTCAATGTTGTATATTATCTTACACTTGTGATGAACTTATCATTGTAGGAACAATTACATCAAGGTTATAGGCCTTATATAGTTGATATAAGATTAATGCATGTATTCTAGTATAACTTAGAATATGAGAAAACCCCACATGAATGTTACACTTTTATACAAGTGACTTAACGATGAATCAAGAGATGAATAAAGACTAAAGTGTAAGAAGAAGAAACACTAATATGTGGTACCTTCTAATTAATTTGAAAGTTCAGTTAGGAATGGAAGGATTTCCTTTACTTACCAAAATGCAATTATGAGTCAAACAACATGGTACATGTATGTAGATGCAAAATAAGTAATGGACAATGGTGATATGCATTTTGATGTTATGTAATGAAAAAATTATTAATAAAACAAGTATTAGGAGGTCTTTATCTTTTTACTTTATGTATATCTTGGTTGCCCTACAATGAATAGAGTATACTAAAATAAGACTATAAAGGATATCAATGAAAGAGAAACCTTATGCATTTAGTAATTTTATAATGTTATGCTCCAAGAATAATAGTGAACATGAAATGAAAGAAGTTGAGACTAATGAATATAAAATGAAAGAACAATGATGAAAACTAGTTTATGGATCTAAGAACCTAACTCCGACCCTAGAATGATGACCTATGCAATATACTAATGATTACTAAACTCAAATGAGGGATTAAGGAATGTATGTGAGTATAGTTCAATTCAATTACATGATGAATATTCAAGGATATGAATTGGTTTATAAGAATGTGCTCTTGGATTGTAATTGTATATTATGATACTTGTATTATGACAATAGCCTTCTCTAATGAATTTCTAATGAGTTCACTTATGCTTGGAATAGTATCCCTAACTGAAGAGTGGTGTGTTGAGATTTATTCATATGTATAGAAATCAAATGGAATAAGTATATATTGCATATTGAACCTATTCTAATTAAGATGAATGACATGAGATGTCTATATGCTTCTATTGTTGCTAGTTCTAATGTCTTTGTTAATAGTTGATGAGAATTCTGATACAAAATGAATGGTAAAAAATATGTTGAGTTTGAATTTAGCATGCACAAATTACATTTGAAAACCCTGATGAGGGTAAATGCTAGACAATGAGATCATGTCTCGGGCTAAAAGCCCACTGATGATGATTAAACCTTGATGGGGTAAAGGCTAGACAATGAAATTGTGTCTTAGGTTGAAAGCCCACTAATGATGACTGCTATGAGATATGTAGTAAATGGAAAGAATCATGGGTTGAAAACTATAGATTTGTTGTGCTTCTTACTTTAATCATTGTCTTTTTTATAATCATAATTTATTTCACATTTTTAGTTACACGGGAATACACACATATGATACATTATATTTGACTTCTTTAAAGATGAGTAAAAGATATTAATAACATGTGAAATGATGACACATCTAGTTAAGTTCCCTAAACACAATGAGTCTTCCCTGAGGTCCACAGTGGGGAAACAAAACAAATCTCTTTGTATTAATCTATGAATTATTAGAAGGATTTCCATAGTGTGGATTGAGAACTTAATGGTTAGACTACTAGGATTTAGGAGTGAGTCATCTGGAGTGGATCTGGCCCTAAATCCTTGTTGTGAAAGTCTATGTTCATGAGGAATAGACTCTGATGAAATAAGATATGTAAAATATGAGAAATGTTATGATATGTGATATATTGTTTTGCTAGTTCTTGTCTCGTGTACCCATGATGAGGACGTGAGCCTATGTAGGAAACCCTGAGGTGGTCAGGATATGTTGTTGATATCTTAGGGTGGCCATAAAACCCGAATATATTGAAGGTGATTCGTTGATATGAGTATCAGGCGTGGCGACTTCTACTTGGTGAGGTACAAGCCAAGTAGTTTTAGAGCAAATGAATAAAAGATGACAAGTTGAGTGGAACATGATTTAAATGTTTGTTACATTCCTTATACTGTTAAATGATGTTTTAGCATTGTTGATTATCTTTCTTGTTGTGGAATGTAATCATGTTATTATAGAGATTATATGTTCCATATTCTGATCTGTCTTGTTAACAAGTAGTAAATGTTGGGATTTAAATATCCACTCTGTATAAGATTTGGATTTCTTGCTATTTGATAAGTATTGTTTCTTAGACATGTCTTACGTGTACGTAAACTTTGGGACTACATGATGTGTTCCTGGTTCGGCTGGTGGAGTGTCACCAAGATAATGCTATTGTTATGTATTAATTGAAAATGCTTAGATCTTGACTTATTAATCATGCAGATGGATTATTAATCTGAACTAAGAAGTATTTGTTTATTTGTTCATAGACATGCCCTAAAATATGTTTTATTTTCTTAAGTGACTACCTTATCTATTTGATTAAATTACCATTGTAAACTAGATTTGACTTATGCTAGAACTATCTACTATACTTTTTAATATCTGTAAGTTTTTTTGTGTTCATTATACCTAATCTAAAGTTGATGCATGCACTATACTGAGTGGGAGGTATCAGCTAACTGGGGCTCTATATGAGTCTCACAAGTTTGTTTTCAATGTCATTAGGTATAATGCTATCCAACAGAGTGGTTATGAAAGAGAAGATATAAATAGAATAATCTATATAGATTAGATTGTCCATGTACACTCTCTTTCCTGGGATGGGTTGTATACAAAGCTTGTTAATTCATGTACATGTATCTAATGTAAACTGAACTGCACATGAGCCATAAGATTTGATTTTAGGTTTAATAGTGTAGAATAAGATTTGTATTATCTTATTGGGAGGTCCTTGATGTGACATTGGGTTGTGAAATATGAGAAGAATGAAAAATGAAAAATTTATCTATTTTTTGTATATTGTGTTTGTTGATAAAGAAGTATTTTGTTACTTAATTAGGGTTTAGGTTTAGGGATTCTCTCTAATGGTTGGCATTTATGCTGATCAAAAGATAGGTCCTTACAGTTATGTTATTTGATCACATGTCATTTGCATATTCTATTTTGCCTGGGTCTATGTGTTCATTTTTTATCTAGCCCTATGAAAATATCATCTACTTTCCATCAATAAATCATGTTAGAAATACAATCTACAATTGATTTTGGGTTGTCATATCCTACAAAAAAAATTTATTTACAATTATTCACTTATGTCGATAATTGTAATTATCTTCTTGATGGAAACATATTGTCGATGCTTCAAACTATATTGAAAATTCCTTGGTCAATTTGTTTAGTAAGAAAAAAACATTTTTCTCTATCCATAACCATGTCTAAGTTTATGATTTTTGGTAGTTGTGTGCACAAGCACTTTTGTTGAATCCACCCTTGAATTTTTTTATTTTTCTCCTTTAATTATTCCTATCTTTAATGAACATAGTAGCATGATAGTTCTTTGACATAACCCCTTTTTGTAGTCTTTCTAAAAATATTGAAATTATATAAAATTTTGTTAGAGTTCATAATGCCAAGCAAGATATTTTACTATATAATGTAGACATAGAGAAACATTTAGAGATCTTTATGCAAAACAACATCTTTTGGAATCATTGTGAGTTATTAAAAATGAATGTTTTTTCCTTCCAAGGGTTCCTTTTGATGATTTTTTATTCTTTGGTTTTCTTATATTCTTGGTAAATTTTTCTTCCCATTTGGCATCCCTTTCACTCACTACTCAATTTATATATTGATTATCTTTCTTAATATTTATATTTTAACTTTTTATTGTTACCATTCACAATTTGGTTTTTATTCTAAATTTAAATAAAACTATAGTTTGATGAGATAGTTGTTGATCAAACTTTAATTTAATTGGGTAATCCAAGCTAGAACAATTATTTAATGAAACTTGATATTAATATAGTAGTTTGATTACTCCATTGAATTTCAATTTGACCCAACTACTTTATCTTACCAAGAAATGTAATTGACATTGTCCATATCCTTCACACCTTCCTTTCTATATTTCTATGTACATTTTGGGTGATTTTCCCTACATTCGATTTCCCTTGTAGATTTCTTTTCTTCTTGTTAATATTTGCACCTGCATTCACTAATTGATCACCCTTGGAAACTCCATCTCATGGTGTAGGAATGATGAAGGTCTAGGAGAAATCTTCTTCAAGTGTGTCCTTTGTGATCAACATCATCACCATTGTCAACCATGATTCTAGTAATAAGTTTTTAAATATCTCCTCCCACCAACCACTCCCATGTCAACCAACTTCACTACCAATCCCTCAATGAGGTTCTTAATGTCCAGCATCTTTTACTATTTTAATATCTCTCAGTCTTTTTTAACCCATCCCACTGAAGTTGGTCAACTAGGACCATTAGTGATTTATATGCTAACTAGGTTCTTAGTGTCTACAAATCTTTTACTATTTTAATACTCTTAGTATACAATGGTGAGTGGTATTGCCTTCACTATGATGAACAATATGTTCTTAAATATTTTTATTTTGATGCATTTGAATACACTAACTACTTTGATTTCACCACCATGACCCTTTTAGATAATATAAGAGTGTATGTTGAAGAGGAGGATTATAAAGTTACTCTAATATATGCTCAAAATGTTTTTGAGTATTCTCAGTTCTTCTTTTAGTGGCTCCTAGGACACTTTATAAGTCTCTTATATCACTCCAGAAGCATGTATTAATGACATCATTCATTGAAAATATATTTTAACTTATGCTAATAAATATGAAGTTCCACAGTTCTGCATACTTCTAATGTATACTATTATGAATGAAATTTTAGTCAACTTCTTTATACATATTCCTAAATGTATTCTTGAGTTTAAAGGGATTTCTCCTCATTAGTACTTTGTTTGTGGTCTAATTGAACAATTCATAGGTTCCTCTCTTTTTGAGTGTGGGTTTACTACAAAACGCTCCACTCACCAAATTAACCCTAACACCGTTGATAACATGATTTTAAATTTAGTCTCAAAGGGTTTAGAGTCGAGACAGATGCTTCAAATGAGCCATCACTGTACCTCATTCATCTTGCACCAATGAAAATAGCATTGCTATTTTTAATGGGTTTTCTTTCCAAGTAGATCAATGATTATACTACAACCCTCAAGCTATGCTTTATGTCAATGAATATATGACTTCCTTCAGTCCTATTCTTTCAAGCAACTATCCTTCTCATCTTTACCTAAAAATCAATTCCACATGGAATCCAAATATTTACTAAACCTAATGCACTCCACCACCATCTATCCTTAGTCATGAAATAATACATAAATTATCTTTTCATTTTTCCCTTATATTCCAACTTCCCTTGGGACATATGCACTTGTGGCTATAAATGTCTTATGTTGGGAACCATTGTCAAGTACTATGGTTCCAATCTATTTTGAGAACATGACACATATGTTGAAGATATGATCAATCTTATTCTAACGAGTGATATTGTAATGTCTTGTGGTGTATTTTTATGGTTTTTTTTTCAATTTATCTATAATGTATGAAGTCATGTATTTAATGTTTGACAAGCTCATCATGTATTAATTTTGACATCTACAAGTGTTGTATGTTTCCAACCTATCCTATATATATTCTATTATACTTCTCTTTACTTGTTCTATGACTTCACTCTAAGGATTTCTATTTTAGTGCCATATTGCACATGTTCTTCTTGTGGCTATATATGGGAATATTATGTTATCATTTTCGTATGAGATTCAATTTTATATCATATTTTGTGATCCCAATGTGGGTAGGGGGTTTGTATTGATGGGGAGCATTGCAAATGGATCATGGAGAGATATCCATTAATATTACTTAGGCATATTTATTTTCTCGAGTTTCATGGTCTCACTCTCTTGACTAAGGAGGATAATATGTTCAATATATTAGTCATATATATATATATATATATATATATATATATATATATATAACGTTGATATATTTTTTTTGTATAATTATCTAAGATATGGATGCCATTCTGTAATCCTCCCAAGTAAAATCAAACACATCATTTTAAGAAACTCCATCAGAATACACTTTATTAGAAATGTTTTATTTGGCAACATATTCTTTTGTAGAAATGTTTTAGAATCTTGTTATCATACTCTAATAGGGACAAATTGGTGGTTGCAATGGGTATTATGAAAATTTCCTCAATTAGAAGTGATAATATTTATCATTATGTGTATCTAACGTGATATCCAGTGATTTAGGTCTCAACCTATGTTTAGAAACATGTTACAATAAAGAGTCAGATTATCTTTACATCTTAAATGAGAATTTATCATTATGTACTCGATATATGCCATGTGTACATGAGATATTTAATAGTCCTTAGAATAGATGTAAAGTTAACTCAACCCCAACAATTCAGAACAAGTTTATACTTTTATATTAGATCTTTACAATCGTTAGGTATTGTTGGAAAGCTATTTGATAAAATTTTCTAAAATGAAGTTTTGATTTCTGAGTAATACATTCGGTTGAATGAAAATTCTAGCTGGTTTGTAGTTGTTCAAAGTATAAGTTGACTAAATGTAAGGAGTGGGGCATAGAGGAGATCCACTCCCTACTAAAAATTTGAAGAATAGAACCTTTAGTCCAAACACACCTAAAAGGTATGATGGAGTTGGTGTAAAATTTTGAAATCTTGATTAATGGTATATAAAACAACCAAAGTGTAGAAGAGGAATAAAAACAAAGACTATATTAAATTCCTCACAAAAGATTACAAAATGTACATCATAATCTCCGACATAGGGTTTACATGTAAGTTATAACCTATGGATCTAAGTAGAGGGAAATCTAAACGATAACAAGATTGTCTCCAAACTTTAACTCCTTCAGCTAAGTCAACAACTTCATGCCATGCCCTCCTTGTCCTTCACCTAAGGTTTGAATCCTTCCCCATCTAGAAGAGAAAAATAGATGACATCAACAAAGGTCGATATCTACATACAAAAAAGGAATTGAGCAATATATTGATTAAAGGACATCAAATTATACAACACTTCCCATAAAAAAGGAAATAACTACCCATGTGGGCATCAAGAGAAATGATTTACAATAATGTAAGAGATACTTGCCATAAATAATAATAAAAGTGGCACCAAAAAAGCACACATAATATTTTTGGCACAAAAACCATCACTATAATGACTACCTGCATGCATGTGAGATAAACATAGCACTAGAACAATATAAATAAAAATGGCAGTCAAGACTCATAAACTTCAAACATGATAGAGATTGGCACATAACCAAACTCAAAAATATAGAAAAATGTGGGCCAAGCCTCATAAACTTGAAACTCGGGTATGGGACACGTAAGCTCCATCCCAGAATACAATAAGGGAACAGAACCCAAAAACCAATGCAATTATGCTAATCTAGGGCTACTGAGTCACATAACATGTTTAATAGAGAGGCAAGTAAAAAGTATAGTAATATTTTACAAGTTAGTCACCACAAAAATGACCAACATATACATCCACCTCACAAGTGGGCAAAAGACATCATATGTCATCATATAGAGTTCCAACATGAAAAAAACAGAAGAAAGGCCAAGAGAATGTCCAAACATGGTAATATGATCACAAGATCAATAACAATATAAGGTAATTCACATGAAGTATATTTTCCAAAAGAACAATATATTGTGTAGGCTAATGTCCAAAGGACCAAGAGAAAGAAGAAAATAGGTGAATTGCTCAAAAGAATAGTAGGGGATGCAAACATAAAATAAGAGGGATGAATTAAAATTGCTCAATATAAAAATAATGTGGGATGAAATCTTACCTTACTTGAGAGTCTAAATAAGTCCAAAGTCATCCCTAGATCCGGTATCCAAACCACATATTAGGCATATATCTAGAATTAGGGTTAGGTTTACATTAATTATTTAAAACCCCAAAAATCACCTTTTTATTATATGTGAATTGGGTTATGAAAATCATGCCATGTTGTTGGTTATAATTTTCTAACTTCTAAATTATTAGTTATGAATTTTGCAAGTTATAACCAATTAGAGATAATCCACTAAAAATCCATATATCAATTCATTTGGAATTTAGTGATAAAACTCATATCATTGGATAGAAAATAATTTTCTGATTAAAAAAAGTATTTTTGAAAAATTCTCAGATAACCAGATTATTAGTTATGCATATTAGAAAAATTGACCAATCAAAAAGTGTGATAAAGGTACATAGGCAAAACAAATCTGACACGAGCAATAACGTGGACTCATTCTTGGCCCAGTTATTAGTGGACAACTAGGCGTGCTGAGAAGAAGTAGACCAAAGACAAAATGATCAATATGCCCCTGACAATAAATATAAACCTAAAGAGAACACGAGGGGCAAAATGAGGAAATCAATGACTATCATCTTCTCACACGATGAAAGTGATGTCTTGCTAATCAGCGATGAAGAAGGTCATAGTTGAGGACCATACTCACAAATCACTCACCTAAAATGTTGAAAACCACTACCAATGATGTCAGAATATGTAACCGATTTCAAAGATCCCTATAAAAAAACCAAAGGTGCTAGAGCAACCAAGAAGGATTCTTTTGCCATTGTCGAGACCAACAATTAAGATGATCAGAAGGGAAAGTCTGGTGGAACCAGACCAAACCAGGCTACATCATTATCGAGTTTTGACACTCCCAGATGGTAGCATAGCAGGTAGATATGAGGAGCAAAGAAGACTAGATCAATGGTATAGTTCAGGCAACAGCAAAATTCAAAAGGGGAAAACATGAGAGGAGTATTAGTCATGTGAATTGGGAATTGGCAGCGCTTCAAAGATCCCTGAAGGATTTCTAGTAGACAATCTGAAGGCCTACTCATGGTCATGGAGTTCAGTTGCTCGGTGATGAAGTATCTCTTAGCCGCAGTGGTAGGAGGATTCTGGGCCAAATTATTCGGGGTTGGGGGAGTCAAATCCAACACGAAGGAATGACTCCTAGTGGTGCATTGAAGGTGAGGGACAAATTTCTTGGATGTTTGAAGGCCATAGTGGGCAAGGAGAAGGAAATGAGGGGAAAAGCATAGTAAGAATAGAGGAGAAAACCTAGGAACCATTAGACCTAAATAGGGTGTGACGAACCCTACAAAGAAGGGATTACCCAAACTGAAAATTGGACACGGATGCAAGGAAAGCATAGGAGATGAAATATAGAACAAAGGTAGGGAGTTGATGGGGGAGAATTGGAGGTCAGAAATGTTGATCACACCATGAGAGAAGAAAACTAAGGATGAGGAAGGTGAAGATACAGAGCCATCTTCCAATTGAAAACTGAACAACCCAAAAAAAGATTGCATTGGGAAAATAGGGGTGATAACTATAATCCTCGAAACTATAGGAAAGGAAGTGTATTGATTGAATACATTGTTTATTAATCATTTAAAATTCTATTTTTCTCTACTGATACATTTAAGGGCTTAAACAAAGGTAAAATAAATCCAAAATGATCACCTAGGCTAATTAAAATATGTAGACTCTGATTTTATCATTAGTTTTCACAATTGGAGACTTTTTTCTATTTTAGTACATTCCTTTAAAGTAAATCATATTTTCTCTTTCTTAACACATTAGATACATCTAGAATCCTCCAATTAATATGAAACTTCACCTACGAGAAACCTTAAAATGTTAAACATGAATTTTCCATCAATTTTATCCCTTGGTATTATTTAACACATTATTTAATATTTTGGGCTTTATTTTCACTTTCTCTCTCCTAAACGAATAACAATACTAAAGATTATCCAAATTAGTTGAAAATTTACACACAGGAAAATTTTAACATGTAGAGTACATATTTGAGATTTATTTTCACTTTTGGTGTAATTAAATGTTTTATTTCATATCTTGTAGAAAACTCACCTTTTCTTTTTTAAAAGAAATTAGAATAATTATATTTGTGCAAATAAGGTGAAACTTGACTCCCAAGTTAGTTGGGATTGAAGGAACATGATTTTTACATTAGATTTTACTTTTAAGATATCCGTTTATGAGTTATACATAATTAACATTTATGGCCCATTATTATTTTAGTTAACATATTATTTCATCATTATTACTATTATTCATCTAATTATGTCCCATATATTCACATTACAACCAAAAGGGTTATATATCATTATTATGCACGAAATCATATTTATTTATCTTTTATCTCTATAAGTTTATTAATTACATATTGATTTAGATAATGCAACATTGTTCTCAATTATAGACATGCAAATTCACATAGTTCTTCTAAGCATATTATTTCTCTTAGCATCATACCTTGATCAATATTATCACATGTGAAATATTTTATTGGTTTAAAGATTAATATGAGAGCATCACGCCATATTTGTTTTCATGCATATATGTTTGGGTGATTTATTCATGTATTAACATATTTGGGTTACACTTAACTACTATTAGGTTTCTCTTTATCCTTGTTTGGATAAACCCAAAGAACTAAGATGACTATCCTCCAAGACATATGATCAAGGTCAAGAGGCTAGGTTTTGGTTCGTTACACTAATACACCTCCATAACAATTATATGGATAGATATAAACTCATAGTCAAAATAGGACACTATCAAGAGTCAGTCTGCTTGAAAAGTGTTTCATCAAAAGCCATCTACAACAAAAAAAATTAATGTGATATTAGTCATTTTCACTCCACAAACTAAAAAAAATGACTGATATTATCTAAACAATTCCTAATGAGTTCTTACAAATTAGATATCTTAGGAAGTTTGCAAATATAATTGAAAATGACTTGATTACTAGTTTTAGCTTAGAATTGAGATTTGTAGTACCTACTAATGAAAAATCCAACCTGTAAACATGAACGTTAGTCCACCACATAATCCATATCATGATTCTATTTAGTTTGGTCTCACAATCTTGACTATTTGAGTGTCTTGCAATTCATGTTTTTCCTACTTCAATCGTGTTCTCAATTAGTCTCATGTTTTTAGGTTGCTTCTTGCACAAAGGTTTGCTAGATTTTAGGAAATTGAAGAAAAATTCGTCTTAGTTGATGTTTGTCTACAACCATTAAAAAGGAGGTGAGGTTTAGGTTCTCTTTTATATCCATAAAAAAAGGGTGTAGAATAATCCTACCTTGCATTTGTCCTTGCATAAATTAAGGCATATTGTTACAAATAATAATAACCAACTATCTTGAGTTAATATACAAGCTTTCTTGTTGTAATCCCCCTATATTTTTATCTTTTATGGTGATTGCTTTGTCTAATTTCCATATATATATATATATTTCAATTGTATTTGAACCAATTTTTGGTTGATAAATTAAATTGCAATATACACCCCCTATACAACTTTTAGATGGTTGGCATGGTGGTTCAATCAATGTAATCATTGATTTAAGGGACTCTACGTGTAAATTAGTATGTGATATGTTTGATGTGAATAACTCATTTTTGTACAGACTCCTTGCCTACTATGTGACACATAGTTTTTTACAACCTCGATTTTGCATGTATTTTCATAATTGAAATGTAATGACTTTATGAATTTGAACTTAATTGAAAAGGTTGTATGCTTTTCTTCAAAGGATGGATTTCTTTGCAAATATCCCTTTGGATAAGAATTTCATGGTTCCTATTATTATATTAATCCAATAATGGATATAAAAGAGAAGAAAAGAAGAAAAATCCAAATATTAGAAAAAGATACAAGATAATGAATACTAAGAAAAGTATTTATGAAAAATATTTGAAAATTTCTAGAAAGTGGCATTACTGGCCACAATTGAATATATTTTGTGTATACGTGAGTCCTAATGGAAGAAATAGGAAAAGAGGAAAAAGGGAATAAAGGATAAAGAGAAATCCTTGAAAAGAAATCTTCTAATAAAGAAATAAGTAAGATAATGAGAAATATTGGGTGTAGATGCATCTAGAAGGATTACAAGCATCCTTAAAAAGGAATTTCAAAATATTAGAATTTCTTGGGGTCCAAGGAGTCCCAATGGAGAAGACGAAAGAGAAAATACAAATAATACAAAATATGGGGATAATGTGCTACAAAGTTAATGACTTTTTGGTATTACCCAAAAGAGATACTTTTGTTGTAAGGAAGTAAAGTTTTGTGGCCAATGGATTAAAATCCAAGCAGAAAGATGACGAAAGAGATAATTTTCAGATTCCTTAATAACCAAGGATTATGAGTAAACAAGGAATTAATTAAAAGAGATAATTTACACCTAAATAAGGAAAGTAGGACTCCTATAGAGAAAGGGCCTTGTTTTTCTCCATGGGCAAGCATCCTAGGGAATGACTATCCTCCCCTATATAAGGGTTGGACCCTTAGCCACGAGCCCAAGAGGATCTTAGGCATCCCACTCCCTTCTTCTTCTTCTTCTTCTTTTTCACTCAAAACCGTAACCAAGAGGATAATGCGACCCCTGGAGCAACGAGGGGACATGGAGTCATCATGATGAAGGCTTGATGCTCCCATGACAACCTAGAAATGATCATCCTTCATCCCCGTGCTTCCACCTTCGCACAACACCTGTAGGTGGTCTGTGTCTTTGCCGCGGGTTGCAGGCCTAGCACCCTTGCACACGATCATTTTGGTCGTGTTTTGAGGCATGGCTAGGAGCAACTGAGAGCAGAGGAGGTAGGGCGGTGGATGCCGGTGAGCTCCAAGCCTTGGAGAGGTGGGAGAAGACCCCCTACGAGCGGCTGCACTGACGGCAGTGCTAGGGCGCGTGAGGAAGGGGATGATGGACCGCTTGGATAGTTTTACCCCTCTAGGGAATGAAGAGCTGGAAACTTACACGAGGGAAAAAATGACAATTCATTATGTTTCTAAATCGGCCGAGATACGCGTTGCATGCGAAAGACTGACGTGGCAGCCTCCCATTGGTCCAAGTAAGTGATTTTTGTAAAAATCGTATCTATTTAATGGTAGCTCGGATGGATGCATATAATATATGAATTTTGCTCATAAAAATGTTATGAATCCACAAAAAATAGATTTAGATCCAAATTCCTCTTGAAATTCGAAAATTAGTTGAAGTTATCAACTTTAATGCATTAATGAATAAGAAACCCTAATCTATGATGATTAATGAATAGGGAAGTGTTATATGGATGTTTTAAGTTGATATTAACATGTTGTTTATAAAAAGGATACATTAGATCTAAAAGGATGATATTTATGTGTAATTTGATTAATTTAGGGATCCATGTACATGAATATGCTTTAATGGGCCTTAAAACCCTAACTTTGGTAATTATGACCCTTAATGGCTTTAATTGTTCAAATCCATGAATAAAGCTGAGATATGATGATTCTAAGATATTTTGAGTATAAAAGTTTGTAATTGTGGATAAATACCCTTAATTTGGTAATTAGGGTTTTCTAATGGATTAATGTGGAATGAGTGATAAATAGAGTTAATATGTGAATTAGACCATAATGAATTATGAGTTGTTAATCTAAAAGAAACCAAAGAAGATAATTGTCCTTAATGATTGTGTCATAACTTAAAAGGATAAAGATGGTAGTTTTAGTGTAAAAGGGATATATTAGACTTAATTGATAGTCAAGTATGCCTATGATGTTGAAATTTGGGTTTGTGATCTAAAAGGGGAATTAAAAGTGATAAAAGTTTTATGGCGGCTAAAACCCTAATAAAACATTAAAGTTGGCATAGAAATCCTAAGGTGGAATCCAAGTCGATCTTGAGAATGTTTTAGATAAAATAATGACACTTGGATATTATGCATTAATTTCAGGATATTGTTGATTGCTTGTTTGATTGTCTTGAATATTAATGTTTGGACATCAAAATTACTCTGGATCAGGTATGTGGTTATGCTTATGGTTAAATCGCTTTAGTTTCATGGCGATTCCCGAATGTTTTATCGGTTGCCTGAAAATAACTGCTTGGATGACTTTTATTTCTTGCAACTATCAAGTGACGATGACTATCACCATAAATATGTGTACCTAACTAGCTAAGATCCTAGTCCTCCTCTGTGTCTTTGCTAATGAGGAAAAGGATGACCTGGTACATGGTCTACCTATTAGGTAGGACAATCAGGTTAACAAGAGTTAGGGATTGGGCTACCTACGGGTAGTGCCATGCGACTCTTTAGCATATCATGAGTTAGTGATTGGGATTCCTATGGGTAGTGTCGTGCGACTCTCTGACCCTAGGTATTGATCTACTTGTTAGGTAGGATCATGGGGGTCAGTTATGATCTACCATATGAGAGGTAGCATCCATGTCCACTGCAGGGATAGCATAGAGGTTAGGATATGTATGGATTGAGTAGTTATGTTTAAGATGTAAAGTTTGCTTGCTAAAGCATAATTTCTTGCAATATGTTGTTATAGTTAATTGCACGATTATTGTTTCCCCCACATACCGACATATTCATTTATGTTGATCGACGTTTTGTTTGTTGGCGTTTAGGTACAAATTGAAAAGGACAAACAGTAAAGTGTTACATTGTGAATTTATGAATTAAAGTGCAAGGAGGATTAGTTAGAATAGACTTTTGTTGTGGATAGAAGTTAGACATTCAAGTTTTTAAAAAGGTATGCAAAGTTTTATTTTATTACAGCTTTTCAGTATAACATGGTAGAATTTAGTAATTATTATTGATTATTTGTCAAACCTTTGATCCAGAAATTGGGATAACGACTCTGACCTCTTGGTCTCCCTTAATTGGGGGTTACCAGGAGGCGGGGTCATTACATTTGGTATCAGAGCACTGGTTCCTCATTTAATCTTTAGTAATTATTAAAATTTTACAAATTCCATAGAACCGAGAGAGTTATTAGGTGATTTTTTGAAAGACGGAGGTGTCTCGAAAAGGATCACGTCTGGGGGCTGGCAATATTTTCCTCCACACCACTAGTCAGACTACGAGGACTCCTAGATCTATGTAACTGTCTGGCCAATGTCTTAGGATCTGACTCGAAATAAGATACCTTTAGGACTCTCATCTATTTTCATCCCTTCTCAACCCAAATTCTATTAAGATTATGAGGGTTTCTCTCTCTTCATCACCCTATTGAAGTCAGGGTATGTATGATATGGTTAAGGAATCCTCCACCAAATTAATGAAAAAGCATGTAAATAAAATGTCATGGACATAAGCTTAGTAGTTTAAGCGTAAACTAAAATAGTTGCATGCTTAGGTCGTATGACATGTGTTGTCATGCCCTCAGGAGAAACGTAAGTTTAGACCTTCTGGTCATGAGGATGAGTAGAGAGTTGGTCTTGGAGGAAGAGACCTCCATTAAAGGTAGAGACCTAGCACATCCTCTGAGGATGATGCTAACCCTAATGCTAAGTGGTGGTTAGAGAGAGATGGCATGATGAGATGGAAGTCATGGTCGACCTTGTGTGTGGGTTGACATGTTGCTGGTTTTGAATCCCTATGATAGTGCGAGCCATGTGAGGTTGGCTGACCTGGTACCTTGGCGACCCAACCCTGGGAAGGTTCATGCAAGTTAGAGTGAGGGATAACTCCTTCATTGAAGAGGTTAGTGAAGAACCTATAGAAACCCTATGAGCTTATATGAGCATGGAAGAGTATGCACCCATAGTACATTAGTAAGTGCTGGCAGTAGGTCGAAACCCAGGCCAGAAGGGCATGTTGGATAGATTATGAGCTAAGCATAAAGAGCCATAAATAATCTCAAGAAAACGTAGGTTTCACCCATGTAAGTGTATGCATGTGAGCTTGATCCACCCTTTTAGATAGAGAACCTCCAATGGTAAGGTTGTTTGTAGGGTTAGCTCTAGAGAGAGAGAGAGCAAGACCTGAATAAGAAGGTTGGAAGCTTAGACTCAGGGATATGAGGTACCCTGAGAAGTTGGGTATGTTGTGACCTAAGTGGATGGTTTTGGCTTCCTCATACATGATCCCTGGAAGCTTTTGGTATCTTGGTTGTCTTAAGAGGAACCAAACCCTAGAAGGAAGATGAGGTTGCTGGTACCTATGGGCAGATGATATAGGTGCTTACCTGCTAGGGAAAGGAAGAAGAGTTCCTTAGACCCTGAGGAGGTTTAGTAACAAGTTGTAAGGTCTTATACCTAGTTGGTTGTCCTTGATGAGGACTCGACTCTGAGGTGTTGTTCAAGTGGAAGGATAATAGGACATGCATGATGCACCTCATACATACTTGGTTCGTTGTTAAAAGGCTGAGTATACAGTGGGACATCAGTAAGGTGAACCTAGACCTAAGAGGGGAAGTAGTGTACCTGATTCTCAAGGCGAGATTTGAGTTTCTATAGATTTGGGTTTGGCACTCCTCATGTTTAGAGGAATGGAAACCCCTGAGATTAAGGTATATGTTTGATGAGCCCCTCACATATAGGTTGGTGACATGGGCATGTATGATGTTGGTCCAATGTTAAGGAATGAGAACAAGTATGACCTATCATGGAGACCTAGCATGCTTTAGTAGGTGGTCTGCTTCCTAGCTACATACTCTAGTAGCTTGACAGGTTTAAGCATGCTCATGTTGATGTAAACCCTAGACATAAGGATGTTTGTGACCTTTGGTGCTATCAAGAGATAGTTTCCTCCCATCTTGGGAGAGGGACCCATTTTGTAGGGTATGAATCAACTTTAGTTGGTTTGAGGTAACCTTAAGAGGTCTCATGGAATCTTGAGAAGCTAAGTGGAGAGTACATAGTATGAGAATGAACCTACAGACCCATAGATAACGATCTCTAAGTGCATGTGGATGTGTTACCATGGAGGTAACCAGTATGGGGCCTAACTAAAGTAGGTAGGTCGCCATGACCCATATGAAAGGATGTAAGTTAGACCATGGATGCTGAGAGAGATGATGGAGACTTGGTTAAGGTTTCACATTGGACATTTACTATGTTGAATCCTAAGTCTATTCTAGGGTCAGGTAGGGATAACACTGATAGGAGTAGGAGTCACCTAATTCCCTAGTTGCATAAGACTATAGGGTTAGGAGGTAACATTTATCATTGTCTAAGGACCATGGGTTAAGACATTGATCACCTTCATGAACTCATGGGACCCAAAGGGAAAATGAGGTGGGCACTCTCTGGATGCATAAGGGAAGAGAGATGACCCCAAAAGTACCATCACCCTACAGACTTAGAGGAGATGACTAAGGATTGTATGATGACCCAAGTGTGTTTGGGAACGATTTTCTATCGAGATGTTCATGATGTGGAGGTAGGGGTTACACGTTTCAACTAAGATTGGAAGTGTGCTGACGATGTGGGATGCACCATCTCTACTCTTGGAATGGGAAGAACTCTGTGTTTGGACTGCCGCCAAATGATTATTCCCTCGCGTTATGGGGGTGAGAGATAGGGCAGTACGCATGCCATACTCTAATTATAAAGATGATGTGAGTTGAAACATTGCTATGATATATGAGGATAGAGATAATAATGTACCCTTGTGGAGTGTATGATGTATGGATGGTTTACAAACACCGAGAGAACTAAGGTAGTCATATTATAAGGATGTTCTTATCATGAGTTGTATGGGAATTTATGAGTTATATAAGTTTGAGTTTGATAACCAATAAGATGAGCTTTGAGTTTTCTTGATGAAGATAGACCTAAAGTCTGAGAAGAGATGATAAGTGGAATACATGAAGGTGTATGTCTTCAACATTACCTAATACATAAGGATGTGAGGTGATCATGGATGCTTTAGTTGAGATGCAACTGCCTAGTTTATCTAGAGGCTATATGAGGTTGTTAGGTTAGACCTAAGTTTGGAAAAGGAGATATGTTGGGCTAACACTCAGATGTAATGAGATCCGGTGATCGAGTTAGTGGTTTCTTGATTATCTAGCCTAGGGCTTGTTGTGATAGAAGGATAGTTGTAGAACTTTAGATGCACTTATCTGGAAAAGAAGGTGATGAAACCCACGACTAGAGTGTTTTAGGGTTTTTGTGGAGTCAACCTTGAGGAATCATGACATACATGAGATCATGATTTTAAGTTCACCATATACCATGGTACTACTCAGATAATAAGTGGTAGTAGTACTTTGGATGCCTATGAAGTGTATGGAGTTTCATGTGGCTTGTCGCCATGCATGTCAGGGGGTGAAGGACAAACACCAATAACCCATTGAGTTGATATAGAGGATAAGAGTCCCGAGGTGGAATGGGATTTCATCACTATGGATGTTGTGGTAAGTCTCCCCTGGACCGAGGAAGGTCAAGGTGGAATATGGGTTATGGTAGATCGCCTTACCTAGATGACATAGTCTAAAGAGAAAGAGAGAGTATTGTCAAGGGACAAATATGGTTGAACTACATGTAAGAGAGATGGTTCAACTACACCATGATGCGAGTTCCAAGGTTCATGGGTATGACCTAAAGATTCACTTCCATGCGGTGGAAGTAGGTACATGAAGAACTTGATGCTAGTACAGCTTATCACCCCTAACTGATGATTAGTATGATCCAGACTAAAGGGTCTGAAGGGAGTGTGTGTGCTTGTTCAGAGTGATACACTACAAGAAATTCCATTATACTCGGCATACCATTCCGGCAATTTCTGTTCGCATGCCATAAATAATCATTAAAAACTAAAGGTAAAATAACTTCCTACAAAATGCCGACTGCCAACTTCTAAGCCAAACAAAGATATATTCTAATTCTTTTAAAATAAAAAAAATATTTATAAGCAATCCTTTCTCCGCTTGGTGACAAACTAATTCCCTCTATCACACACAACGACTTCTCTCTTCCCAAATCACGTTCAGTGTGAATTTCGTCCCTAATCACGTGGGGGGTTGCTTCGTCCCTGAAACGGTGCATGCTAAAAGTCTAGTAGCATTGGCGCGAGGCTTCATGTATCCATCTTCAGTGTTGGCGTGAGACTATCTCTGCCTATTTATCAGTTGGTGGTGAGGCCGTCTCTATCTTTTTCGATTCTCACTTGCTCTCACTCTTATATCCATCGTTACAAAACTACATGAGCCAGCAATATCCAGCAAACCATTGGTCTATTGCTTCCCCGACGGCTTTGATTTGAAGGAAGAAAAAGGGTTCAACACCATTAGGTTTGTTTGATATCCAGAAAACCGTTGGTCTATTACTTCCCTGATGACCTTGATTTGAAGGAAGAAAAAGGGTTCGACACCACTTGGTTTGCTGATATCGACATTGTTGATTTCTTCTCTTATTATCGGTGGATGATATCTAATTCTCATATCATCACTGGATTAACTACATCTCCTAATACCAGCAGACAGAGTATTCAATCATTGATCAACAACAGAGCATGATTAACAGGTAAGAGTTCTTCTTTTACTGAATATTGTTCTTTGATCTAAATATTTTTTATATAAAATATTATTCATGTCTCCCATATACACAACCGTATGCCGTAAGGGAGATGAATTTTTACTTGCTTCTAATAGATTGGTTTTTGGAAGCATATTTTGTGATCATGAAGTAGGTAATAACGTATTCTAGTTTTTGTATTTCTATTTCAGCATTGCATATAATTTTATATGATGTACATTTGCTACATAATTTTATATGATGTACATTTGCTACTAAGAGAGAAAAATATCTAAGTTTTTGTAAGTACTGGGTTTATGGAAGAGTATTCTTAAGGTTAAATAGAAGGCAATACTGCCAATTTTAAGTTTTGTATATGCATTTATATGATGTTATTGTTACAAATTCTGGAACTTTATAATGAAGGGAAAAGATCCTTGTTTGATTTCCAGAAAAAATTGTTTCATTTTGAAATTTGTTTATCTTTGTGATGAATCATACTTTTCACCAATAATTTGTATGATCTATATGAAAAGTCATATCTAATTCCTCTACATCTGAAATATTTTTTTGATATATTTTCAAAATTAGACGTTTATATAGTTATTATCAATTGTAACTCACCTTTTATATTTAAACTTGAAAATTGCACGCAATCGCTTCTTTTAAAATTTTATGAAGCTTACTTTAATGCATTAAAATTTTGATGAACACAACAAAAAATGAATTTAAAGGTTTATGTAGGGTAACTGTTTACTAATACCATAGTCACTAAGGTGGTCGTCGAAGCACCAAGATCCTAAAACTATGCACCCAAGCCCTTAGGTGACCATAGTAGGTGCCCAGAGCTTCTAAGTTTGATTTAAGATGCCTAAGTGCCAAATACGAATCAACTACCTCCAAGTTTGGTCACATTAGATCATCTTTATACATTTTATAATTTAAATAGGTATGTTCAGGGAAGTTAGGTATGGTTGGCCAAATTTGGTGTGACTTATGGCTGATTAGTTATGCTTTATAAATCCAGTCATTTACGGCAATGAAGCCTAGAATTTTAATTAGCAATGTTGTAAATAAAATATTACCTTTCCCACTAAATAACCAAAGCACATATAGAGCCAAAAAAAAGTGTCAGCCAATAAATAATCCCCTACCCTACTACTTTCTGTTTTTTCTAATCCAAGATAATCAAACCTCATATTTTATTCTAATTTCTTTCTCCTCCTCCTGTGATCAATGCATGTGTCTTCCTTCCTCTTGGCCTGCTCGCTCGCGACTCCCTATTATTCGTGAACTGGCCTTCTTCTACGGGTTCGAATGTGATCCCTCAACCTTTGAAGATCCATGGTGGGATATTAATTTTGGTGCGCCCTTCCTCTCTCCCTTCTCTATGAACATTATATACTAAACCCCTTTTCCATTCAGTCAGACTCCGTGTTCCCCTTTTCCATCGAGGAAGGGAAGGATTTGGAGCCTGGATTTTTAATTAGTAATGCTGCAAATGAAATATTATCTTTCCCACTAAATAACCAAAGCACAGATAGAGCCAAAAAAAAGTTCCAGCCAATAAATAATTCCCTGACACATAGAATAAATGTTTGACTAATTGTCGAATTAAATATATCTATCTAGCAACGTAAGTAAAGTACAACAACAACAATACCACAAATAAAGTTGTGGGATAGAACATACCTCTTAGATGAGGTGGCACAATATGATCATGTACTTGGTGAATTGAGGAACGTGTGCATGACATTACTGATGATGCATTTAATTACAAAAATAACAATGTAAAACCAAACAGGACATGTCAGGCCTTGGCCACACCTTGTTGGGACTTGGCGACCTAAAAAGGACTGAGTACAAGAGATGCATCTTGTCCTGTTGGCAACTGGTGTAGAGGTTCAACCTTATAAAATATAGTTTCAGTTACTACAAAAAAGTGATGAAGATACATAGGCATTTAGTTTGATTCAAATGATTTCTCTTTTCTATTTCTGTTATGTCTTATGCATATAAAATAACACTTGCACATAGACAAAAATAAATAGGCATGATACCCTATGATATACATGATGCTAATCAACAAATAGAAATATTCATGATTCCTACAAATCTTCAAAACAAGGATTTAGAAAGGCAACAGTTACCTAGAAGTAGAAAACAAAATGGAGCTGTATTTCCAAATGTGGGCCACCAATAGCCTTGTTATGTGACTTCCTACAGTTATTAAAAATAAAAAAAAATCGAATAAATCAAGAAGAGAAATAGGAGAAGTATAATCTTTTTTTTATTGCCAAGGGAAACCCACCCCCTTAGGAGGAGGCCCAGATAGTAGAGATGGTGAACCCGGGAGACCCGTGCGCCCGCACACCGATATCTCAATAAGTCGCATCAGAGGCCGGCTGACGCTGCGGGAAATTCATTTCCGAGCAGTGCTTCCAGCAGGAGTCAAACCCGAGACCCTTCGTGAGGGGCCCCGAGCTGCAACCAGCTGGGCTACTGCTCGCTGGCAGGAGAAAGTATAATCATGTTCATATACCATGAATTAGAACCCCAAAAGAAAAAAAAAATCAAGCATGTTGTCATCATCGAATTGCCTTATTGTTCCCATGTTGTGCCCATTCATAATTAACAAAACTAATGCATTTGGCTAATTTTAAACATAACCAACACAGATAATAGCATCACCAATTTCAAACATTGTTCTACAATAAAAAGCTTCCCTGTATCAAAAATTTAATCATATGCATCCATGTAGGCATACGGGTTGCTCATGTACTAAATTTTCTCTTTTAGGGATACCAATTGCATTGGCTTGATATTCTACCATTCATTAGGTGTTTGGTGGACTTCAAATCACCCAATGTAATATACAACTTGCCCCTGACTTCTTCAAAACTCAAAGGCCTACATTATTAGTGTTAGCATGGAGCCTTGTTAAACCAATTCTAGCTCTTTTTAACCTGATCTGATCTAGAGAGTGTTGTCTCTAAAGAAGAATATGAATGGAAAATAGATTTTATGGAAAAGAGTACACTGCTTAGAGGGAACAAGAGGATGAGAGGAAGAGGTTGGCAATGGAGGCAGAATAGAAGAGAAGACAACTTGTGAAGGATGCTACAGAAGCTTCTTTAGAGGGATGATCAGCAAAAACTCAAAGTTGAGAGGCTAGAATATAGAAAATAATATCTAGGATGGGTGCAGCTTACCACCAATTGAAGGAAGCAACAACACATGGCGCAAACCTGAAATATTTACATGAGTAGAGGAATTTGTAGGTAAATAACATTTAACACCTATTTTAGTGACATCTTCTTTTCCAAGCATAGCAACTACCTAAGTTCATACCTAGCGTCTCAGTTTAGAGAAATCAATCCCTATTCTAGGAAACATGAAGTGGATCCTTGTGCGGCTTGATGCAGATATGTCTTATGCATAAATCATTCCCTATTCATAGATTCATATGCCTGGACATATGCCTTATTGGATCAAACCCATCTAAGCATGGTAAATGACAAAGGAATGTATTGGCCTGCAATTTTCAAACAAAACAAGATTCACAATGTGATTTTCCATGAAATTTCTTAACAAACATGCCATGAGATATATTAAATAATGCATAGTTGGAGGTCGAAGGTCAAGTTTAAATCTCACTGTCCTAGAGGAAACAAACTAATTCATTTTTTATATTATGCATTGCCCCATTTCTAAAAGGATAAGCATCACCATTGCAGACATAAAAGATGAATGGATCATGCATGCCATGTGTGTATAGTGCTCAATGAATGACATACATTGGTTTTTCAATTGGATGTTGAGAAGGAGTTTTTTGTTTCTCCATGCTATTTTTCTCACAAAGAACGTCATGTCAGATTCATAAACAAACTTTCAAAAGTTCCATGTAATAGAAATTCAGAACCACTAAATAGAGTCCTCCATCTCTAGAAGAATGGAGAAAGATGTGGACATGGGTAAATGAGACAAAAATTATAGATCTAAGACTTAAATATGAAGGATTGATAAAATAAACACATAATGTACCATGTATTAGTTAATGGATTAGAACAAACATCCTCACAATGTTAATGATTATAGTTAAATCTACATGACAGTTGCATCTGCAATAATGCATGGTTTGTAGATATCATAATCACACATTGAAGATACTTCTATGATCTCTGCAGAACCAGTAGAGGTAACAACCCTTAAGAACAGACTGAAAGATATCATATGGATTTCAGAAAATAGAATGATCAATAGAAAATAATATCTACGATGGGTGCAGCTTACCACCAATTGAAGGAACCAACAACACATGGCGCAAACCTAAAATTTTTACATGACATACATTGGTTTTTCAGCTGGATATTGACAAGGGGTGTGTTGTTGCTCCATGCTATATTTCTCCCAAAGAATGTCATGTCAGATTCATGAATGAACTTTCAGAAGTTCTGAGTATGTAATAGAAATTCAGAACCAGTAAATAGAATCCTCGATCTCTAGAAGTATGAAGAAAGAACTAAGACTTAAATATGATGGATGGATAAAATAAACACATAATGTACCATGTATCAGTTAATGGATTAGAACAAACATACTCAAAATGTTAATGAATATAGTTAAATCTACACGCCAGTTGCATCTGTAATAATGCATGGTTTGTAGATATCATAATCACACATTGAAGATACTGCTATGAGCTTTGTAGAACTAGTAGAGGTAACAACCTGTAACAACAAAGTCAAAGATATCTTACGAATTTTAGAAAATAGAATCATCAATAAAAAATTGTTAATCGTGTGTTCGATCACAATTTAGCATCACATGAGGATGTGTTAACATGATAATAAGCATACTATTATACATATAAATTTTGTAGTTTGTTGATGTGCTAAACTGAGATGCTAACACACAATATTGATGTTAACTTCAGTACTAAAATGATTTAGAACTAGTGTCTTGTATTTCAAAAACACTTGGAGACAAACAGTAAGCAATCTGGTCTTCATGTGAAAAAATCAAAATTGTATACAGTGCAGAGCCATATGGCCTTAATGCCACTAGTTTTTTTGTTCAAGTCTTTGTGCTACATTTCTTCTCCTCATCTTCTTTAGATTCCTCTTCCTTAAAAGAGCTATCTATGAGATAGAGGATGACAATGAATGTAATTGTTATACACTATATGTGTTCTACCAAGATTTAATTGCTTTACCACTTCTCCATGCTTGTGAGATCAGCTATATTGCAATAGTTGTGTCATCATCAACATCCAGGCATGACAGAGTCAGCTACATTGATCCAATTTTTCAATTCATCTCTGTTTGGAGGATGTAATAACTCAGCAATAAAGGAAATAACTATTGTCACTCAAACACACACAAAAAGATATATATATATATATATATATATATATATATATATATATATATATATATATATATATATATATATATACATACATATATATATAGTACATCAGTAAGAACCCTGGAAAGTTGTAATGGTTACCTAAGTCCTATAGGTTACCATAATGGCAAAGTTGAATGAGCCTAGAAAATCCATGAATTCTTTAATACCATGCTAATATTAGGATATCGATACAATGCAGGAAGCAAGGAATGATGCTTCCTCTTCTCTTGGCTTATGAACCCAAACTTCTAGATATGATCATTTTGAGAAATGCATTGTAGGTTCTTTGAACCGTCATCCAGTAGAAGAGAAATTTGTAGCTGAAGACAATGCTAGAAATTGCTTAACACTGATACTCACAGTCTTCAATGTGAGTGCTTCAATATTCATACATGTGCACAACCAGATTTGTCACCTATTGTGGATTCCTCAATTTCTATAGCAATGAATTCTCCTGCTAAAATAATTGCTTTAAACAACAACTACACATCCATTAACTCATATTCACTACCCCTAAGTTTGCAATTGACATATGGGACTAGAGTTCATTCTTGCATACTCCCATAAATTCTTGGGAACTCCATTACTATTTCTTTCAGTTGGGTAATTAAAAATCTCGGGGCTAATGACTTTATCCAGTTTTCTATCTACTACAAAGAGGCTTGGAAGAGCCACAAGGAAGCTGTGTATAAGCAAATTAACCTTGACCTCATAATTGTTGGCTTGTTGTAGTGGGTAAACAAGTTTAGTGAAATGTTTTCTGTTGGTATAATATTTTATGATAAGTTCTCTCTTGCTTTGATCAAGCATAATTAGAGTTCTTCTGAGAGAAGCTATAGGGAAGTCCTCCCAATAAACCCAAGCATCAAGAGTACCATAAACAACAATGTAGAACCTTTTTGACTTAATGCAAAATTTCTTGGACCTATGACCAAAAAAGAAATAAGAAACCTCTAGACCATCCATTCAACACAACACACAACCATTATACTTACACATTAATGATTTAGCTTAGTTCATAGTTAAACTACATTCTGATATCTTAATATATTCTAGTGATAAATTAACCTAACTCAAACATCATCTTCTTATCTAGATAATTTATGGTGAGTTTTCTAGAAAATTTTCTTGTTGGCTCCTTCAACAAGCTACTATATTTCTCTAAAACTTTTTTCTTCTCAACTAACAAACCATGTACTTCATATGCATCAAAACTTTATAAAACCGTACATCTTAATTCCAACCTTATTTTCTAATTTATATAATCAATAAAATCTTGAAAAACATAAGGCAAAAAACCAACAAGCCTTTACAGCTCTCTGTAGCATGTCGTTACGACAACATATTGAAATCATAAGCTCACACTCCCTCCATGGAGAAAAATGATTGTAATAATTGGATTTTTAACCCAGATATTGTGAGCCTCTTCATATGTATGGTCGTATTCCAAATCCCATACTAGTTTTGCATATTCCCATTGTGTTTTCCTAACCCTTAACATCCATTTAATCACCTGACACTCAGGAAGTGGTGTTATCACTAAATGTCCTAAAAGGAGATACATGAGAGAAGAAATAAGAAAATGACAAAAGTAAGAAAAAATAGACCCTAAGCTAGATCAAAAGGGAATATACAAAACAAGAATACAACATTACATGCTCAACTGTGTTAACAGACTTGAAGCATACCTCAGTAGATTTGAAAATGATGAATACCTCATTTCAGTAGACATGAAAACTATGTTTGTAGTAGACCATTCGTGGATGACACATAGGTTCAATCCAACCATAGGCACAACAACTCCACTTCAGGTTACTAGAATGCAAAAAGGAGTATCCCAAGAATAGCCTCAAATAATAGAGAATGTCCCTGGTAAAATAAATTATCACATTGAAAAAAAATCAATCAAGCTAGCTGCTACCAATACACCCAAGATAATAGAAGAATCATTGTATGCACGAAATGGCAAAATAATCCTTTTAAATACATAAGAGATAGAATTTAGAGCAAATTCTTAGATATGGATAACATAGTGTCACATCAACCGAATTACAATAAGTTCATGTTACACAGAACTGCACAGAGTAGAAGTCATTATAACATGGCCACATGTAGGTACCTGTGGTTCATTTTAACATTATTGATAGGAAGAATTGTACGAATTTTTCTGACTTTGTGTAAAGAAACCATAATGTAAATTGTTGTATAGGTAGTTCCTCATATCCAAATTGAAAAGAAAAAAGGATTCACACATAATGGAAAGAGGGCCACAAAATTTTAAAAGCTACTTACGAGTTCTGATGTAAGCCTAGCTTTAGTTATTGTTGACTTTGTTGTTATGAAAAGTTGTGACTATAGCTTAATGGGTATTATCTGAAATTTTTTACAATGGTTGGTCACGTATCAAAGGTTAAAGTGTTACTATTTTCAGATTTTGTTTGTTCTTTGAAACTCTGGTCAATATAGAATTTCTCTGCAGAGAATCTATTTCTTATATATATGAAATCCTTTATCCAAATTTTACTATGTAATGTGGTTTTGAACTGAAGGAAAGGCCAATATTTCCTTGATTCTAATTTATTTATGGAGGGCTAAGGTGATGGCCCAATTTCAAGATGGGGGAGATGATTAGACAATCTTAGAGAACATAAAGTAAGTTTGAAATTGATAATAAGAATATGTATCAGGATGTACGGGTCTTAGTACCAACTAGTTGTTAATAAATGCAAACCTGATATTGTTGTTTATTTAGAAAAATGCAGCAGCTGCCGCAACAGCCATGAAAGGGTGCTACTAGCTAGCTGGTGGAAACATTAAAAATTGAAGGTGCATACTGAGGCTAGATGAATGTAGGCCATGCAGCCATGTTAAATCTGATGGGATGTGACCTGCATTAATGTTAAACCTTTTAGTAAAATGAGAAATGGAAAAAATGAATACAAAGGTTGATATGTCACTATTTACAGTAGTCCAGGAATTATTCCTTATGTATAAGAGGCACATATATGTATAGTTGCATGTTGCAATCATTTTCAACATATAGTACCATGTTAAGACTGTCATAACACAAGTGGAAATCAAATGTTTGAGAAGAAACACCTATCCTTAAGAGTATATATGAAATCCGACCAAAGAAGTTAAAACAGTATCTGGTTATTCAGGTTTCATTCAAGCTAACCCCTCACTAATTTTTTCCCCTTGGACTGTTTCTAGAATGGAGAACATTATAGATATTTTGGTTCATGTTGATATGCCCTTGTAGGATTTTTATCAGAAAATAAATCATGTGCAACTCCTAATGCATTCTCCTTCTTCTACTTGTTCTTCATTGCCATTATCCTCAAGATTTCTCAGGATCCACCAAGCCTAAAGTCTAGCTTCCTATGGTACCTAACTGATGTGAATCCTTCAAAAGCACTCTTCACTTTTAGGAATTTGGTCAACAATGAAGAGGGGCATAGAGGAAAATTCCTCTAGCACCTCCAGTGAAGATCAATGCTATTCTAGGGTAGAGGGTACACGATAATGACAAAAAGCACAAGCAATAGTAACTAGAGCATTTCGGATATCAGGACAACCAAAAAAGGATCAGAACACATGTTTTGCTGACATGGGTATATTTGATGTTGTTGAACCCATGTTTTTCAATGCAGGGGGGATTATTGGTTTTCCTGATCTATCGATGACTCCCTTGGTTCCTTGGGCTCGACTGCCTGGTCTTGGTTTCTATTGACTCTGTTCTTATCTCAAGCTCTACACTGATTATTGATCCTTTAAGATTCTCACATAAAGAGCATATAAAATTGTCTCCTTTTCTTGTTTTATTTTGGTCTAGTTATGCATTTGTTATTTGAAAATGTTTTTTCTGTATTTTACTAAGTTTGTTCTATTAGAAATTCCATTAGAAATTCAAAATATGTTATTTTTTTAGCGATCAAATAAATTATAATGAATCCACTTCTCTTTGACACCAAAAAGGGATCTCTTCACCAGGGCTGTTAAGTGAGTGTACATCAAAATTTATCATTGCATTTTACATATTATACATATGATTGATTTGATAAAAGCCATACAATTGGGCAACTTCATAACTTTGCTTTCTTGAAATGCTTATTATATACATTGTTCGTTGTGTAAAATTGTTGTTTGCATCTTTGTAACTCCTTTTTTAAAGTTATGCTATCCACATTTGTTGTTATTATTTCATAATAGATCATCTAGTAAATAAACTATGATAACCGATTTTCCATAATTACATTTTCTAAAATGGCTTTCATCTTCATAGGATTCAGTGGTTGGATTAGACAAGATTTGGATGCAAAATAAAAATAGATTATCTGAGGAATACATCAATGGTGTGAATGAATTTATTCAGTTTGCTACTCAAAATGTTGAGAATAATGGAATGATTCCTTGTCCCTGTGTGAAATGCATTAATGGAAGCCACAAAACTACAGAGGAAGTCAAAACTGATTTGATAGTCCATGGTATAACTGATTGGTATAAGTGTTGGTTGATGCATGGTGAATCTATTCAATTGAGTAGTTCTGATGATGGAGATGATTTTGAAAATGAGGTTGATGACATAGAGGGAATGATCAGGGATGGGCTAGGAATGCCTCATAGTTTTGTCCCTGAATATGATCAAATGGATGAGACACATGAGGCTAATCTAGATGCTGAAGTTTCTAATTTTTATAGGCTGATGAAAGATTCCGAGGAACCACTCTTTGACGGAAGTATAGGATTCTCAAAGTTATCCTTCAAAATGAAATTGTTGCAGATAAAGGGCTTTCATGGGATGAGCAATAGGTGTTTTGATAGCTTGATCACATTATTATCTAAGGCATTCAAGGGTTGTCGTATTCCTAGTTCTTTTTAGGAAGCTAGAAAGTATCTAATTGATCTAGGCCTGGACTATGTGAAGATAGATGTATGTTCCAAACATTGCATGTTATTTTGGAAGGATCACAAGAATGATGATATGTGTTCATCTTGTGGAACCTCTAGGTGGAAATACACATCTATAGAAAAAGCTTCTAAAGACAAGCCCATAAACAAGAGTAGAAAGAAGTTTAAGTTGGGGAAAAAGGTTCCTTATAAGACTTTATGGTACTTTCCATTGATACCAAGGCTGAAATGACTCTATATGTGCTACAAAACAGTTGTTGAGATGAGATGGCACCAAGAAAAATGTAACAATGATGGTAAGTTGAGACACCCAGCTGATGCTGAAGAGTGGAGAAGATTTGATGAGATGCATCCATATTTTTCTAGTGACCCTCGTAATGTTAGACTTGGTTTGGCTTCTGATGGTTTTAATCCATTTGGAAACATGAATCTTTCTTATAGCATATGGCATGTTGTCCTTATCCCGTACAACTTACCACCATGGATGTGTATGAAACAAGATTATTTAATTTTATCTATGCTAATTCCTGGGAAAAAATCTCCTACTTACAAGATTGATGTGTATTTGCAACCATTAATAGAGGAGTTAAAAGAGTTATGGGATGTAGGTGTCGAAGCATATGATGCTATTTCTAAGCAATATTTTCAATTTCATGCTACATTATTATGGACAATAAATGACTTTCCAGCTTATGGTTACCTGTCTGGATGGTGTACCCAAGGTGAGTTAGCATGCCCTTGTTGTCACAAGGATACATGGTCGCTACATTTAAGACATGGTGGGAAGTTTTGTTACATGGGACATCGTAGATTTCTACCACTAGATCACAGATGGAGGCAAAATGAGCATGCATTTGATGGAAAAAAAGGAACTCCTCCTTCCTCCTCATGAGCTCTCTGGAGAAGATGCTTTAAAACAAGTAAATGAGTTGTTTGTGACAAACCTTGGCAAGCGAAAGACAAAATCTTCAAAAACGAAGCGTCGTCATGCTTGGAAGAAAAAGAGTATCTTCTTTGATCTTCATTACTGGAAGGGACTTCTTTTGCACCACAATCTTGACTTTATGCACATTGAGAAGAACATATGTGATAGTTTAATTGGCACGATCATGGACATTGATGACAAAACAAAAGACAATTCAAAAGCCCGCAAAGATTTGAAATATATGCAAATAAGACAAGAACTTTTTCCAAGAATTGTTAATGGAAAGCTAGAGGTTCCAATTGCATGCTTTACATTATCTCAAGAGGAGAAAAACATTCTTTGTGAATTCTTAAAGGAAATCAAGTTTCCAGATGGATTTTGTTCAAATATGTCTAGATGTGTGAATGTGAAAGATTGAAAAATTTCTGGCATGAAGTCTCATGATTTACATGTGTTCTTTCAAAAAGTCCTACCTCTTACAGTTCGTGGATTATTTCCAAAACCTATATTAGAGGCATTAATTGAAGTTAGCATGTATTTCAAGGAGTTGTGTTCGAAAATTCTAAGGGTAGAAGATTTGCAAAGGTTGGAGTAACTTATAGCCATAACATTATGTAACTTGGAGCAAATATTCATACCATCGTTCTTTGATGTAATGGTACATTTGCCTATTCACCTAGCAAAGCAAGCAATTCTTGGAGGTCCAATCCAGTATAGGTGGATGTACCCAATTGAGAGGTTAATATCTCTTATATCTTTTCTATAATTAATCGTGTAATGTGGGTGTAATTTTTTTTTCCTATTATGTAGGCATCGTCGTACTTTGAAATCTTATGTACGCAATAAAAGAAGACCCGAGGGTTCCATAGCAGAGATATATATCACAAATGAATGTTTAACATTTTGCTCAAGATATATGAAGGAGAATGACATTGGTATTGACCATCAATCATGATACCATGAACTTGAAGAGACACAAATATCATCAAAATTACCTACTTTTAACAAAATTGGGAAGACACTATCAGTGGGTATCACTAAGAACCTAAGTGTCACTAAATGGCAATAGGTCCACAAATACGTGTTAGAAAATTCTAACACAATTACACCATTTGAAACATAATTTAGTTTATTTTAACTCTTATATAATCACAACCATAAAATATTATTTATAATATTCTATCTTTATGTAGTTATCATAAACATCTTATTCAAGCAACTGGTGTTGATGATATTGATGTGGTACATAAATGTAAATTCCCAAAGTGGTTGGAGCCTCAGGTGCGTATACATTTTATTAGGTTGTATATAATTTCATAACTTAAAAATGTTGATGGTGTTTATAATAAATATTTATCTTTTTAAATTTTTAGGTGGTTCAATTACATAAAGAGGGTATGGTCGATGAAGAGCTTCTAAGTTTAGCTCGTGGACCCGATGTGCAGGTGTTATCTTATACTGGCTTAGACATTAATGGTTTCCGATTTCATTCCATTGATCGTGATAATAGGCTGACAACACAAAATAGTGGTGTTCTTGTTAAAGAAGAGGCAACTTATGGGCCCTTTTCCTACTATGGTGTTCTGAATGATATTTTAGAGTTGAGTTATACTGGTGGGAGAAGAGTTCACATTTTTAGGATCGAGTGGTGGGACATGCATAATGAAGGGAGAGGTTTTCAGTGGGATAAATATGGTTTTGTTAGTGTCAATATCAAACGTAAATTGAAAATTAGCAAACCATTTATTTTGGCATATCAAGAAGAACAATGCTTCTATGTTCGGGACCTTTCTAAGAGTAACCGGATGGTTGTGATTGAGTCGCCACCATGTGATTTATACATGCCATGTGAAAAGGAAGCAGATGATGATGTTCTTAACGATCAAAGTCCATTTCAAGAACAAGAGTTCAATCCTATGACACTTTTGGCATTTCCATTAGATGAAATTGATATTTGCAATTGGAAGAGGCTTGATGTAGTGAAATTGTTATCTATGAAAACTTCAAAGAAGAAAGGATGGATGGACAAAGATGGGAATCTTTTATGGGATTCAATCAACTAAATGAATTATGATTTATTATTTAATTTTTTGTTGCTATTCATTCAAAATAATTTGTAAATCTTAATGGATGAACTTTCCCAATTATCTAAGCTAATCATTCATATTTTTTTTCAGCAATATATTGTGTCATTTGATAAATTCTACCATTATTAGGATATGCACATATATCTTGAGTTGTTTGCATAGTACGATCCAAATGAATATCATTGTATTAATTAGCAAATGAAACATGTTGGAAATATGGTCAACATGTCTAGCCTACCCAATAAAATAACATGTAATTTGGGGAAATCTTCAACTGACCAGTGTAGCAAGAACCAAAGTAAGCAACAATGGTTCTCCCAGAATTGTCAAATGCAAGATTTATGAAGAAATCTGGTACTTGAACAATTTCATGTTATATTTTCAGTACATGATAATGTACATGCTTTTATATTATATTCTTCTGCTAAAAAATTAATAATACTATTTATAGGTTTGTCATATGGGATAAGGGAGAATTCTACTTCTCCTGAGACTGGCATGTTAAAGCACACTGCAAAGATTTACAATATGAAGTCAAATGAAAATTTGGATGGTGTGATCATGGTGAAATTTTTATTCAATTATTTTGTTAATTAAGTTAATTTTGTTTGTATGAACTATATAGGAATATTTGGAAAGAGGTGCTTTGCAGGAGAAGTTGTTCAGAACAAAGATACCATACAAAAAACTCAAACCATTGGAGAAGGTAGTACATGTTGCAATCATATTTTTACAATTAATTTGTATAAAAATAGTATGATTTTTTTTCAAATAAATTAAAACCGTTATATGTTATATTTAGGTTTACCAAGACAGTGGTCTTTGAGTGGAAAGGAACCCATGACAAGTGGAAAAAAACTCTATACTTCTCCACAACAAACAAGTACTCGTCATATTTTTTCCAAAATACTATAGGCTTGTGTAATTTGATAAATCCTACCATTGTTAGGATATGCACATATATCTTGAGTTGTTTGCATATCATGATCAAAATGAATATTGTTGTAGTGATTAACTAATGAAACATGTAGAAAATATGATCAACATGTCCAACCTAGCCAATAAAATAACAAGTAATGTGGAGAAAACTTTGACTGACCAGTGTAGAAATGACCAAATTAAGCAAGAGTGGTTCTATACAGAATTGTCAAACACAAGATTTGTTAAGAAATTTGGTACTTGAACAATTTGATCTTATGTTTTCAGTACATGACAATATACATGCTTTTATATTAGATTCTTCTATTAAAAATTTAATAATTTTGTTTATCGGTTTGTGAGATGGGATAAGGGTGAATGTTGCTTCTCTTGGGACTGGCAAGCTTAACCACACTACAAAGATTTACAATATGAAGTTAAATGAAAATTTGGATGGTGTGATCATATTGCAATTTTATCCATTTATTTTTTTTGTTTGAGTTAATTTTGTTTGTATGAACTATATAGGAAAATCCGGAAAGAGATGCTTCACAGGAGAGCTTGTTCAGGAAAAAATTATCCACAAAAAAGATCCAACAGGGAAAACTCAAACCATTGGAGAAGGTAGTACATGTTGCAATCAGACTTCCACAAAAAAAGGTACTAAAATAACATGATTTTTTTCAACTCAATTAAGACAATTACTATGTGACAAGAGGTATTAAGACATCTATGGTACTTAGACCATTTCAGCATATATTTTTAGTACATGATAGTGCACATGTTTTTATATTCGATTCTTATGTGAAAAATTAAATAATGCCATTTATAGGTTTGTCAGATGGGATAAGGGAGAATTCATCTTCTCTCGAGACTAACATGCTAAATCATACTATAAAAAATTACGATATGAAGTTAAATGAAAATTTGGATGGTGTGATCATAGTGCAATTTTTATTCAATAAATTTTTTATTCAAGTTAATTTTGTTTCTATGATGAACTATATAGGAAAATCTGGAAATAGATGCTTCATAGGAGAGCCTGTTCAGAACAAAGATCTTGTAGAAAAAACTCAAGCAATTGGAGAAGGTAGTACATGTTGTAATAAGACTTCTACAATTAATTTGTATAAAAGATCAGATTACCAATCAATACCATTACTTTGTTATATGTAGGTTTACAGAAAAAGAAGTCTTTGAGTGGAAAGCCACCCATGACAAGTGGGAAACAACTCTATACATATTTACAACAAACAAGTATTCATCATATTAAATTATTCAAAATTTATATAGATGTCTTGTAATCTACATCGTTGTTGATTCTTATTAGTTTTCATATATCTGGAATGCTGAATCTTAATGTTTTTGGTTGCGAAGGTGTTGGTGTAGGAGATAAAGCTAATGAAATGATCACTGACGGCAATGTAATCGGAGTGGAACAACAATCAAATCAGGATCCAGGTATTCATGATATAGAGGTTACATTCTAATCAAATCAAGCTGATTGTTTATTTTATCCCTACATAGAAACTTCATTCAAATAACACCTCCATTTTAAACTTAAGAAGGGATGAGTGAGTGTCAACATCAGGAATAAAATCTTAACCAAACTCTTGATGTTGATGATTTAATGGATAATGAAAAATTTCTACAGTATTGCCAGCAATATGGAAATTTTTCAAAGCATCAATTGAGTGACAACCAGGAAAATCAACCTAACAATCATGGTGTTGTGTTTTATAAATTTTAAATGATGAATATCATATGCTTGTTATAATACTTTGTCTTTAATATCATGATATGCACATAACTCCAATAACATTTTGGGTGTTTTGCAACAAGGAATTGGGCTATCTAATGATGGGATCACTAATGTATGTGATAAGAAACACATCAACCCTTCTATTACACATGGAGAAAAGTATAGTGGTAAGCCTTCAACATCTTTGGTAATAAATTTCCATAAAAAATAGCACTTTAATATCACCCATATCGAACTTCAGCACAGGGGTGACTGAGTATCAACATCAGGGAGGAAAGCTCAACCAAATTCCTGATAATGATGATTTGATGGATAATGAAAAATTTCTACATTATTTCCAGTAGTACGGAAACTTTTTGAAGCATCAAATGAGTGATAACAAGGAATATCAATCCAAGAACCATGGTGTTGTCTTGAAGTTGTATTTTACAAAATTTAAGTAATGAATTTCCTATGTTAGTGTAATATTCTATATTTAATTTCATGAAATGCAGATAATGATAGTAACAACATTTTGGATGCTTTGCAAGAAGGTGGAAGGAGAGGTAATGGTGGGGTCAATCATGTACATGACAAGAAACACATCCCCCCTTCTAATATACACATTGAAAAGGATAATTGTAAGCCTTCACCGCCACAAGTATCATATTGTTATATTGCATTTTCATCTTATGTAACTAATACAAAATAACCTATTTGAATTGTTGATCTAATAGTATTGATTCATGAAATGTAGGCAACTATAGTCGAGACTGCTTCAATCCATCAAGAGATGAGAGTCTAGGTACATTACAAAAGGGAGCGCCAACTAATAGTGTGGTCACTCATAAATTTTTTTAAATTTAGATTTTATAGACATCTACATTTATTATTTGAATGTATTGTAATCAAGTACTCAATGAATCTATCAGATGTTGTAGATGTTTCAACTAGGCGAACAAACACAGGAAAGAGAGTGTTGAGGTCACAAAGTATCAACAAGGATTCACACGTGCCTAGTGTCAATCCACATTTGATTGATGATCCACCTTCAATTGTCGAAGAGGAGAATAACATTGTTGGTAATAAAAATTATTTATTTATTTTGGTGAATTTCTAGTGTTTACTATAAGATATTAAAATTATCTTTCTACATTGTAGGTCAAGTAAAGAGAAAAAGGGTCTGTGGGAAATTTGTCAATTTGAACTTGAAGAGATTCAGAAGTGAAGGGAAAATAAAATTAGAATTTAATGCTCGAGGTAAGACAATAAACCACATTGAATCACCGCTACTGACCAGTCGAATGGGAACAATAGGCAAAATTCTATTATTGCTCCTCTTAGATATATAAGGTGGGACTGTATGCCGATTGAGAAAAAGGAGATGATGTTGGATTTGATTCAAGTTTGATTTGTACTTGACAAATTAATATTATTAAGAAACTAAAGGTAATGTTTCTTACCTCTTTTGAATACTTGCAGGATGATTTTATAATTCTTCAAGATGATTTAATTCGTGAGGAAAAGGAACTTAGAATTCACTATATATATGATTCTTTGGGAAAGGCTTGGTGTGAGTTTAAGACAGAACTATATAAACTTTATCTGAGGTTTTCCAATGATGAAGAATCCATTAGAAATTGTACATCAAATGTATCTAATGAAGATAGGGTATTTCTAATAAAAAAGTATTGGAAAAGTGACTATTTCAGGGTAAACTTGTCACAATAGCATTATTTGATCATTATTGTTACCTCACTATTCTCTAACATTATGCATGCAATTTTTCTCAAGGCTGCTAGTAAGCAAAATAAAAGTAGTCGTGCATAACAATCAATGCCTCATTGTACTAGAAGGATTTATTTTAGTGTTGTGGAGCATGAAGATGTAAGAGTTTTTTTATACTACTTTCTTTCCTTCCAATTTAAAGACTTGTCGACGAATGTTATTATACCATCTTTAAGAACATGCAGACTGTAAAGAACAATGGAGTCATTCCTAGTCGACTAAGGATGTTTGAATTGACTCGGACAAGAAAAAACAAAAAACTTGTTGATGTTGTAGCTAAAGAGAAGATGGTAACTCAATCTTTTTGTTTGTCTTAGGGATCAGAGATATAAAATAAACAAAGGAAATGCATATTTGGGCAGGAACAAATTACAACATTGATATCTCAACGTGAAGAAGGATTGATTGAAATGGATGATGAAGATATTTGTTGCAAAGTATTTGGACCTGAGAGATCTAGCCATATTCGAATGAGAGGAAGTTCACATGCTATAAATCTTAGCCACATCATTGATTTGGAGAAGTATAAACAAGCAACAAATGTAGCACAAATTAGAGCAGAACGTGCAGAAAAGGCAGTTGAGAAAGCTAATTCCAACATGAAGAAAATATTCTATGTTTTGAAATCTAGGGGGGGACATGGATACTTTGGGACTTGACTACCCCACAGACGAGGTATTGCCTTTTGAATTTTGCATTTTATTATATTAAAATTACTCAATATATATTTTTATACTTAAGGGTTTTAGCTATATTATTCGATCCTTGAGACGTTTTTGAATGTGTATATATTTTTCATACTTGAGTGTCTGAAAATTCTTTAATGTATTTTTTGTTGAATGTTGGTTTCTGAAAATTCTATATATAAGCTTTGAGTTTTCATCAGAAGATCCGTGTAAGTAGCTTTCTTATTTTGAAATTTTCTCTCAAATTACCCCATTAAACATAAGGGGCTCTGATGCCATCTTAGATCAGGTTTATTACCTCAACTCTAGAAAACACTTACTTGATTTATCCCTAATGTACCCCATTACATATACACATGGCCCATGAATTTAAAAGTGACTGGTGCAGCTGCTTAAGCGTCCAGACAATGTGCCGCTTCAGCAGAGGCGACAAGTAATCTACCCATTCTTTGTACGATCTTCTCTCTATGTTCTTCTTAGTTCTATTTTCTCTTTTTCAATTTTTTGTTACAGCCACAGTCCTATTTTACTTACTCAGTCCTCTCTCCCCTACCCCATGTTCTTTGTTCTGTTCTCTATTCTTAAATGTTGACTTCTGAACAATATTCTATTATTGTTGCTTATTCAAATGGCAAATAGTGGTATGCTTATTCAAATGGCAAATAAGAATATCTTTCTACCCCCTACTTAAACACATGGTTCTGTTTGATCTTTCTCTTTTTATTTTCTTTTCTACCATCTTGTGATGGCAGTGACATATACTCTTCTATATGTCATGATCTGTCTTTACTTCTATATGGTTTCTGGTCCAAGCATTTTCAGATTTCTCACAGTAGCAGAGGGGTTTGTGGGTACTGTCTCTCCTTAGAATGATGAGCCAAGCATTCCCCATCTATATACCTCCTATTCGAGGCCATGTTAGAGTATTAGTTATGTAGCATGAATGTATGTTTCCACTATAGAGGACCATCACAATTGGCTATTTTTGTGGTGGTAGGTGAGGGGTTCAGCCGATGTTACTATGTTTTCAATCTGGGGGTTTGGCCTATATGATATCCCATTGCTTTTTTAGTTATTTATACTGGATGTAGAAGGAAGAGGGGTAATAGTTAAGATGTTTATTGTGTTGTGTATGTGGGATTGATTGGAAGAAACCTATGTGTGGATGTGAATGCTCTTGGTTGAAATGCCCTTATCTACATAACACGATTGTTCATCGCTCAGAATTCAGCGGACCTTTTCATTGGGTCGACAAGTTGGTGATGACCAATAACGGATGGGAACCAACATGTTCCCAAATGGTGCCCAGTGGTGGAGGAAGCCGCACGATTGACCAAAATAAGAGTGCATTGCAAAAACGTATGTGCAATACTCCCGACTTTCCACTTCGTCTATCTCTACCACTACCTGTGACTGGATAAAAGAACCTTCATTTCTGCAGCAATCATGAAATCATAGAGGGATTTTACCTAATCGATGAGTACAACTATTTGCACTGTGTAATACTTTGCACTGAGATTAAGGACCTGGAGTTAATTAACCAACAAGTATTTCTTTGGCAGTCGGCAGTTTGACAGAGTTTAATTGGCTCGCATGAAGCCTATGTATCAGAAAGCAAAGTTACTATCAGAATATTATATGTATTGATCAATTTTTATAGCTTAGGTAATTTTGAAAAAAAATCACATTATTGTTCGTATCTACTGTGTTCTTTTTGTTAATAATGTGTTATCTAGATATAATATATCTCTCACAAGGAATTCAGTAGTCAATCATAAGAATTCTACCATGAATGAATATAAAGTTTTCTGCTGGATTGGTGTTATATATTAGTTGATATTCAAGACAAAATTTTATCCATACATGGAACAATGGAGAATATTTCAATGCTCAAACTTCGTATTAGTTCATGTGTCCATGAGTATATACATGACTTTTTTTATTTTATTGTACTTGTTCTAAATTTTAGATATTCATATAATAAACTAATTGTGTGGAAGTCAGTTTCCAGGAGACACCTGAACTAATTTTATAGGAACCGAAGTTACATTTCTGGAAAATGAGTTCCTTCAAAACTTCAGTTACACCCATCAATCAGGGTTTAAAAGATAGATTGTTCATATCTTTTTATGGAATTTAGGGTGACGAAATTGGCAGAGAAGAATCGTTGAAGATATGGGTATATAGGATTGCGAGCTGTTGGAAGATATGGGTATATAGGATTGCAAGATGTTAGATAAATAGGAAAAGATGGAGGTGTTGTCCTTGACGTAAAGGAGGTATTGTTTTTGTGGTACTCATGGACATGAGTACGTATTAGTAGCCATGTAGCAACAAACGGAGTGGAGGAATGACCATAATTAATTATTTGCAATGAGGTGTCAAGTTTCTTAACACCAACAAACCAGCAACCACAACACTAACATCCTAAATGTGTTCACATTGAGTGGGTCCACTAGGTAGCTCCAGTAGCTACAACAATGTTGTTGTTCACGTTGATGTGTCTTGTATAGTTTCTATCTACAATTAGGCATGGGGACTTCCAGCCATGATGGGTGCTATTTATAACACAAGAGAAAGGCGGTGAACGAGCCTCGGAAGTCAAAAGATAAAGGGTAGAAGTTTTGAGGGCATTACTATTTGTTTGATTTGAATCTAAAGTAGTTAACCAGTGTATCATTATGTAATTATCGAAATGTTATGATTTATTTGTAATATAGCATGTAAATGTGATGTTCTATAATGAAATTAACCCAAGAATAAATGTCTAAACACAATATTAATTTAAACTAGTGATGTCTCACTTCATCTTATGGAGTTCGCTTTGTCATTATCGACTTTTATATTTGATTCATCCTTCTACTACTGTCCATCAGTTGTATTGGAACCGTCCATATCATTTGTTATTTATACATATTTTATTTACAAATTAAATATTGGTTTATTATTTGTTCTCACATCTGAATGATTCTTTTCTTCTTTCAGGAGGTTGCATATGGAAATAATCAACATGATGGTCCAACACATAATGATCTCTATGAATAGTAGATTAATTAAAAAGTGCAACATTGATTATATATATATATATATAGATTTTTCTATTTTTGTTTTTAGTTCATGCATGATATAGCTGAACTTTGTGTTTATCATGTATGTGAATAAATTGGCACATGTATGAATATTATATCTTGTTATTGGAGATATTTATGCGTGTCATAAAAATGTGTACAAGATTGTTTCGAAAATGCATTTCCGGCATCATTTAGTGTCGGTACTGTATTAGTCCCATCATTTGTTTAATGTCATTTTGGAATCATTTTCCGACTATCATTTGAAAATGTCGGATTACCATTAACGGCATGCAGTTTACTATCATCCATTCGGCATTACGTTTAATGACGGAGAAAGTAAATTCTGACATAATATTGGGCCATTTGTGGAATGTTTGCATGCCGAGTATACTGCTATTTGTTGTAGTGATACATGGATACAATTTGTGTCCTATGTAAGATGTGATGATAGCCACCATAGTCAAGTATCAGAATGTAAGAAGCTTTGTAAGGGTGGCTATGTCGGTCACCGCTTCATTAAGATGATGTTGGTGAAGGGACCTCGCAAAGGTTAGAAAAAGACCACAGTGTGTGCAAATGAAGTCACTTTGATCATGTGATGGCTGAAAGAGAGCCCAGGGGCGACATGAGTCGTGAGCTGATGCAAAGTAGACTAACATGCAGTTCACTGTGGGAGAATATGTGATATGAAAATATGACCCCTCTAAGCTATAGCTAAGAAAGCTGAGTCTCTGATACATGGGTCCATTTGAGATGGATTGGTGGATATGGTTATGTTTAGCCTTACCCCTCAGGATAACATGATGTATGATGTGTTCCACAAGTCCGATCTAGAGCACTATGTGAGGTACCTGATCCATGGGTTGAGCAATGAACCTAGTGAGCTCCCAACGGAGGCTAACTTACCCTGAGTCACCTATAAGGGTACGAGATACCAAGGTGAGAGAGAGCTCAGGAGTAAAGAATATGAGATGATAAAAGTTCTTTGGAAGCACCATGGAGAGGATGAAGCCACATGGGAGCCAATGACGAATATGGAAAAGTCTTATCCTGACTTTTTTATATGTTTGGTGGAATTTTGAGGGCAAAATTCCTATAAGAAGGGAAGGATGTTACAACCTCGATTTTGCATGTATTTTCATAATTGAAATGTAATGATTTTATGAATTTGGAATTAATTGAAAAGGTTGTAAGCTTTGCTTTAAAGGATGGATTTCTTTACAAATATCCCTTTGGATAGGAATTTCGTAGTTCCTATTATTATATTAATCCAATAATGGATATAAAAGTGAAGAATAGAAGAAAAATCCAAATATTAGAAATAGATACAAGATAATGAATATTAAGCAAAGTATTTATGAAAAATATTTGGAAATTTCTAGAAAGTGGCATTAATGGCCACAATTGAATATATTTTGTGTATATGTGAGTCCTAATGGAAGAAATAGGAAAGGAGGAAAAAGGGAATAAAGGATAAATAGAAATCCTTGAAAAGAAATGTTTTAATAAAGAAATAAGTAAGATAATGAGAAATATTGGGTGTAGATGCATCTAAAAGGATAACAAGCATCCTTAAAAAGGAATTTCAAAATATTAGAATTTCTTAGGTTCCAAAGAGTCCCAATGGAGAAGAGGAAAGAGAAAATACAAATAATACAAAATATGAGGATAATGTGCTACAAAGTTAATGACATTTTGGTATTACCCAAAAGAGATACTTTTGTTGTAAGGAAGTAAAGTTTTGTGGCCAATGGATTAAAATCCAAGCACAAAGATGATGAAAGAGATAATTTTCAGATTCCTTAATAACCAAGGATTATGGGTAAACAAGGAATTAATTAAAAGAGAGAATTTACACCTAAACAAGTAAAGTAGGACTCCTATAGAGAAAGGGCCTTGCTTTTCTCCGTGGGCAAGCATCCTAGGGTGCGAATATCCTCCCCTATATAAGGGTTGGACGCCTAGCCTCGAGTCCAAGAGGATCTCAGGCATCCCACTCCCTTCTCTTTTTTCTTTCTCGCTCAAAACCCTAACCAAGGGGTAATGTGATTCTTGGAGCAATGAGGGGCCATGGAGTCATCATGATGAAGGCCTGATGCTCCCATGACAACCTAGAAATGATCAGCCTTCATCTCCGTGCTTCCACCTCCGCGCAGCACATGCAAGAGGTATGCATCTTTGCCGCAGGTTGCAGGCCTAGCGCCCTTGCACACGGTCTTTTCAACTATGCTTTGAGGCCTGGCTAGGTGTGGCGGAGAGAGGAGGAGATGGGACGATGGTTTTCAACGAGCTCCAAGCCTTGGGGAGGTGGGAGAAGACCCCCCGCGAGCGATTGCACCGACGACAGTGCTAGGGCGCATGGGGAAGGAGATGAAGGGCCTCTTGGATGGTTTTACCCCTTCGGGGAATGAAGAGCTAGAAACGTACATGAGGGCAAAATCTACAATTCATTATGTTTCTAAATTGGCCAAGATACATGTTGGATGGGAAAGGCTGACGTGGCAGCCTCTCACTGATCCAAGTAAGTGATTTTTGTAAAAATCATATCTATTTAATGGTAGTTGGATGGATGCATATAATGTATGAATTTTTCTCAGAAAAATGTGAGTAATCCATTAAAAATAGATTTAGATCCAAATTCCTCTTGAAATTCGAAAAGTAGTTGAAGTTGTCAACTTTAATGCATTAATGATTAAGAAACCCTAATCTATGATGATTAATGAATTGGGAAGGGTTATATGGATGTTTTAAGTTGATATTAACCTGTTGTTTATAAAAAGGACACATTATATCTAAAAGGTTGATCTTTAGGTGTAATTTGATTAATTTAAGGTTCCATATACATGAATATGCTTTAATGGGCCTTAAAATTGTAACTTTGGTAATTATGACCCTTAATGGCTTTAATTGTTCAAATCCATGAATAAAGCTGAGATATGACGATTCTAAGCTATTTTGAGTATCAAAGTTTGTAATTGTGGATAAATACCCTTAATTTGGTAATTAGGGTTTTCTAATGGATTAATGTAGAATTAGTGATAAATAGAGTTCATATGTGAATTAGACCATAATGAATTATGAGTTGTTAATCTGAAAGAAACCAAAGATGATAATTGGCCTTAATGATTGTGTCATAACTTAAAAGGATAAAGATGGTAGTTTTAGTGTAAAAGGGATATATTAGACTTAATTGATAGTCAAGTATGCCCATGATGTTGAAATTTGGGTTTGTGATCTAAAAGGGGAATTAAAAGTGATAAAAGTTTTATGGAGGCTAAAACCCTAATAAAACCTTAAAGTTGGCCTAGAAATCCTAAGGTGGAATCTAAGTCGATCTTGAGAATGTTTTGGATAAAATAATGACACTTGGATATTATGCATTAATTTCAGGATATTGTCGATTGCTTGTTTGATTGTCTTGAATATTAATGCTTGGACATCAAAGTTACTCTGGATCAGGTACATGGTTACGCTTATGGTTAAATCGCTTTAGTTTCACGGTGATTCCTGAATGTTTTATCGGTTGCCTGAAAATAACTGCTTGGATGAGTTTTATTTCAGGCAACCATAAAGTGACTATGACTATCACCATAAATATGTGTACCTAACTAGCTCAGATCCTAGTCCTCCTCTGTGGCTTTCCTAATGATGAAAAGAATGACCTAGTATGTGGTCTACCTATTAGGTAGGACCATCAGGCTATCAAGAGTTAGGGATTAGGCTACCTATGGGTAGTGCCATGCGACTCTTTAGCATATCATGAGTTAGTGATTGGGCTACCTATGGGTAGTGCCATGCGACTCTTTAGCATATCATGAGTTAGTGATTGGGCTACCTATGGGTAGTGCCATGCGACTCTCCGACCCTAGGTATTGATCTACCTATTAGGTAGGATCATGGGGGTCAATTGGGATCTACCATATGAGAGGTAACATCCATATCCACTGTAGGGACAACGTAGAGGTTAGGGTATGTATGGATTGAGTAGTTTAGTTTAAGATGTAAAGTTTGCTTACTAAACCATAATTTCTTGCAATATGTTGTTATAGTTAATTGCATGATAATTGTTTCCCCCACATACCGACATATTCATTTACGCTGACCGACATTTTGTTTGTCGGCATTTTATGTACAAATTGAAAAGGACAAACAGTAAAGTGTTACATTATGAATTTATGAATTAAAGTGCAAGGAGGATTACTTAGAATAGACTGCTATTGTGGATAGAAGTTAGATATCCAAGTTTTTAAAAAGGTATGCAATGTTTTATTTTATGACAGCTTTTCAGTATAGTATGGTAGAATTTAGTAGTTATTATTGATTATTTGTCGAACCTTTGATACAAAAATTAGGATAACAACCTTGACCACTTGGTCTTCCTTAATTGGGGGTTATCGGGAGGCGGGGTCGTTACATAGTTCAACCAGTTGTTTACAATACGGTACATAGTTTCGCCAATTCTATATAGGTGTGGGTATGATGACCTAGCAATTGTGAAACTTCTACTTAGGGCCTATTGGATGACCATGTCATGATTACTATCCTGTGGATCATATCCTTTTTTACATTTCATATCCCTCAAATAGATTTACCTAAAATTCAGTTCCATGTTTTATCATTTTTACATTTTTCCATTCCAAATGTGCGCTTCTATTTTTTCATATCATTTATTAATACATGTTCTTATTTATATTTGCATAAATAATTTGCAAATAAATGAATTACGAATTGAATTATAAAAACGTAAAAGTGAATACAAGTCCGAAGTAAGGATACTTTAAGTTTCCAAGTCCTTAGTCTAGATGAATACTAAAATAATAGACATGAACAACTAAATCATGAATTTTAGATGAACAAGTATTGTCAATGTCAACAGTCATATACAATGCCAAATTCTACACTAATGGATGTGACATACATAGTGGTAAACTTGTGCATTTCAACAAAGAATCTATGGTTCTAGATCAATTAATAACCATGTTGTGAATATGCAAAGATGTGATAATGTTTAAATATAATATGATTCCATCACGTGAAAAGCATCCAATGACACACACATTGACCTATTTCCAAGAGTAAGGCACCTTATTCTGAGTCATAACAAATAAACTCATGAAATCTAAGAAGAACAAGCTCCAAATACTACCAATCAAATTGATTCAATGTCAAATTTAATTCTCATTAATGTGTTATACATGGTTGTGAAACCTATGTATACCAATAGAGAACAAATAAGGCAAGATCAATTCACTAATCATGTCTCTGATATGTTAAAATGTGATCATGTTAAACAAATATAATAACATCTCACCATGAAACATGGATCTAAAGTCACATACATAAACATTTTTGTAAGAGTTAGACACTTTTTTTTAAGTAAATGTTCCTTTGAAGTTTGGCTTTATTGAAATTTTGATAAAATATATATCAACATTTATAAAAGTTGAAATTTAATATATATGTGTGTCTTCCTCAAGTCCAAGTTACCGCTGAATGTTACCAATTCCGATTATATTCTTGTGTGGTGAATTTCATCAACTTCTCATCGGTTTCACAAATTCTTCAAACAATTCATTTTCCATAACATTCATTATCTTATATCATAAAAACTATTTTCTTATGTTTACACGAAAAGTTGAAGAAATTAGATTTCAATAGAGTTATGACAACTTGTATGTAATACTTGTATAAATTACTTCATTTAGTGTCAAATAAAAAATATTTGTGTAATTTAAATATATATCATGTGTGTCTGGTGTCTCTCATTGTGCAAACATAGATATACAATGATTTGTTCTCTACTCAAGTAACTCATTACATTCTTACCAACAATATTCTTGTTTTTATGTGAACTTTATGGTTAGTTCGGAAGATAAATATATGTCTCTTTAAACCAATATCTAAATCCTAAATGTAGCTATGATGAAATTAATTTGGGACTAACAAAAGTATATGTCATTGTAAATGAATAGAATGTTCATGTACATCAACCAATGTCAAAAACAAATATTAGCTTATGTGGAAATACAATTTAATTATATCTCTAATAAGCATGAGCTAAACATTTGATCTTTATCCAAGGTGAGCACTAAAATATTATGCAAAGTAAAATGTTGCTGAAAGAATAATTAACATTGAAATAGTACCAAAATGCATATCATTTGTATAATATTTTATCTACTCCTTGTAAACATGAGAAGAACTTCCACATTTCATGGTTTGTCAAACATATAATAAAAGTGGGTAGGATGCCCATGAATTATCACATCATTAATCTACATTGGCATTCATGATTTCTTCAGCATATCTTGTTTTCTTATGCTTTCATTATATAATGAAGATTTCTTCTATTTCTAGTGCAATATGGTACCGACTATTTCCTACTTTGTAAACTTCACCATTTTTATATAGATTAGTTTGATTGTAAAGAGATTTATTGTTTATAATATGAATATATTTATTGTATTCACACTTTATTGTATGTGATAATCAAACAAAGTTATCATTGTTCAAAATATAATTTGAACATTAAATAAAAATAACCACACAGATGGTGTGACAACCTAGTTTGCTCTCTCTCAATTTATAGTTATCTTGACTAATTAGATGCTCTATTGAACTCAATAACACCTCTAACTCCCATTAAGATGAGCTCAAGTAACCTTATATTCAATTGATGGGTTTATTTCGTTCAAACATCACTTTGTACATGTACATGACTTTAATTTGTGTTTTGAAGTAAATATCATGCATATTATGTATCATAAACTTGCAACCCAAGTTGAATACATTCAATTAACTCTTCTTTCTATCAAATGTATTTCATTGTTTAGAGGATACAATTACAAATACAACCATCCAAAAATCTCCTCAATCGGGGTTATAAATCATAAGTTATGGCTATTTTAATATCTCCTTTTTTATCCTTGATTTAAGGGTTTGGCATCTTTTCTTTGTTGTTGGGCCGACCATTTGTAGGCCCAGATGGGTACGCAACCCAGTCATGGTTGATCACTTACTTTGACACCTTGGTGATCCATGTGGCCTTTTCCAGCCAATCACAACCCTTGGATCTTAAAGCTTGGATCAAACCCCTAATCTAACGGCTCATAGGTCATCTCCAAGCTTGGTCCATACTGTAGTAGTTGCTACAACAGAGACACTTTTTTTGACAACCAATGGGGTCGATTTTTGACAAATTCCAATAATTGAATTGTGTTTGGGGTCCGTCCAGATCCTCCCTTTCTTTTCCTTATCTTCTCGTCACTCTTGGTGAGTCATAGCACTGGCTATTCTCCTCCCCTCTTTTTTCCTATCCAACAACACCATCATAGGGAGTCGCTTGGGAATCTTCCCCACAACTTCACTTGAGTTGTTCTGAGGCCACCATCCACTTCATCAAGGCATGTTGAGCATGGGCGGCTTTGTTCCATTCCCATCCATGGCTTAGGAGTTCCTACCCATCATCTCTGACAACTAGCACTGCCTTGGGCAAGCAGCGATGCGCGGACGGGGTGCTATGTGATAGAGACAAAACCATGGTTGTTACTTTCCCTTAACCCTATGGTGGACCATGATTGTGAGGACATGAGGCATTGTCATTTTGTCTACCTCTCTCACACACACTCGAACTCTTGTCTTTCTTGTTCCCTTCTCTCTCTCCATCACGCTACTGCTCCACAACAAATCATAGGGTTCCATAGTGTCCGCCAGCAGGATACTCCCTATTCACATGGCAACATCAGCGCTCGGTTGGTGGTCAACTATCCCAACCCGACCACCGGTCACAAATAGATTCTCAAAAACTCTCCCACTCATCCTCAAGCACTACTAATCACCACAGCCAACACTTGAACAGACCCACCACCTCTCGCGAAGGGAACATGCCCAGTGGTTTGACCACATGCCGACCCTTTTCACCCTAAATCTTAGTCCATTTGAGGTAAAAACCTCCATAAAACCCAAAGAAAGGGATAATATTATAACCTACACAACTTCTAGGTCCCTTTACCAAATATTTATATATTATATACCAAATAGATAAAAAAAGTCACCTTTTAAATAAAACCATCATATGGATCTAATTCTATATTTGTTTTACCCAATAAAGAATTTTCATCTTTTAAGGGACTTTTGAATAATGTTTAATGCCCTATGATGCTATCCTTGTGCTTTGAATGACATGTGTTTTGACACCCATGAAAATGAGTAAACTTTAGCATCCTTTTACTGTGATGTTGTCTTGGAACATGTAACTACACCCTCAAAGAACGTTTGACTTTCTATTTTGTCCTTGACCGAAAGGTGACACAATTAAGTGTATGCATGCTATAACTTGATCAAGTCATGCGTCTTATATTAACTTGATATCATATGACTTCATAATTTTAGAATCAGTGATCATGTGATGCTTGGTTCCATTATAATCTAAGTGTTCATGCAAATGTAAACCATGGTTGAGTCGTGATACCTCAATACCTATTTTGTGCCTGGAAATAATCTAGTTGACTTAGTATGCTTACAAATGATGAAATATTATTTTTATTCTAATCCCATGATCTAGATTGTTCAAACCACTAAACTCATTATGCTTGTAGAAATAAATACTAACTTGACCTACTGTATGTTCTTTCATGATGATATGACTTGGAAATATGTCCTTATATCACTTATAATGTGCATGATTTTCCTAGACCTAGGTCTTAATGTTGATACTTGTGATATGATTGGATAATTTCATGTATGTTTAGAACCATGGAACTAAGTTTGATCTATATAAAACCTAGGTCTAGGGGTGAAATCTACATGAATCATATGATATTTTGATTATCAACATCCTTTTTATCTAAGACCCACTATTATGCCTTTTATGTCTTAGGTTCCCTTGGGGCTAGACCCTCTCTAGGAATCTTACTCAAGAATTTTTTCTTCACTCATAAGGTACACTTAATCTCTAGACCCTACTATGTTATTTTCTCGTTGTATTTATGATCGTATAAATGCTTAGATAGATAAATACTTGTTTGAGTTATTGTTTCTTATGTATACTACTTTCATGTTCATTATACTAGGTTGGCAAACCTTGAACTTAATTTAGAGAAATCCATTATATACCCTGGTGCATCTTCCTGAAGTTTTGGGGTAAGGAAACTAGTTTGGGTGTATTATTTGATAAGGGAAACTATTATGATACAAGTGTTACCTCGTGGCGGTGACCTTGAGGCCCCTTACGGATGGGGTAGCTATTGTTGAGCACCCTTGTAGAATCTCCCAATGATAAGTTAGTCTAAAGGCCTACAATTGATAAAATGGATAAAGAAACCTATAACCTGCTTTGTATAAAATAAATTCATTAAGTGTTCTCACCTTGTTTCTACTTCTTGTTTCTAATGAGGTTTTTAGTCAAATAACTTTTATTATACTCTTGAACAGTTTGCATGCCTTTTCATAGTGTACTTAATGCTTTGGGATTAAATTCTTGTGATTGAATTTGTAGTTGTCAAATAAAGATCTGTTGCACTCAAGACTCTAAGTTCTGAAATGCAATACAAATAGGTATATCTTGAATATAGAATTTGGCACATGTTTCTCTATCCCTTTCTAATATCATGTTATCTCTTATTGTTACTGCTTTTACATATATATTGCATGTGTGAAATATTTGTTCCATTCTTTGGATGGGTGCCAAAGTCCACTCGCCTTTGGATTTGTAGCCATTATGAGTGTGGACTTAGGGTAAAAAATAGTTCTATGACAAATGGTAATAGCACCATACACACATGCCTCTATATGTGTTTAAAGAATAACATATCTTAAGAACCCAGGGAGACCTAAAATCCTTTCCTTAAATCTTAGAGAAACTTTTAGCATCTCATCTCTTCCTTAAGGACCACCTAAGACACCCAAGTAGATGATGAATAGTTAGATTTCTTGTCTTTTCATGTGATTCTTCTCTCATGACTATTCATCACATGAATTCTTGATTTTGGGTAGCTTATGCATGGGAAAACTAAAATTCACTTGAAATGATGAAAGCTGATTTGAATGATGCCATAATATGATTTTATTTCAAAAACTGGATTATGATAAATGAAAGTATTGTTGTAGTTAAGTACTCATGTATGATTCTCTTAGATCATGCTAACTCAATCTAGACTACACACTTTCTATGTTTTAGGTAAAATGACAGTAATCTTGATATGATGAGATAAGGAGGATTGGTACATTATACCTCATTTTGATGAGGTCTCTATTGACTAAACCCATTTTTCTCTATAGTTGATTAGACCTCAAACATAGTTAAGCCGACCTTTCCCCTATTTGATACGTACAATGATCGTGTCACAAAATGACCCAGTCTTTGAACCCCTAGATCACAATATTATGACTTGTATATCATAGGGGTTTTCCTATTGAATTATATGCCTCTTTGTAAGCCCAATTTTTAATAAATAGGATGGACATGGATATCACTCTTGTGCTACTATGCTCAAACTCTTGAATTCTCAATTTGACTTCTCGATTTCCAAGATATACCCTTACCTTGAACTTGAAAGGGAGGGAGAACGATTATGACCTTTACCTTACAATATCTTGAATATGGTTGCCCTATCAATGACCATGACGTTTGACTCATGATCTTGTGAAATACAATTTGACAGTTAATACTCACCGTATTTGGATATGCTTGATGACTCATGATTGATATGGACTAATGTTCTAGATTAGGGTGGTGGTTTACTGATGACTCCCTTAACCTAGGTCACATCCCCATTTAGAGTACCTCTAAATTTTCATCTTTCTGATTATTTATAGTTTGGAAAGGTAATCCCTTCCACTCGATTGTGATTTCTTGACCTAAGTCTCTAATATGTCAAACCTATGATGATATGGATACTCGGTCTTGAATTTGGATTTGATTATGATCTTGGAATATGATGTTCTTGACTATAGTTAGTGGTTAGGTTCCTACAAAGACCTAGGCCTAGTTCATTCATCAACCATGACTACCACAAAAATAACTCAATGTTAATACAACAAAATGTTGAATGATGCTTGAAATGTTTCTCAACTATGGCTTGATTGTTGTATACAGTTCAATACTCACCCCTAAGGTCTATATAGGAATTTAAACCCTAGCTATGAAATGTTTGGGCCTATGAATTTGATGTCAAAACTTGACTCTTGATAATGAATAACTAAATCTTAACTCATGATTTATGATCTTGATATTGACTTGACTCCAATAGTCACCCTTTGGGATATTGAGATCACCCTCGATATATGGCTAATGACTTTCATGTTCCCAAATCTCAAAATGGAAATGATGACTATGATGATTTTCTCAATTTATGACTTAGGGGTGAGCTCCATGTGGACTAGGGTGAGACCTTCCATTGATTCTGAGCATGAAATCAAGATGTTGAAATATGATGCTTGTCTCGAATTGTTAAAATACAAAATCACAATCATGGATGTATAATCCCACCTAAGCCGATGTCGAAGCTAGAACCACATATTTTGGGAATGAACGTCATGCCTTAATCAAGAAATCTATTTGTTTGACCTAAAATGTGATCTCTCCAAATTTGTGATTTATAAGATAATCTTCTGGAATTGTGACTTGTATGATGATCTTTCTAACTTGATGATTAATGTGACTATGATATGATCATATTATTGATTGCTCAATTTTAAAATGTGATTGACATTGAAAGTGATAATGATACTGGAATAGATTGCCAAGATGATAATTGACATGCAGTGGGAGGCACCAATCTTGATTTATGACTTGATTTAATTTTGGGACAAAATTCTCTTCAAGGTGGGAAGGATGTGATAACCTAGTTTTTTCTCTCTCAATTTATGGACATCTAGACTCATTAGATGATCTAATGAGCTTAATAACCCTCACTCCAAATCTAATGACTTTGATTCACCTTATACTCAATTTATGCGTTGATTATCAAAGACCTCTTTGTACTTCTACAAGATTTTAATTTGAGTTTTGAATTAAATATCATGCATATTATGTAGCATCAACTTCCAACCAAATTTGAATCTATTCAATGAACTCTTCTTGCTATTAGATGTATTTATGGCATAGAAGATTCAATTAGGAATCCAATGGTCCAAAATCACCTCAATCAGAGCTATAATTCATAAGTTATGGCTATTTTAATATCTCCTTTTTTATATCCTTGATTTAAGGGTTTGTTCACTTTTCTTTGTTGTTGAGCAGACCAATTGTAGGTGCATCCAGGAGTGCAGCCCAGTCGTGTTTGAGCACCTACTTTGACACCTCAATGATCCATGTGCTCTTTTCCAGACAATCACGACCCTTGGATCTTAAATCTTAAACCAGACCCCTAATCTAACAACTCAAAGGTTGTCTTTAAGATCGGTCCATACTGTAGCGGTTGCTACAGCAAGGACACTTTTTTTAACGACCAATGGGGTTCGATTCTTGATGAATTTTATGAATTGAAATGTGTTACAAGTCCACCCAAATCCCCCCTCTCTTTTCCCTATTTTTCCTTCACTCCTACCGATCCCTAGTGATGCCTATTCTCCTCCCTTATTCTTTCATGTCCAACGGCGCCACCACAGGGAGGCGTTTGGTCATCTTCCCCTCAGCTTCACTTGGGTTGTTCTGACGCCGCCATCCACTTCATCGAGGCATGGCGAGAATGGCTGAATTTGTTTATGCCCATCCATGGCCTAGGTGTTCCTCCTCATCATCTTTGGTAGCTCGCTCTGCCTTATACAAGCAGCGATGTGTGGGCGGGGTGCTTTGTGAGAGAGACAAAATCATGGTCATTTCTTTCCCCTGACCATATGGTGTACCATGATCGTGAGGCCACAAGGCGTTGTCATTTTATCTACCTTTCTCACACACTCTCAACCTCTTATCCCTCTCATTCCCCTCTCTTCCATGCAACCACCCCACATCGAATCATAGGGCACCATAGTATCCATGAGTGAGAGACTCCCTACCCACATGGCAACATCAGTGCTCAGTTGGTGGTCAACCGTCCTGGCCCAACCACCGGTCGCGTGCAGCTTCTCGTCAATGCCCACACTCATCCCCAAGAGCTGATAATCACCACAACCAACAATCAAGAAGACCCACCATCTGTAGCTATGGGAACGCACCCAGTGGTTTGACCATGGGCCGACCCTTTTTGCCCTAAATCTTGGTCCATTTGAGGTAAAAAAGCTCCATAAAACCCCAAGCAAGGTCTAATCTTCTAACCTACATAACCTCTAGGTCCCTTTTCCAAATATTGAAATATTATATACCAAATTGATCAGAAAAATTCCACCTTCTCAATAAAACCATCATAAGGATCTAATTATGAACTTTGTTTCTTTTATATAGCCTTTTTATTTGTATAAGGGACTTTTGAATTATGTTTAATGTCCTATGATGCTATCCTTGTGCTTTGAATGACATGTTTCTTGACAACCATGAAAATCACTAAACTTTAGTACCATCTTTCTATTATGTTGTCTTGGACCATTTGTCTACACCCTCAAAGATCATTTGACTTTATAGTTTACCCTTGACCTAAAGGTGACACAATTAAGTGTATGCATGCTATAACTTGATCATGTTTGTCATCTCTCCTACTCAGAAATTTCTCTTATTTTTTCTATTATGAGGAAAGAGATTGAGGACACTATTAATGATCTCAAAACTGATAAAGCACCTGGGCCTGATGGCTTCAATGGTCTTCTTTTAAAAAAACTTGGCCAATCATTGGTGATGATGTTTGCCTTGCATTGATGGAATTCTTTCAGCATGGTAGGCTTCTTAGTGAGGCAAACATGACCTTCCTCACTCTCATTTTTAAAGGTGTTGATTCTACTAATATAAAAAATTGGAGGTCGATTGATTTTTTCAATGTTTTTACAAGCTCATTTCCAAATTTCTTGCTAATAGGTTGTAGAAAGTCTTACCTATTATCATTGATCCCTCTCAATGTGATTTTATTAACGGTAGGAGTATCAAAGATGCTACTCTTCTCACTAATGAGATTTTGAGTGATTTTAAGAAATCAAATTCATCTAATAAGATGTGTATTCAAGCTAACATTTCTAAAGCCTATGATTCTATGAAATGGAGCTATCTCTTCTCTATCATGCACAATATGGCTTTCCATGGTATATGAATCAAATGGATTGACGATTTTTTTGCACCACCTCTTATCAGATCCTGGTTAATGGTAAACCCACTAATTTTTTCTATTCATCAAATGGGGTTAGATAGGGAGACCCTATTGCTCCCTATCTCTTTGTCTTAGTTATGCAGGGTCTTTCTGAACTCCTTAAGAAATTTGTGATTGATCAGAGTTTTTTTCTTATCTCTGCCTCTAAGGATTTTTCTGTATCTCATTTGATCTTTTAAGATGCCCTCATGTTGTTTTCTAAAGCTAATGTCAAATATGTGTGTACTCTTAAGCATATCTTGGATACCTTTAGTAGGGAGTTTGGTCTTAAAGTGAATGTGAATAAGAGTTATGTTATTTTTAGTAAAGGGGTTGATAAAGACCCTATTCTTGATATTCTTCAGTTCAGAGAAGGCTCTTTTTCATCATAGTATCTTGGTCTACCTCTTTTTAATGGTAAGTTGTCTAAGAGACTCTGCTCTAAGTTAGTGGATAGTATTTAGAGGAAACATGATTGTCAGAAGTATGAAACTCTTTCTATGGTTGTTAGGATTGAGTTGGTGAAATATACTCTAAGAAGTATGTATATGTATGGGATGTTTTCTTTCCTTGTTCCTAGTTCTATCTCAGACTAAAGAGATAAACCCTATAGAGATTTTTCATGGGGAGTTTCAGAATCAAAGAGAAATCTCCATTTGGTTTAATAGGATAAGGTTATTGAGCCTATAAAAAATTGTGGTCTAGACATTAAAAATTTTAGAGATGTTTCTAAAGCTTTCCTTCTTATTAATGCATGGGACATTGCAAGTAAAAAGGACACACTTTGGGTGACATGGATTTTGGAATTTTTTTTAAAGAATACTTCTTTTTGGATGATTACAGAATCCTCAAACTTCTCCTGGTTGTTTAATCATATTATTAGGGCTCTTGGTCTTCTGTTGTCCTTTATCAAATTTCACATCAGTGATGGTAATTAAATTCTTTAATGGCAGGACCCATGGATTGGCTCAAATTTTCTATTTGACTACATTAGTAAGGAATATGTTGTGAAGTCTGGACTACCATGGGATAGCAAGTTAAGTGTTATTATTAAAGACTATAAGTGGTGTATTCCCAAGATAAACAATAGGAATCAATGTGATCTCCTATCTTTTATTCTCAATTGTGGTCTCTACTTTTTCTCTAAGGACCATCCAACTTTATGCAATACAAAAATATCAAATTCAGAATGATGTAGGAATCAATTAGGCTTAAGAAAGAGGATGCTAAGTTATTTTTTTGGATTTTGCAGTGCAACATTCATAAAAGAGGTCTAGTTCACCTTTGAAAGCTAAGAACAACAAGTTACTCACATCTTATTGTTCGATAAGAAGGGAAATTTAGTAAGACTCTGTGTTTTTCTTATGCTTTAATGTCTATGAAGACATTGATCATCTTATGTTTTCTTGTGACAGTAATTCTAAAGTTTGGGAAGCTACAACTGTTCTTGTTTCCAATTTTATTATGCCTTCAAGTTAGGACTCCCTTGTTTAGACTGGTACAGGATTAAAGGATTCTATTAGTATCCTTATCTATTACCACTAGTGGGTTCAAATGAACTTTCGAGTTAATAATGATCAGGCCAGATCAACTCATGTTTAATGGAAACTGGTAGAATATTAGATTCATGCTTTCCATCATGAGTTTTGAGTTGTATATATTTTTGGCTGGTTTTGGTGTTTCTTGATTGGTTCTTATAGATGTAGATTTTTCTCCCGGTGGCTCCATATTTTAGTGCTATAGATATATCTTTTGTTTTTACTAAAGGTTTTCTTCTTTTCTCATGCTACTACTTTCTTCTCAAATACTCTATAGTTTTTGGTGCTTTTCTGATCAATCTAAAATCTCTATTGAGTCTGTGAATGATTGAAGTATTACTTCTTGTTCTGATGTTCCATCTTCTTATTCCACTATTCATATGAAGGAGCTAAAGATTTCTGGTTTCTGGTCATGTCGTTATGAAGATGCGGGTCTTCTTTTTGTCCTCTAGATGCTAAGCTTTGGGTTATTGAATGCTCTAATATTCTGGTGTTGTTGGTTCTAGATTCTGACAAGTTTTCCTAGATGCTTTAGGACTTTATGTCTTTTTTGTTCCTCTATCCTGAACTTATTCTTTATTCTTTTCTTTTCCCTGAGAGTGCTTTGCTATAGGTCTTTTTTGCCCTTTCATTCTTTTTTATGCATTGTACATAAACTTTTAAAAGGGAAAGACAAAAAAAGTGGAAGGGGTTTTACTGACAAAAAAAAACGGGATCAAGTCTTGGGCCTTATCTTAATTTGATATCATATAACTTTGTAATCTCAAAATCGGCGATCATGTGGTGCTTTGTGCCATAACAATCTAAGTGTTCATGGTAATGTAAACCATGGTTGAGTCATGATACCTCAAATACCTATTTTGTGCCTGGAAATGATCTAGCTGACTTAGTATTGTTATTATATTCCCATGCTCTATCTTGTTCAAACTAGTAAACTCATCATGCTTGTAACACTAAATACTAACTTGACCTACCTGTGACAACCTCAATTTTCTCTCTCCTTCATTATACTATTTTTCTCTCTTTATTAGTAACTCAGATCACTCAACATGAGTTTAATTCTGTGACTCAACTTGTTGATGACCCAATTTGATTACTATATGCTTGATTTTCATTTTTGCGACATAATTTTCTCATGGACCTAAGTTTTTATCTCTTAACATATCACCCTCGTGTAAGCAATTTTTCAACCTATTCAATGTGATATACTTGTTCCCTATTATATGCAAAGTGGTAGATCTTTCAAATACAAATCTAACGACTCAAGAATCACATCATTTCGACCTTAAGAGCCCGAGTTATGAGTTTACAAAGGTTGTCTTGATCTATCCTTGATTTAATTGATTTATGTGGCAATAAATGGTTTAGGCCCAATCACTGACGTGCGGCCCATCTAGCTAGTTTGTTCCTTCTTCTGAAAAGGGAAATAAGTGATTGACTGGAGAGTCATCCCTCTCCTCCAACCATATCTGGAAAGAAATGAAGACCCCACTACAATTTAAGAGAATGCAAACCCTAACCCCCCTTACACTATTTAAAGCTCTCCTTTCTACTCCTGCCCCTCTACCCCCATCGCTCCTCCCTTCCTATCTTGTTCTAGGGTTGTCCGCCAACCTGCTAAAAACAACCTGCCACCACCCTCCCTTTGTAGTGGAGCCCTATTGTGACTCATGGGTGAAATCTAACACCACCATCTTTGGCGCCGTGGTAAGAAGTGAACCAATTGCCAACCCCTATTCCTCCTCCCATCTCTTCTTTTTCTTCTTCGCCAAGTAAACCATGGTTTGGTGCACTGTCCTCTCCTCTTCCAATAGCTCTAGCATTGCCGCTAGCTACAACTCATGGCCTCACCGCCCGACGCAAGCACCAGGGTGACCAATGGAAAGAGAAGAAGGCACAACCAAGCCCTATCGACCTCGTCTCCACTTCGTCCAGGCTGCTGCAACTGTCGAGGCTGCTGGAGATACAGAGGCACAAGTCCTCTGTTCGTCCTCTATTCTAATGGTGGAACATGGGAATCTCGTGGGGGAGTCCACGAGGATAGGCAAGACAGCCACCGACCATCAGATTGATGGCCCAGCAGGCAACGGCCCAGATCGGCCAATAAATTATCAAGGTAACACCCAAAGTGAACTCCTATAGTTTGGATTGATATCTTATAAATTGCATAGCTCCTAACTTCCTTGGCCAAATATAGTGAACCTATATACTACTTTGATCCTCTCGACGATACCTACAAGTTGGACCAACTTCTAGACCCTATATCTCCTCGTAGTTCTACTGCTTTGCTGAAATATGAAGTTTGATCTTGTTGACCATGATGAATGCTTGATTATGATTAAAGCTTGAAACTTTTGATGAACCTATACCCTCCTCACTATGAAATCAGTAAGCTTCTAATGTTATGAGATCTTAATGCATATGTTCATCTCCTCTTGACCTATGTTAGTGGATATATCCCTAAGTATCCTAGTGGCTAGCTTATGTGCTTTTGCATTACTCGATTGTCTTCATAGTGCCCCAATCCTAATATGGATCTTAATCTCTTCTCTTTAATCTCCTAAATTAGACATGTTTTATACCTCATGATATCTTGTATGTGGGTGTCCCACTTTAGTCTCATGTTGAATATTGATGGCATACATGAACCATGTTGATGTTAAAATGAATGTTGATGATGATACCAAGTTTGGACAATGATACCTAGACCCTAAGGGACATCTACCCAACCTTGTTTATGCCTCTTATGTCCTATTCTTGCTGATCAAAACCATCCCTTATGCTTGGTTCTATTTCATTGATGACCTTTGACCTTGGTTACTCTATTATGAGTCTCGTGGACTAATTTGAGCATTATTGTCCTAAATCTTGTCATGTCCACATGAAACCTCGAAGGGATATAAAACTAGAACCACACTCTTATGATAGACCCTAGATCAATATGAGATCATCTAATGTACTAATAACCAACCTTGAAACCAACTTGGCCAAAACCCTAAAATGAATCTAATTAGGGTTAATGATGAGAATCTGATGTATACATATAATCTTGTTGTTAATCAGGTTGGCTTATGATCTAGATGGTGATGGATGAGTTAAAAATCTCTGAATCAGGTATGGGCTTTATCTAGTTATATGAATATTGCTTTCTTGCTTGAAAAGCCATATATTATATGTGTGTTTGTTTACTTGCTCAAATATTGCCATGTAGTATTGCTATGTCTTACTTAATGTTTGCCTTGTCAGTTTTATAACTTGAACACATATATAGATAGAACTCCATTATAATATTGTTGATAAAGGGTTAGCCCTTGGCTATGGCCTTGAGGTCCCTCTCGTATAAAAGGGTTAGCTAATCTTGAGCACCCTTACGGACCCTTCTGACGGGAAGATGGTCACAGACCTTAAACATGCTTGATATTGTTGGTATAATGGAATGAAATTACATAAAATATGGTTTTGCATTTGTTTAACAATTAACATGTTTATTCTTGTTCGTTTAGTCTTGAAATCTTTTCAAAAATTATGTAAAGCTTATACATATATGTATCTTTTTGCCCCATACTCAACACCTCACGTGTTGACCCGTTTCTCGTATTTTGTTTTTAGGTTCAGAGATGGCTAGAAGGTTGATGGGCTTGGTGAGCTATGCTAGGTGTACGTTTTGTAAGATCCATTTTTAGTGCACATGAATGACTTGTACCTTGATTCCGGAAATATGTAATTGAATTCATGAATATAATGCATTTTATATAATTTATACTTGTTGAATGTTGAGACTGTATTGGTGCCTTTATCTTGTTATTTGTTCATGTGTGCTAATCTTTATGCTTCCGCATGTTACCTTTGGTATATGTTTGGTTCATGAGACTGGGATTCCGGTTCCATGACAGATGGTATCAGAACATGAACAATAACTACACCAAACATTATTCACATGAAACACAAACTAAACTCACTTTACATCTCAACTCTAGAAAATTAATAAGATGTCCCTTTTAGATTAGGTAGACTTAGCCTCTAGGTTAGAACCTATATGTTCTAGAACTAGTTGTAGACTTGTGTAAATTACCTCCCTTGACATGATTCACGACATGTTCTTAGGATGTCTACAAAAGTGTGCACGATGTTCTTGCTAGTTCTCAAGGTGTCATGATACTAGACTACCTCATGAGTGTGGTAACTCATTTTGATTTTAGTTTTATTCAGATGGAGTATGGTGGTTTTCATCGTCTGTTTAAACATTGGAGAAAAATATTTCAAGTATTATTATATGTACATATGATAAATGTTACCACACATAGAAAGGTAGTGAGTTTCCATGCAACCTAGGAGAAAGAGATGTAACATCAAGTCTAGATGAGAGAGTTTAGATGATGGTGATAGTCTCTAGAGTGTCTAGAGCCATGATATAGGTTAGGCAGGTGAGTAACCTAGAAACCTAAGATGATGACAATGATATTGATGATGATGTTGATGTTGATGTTGATGTTGATAAGACCCAACTTTGTCCTTAAGAGGGCCAAGTAGTTTGATGATATGAAATGAGTTTGACCATGCAACCCTATCTAGGCGTAGCACCTTGTTGATACATATGACTTGGTGGATGTGCTAAACATAGCTAGTGGGTTGGCATGTTTGCTCGTACCTAGTCTTGTTCCTGTTGAGATACAATATGTGACATATAGTTCGAGACCAACATGGGCCTTAATCTCTTTACAAAGAAGGACCTCTAGCATGGGACATATGAACAAGGTGACCTTTTGATATGAGTCGACCCACCACAGGAGAAGGTCAGAGTACCTAACCTCCAAAAATATGTGAAAAGTTGAAAAATATGCATGATGAAATACATATTGATGATTCCCTGGCTAGACTACCACTTAATATATGAGTTGAGTGACCTAGTGTGTGGTTTTTTTGAAAATGTTGAACCCTAGATGTCCTATGAAAATATCTAACCCTAGAGAAAGAGGCAAATGAAAATTTTGATGCTTGCTATATAGGTGAGGGAGATGTCCCAAGACCCTAAGATGATATACATGATGTGTGATATCCGTGATGAGCCTCTTACTCAGGTTAGTGGCTTGATATAAAGGAATCTAGTGGTTGACTTCATTTGAAATGTTGGGTAAATGCTTGATATGGGTAGATGTCGGGGGTTAGTATTTTTTTCCTTGACATATATATGTCTTAGATTGAGTGGCTTGAGTTTGTGGAGCTCTTTCTAGATACAATCTTCAAAAATCTTGACGTTGACGATAATGTTGTTCCTGGAATGATGCTTGATACATGAAATATCTCACTTATGTTTACAAACTTGAATATGCACAATAAGCCACTCTCATAAGCGAGACCTAGTTTGAAATCATACCATACATAAAAGATGTAGCCTTGAAATCATGAAATGGATCTGATGATGCCATAAGATCTTAGCATGAATAATCAGGGGTAACATGCCTAATCTCGCACCAAAAAAAAATGGTCAACTTGACATAACAGTGGTCTTGGGGGACATAACTTGAATAAGCAAGATGAATAAATTACTTAATTTCATATCCAAAAATGAAAAATGGTGAACATAATTGATTAGATTTGGTAGAAATTTAAAGTGAAGATGAGATACACACCTGATGATAGTCTCATGTGAAAGTCTTGACCATGAAAATGTTCGTTTGACAATTCATAAACATAGATTTTGATAATACATCTTATTCTCGTATGAAGATTTGAGTAAAACCAAAATGTAGGGATATTAAAGGATGGGAAAACCCTAACTCCATGATGATGTCACATTATGATGGAAAAATAAGTAATATGTATATAATCGAGATGAGTACACCCTTGATGAGGATAACCTAGTGTGCATCCATCATGCAAAATGCCTTGATAACCATGGTTGGATACCTAGACTAGATGGATATTGGCTTTGACTCTTAACTATAATCTTGGTTGAATTTCGGGGATGAAATTTCTTGTAAGGAGGGAAGGATGTGACAACCTCAATTTTCTCTCTCCTTTATTATACTATTTTTCTCTCTTTATTAGTAACTCAGACCACTCAACATGAGTTTACTTCTATGACTCGACTTGTTGATGACCCATTTTGATTACTATATGCTTGATTTTCACCTTTGCGACATAATTTGCTCATGGACCTAAGTTTTTAGATCTTAACATATCACCCTCTTGTAAACAATTTTTGAACCTATTCAATGTGATATACTTATTCCCTATTATATGCCAAGTGGTAGATCTTTCGAATACAAATCTAATGACTCAAGAATCACAACATTTCAACCTTGAGATCCCGAGTTATGAGTTTACAAAGGTTGTCTTCATCTATCCTTGATTTAATTGATTTATGTGGCAATAAACAGCTTGGGCCCAGTCACAGACGTGCGGCCCATCTAGCTAGTTTGTTCCTTCTTCCCAAAAGGGAAATAACCGATTGAATGAAGAGTCATCCCTCTCCTACACCCAGATCAGGAAAGCAATGAAGACCCCGCTACAATTGAAGAGAACGCAAACCCTAACCCTCCTTACACTATTTAAAGCTTTCCTTTATACTCCTACCCCTCTTCCCCCATCACTCCTCCCTTCCTATCTTGTTCTAGGGCTAGCCTCCAACCTACTGAAAACAACCTACCGCCGCCCTCCCTTTGTAGTGGAGCCTTGTTGTGACTCATGGGCGGAATCTAACACCACCACCTTTGGCGCCATGGTAGGAAGTGAACCAACCGCCAACTCCTGGTCATAATAATCAAAATTTCATGTTTCCCTAACTCCAAATCAGACTCTACCTCAATCTTATATCACTTATAATGTGGATGATTCACCTAGACATAGGCCTTAATGTTGATACTGGTGCTATAATTGGATAATTGCATGTACATTAGGAACCTTGGAACTAAGTTTGATCTAAACCTATGTCTGGGGAAAACATCCACATGAATCATATGATGTTTTGATTGTCAAAATCCTTTTGATCTAAGACCTACTATTATGCTTTTTATGCCTTAAATCCCCTTAGTGATGGCATCTCTAGCAATCTTACTCAAGAATCTTTTGCTAACTCATAAGGTATGCTTAATCTCTTGACCCTACTATTTTATTGTCTTGTTGTATGTATGCTAGTATGAAATCTTGACTAGATAAATACTTGTTTGAGCAATTGTTCCCTATGAATACTACTTTCATGTTGTTTATATTACACATGAAAACCTAGAACATAATTTAGAAAAATTCATTATATAACCTGGTGCATCTGCCGGATGTTTTGGGGTAAGGACATCAGGTCAGGCGTCTAATTTCATAAGGCAGACCATTATGATACAAGGGTTACCTCTTGGCGATGACCTTGAGGCCCCTTACGGATAGGGTAACTATTGTTGAGCACCCTTACAGACTCTTCCAGTGAAAAGTTAGTCTAAAACCCTACGATTGATCTAATGGATAAAGAAACCTAAAACATACTTTGTATAAAAGAAAGTTATTAACTATTCTCGCCTTGTTTCTAGTTTTTTTCTCTTTTGATGTTTCTATCCAAGTAAATTTTATTGAACTCTTAAACGGTTTACATGCCTTTTCGTAGCATACTTAATGCTTTAGCATTAATATATTGTGTTTATTGAATTTGTATTGCCAAATGAAGATTTGCTACACTCAAGACTCTAACCTCTGAAATGCAATATAAATGGGTATATCTTGAATATAGAATTTGGTACATCTTTCTCTATCCCTTGCAATATCATATTATATCTTGTCGTTACTACTTTTACTTATATATTGTCTATGTGAAATATTAGTGTCATTCTTTGGATGAGCACCCATGTCCACTCGTCTTTGACTTTGTAGCCATTAGGAGTAGATTTAGGATAACAACTAGTTCCGTGACAGATGGATTATACCATTTGGTAAGATTATGAATACATAGTGGTTTATGCAAATGCAAGAAATGCTTTGATCTGTCCCTATTTTTTTGTATTGCACTCTTGGGATTGTTGTTCACGACAGTACTATATTTTCAATTGAGTTTCAGTTAACCAGTATCATTCATATTGAATAGTATGTTAGAAAATGGGCCTTATTGCCAGGCCCGCTGCTATTGATTTATATGCATATTATCATGTGAGTCCTTGGGCTTTCTCTCTCCATCTAATCGAACTCTCTGCCAGTGTCTGTATCAATATTTATCGATCTAACGCCAGCTATTGATGTATCTCGGGTGGCATTAAACTGTTTGGCTTGGTCCATGCGTATTTCTCTTGATTTTCATTGTAGCTTGGGCAATCTCCAGCATATGTTTTTAAGGCATTAAATTTTACAATAAATCTAATTCCAAAAACTTAAGAAAACAGCTAAGGCACGAACTGTTCGAGCTGCAACCGAAGTAATTAATATGGCCTTGTTAGGCATAGCTGCTTGTATCTTATACAAAGCTTCTTGATGTATGTTGAATGTTGTCACTATACGGCCCTCCTACATACTGACCACAAAATTTTCAAATTTAATCGTATTGGTCCGGCCCGCTGTTGGTGATTCATGTTGGTGATTCAAGTATGCGACATCGTGCGACTCCTTGAGCTTGGTGATTCAAGTATGCGAAATCGTGCGACTCCTTGGATTTTCACTCTCCATTCGATCTGACGTCTGGGCAGTATTAGTATGTATGAATCTATAGCTGTCCGGTCCATCCATATTGACTAGGCATAAACCCGTGCTATGCACGGGTACCTTAGTAGGCTGCAATGAGTATTTCTAGATTAAAATTTGATAAAAGAAGATGTAAAAATATGCATAATAGATATCTTAATAGGTCTTCTCATACACACATGGACCAATGTATAATTTCAAAAAATAATAGAAAAAATTGCTTCCAACCACCTCTATGGATTTTTTATATAATTTAGATGAGTCTACTTATATAATATATAATTTAAGAAATTTAAGACAAAAGTGTGGTGTACGCAAGGTACATAATTTCAAAAAGTAATAGAGAAAATTGCATCCAACCCCGTCAACAAGATTTCTTATATACTTTAGATGAGTCTCCTAATATATATATATATATATATATATATATATATATATATATATATATATATATATATATATATATATATATATATATGGCCCATCTTTATTACCCCCGCGGGTAGCTACCCGCCCACCCTTCCGACCACTTTTTTTCAAAAAAAAAATTTCGCAATTGTAGAGGACTATTTTGTCTAGCTCTCCAAAAACATTTAGCCAAAAATAATATCATTTGCCCCTCCAAAATAAAAAAATCCGTCCTTATATATATCTGATGTATATTTTTTACAGAGTTACTTTTTTAGCTGCAGGGTAGCGAAAATCCAGGCTACCCGCACGGGCAACGAATGAACGCCCATATATATATATATAAATTTAAGAAATTAAAGACAAAGGTGTAGTGTACACATAGAGGGACCAATATGTAATTTAACAAAAAATAGAAAAATTACATCCAGCCCCCTCCGTTGGCTTTCTTATAATATAATTTAAAATTTTAAAGACAAAAGTGTGTTGTACACACACAGACTAATATACAATTTTAAAAAATAATGGAAAAACTTGCAAAAATAATTTAAAAATCAAAGATAAAAATGTGGTGTAAACACACATGGGCCAATATGTAATTTCAAAAATAATGGAGAAAATCACATCCAACCCTCTCTGAGGCTATCTTATATATTATAGATGAGCCTCCTAGTACAATATATAATTTACAAAATTAAATACAAAAGTATGATGTATACACATATGGACCGGTATGTAATTTCAAAAAATGATGAAGAAAATTGCATTCGACCCCCTCTGTGAACTTTTTTATATAATATAGATGAGTCTCCTAATATAATATATAATTTATAAAATTAAAGATAAAAGTGTGGTATACACATACATGGACCACTATGTAATTTCAAAATATAATGGGGGGGGGAATTGTATCAAACCCCCTCTTCAGACTTTCTTATGTTGTATAGATGAATCTCCTAATATAATATAAAATTCAAAAAATTAAAAACAAAGGTATGGTGTGCACACACAAGGACCAGTATGTCATATATCAAAAGATAATGGAGAAAATTAAGTCTAACCCGCTCTGTGGGCATTCTTATATAGTATACAGGAGCCTCCTAATGTAATATATAATTTAACAAATTTAAGACAAAAGTCTAGTGTACACACAAATCGACCAATGTGTAATTTAAAAAAAAAATTACATCCAAACCCCTCACATGCTTTCTTATATTATATAGACAAGCCTCTTACTACGATATATAATTTAAAAATTAAAGGCAAAAGTGTGGTGTACACACATAGTGATCAGTATGTAATTTCTAAAAATAATAGAGAAATTGCATCCAATGCCCTCTGGGGCTTTCTTATATATTATAAATGAGCCTCCTACTACAATATGTAATTTTGAAAATTAAAGACAAAAGTGTGATGTTGACACTTAGGGTCCAATATGTAAGTTTAAAAAATAATAGAGAAAATTGTATCCAACCCCCATTGTGGGCTTTCTTATATAGTATAGATGAGCCTCCTACTATAATATATAGTTTAAAAAATTAAAGACAAAAGTTTGATGTTTACACACATGGACCAATATGTAATTTCAAAAAATAATGGAGAAAATTTTATTCAACCCCCTCCGTAGAGTTTGTTGTGTAGTATAGATGAGTTTCCTAATATAATATATAATTAAAAATTTAAGACAAAAATGTGGTGTTATGTAATTTTAAAAAATAATGGAGAAAATTTCATCCAACCTCTTTCATAGAGTTTATTATATAGTATAGATGAGTCTCCTAATATAATATATAATTTAAAAAATGAAAGATAAAAATGTGATATACACACAAGGCCCAGAGTGTAATTTCAAAAAAAATACATAAAATTGCAACCAATCCCCTCTACGAGTTTTCTTATATAGTATAGATGAATCTCTTAATACACTATATAATTTAAAAAATTAAATACAAAAGTGTGGTGCACCGACATAGGGACCAACATGTAATTTAAAAAATAATGAAGGAAATTTCATTCACATATTAGTATATATGAGTCTCCTAATATAATATATAATATAAAAAATTAAAGATAAAAATGTGGTCTACACACAAAGGGACCGGTATGTAATTTTTTAAAAAATAATGAAAAAAATTGCATCCAACTCCTCTATGGGGCTTTCTTAGGTACAAAGGATGTGTTTGTAATTTATAATATTGTTGGGAAAATTGCATAACTAATTCAATAATGGAGAAAATTTCATCCAACCCCCTCCACAAAGTATGTTGTATAGTATAGATGACTCTCCTAATATAATAGATAATTAAAAAATTAAAGACAAAAGTGTGGTGTACACATAGAGGGACCAGTATGTAATTTTAAAAAATAATAGAGAAAATTGTATCCAACTCCTTCCACAGAGTTTCTTTTATAGTATAGATGAGTCTCGTAATATAATATATAATTTAAATAATTAAAGACAAAAATGTTATTTCCACACATGGGCCAATATGTAATTTCAAAACTAATAGCAAAAAATTACAAGTAACCCCCTCCACGGGCTTTCTTATATAGTATAGATGAATATCTTAACACAATATATAATTAAAAAAATTAAAGATAAAAGTGTGGTGTACGCACATAGGGACAAGAATGTAATTTCAAAAAATAATGGAGGAAATTGCAACCACGCATTAGTATATATGAGTCTCCTAATATAATATATAATTTTAAAAAATCAATGACCAAAGTGTGGTGTACACACAAATAGACCATTATGTAATGTTTTAAAAAAATGGAGAAAATTGCATCCAACCCCTCTATGCGGCTTTCTTAGGCACAAATGACATGTTTGTAATTTTATAAAAATGTTGGAAAAATCTACATGACTAATCCAAAATGACTTGTTTTATCTAATATAGATGTTGTACAGTATAGATGAGTCTCCTAATATAATATATAATTAAAAAATTAAAGTTAAAAGTGTGGTGTACACACACATCAGCTAGTATGTAATTTTAATAAGTAATGGAGAAAATTGCATCCAACCCCTTCTACGGAGTTTTTAATATAGTATAGATGAGTCTCCTAGTATAATATATAATTTAAAAAATTAAAGACAAAAGTGTGATGAACACACATGGACCAATATGTAATTACAAATAATAGAGAAAAATTACATCCAACCCCCTCCATAAACTTTCTTATATAGTGTAGATGAGTTCTTAATACAATATATAACTTAAAGAATGAAAGACAAAAGTGTGGGGTACGCACAGAGCGACCATCATGTAATTTCAAAAGATAATGGAGAAAATAACATCCACATATTACTATATATGAGTCTCCTAATATAATATTTAACTTAATAAATTAAAGATAAGAGTTTGGTGTAAATACAAAGGGACTATTATGTAATTTTTAAAAATAATAGAGAAAAATTCATCAAGCCTCCTATATGGGGCTTTCTTAGGTACAAAGGACACATTTATAATTTATAAAAATGTTAAAAAAATGCATGACTAATCCAAAATGGCTTGTTTCATATAGTATAGATATGTCTCAGCTATACATACAGATCTAATGCCATCTGTACTTTTCGACTTGACCACCAGAGTATCAAAGTTAACATATAAGTATTTATAAACCCAACAATAATAGAATCATTTTTGTGAAACCCAACCTCCCGACTTAGAAACATAGCATGTGAAATTGAAGTGCACATAAGAGTAAGTCTGTCAAAATTAAACTATTCAATTAGGAACTAAATCAAAATCATAACAAGAGTAGTAATCAAACATCATCATAGACTAAATGCCAATGTTCAAGATTTGATTCCATACAACACAAATAAGAATGACACAACATACTATCTTAACAAAGAATCGTTTATTTCCACAAATATGAAATATATTTAAGAATAATAGATTTATCAACTAACTGTCAAAGGAATATAATAACCATTCATTCATATTTTACACATCTTTCAACCTTTTATTCATTTTCTATACTATTAATTGTCTCGTACCTCTCAAAGTCAAAGTCAATCCATCTGATTCTCATGTCAATGACTCACTATCATAATCTTAAGATTTGGTTGACCATCCTAAGATACCTATAATAGACTGTGGTCCACTAAAGGGTTGCCTAAAGAGGCATATGTCCCATATTTTAGGTACCTGAGATAGGAACAAAATGAACATGATATCACATATCAAAAATTTATCATGTTTCACAATTTACATTTCATCAAAGTCCATTCCTTATTGGGATAAACTTTCACAATAGAAGATTTAAGATTAGCATCATCCGTGTGACTCAATCCTAAATCTTGACGAACTAACCTTCAATATCTCAATCGACAATCTAGAAATTCTTCTCATAATCCTTTGGTTATTACAAGGATATCCATTTCATTTTTGTAATACATACCTTGGAGTATGCTCATGGTGTTCAGGACACCTAACTAGATATATTCAAAATTTCAGTTGTTACTTAATCCTCTTATTTGACTTAATTATAAGTTACTCACCATTTATCATATAGATGTATTCTTTCACAACCAGAATGGAATGAATCAGAATACCATTAATAAGAATGACAATTATTATTCCAAGAATCACTACAGTTTATGATTTACAACATACATATTATTTTACCATTTTCACATCATTTCATCTTATTCATCATTAGTGGTGTGTCAGCCTAAATAGGTTTTATCAAAAACAATTCATTATACTATTTCAATCTATCATATTTTGCATCATTTCATTTCATCTATATATATGCATGATGACATTAAAACATGTAACAAGATCAATATACAAGAATATTGTCGTATTCATTATTCAAATCAAGTGTATCATACAAAGCATGGGATATCCAATATTAGTACACTCAAACATAGATTAATCTCAAATTATGACATTCATAGCATGTAGTAATAATTCAAACTGATTTCATATCAATACTAGTCAAAAATCAAGATTTACTCTCTCGTGAATAAGTCAATCTATAAACAATCATATACATTCACTAACCCTTCATTCTTCATTAAAAATTCTTTACTCATCATATTAGGTTAGGGTTAGCTTCTCATATTCCACAGATAATTTTCCTCATTTTCCCTTCATTACTTTGATTTCTATCATTTCTCACTTAGCATAATTACATGACCTGAGTAGATTGTTCTAAGTTTACTTGATAGACAATGCTTCTGTCTCATTAAATCCTTTATAGTACGATTTTAGTTTATTTCATTCAATTTTGGTCAACCTAAATATATTTATTGTAAAAGTATGAAATACTTCCTTTTACTCATTTCATTAATATTTTATCCATTAGATGTCATCACAATTTAGTTCATTGTTGTCCATTTCCTTTCATACACTAGATACATTTACCATTTCATTTGACTTCTAGTGGCATTTTAATAACTAAAATAAGTCCCCGTATTCCTTATAAGACTACTCAATTTAGGAAGTAGAATTGATTGGTATTACTTCTTCGTACTCATTTATCTCTAGTCATCCTCTCAATTCATACTTATGTGACTTGTAGAAAAACACTTCTTTTCATGTAGAATTTACACATTATTCCTTAAACTATTGTGCAATAGATGCATTAGGCTTAGATCATGTTAATAATACTTATATCCTTCTATTGTAGCAATGATACTTAAATCTAAGCATCTCTTCTCATGCAAAAGATTAGAAGTGTGGGCTTTATCTCTTATTCACACCTTAAAAGTAAAAGTTTAGATTTTCTAAGAAGTTAGCTAGTTCAATAGTATGTATTTAGAAGTATCCGATATATTCTCAATACCAAAAAACTCTACATTCCATGTTAATTCAGTACATACATTAATCAAAAGCATTAATCATGTTGTTGCCTTGCTTGAATCAATCTCTCAACAATAACACTAAACAATGATATCTCCATTTAAAACATGTATACTAGAAATCATATACAATCCACACTGAAAATCACTAGGAATTCAGTAATAACAAATAATAAATCATATTTGATCTATGAACATCCGATTCAACATATATTTCATGCATGCTCACCAAATTCTCGAGCATTTTATTAGTTCAGGCTAGTTCAAGAAATTTTAGCATGGAACAATATACCTCCTCGACCATTATATTTAGTAGGAATTCAATTTACAGATCATGAACCTAAGAAATACTATTCACTATGAATGAATATAAATAAGTATCATTTTAGTTCCCCAAGAAATTTACACCATTGATTACAAAACCACATAGACAACACAAGAACTAATTTCATTGAACTATAATTGGATATAATTAATCTTTCAATATGTTTAAACATTTGAAACATGACCTAACATCTCATATCAGGTGTCAAACATGTAAAAACACATGACCCAAGAACTGATATCCTTGAATCCTTGTCAAACTTTTAGCAATCTGTCATTTTCTTCCTCCTTCCAACTTAGAAACCCAATAAATAGAGCTTGGGGATAAATAAAGAAAAGAGAGAGTGATTTGATATAATTTTGATTCAAATCATAGGAAATACATATTTTAGATATAAAATATTAAATTCACCAAGAAAATTTATCTATTCTTGATGAGCTTACCTGATTATGCAAGTTTTTTGAAGTTTAAATTCCAATAGACACTTCTGACTCTTTTCTTTTTCAAAACCCTAATCCTCCTCTCTCTCTCTTGAATTTAGTTTCTCTTGTATGAGTGACGAAGAATGGAAGATACTAAGGTGTTAGATTAATGATGTAGGTTAATTGAGACTCTTTAAACAATTATAAATAAGTCCAAAATCTATTTTTGGTCTTTTTTTAAAATTCAAAATGGTTGGTTGGCTAGAATGTTACTGATAAGAAACATGGATACACAAAACTCTTATGACTCAAATATCATACAAATACGATGAAAACTTAAAATCTTGTTTCACATGGAGTTTACAAGAAATAGTTAAATAAATAAATATCAAATACTAAATGTGGTCAACTATGATTTTAATGGGAAAACTTAACTAACCAACATGTCTAGAATATTAAAAAATGTTGAAATTTGGTAAGAGAACTTTTTATTTTAGTTATATAAACTACATCCAATTTTCAAGTAAATTTGAGTTGTCAATAAAATAGTAAAAATCCTTTACAACACTATATATTCACATTCTTGATTCATATATAATCAAAATCCTTAACTCAACCAACTATGGTTTTATTTTCTCATACCCTAACTATTCAAAATAAACCATGTGTAAGGTGCCTAATCAATTTCAAAATATTATAATAAACTACCATCATGAATCAATATTAAATTACTATCAACCTCATAATGATCCAAGTAAACCCTAATTAGATAACTGAGTTGAAATATTGTCAATACAAATTCTCCCTTCCTCATAGGATTTCATCTCAAAACCTAAGAAAAGATGTGGAAGAAGATCATAACATTTAGTTGTTCATCTCTTTCAATGTGTATTCAACATGATTCCCATTTTATCTTTCTTTCAAGTTACATCATTTTCTTAATTCATTTATCTTATACTCTAAAATCCAAATTTTCTGGTTTTGGGTGGATATTTCATCTCATAAAATCATCATATCCCATTTTTTAGTATCACATGTGATAATTCACAAATGTTGTTTATACATCATTTCTAGGGTCAGATTTGCATCTTCTTTCATATTCTTATTAAAAAAATTATGTATGTCATGGATCAAGGTTATAATTCATCCTTTACCTTTATCCTGATACATAGGTTGTTTTTTACAAGAATGTACTGAAAATCATCATTATTAATTCTTATCTCTTTATTGTAAGTTTTAGACTCATGCTAAAATTCTAATTCATTCGAAATGAAATTAATTCTTTAGTTCCATGTATCTTTTCAATGTGACATCTTCATCTTGTTTAGATTCCATAAATAGTCACAAATTCCTTTAAATTTCTCCATTTTTATGTTTTATTTCAATCTTACATCTTACTATACTCCCAAACTATCTTCATTTTATTGCTTAGTTAGGGAAGCCTGAAGAAGCACACTTGGTATGTCCATACTAACTTATCTCAATACTAAGATACTTGACTAGAGTATCCTAATATTGAGGCCAGTTAGTATGCATATCATTCAAGTTTGGGTAATCATCCATGTTATCCTTTAGTGATAGATCCTATTGTCCATATAGACTCATCTAACCTAATCTCTAATACCATGTTGTAGGGACCTCTATTTTTATAAGCATTAATTCTAATCATTACAATGAACCCTAAATTGAGTCCCATTCTAGAATACCAAACACCAGATTCTCGACAAGCATAGTTTAAATAGTCTACAAACAACACATGCGATTTTTTCCTTATTGTTACAAATCCTCAGAAAAACGAAATCACATTAAGTTATGACAAATACCATTTACTCCATTGATTCCAAACTTAGGTCTTATTGTTCATATGTTGTTCATTTTATATCATATTACATGTACATGACAGAAACAAATCCAGTATATAACCCATCCTGGGTAAGAGAGACAAGATGTACAATCTTGACTAAATTATTCTATGTACACCTTCATTGTCATGACCACCCTACCGAATGTCACTATACCAAAAAATATATTAAACAACCTGATGAGATTTATATAGAAACCCAATAATTGGAAATTTCCCACTCACACAAGTAACATGAATCATTATGAGGTTAATTATAAAACTAAAAAGAAACTTGCAGACTTTGAGAAGTCTTACAGACAATGCTATCCATTACAAAATCTAATTCATGACAATAATCTATTAATCTTACAGGCATTAATTTAACCAAATCCCAAATTCTTAACCATTTTTGACAAGATATCTAATCGATCAACAAATACTATTTAATTCTAAAAATTAATTCATTTTATAGGAGTGACAATGTCAACATATGAGCTTTTATAATCCAACAAAATAACACCATCTATGTGAAACCCCACTAGATAGATGAGGAACATATCACATAACTATGAATCTGAAGTCTACATAAGACATGTTTTCCAAAAAGAACTATTAAATAGCTACTAAATTTGAATCATAATAAGAGTAGATATCAAGTCCCATCATTGGCTAGATGTCACCATTCAACATCCAATCGTATACAACACAATTAAGAATGAAAGAACATAATTTATTTCTAAGAAACATACTCAAGAATAATATATTTATAAATTAGTAGTAAAATAATATATCAATTATTTATATCGTATTCCACATATCATTTCATCTTCTATTCATTTTCCTTGCAACTACTTGGTTTGTACCTCACCAAGAAGAAGTCTCCGCATAAAATTCTCTTATCAACGAATCACTATTATTATCTTAGGGTTCATACAACCACATTAAGATAGATACATATGACTATGGTTCACTACATGGATGCCTAGAGAGTCTCTAGTTCTCAACTCGGGTACAGGATAGGAGCAAATAAAACAAAGTATCATATATCAGAAACTTCTCATGTTTTATAATTGATGTTTCATCAGAGTCTATTCCTTTTGAACATAGAATTCCAAAATATAGGATTTAGGGCCAGAGTCATACCATCTGATCCCATCCTAAATCTGGTAGTCTAATCTTTAAAGTCTAAATCCAAACTCCACAAATCTTTTAATTACTACAAGGAGATCCATTTCATTTTCCCAGTATGGATTTTAAGGGGAACTCATTCTATACCTAACTAATTGAATTCATCATATCATTTGTTACTTAATCCTCTTACTCATCCCACACAGAAGTTAATTCATCATTTATCTTATATGTGTATTCTTGCACAACTAACTTTGCTTGAATCAGATTACTGCTAATAAGAAAAACAACCATTATATCAACAATCACAAGAATCAATGATGTACAACATGCATACTTGATTACCATTTTCACATCATTTCATATGATTTATAATAATTGGGTTGTCAGCTTCATAGGTAATTTCATTCTCATGTAGTTTCCCGAAGAATGGTTTCTCAAACCCAAATCATTTTAATCTATCTCAATTGCCATCATTTAATTCCATATCACACATTTCAATGTATATATGCATGATGACATCATAACCCACAACAAGATTAATGTATAATAATATTTCCAAATCAAGTCTGTCATACAACACATGGGCTATCCCATATAAATACGCAAAGACAAAAAGAAATACCAAATTATGATGTTCATAACCATAGTCAATAATTCATATTCAATCCTTATCAATATTAGTCATTATTTACTCTCTTCTGATTAAGTTAATACTATGCAATCATCTACAATCATTAACCCTCCATTCTTCATTACTAATGCTTTACATATCACTTTAGGGTTAGGGTTAGAATTAGGTTTTCAAATCCAGCTAATACATTTCTTCATTTTCACTTCATTTCAGATTCATTAGTCTTAACTTGTTTTCATTTCTAACTCAACATAACTATATTAGTCTATCATTCTAAATCAAAAAAATGTACAAAGTTTACTTTGAATTGAAATCCTTCATAGTATGATTCTAGAATATTTATTCAATGTTTATCAATCAAAATATCTTTGAAGTAAAAGGATGAGATACAACCTCATACTTATTTCACTAATATTTCATCCATTACTTATCATCACAATTTGGTTCACCCTGTTCTATTTCTTTTCTTGCATTTAAATACATGTATCCTGTCATTTGACATGTAATCAAATTGTAGTAATAAAAAAAACCTCCTATTCCTTTTAAAACTACTAAATTTTGGAAGTAGAATAGATCATGATTACTTCATGTTACTCCTTAATCTCTAGACATCATCTCAAGTCATACTCATGTGACTTGTAGAAAAGACTTTGACTTATATGGGATTTACTCATTATTTGTTGAACAATAGTGCAATAGATGCTTTAGTATTGGACCATCTTATCAAAACTTATTTCATTCAATTGAAGTAATAATAACTAAATTTGAGTTCTCTTTTCATTTACAAGATTGTATGCAAATGAGGGTTTTATCTCTCATTCACATCCCAAAAGTGAACTCTTAGGGTCTTTAAGAAGTCAGTTTGTTCATACATCTTTAGACATAATCATGGACACTTCATGTCCACTAACCTTATAAGTATGTATCAAGATTCTTTAGGACTATTCTTGACACACAAAAATCGTAGCTTCCATTTCAATTCAATACATCCATAAATTACAAGAATGCATCATGTTGTTGACTTAGTTGAGTCAATCTCTCCACATTAACTCTAAGCATGGATACCTCCATTTGATATACATATACTAAAACTCATATATACCCACACTAAATTTTGCTAGGAATTTATTAATGAAAATCAATTAATCATATTTGATCCATGTTCATTAAATCCAAACGATATTTTACGCATGTTCACCGAATTCCCAAACATTTTATTATTTCAGGCTAGTTCATGAAATTTTAGCATAAAACAATAAACATCTTCTACCATTATCTTCAATATGTATTGATTTATAGATCTTGAATCAAATTAATACTATTCATTAGGAATGAATCTAAAAAGTAGCATACAATTCCCCACGATTTTTTTGAATGAGATATGCAATACGAGCACTGATTTCAATAAAATTAAATTAGGTATAATTAAGCTTATACATGTTTAAATATAAGAGCGGGGACCTAAAAACTCACCACATGTGTCAAACACCTCAAAAATGTATCCCAATAAGTGATTTCCTTGAATCCTGGTCAAAATTTTAGTAATCTGTCATTTATTTCCTCCTTCCAACTCAGATACACTAATAATAGATATTGAAGAGAAATGGAGATTACAAAGAGGGTGATTTAATATCATTTCGATTCAAATTAGTGAAAGGAAAAAGGTTAAAAATTGGAGAGATTATCGACTAAGAAATTTTATTTACTATTGATAAACTTACATGATTTTGCAAGTTTGTGGAATTTGAAACTCCAAGTCAACATTGTAGACTCTTTTGTTCTTCAAAAACATAATTTTCATATCTTCACATTATTTCAATTCTACATATGATTAATGAATTAAGGAGGTAATAAGGTGTTAGGTTAATGATATTGATCAATTGAGGTGTATGGAAGAATTATAAACAAGTCCAAAATACATTTTCATTCTTTTTTATTTCAAAATGGTTGTTCAAACAAGTTCTTACAAATAAGAAACTCATATGACACTACACTCTATGATCAATCAAACATAATTAAAATAATATGAATCTAATATGTTCTCTGACATGGAGTTTCCAAGCTTCAGTAAATATTATAGAGTATTCAGATTAACTAATAAATAATTAGAAATCAAATACCATTTTATTATACTATGATTTGTTTAGCATGGTCAACATAGTTGAAATTTTAGTTATTCAAACTACGTACAAATTTGAAAGCAATATGAATTAGAGATAAAATATTGAAAAATGTTTGCTACACCACTATAAATATGAAATTATTGAATCATAACTATCAAAATCCTCACTTCACCCAATAAGGGTTTTCATTTGTCAAACCCTAATAATTCAAAATAAAGCATGTGTAAGGTTCCCCATTAATTTCAAATTAGAATAACAAGATACCAACATTAGTTTGGATTAAAATATGATCAACCTACTAGAACATGTAATTATATAAGTTATCTCTAATGAAATATGGTCATTACATAAACCTTTAAAAGCTTGAATATAAAATCATAAAACCAAAATTAATTTCTATCTCATCTTTTAAACTTTATTCATGTTCACAAAATATATTGTCGATTACCCATTGGTGCGGGTTTTGAAATCAAAGAAACAATAGTACAATTATGTTTTCTTGGGAACACTAAGTATTCCTGGAACAAAAATGATGTTCATGTACAATACACATCAATGTCTTTAAGTATTCTTGGTCATGCATTAGGTATGACTAAACATCATGATAGTTGTACTTCTTTGATTACTCTTAGAAGTCTAGATGAAAGTAGGGAACACAAGTTCCTAACTTTCAAGGATGCAATCAAGTAAAATTAAAATGGGTACTTGACCTCCAATATTTCCATACATTTTTTGCTAAACTAATCAGACCCTTAGCATCAAAAAAAATTCCGGTTATATGTGAAGAATACTATAGAGGCATATGAATTAACAAGATTCATGAATATGGAGTGCATAGATATTTACAAACCAAATAAATAACGAAATTTCTATGTAATGTCACTCAATATGCCTTTTGAAAGTTTTGGAAACAAAAAATCAACATAGTAGAATTTTGAAACAATATAGAATGACTTTGCTTCCTCATCATCTCAAATACAACTATGGTATGTTTTACTTAATACTTACATAACTAAAGTACAAAGAAAATAGAAAGCAATAGTAATATATGTAGACTTAATTACAAGTATCAATAAGAGAACAAAAATTGGCATGCATGCAAGGAAAAGAAATATGGGGAATAGGTCAACCTCAAAAACAACTTAATCATGTGTGGTTTGAACATTTCATATATCAGGTTTTCCAATGCAATATAACAAATGGAAATGCACTCTATTGTCATTGTCTTCTTCAAATACATCAAAATAAGTTTTACTACTAAATTATTATAGAATCTTAGTCAGCAAGATCTAGCTATCTATGAGTACACTAGAATAAAGTGTGATACTAGCTAGTAGTAAAAAATAAGAAATGACTATAACCAAGTAAATAAATGTAGATATGTATACGTAATGTTATATTATTTTAGGAAAAAATTGATTCCTTTTCCAACGTAGGGGTCAATGATGTCACCAAAAGTCTCCAATGCCAGGATAGCAACTTGAATGACTAGATGCAAGAGGTGAGATATGATCCCAGATATATCCAATTGAGGTGTAATAGGGAAGCAAAGATTATTTAGGAAGGTGGAATAGGAATGAGAACAAATATGTTCATATGTTCATACCATAATTGTAGTACAAAATTAGTGCAAAGAAGTTCATGCTACACAATTTTATAAAGTAGTGACATGTAGAATGGGAAAGAGGGAAGAAATAATGCTCATATGAGAAACGTATATAAGTAAATGAAATATTCAAATTATGAATGAAAGGAAGAGGGAATATTGAAAGCCAAGAAGTATAATTCTACGTACATGAATTTCTAGTAAAACCCCTACCTAATCGATGAAGTACACTCAATGGAAAAATGATTCAACAAACAAATAATTTAGGCATATATAATTTTCAAAAGATAAAAGAATTAGGTGGAGAACACATGATCTTCAAACATGAAAGGAAAAAAGATAACAAATACTTCTAAGAAAACCTTGAAGATGTAGTAATAAAGATCCTGGGGAAGACAGTTGAGTCTACTCACAAAAACTCCTCATAAATATGATCACATGATAAATTACATTTCAAAATAAACATAAATCAATGAGGCAAATTAATATACTAAGCAATAAATTTACAATGTACACAAGTTTGACATATAATAAAATGAAATAGGTTGACCATATATCCCTTAGTCAATTAATAAAAGTAAGCATCAATATTGGTAGGTTCTACACAAGGGACATTTAAACATAAGGTTAAAATTATCAACCCATAAGAATGTGGAGCAATATAAACATACACATAAGTAAATGACTTACAATAATGTCAAAATCAAAATCTTTTAGAAAATTAATTTGGAACTTCCAGTATTTCTCATATGAAAACATAGGTACTATAGATATTATTAGAAGATTCTAAACTAAATCAAGAGAAAATTCAATATTATCATTACTCTTGGAATTTGAATACCAATTTTGAGACAAATTAGTGCCTCTGTATTTTCAAGATGAAAGCAACTACAATATGGATTAATTAATCAACCTCCAGTGTGAAAAGATGATTCTAAGGCCACTATAGATGCAAGTATAGCTAAAATGTCACTAGCTATCTCTCCTTAGAGTGGGTTAATTCTTCCCTTGAGGGTTCTACCATGATATGGTGTTGACATTTCCTTCTCTAAGAATAACATCCTCTCATAGATAGATGTCTAACTCAATTTTGATTCTATTCTAGACATTTTTCTCTTCTAACTTAAGCATAAAATTTTGAGATGAAATTCCAAACATATAGCACATCTAGGGACTGGAAAGTTACCAACTTGTTGGAAGAAGTATGCTCAATTGTTATTAGTCTTGCTTGGTATTCAATTAATAAATGGATGCATACATTATACACTTTGTTAAAATGATTTTGGGAAACTATTAAAGAGAATTGATAGTAATAGAACCTAATCATCTCCCTTTTGAACCTTAGATCTAGGACAATTGCACCCCCATAAAGATATCGATTTAATCCCAATACTTGACATTTGCAAACATATAATTTATCATTTTTAGTGACATGACTATCTGACATACACTGTGTAATCAATTTTTGTTTGATGTCACATATATTGTCATAAAATTGGCTTAAAGTAAGATATTTTCCCTAATAAATCCTTAGTAGAATTTAAGAAATCTTGAAGATTGACACATTTATTAGAAAAATACCACTCATGTTCTAAAGGGAGTGAATCGCAATTTGATTGCCTTTGGGTCTGTCTACCAAATATTTTTATGCAAAAAGAGAATTTCCAGAATTAAACTTAATTAGGCATTTTTTTAGAAATATTTAACTACTAATCTACATTTCAAAACTTAATCCTCTAGGGAGTATCTGTCCGTAAGGCCAAACTATTACATATCTTTTCATTCACATTTTTACTGACTAATAATCCATTTTTATGACTAATTGTAGAATATGTGCACAACAACACATATGCAATGTCATACCAAGTAACAACATGGAGTCATCATACATACATTCTTTAAGTTCCTTAACCATGACATCATTACTAGAGAAGTTATCCAACATCATGGATGATATTCTATATTCAATATTCTAATACATCAAGCTTTCACATAAAAAATCACCTGACTTCTTACTAGTGTGTGGGAATTGCGATAGAATAATCTATGATCAAACTATGTCTTACCCATGTGCGATCAACATAATGTGTAGATATAACCATGAACCCTTGCCCATGGGTTAGGAAGTTGGCCACCTTCATGAGTTCATGTGGCCTGAGGGGTAAATGTGAAGGGCACTCCCGAGATGCATAAGGGAAAGATCACCCTAAAAGTATCGTCACCCTAGAGGCCTTGAGTAAATGACTAAGGATCGTAAATAGGAGTTATGATAAGGCTATAAGGTGTTGTCGAATGTATTTCCTTCAAGTGTGCATAGAATGGTAGTATGAGGAGAATGATTAAACTTAGACTTGAAAATAAAATGGTGATTCATGATGCACCATCTCTACTCTTGGAACTGATGACCTTTGAATTTGGACTGCATCCAAATACTTATTTCATCCTATTATAAGTGCGAGAGATGGGATACACATTGGCCATACTAGGAATAGAAGCGATATGAGGTTGAAATCATTTTATAATAATTGGAGGAAGTACCACACCGTATGAGAATATTTCGAATAAATGAACAAAGGTAGTCGCCAAATTGAAATTTTATATGAGGATTAAATCATCAAGTACAGATTGAATCTATAATTTAAGATTGAATCTGGAGACCAAAATAATGGATGCAAGAGCTTGAAGTACCTCCTAACACAGAAGGACCTAAACATGTGACAAAGACAATGGGTGGATTGTTTGAAGGATTACAATTTCACCATCACCTATCACCCCGAAAAAGCTAATTGTAGTAGCAAATGCTCTTAGTCAAAAGTAGATAAGGTGTGCAACTCTCTTATCCATCCAGTATAGGGATATGGAAGAGTTTGATAGGTGGACTTTGTATCCCTTAGAAGACTGGGTTTGTGTGGCCAACTTTTCGATAGAACCAGACCTGTCAACCAAGTAGGTAGATGCTCAGTTACCCAGCCCTGAGCTTGACATGATGAAAGGTTTTTTAGAGAAATCTTAGACATATCTCTCAGTGGGAGTAGATGCTGGAATGGCTACAAGAGTCATATTTGGGTTCATGAATATTCACCCATAAAAAATACATCTTGCAAGAAGCTCATGGTTCTAAGTATATGGTACACCCCAGCACTACCAAGATGTTTAAAGAATTGCGGTGATACTTTTGGTAGTTTGGCCGCATACTTAGCCAAATGGTGAAGGTTGAACACTAGGGACCTAGTAGATTGCTACAATCAATTGAGATTCCTCACCAAAAATGGGAACAGATCACCATAGACTTTGGGGTGAGTCTCCCCAAGACCAAGAAAGGTCATGATGAAATATGGGTTGTGGTAGATCGCCTTACCGAGTTGGCATATTTCCTTTCCTTAAAGATCACTGCCATGGTGACAAACCTAGATGAACTTTATATCATAAATATACTGCATGGTGTTCTAAGTTTGATTATTTCTGATCGTGACCCAAAGCTCACTTTCAAGTTGTGGAAGTAAGTGCAGGAAGAACTCGACACTTTATTAAAATTTAGCACAACTTATCACCTTGAGACTGATGGACAGTCAGAAAGAACAATCCAAATGTTAGCGGATCTATTCAGAGCATGTGTGCTCGATTGGGGTGGATCATGGGAGTAGTACCTACCCTTAGGTGAGTTTTCTTATAATAATAGCTACTAGAACAATATTGTGATGACTCCATATGAAACTCTTTATGAGAGGTCATGTCGGACACCACTTCACTAGGATGATGTTGGTGAGAGGACTTTGCCGAGGTCACATGAACTACAATTGTATGTTGATAAAATCACTTTGATCAGGCAAAGTCAAAAGAGAACCCAGGATTGACAAAAGTCGTATGCTAATGCGAAGCAAACTGACTTGTGATTCACTGTGGGTGAACATGTTTTCTGAAAATTTGACCCATCGGAGCTATAGCAAAGAACAGAGGAAAATTGAGTCCCTGATACTTGGGTCCATTTGAGGTTTTGGAGGATTGGTGAAGCTACTTATCGTTTGGCCTTAACCCATCAGTATAGTAAGATGTGTGACGTGTTCCACGTGACCAATCTAAAGCACTATGTGAAGGACCTGAGCCATGTGTTGAACATTGAACCTATTGAACCCCAAGGGAAGCTAACTTACCCTAAGTCATCTTTGAGAGTATTGGATACCTAGGTGAAAGAGATCAGGAGTAAAAAGATAGAGATGGTAATGATTCTTTGGAAGCATCATGGAGAGGATGAAGTCACATGGGAGATGAATACAAACATGGAAAATGTTTACCCCAAATTGTTTGTTTAAATTGGTTGAATTTTGGGGGGAAAATTCCTATAAGGAGGGAAGGATGTTATAACCTCAATTTTGCTTGTATGAATTGAAATACAAATTTTCAAATAAAAGGGAATTGAATGGAAAATTGAATGATTTGTTTTCAAAGAATGGATTCTTTTGTTAAATTTCCCTTGAATGCATGATTTCGTTGTTTATCCTATTTTGATAATCCAATAATGATAAAAAGGAAAAAAGGATAAAAGAAATCCCATAATAAGTGAAAGAAAAAAAAGATAATAGTGTGCATTATGTAGAATTTTCTAGAAAGTGGTATGAGAGACCATTATTCATTAGTTTTCATTTCCACATGGTTTTTAATAAGAAAAAGAATCAAAATAAAGGAAATAGAAGAGAAAGAAAGAGAAAAGATGAATTTTAATTACTTAATAAGTGAATGACTTATATAAAGAAAAGTCTCTTTTATTTTTGAGTTTGGTTCCAAACTTGCACACAAGTAGTTTAAGTCATTAAAGAGTTTTTGTGAAAATTTGGGATTAAAGGATGTGTGGTTTGAGAGATATGGATTTTTGAAAAATTCCTAAAGTGAGAGTAATATCATTAAATGTCACGATTTTGATTCCTTTTGGAATTATATTTTCAGCCCTTTTCTTTTGATGTGTGCTTTGTGGGCCATTGGATCTGTGATCCAACGGTGACGGTGTTGTCACCTACCTCAGCCAGTTTGGGAAACCCGTCTACAGTGCCTCACCAATTCCTAGCTTCTTTCTCCCTATCTTTTCCCTCTATGGAATCCTATAAACCCTCCCATCATGTCTGGGAGGTGGTGATAAATACAACTGTCCCTAGTTTCACCTAATTTGGACGATTATGGAGGCTTTCCCTAGTTCTTCCTAGCCGTCCCAACCAAGGACCTATTTTGAGAATCAGGAGTATAAGTAGGAGCCCAGAGACCCTATTCAAAACCAAGTAAACCCTGATAAGGTTGTATGAGACTCATAGGTTCTCTTCTTATCTCCAATTTCCCATCAAAGCCTTCTACATTACTCCCCAATTTCATCTTCTCCACCAAAGAAACTCCTCACCTACCACCTGATTCGAGCCACCACTAAACAAATTGACCAACGTGATCGAGTTCGATGAGGGAAACCATAGGGGATTACACTGATGCCTGCCTCCCAATGGCCCAAACATCTAGAGTCAACCTTAGGGTTGATCCAGCCAAGCATAACATCGCTCGTAGGGATGAGGGAGCCAGGAAGAAGAAGGACATGTGAGAAAGGACATCTTTTCCCCCGAATTTAGTGTAGTGAGGATAGGGTGAACTAGTCCTTGCCTTTTATTTTTTACTTCAACCCGCGTGGAAAGAGGAGCCTAGTTAGCAAGAGGCATTGGCCAACATAGGGCTGCATAGATAGTTGCAGGTAATAATCTATTACTAGCATGTCATCGCCTGATCGGACAAGAAAAGTTAATGTGAACATAAGTATAACTAATAATTGGTAAATCTGTTGGGGGAATGTTATATATGAAAATTTATCAAGAATATTCAAGGGTTTCAATAAAAATACAATCAGAGTTTAGTTTTTCTTATAGCTTGAAAAGTGCATAAAGATAACATCTTTAAGGTGTTAAGTAAACTAGAACCCTAATTTTTGAGAATTTATGATCTTAATATGACCAATTGTTATTGTTGATAAAATATTGATATTTTATGCCTAAAAAGTGAAACTTGAAAGTTATTTGAGTTTAGAAACCCATAATTTAAAAAATTATGGTTTCCATGAAATAAAAAGTGTATTTAATGTAGGATTAGGGTTTGTAACCCAATGAAACTTGAAAAGTGGAAATTAGGGTTTGGGAAACCAAAACCCTAATTAAAGCCTAATGTTTACCTAGAAACCCTAACTTAAGAGACAAGTTATTCTTGAGGATGATTTGGATAAAATAACAATACATGGGTGTATTGCATTAACTTATAGGGTAACTTAGCTTGATTGATTGGTTGATTGCTCTTGCTTGGACATCTAAACTCCTGATCAAGGTATGTGTCTACAGATAAGATTACTCATCTTAATTTCATTGCATTTTCTGAGGTTTCACCGGATTGCTTGAAGTAAACTGCTTGGATGAACTTTAATTATTGCAATTATAAAGTGACTATGGCTATCACCATATATATATGTGTGACTAGATTAGATCATAATCCTTCTCTTTAGCTTTGTGTATATGTGAGAAATTGATGATTTAGGTATTGGTCTACCTTGGGATAGGATCAAAAAATTATCATGAGTTGAGGTTTGGCCTACCTTTGGTTAGGATCATACAACTATGCAGCATTAAGTCTTGGTCTACCTTTGGGATAGGATCAAAAGGGGCTATTGAGGATTTACCATATGTGAAAGGTAGTATCCATGTCCACTGTAGGGATAGCACAAGGGATTGGATATGTCAAGATTGAGTACTTATGTTTAAGATGTAAAGTTTGATATGCTAAACAATAACTTTATTGTGATAGTTGTTATACCTACAAGCAAACTTTTGGTTTCCCCCACATACCATTATAGTTCGTTATAATGACTGACATTTTGTTTGTCAGTGTTTTAGGGTAATATGTTGTTATGTCTACAAGCTTATAGGAAAGTGGATGTTCAATTAAAGGTGACATTAAAAAAGAACAAGGCTAAATAATGTTCAGAGGATTATAGTTAGCTAGTTCTTTCTTTGGGAAAGGTTCAAGAATCCTATTTTTTGAAAGGTATGTGAAAAGAATTAGATGTCTATCATGGAATGGAATGTCCTGGGGGCTTCATTGCCAAGGACACAAAGGAAGCTAAGAAAGATTCTGAGTGATATTCAAGAAGAGGTTGTTTGCTGCTTTTAGACTAAGATCAAAAGGGTAACTGCTAATCGGGTGAATACCCTTTTTCCTATGGACTGGAGGAACATGAACAATCTTAATGAGGTGGACAGAGGTAGAATTATCATTGGTTGGGACCCCAACAGATGGCATATGGAGCCTATAAGCTCAACTGATCATATTATAACTACAAGCTACTTTAATCATGGTGGCTTCTCTTGTATCTTATCTGCTGTGTACGGGGAGAACTGTGAATATGATAGGGATAGATTGCGGCCTATTTTGGAAGCACCAACCCAAGATGGAATACCTTGGTTTGTTCTAGGCGACTTCAACAATACAAAACAAATGGGAGAGAAGTACGGAGGCAAAAGAATACCTGAAAGAATCCTAAACAAGTTCAACACAACCCTTGATAAAGCTGGACTACAACAAATTAACACCATTGGTGGCCTCACCACCTGGTCGAACAAGCAATGCCCGACTGGACGCATCTCCGGCTTCCTTGACAGAGGCTTTGTCAATAACACCTGGTTGGATGTGCTCCCCAATGTGGCTATCAGGCTTGGGGCACATATCTTCAGCGATCACGCCTGGATGAAGGTTTACATTAACACTTCCACTCAACCTCCTCGCCCTTTCAGATTCCTTAATATGTGGTGCGATTGGGATGGATTCAACGACATTATCAAAGACAGCTGGTCTATTCATATTTATGGGAATCTGCTGTTCAGGGTCCTTAAAAAGCTCCAACACACTAAGATTGCCTTAAAGAAGTGGTCAAAAGAGAAGGTGAATTTACCTAACCTCCTACAGGAAGCAAGAATGAATTACGAAAAGGCTGCCTTGAATCTGCGGTTTGAATCCTCTGGAGAAGGGGTACATTGAAGAAGAAATGAAAAGTGAGGACAGAATCAGAAAGCTTGAGAAAGCGGAAGAAGTGAGCCTTTGGCAGAAAAGTAGAATGAAATGGATTGCCGATGGTGATAGGAATTCTAAACTTTATCGTGTCGCTATTAAGAAGAGGGATATGAGGGATTCTTTTTATGAGCTTATCAATGATAAGGGAGAAATAGTGGATAGTCGTGAAGAGATGGTGGGGTTGGCTACTCAGTATTTCACCAAGCTTTACAATAATGGCCATAAATACCCTATTGAGGTGGACAGACTCCCTGCCACAAAAGTCACAGAAGAAATGAATATAGCTCTTTGCAGAGTGGCGTCAGAAGATGAAGTTAAGGAGGCTTTGTTCTCTATTCATTATTCTAAAGCCCCTAGACCAGATGGTTTTAATAGCTACTTTTTCCATAAGTGTTGGAATATTGTTAAAGGTGATGTCTGCCGTGTAGTGAACTGGTTTTTAAAGGGAGGCTCGATGGTCAGAGTTGTTAACCATGCCTTTATAAAGCCGATCCCCAAGAACAACAATGCGAAAGAGATGACAAACTTTAGACCAATAGCTTGCTGCTCAGTTCTATATAAAATTATTTCTAAACTGCTTGCCAGAAGATTGAAGGAGATACTGTCGTATATCATCTCGCCTAATCAGAATGCCTTTGTTAAAGGCATATACATGGCTGATTGTTCTATGTTGGCCACGGAATTCCTCAACGATTTTAATATGAAGAACTCAACAGCTAAACCTTGTTTGAAAATCGACATTAGCAAAGCTTATGATCATGTGAACTGGGACTATCTATGGATGGTTATGACCTCTATGGGCTTTGATCAGAAGTGGATTGGCATTATAAAATAGTGCATGGAGACTTGTTCCTTTTCGATCATTATCAATGGCTGTCCGACAAGGTTGTTTAGATTTACTAATGGGCTTCGAAAAGGGGATCCCATATCCCCTCTCCTGTTCACACTGGTGATGGAGGGTCTGACCAAGATAATCAACATAGTTGAAGAAAATGGGCTAGTTAAAACTTACAGAGTCAAGGGCATCAAGGTGTTGACACACATAATCTTTGTAGACGATGTGTTTCTATTTTCGGCTGGCAATATGAGAAGGTTGAGGGTTTTCAAATATCTTCTGACCTACTTTGGGAAGCTTACGGGTCTTTATGTGAGTGATATAAAATCTCAAGTGTTCCTTTCTAAACCTTGTGATAATAGAAGAGGAAGATTAAAAAAGGCAATAGGCATGTAGGTGGGTGGACTTCCCACAAAATATCTGGGGTTCTCCCTCATCGCAGGAAAAGTTACTTCCAAAGATTTTAGAGATTGTTTTGATAGCTAAAGATCCAAAATTGAATCATGGACCGGGCTTAAGATCTCTATGGATGGCAGGCTAGTTTTGATCAAGTCCGTCCTTCATGCTATGGTTCGGTTCTAGACTAGTATGGGGTTTATTCCCAATCCCATCCTCCACTCTATTAGATCACTCACTTCCAACTTCTTATGGGCTGGTAAGAGCCACGATTTCTCCTGGGACACCATAGCAAAACCGTTCTCTGAGGGCGGCTTGCAGGTGATGGACGATGAGGTGGCTATGCAGAAAAGCAACAGTAAAAGGGTGGAACATTTCATTAACTCTCATTCCAGCTACTGGGTTGACTAGCTGAAGAAAAGATATGCTCCAAACCTTATATGTGACAGGGGTAGCAGACCCTTGCACATTTAGTACATGATGTGCTCTCACGTGGTGAATCATCAGTACCTATATAGCGTTGATCATTTTGGTGTTTGGATGGTTAATCCATCACCACCTATCAACACTAATATAGGTAGCCCCTTACGGGCAAATTGGCCGAATTTCATTTGGGGTCGCGCCCACTATCCCAAATGGAGTGTGTTTTGCTATAGAGCTATCCTCAATAAACTCCCTTCTCTGGACAGGTTGGCTGCTTGGGGGATCCCTGTAGAGGAGATGTGTTGTCTTTGTAGAGAAACCAATGAGATAACCAGTCACATGTTCTTCAATTGCAGATGGACGACTAGACCTGGACCATTTTGTGCCTCAAAAATGGTTGGGGACAGGCGGTTCCTAACAACCTCACAGATGCTTTTGCTTGGGCTGATGCTAAGTTTAAGCATGACAAAAATATTAAAAGCTTTGCCTTGTTATGCATCACCGGGTTGAGTTACTGGATCTGGAATGAAAGAAACAAAAGAATACATGAAAAGAAAGAAACCAATCAGTTGTGCATCATTGATAAATTTGCTGAGGAACTCAACTGGCACGTGAAGATTAGGGAAAAGATGCATTATAGTCTTAATGCTAGCACACGAACCTACTGGGGATTTTGTATATAACCCCTGGTTCATTTTGGGCCCATTTAAGGGTGCCTTGCCTTGTCTTGTATAGTTAATTCTATACCCCCTTTTTGGTCTAATACATTTACCTTACTCCAAAAAAAAAAAGAATTTTTTTTATCCTACTTTAAGCTTAGCAAGGGTAGAATTTATTAATTATTTTTTATTATTTGCAAAACGATATGATCCTGTTTGGGATAATGGCTCTAGCTTCTTGTCCTTCCTTAATTGGGGGTTTCTCAGGGGTGGGGTTGTTATATTTGGTATCAGAGCTTGGTTTTCCATATGCTCTCTAATAATTTTTAAATTTTACAATTCTTTAGAGCCCAATGGGAGTTATTAGAGGATTTTCCAAAGATGTTGGTGACTAGAAAAGGATCATGATTCGGGCACTGGAAAGATTTTCCTGCACTCTGCTAGTTAGTTTATGAGGACTCCCAAAATTCGTGTGACTGCCTGGCCAAAATCTGATGATTTTACTAGAAATAAGATACCTCTAGGATTTCTTATCTACTTTCATCCTTTGTTTACCCCCTTTCACTGGAAAAACTTAAAAGTGCTTAAAGTTCTCTCTCTCCACCTCATCCTGTGTTTTGGGGTTATGAACAATAAGGATTAAGGTATCCTCCACCATATAATAAAATGCATGTAAATAGGATTTCATGGACATAACCCTAGGATAAGTTAACATCCAACTGAGATTAATAATGTTGGCTTATGTTAAACAAATGTCCTGCACAAGCATTATTGTCATCCTTGGCCACCCTGAGGAAAGGCCCTTCTACCACGAGTATTTGTATCCAAGTGAAATGATGGAAGACAATGCTTCCAAGAAACAGAAGAGAGTAGAAGAGGCCACCATTGAGGAAGGTCTCAAGCCCAAAGTTTCCCCCTATGACGTTCTGAACCCTGAAGGTAGCTTGGACCTGAAGAGAAATGAGCCTAAGCACAACTCTGATCATGGTATCAGACTTGGAACCACAGACGAGTCTATTCCTACCTTCAATGATCCTTGGCTAGGACAATAGAAGGGACCCACAAAGACTGTCAATGACCTTACACGCAGAGGTGTTGATAAGGGTAAGGATGGTGAACCCCTGCCTATCTACCCTCGTCATGAGGTCACCATCCTCAACTTTATCAATTTGGGTATATGAAAGTCTTGGGTTGAAGGCGAATATGAGTTGGAAGCCTAGCTTCAGGATATAGAAGATGCCTTCCATATTTTGGGAGTACCACTCAGCATGAAGGTCCCTTTTTCTACTCACCTACTTGAGGGAACCACAAATCTTTGGTGGGAGGATTACATCATCAATTGAGATCTGACCATGCAACTAATGACCTGGAAGAACTTCCACCATCCTCTCAGCTTACTTTTACCGGGGCATGGAGAAGAATGTTATGACGGCTCAATAATTGCCCAAAGGATATCTCAATTTCTTTGATGACAATGTTGGTCCAAGGAGTGATAATAGGAGAACCCATGGTCTCTGTCATAGCAAGAGTATGAATGGAGGAAAAGAAGAACCCCACACCAAGAAACACCCCCAATGTGCTGCAACTATGGAATGATACATTAAGGTAGGTGCTATTTTGAGAAGAGGGTGTGCTACCACTGTTAGCACAAAGGACATAACTGGGTTTCCTATCCCCTCTCCAATCATCGAAGACCAATACCTACTACAACTCAGCCAATGACTACAACACCTTAAAGAATAGTCCCAGTTATTGAAGAATGTCGACGAGATTCAAGCTTTCAACATCAGTGATAAAGAAGCTCAAGGAAAAGCAAGATGACTCGTAGGAAGTAGCCATCTCTAAGAAGGTTATAATACACCTTGTATTAAGAAAGTAGGACTTAATGAAAGGATGTAGTTGAGGCATATGGAGCATAATCTATGAGGTTTCGTGTAACCAAATTATAAATATTTTTTTACTAGTGATCCAATTCTAGAATGATAGCTTACATTATGTAATTATAGCATGGCTTCCAAGAATAAAATGCATGGATGAAATGATAGGATGTATGCTCACATGTGATGATATAAGTTAGGTTTGAGTATTCTTTTATGAACCTTAGTGTTGTCGATTATTTGTTTTATCTTGTCCCAGAAGGGACCCTTCTTAAAAGAGTGAGTTCCAAAATGAGTCTAAGAATTGAGGTAACATTGAATGCCACTTAAAGGGACTTGAGAGATTATGTTCGTGAGGCACAAAAGCATATAGATTGGGTATGATTCTTTATACCCAAGTATGACCATCGCTAAGGAACATGAAGAAGTGTCACTATGGAAGTGACCGGTAGAATGGGGCCACACCCAGATAGGTAGGACGACATGTTTCCCATGAAGGATATAAGGAAAACTATGAGTACCTGGAGATATGAAGGAAATTGAGGTGAGAATTCTAAATAATACATTGTGCTTGGATATCATCAAGGGAACCACAAGAAAAATGTGAAAGTTATGATAGAACCCTAAGTAATTCCTAATTTCAAGAAGGAATGAGACTGATGGGAGTAGGAGTTGATTGTTCCCTAAATGCACAAGACCATAGGGTTAGGAGGTAACAACTATGTTTGCCTGAGGCCCATGGGTTTAGGAGGTTGGTCGCCTTCATAAGTTCATGTGGCCTGAGTGGTAAATGTGAGAGGCACTCCCTAAATGCATAAGGGTAAGATCACCCCAAAAATATTGTCACCCTAGATGCCTTGAGTAAATGAATAAGGATCATAAATAAGAGTTATGGTAAAATTCTAAGGTTTTTTGGAATGTATTTCCTTCAAGTGTGCATAGAATGGTAGTATGAGGAGAATAATTAAACTTAGACTTGAAAATAAAATGGTGATGCATGATGCACCATATCTACTCTTAGAACATGATGAACTTTGTATTTGGACTGCAACCAAATACTTATTTCATCCTATTATAAGTGTGAGAGATGGGATAGATGTAGGACATACTAGGAATAGAAGCATTATGATGTTGAAATATTTTTATAATAATTGGAGGAAGTACCACACACTATGAGCAGATTTTGAATAAATGAACAAAGTTAATTGCCAAATTGAAATTTTAGATGAGGATATGATTATCAAGTATAGTTTGAATTCTATACGTTAAGATTGAATCTAGAGACAAAAATAATGGATGCAACTTCTTGAAGTACCTCCTATCTCAGAAGGATCTAAACTTGTGACAAAGACAATGGGTGGAGTGTATGAATGATTACGATTTGACCATCACCTATCACCCTACAAAAGCTAATGTAGTAGCATATATATGCCTTTAGTCGGAAATAGATCAAGTGTGCAACTGTCTTATCCATCCAGTAAAGGTATCTAGAGTAATTTTCTAGATGGAATCCATATCCCTTAGAAGATTGGATTCATGTGTCCAACTTTTAGATAAAACTAGACCTGTTAACCAAGTTGGTAGTTGCCCAGTTAGCCAGCCCAGAGCTTGACAAGATGAAAGGTTTGTTAGAGAAATATCATACATATCTCTCAGTGGGAGTAGATGGTGGAATCTCCTATAAGAATAATATTTGGGTTCTTGAAGATTCACCCTTGAAAAATCATATCTTGCAAGAACCTCATGGTTCTAAGTATACGGTACACCCAACACTACCAAGATGTTTAAAGACTTGTAGTGGTATTTTTGGTAGTAGTGGCACATGTAGTTAGACAGTGAAGGTTAATCACCAATGACCCGATAGATTGCTACAGTCAATTGAGATTCCTAAATTGAAATAGGAACAAATTACCATATACTTTGATATGAGTCTCCCCAAGAAAAAGAAAGATCATGATGCAATATGGGTTGTGGTAGATTGCCTTACCAAGTTGGCACATTTCCTTACCTTAACGATCAATTCCAAGGTGACAGACCTAGCTGAAATTAATATTATAGGGATATTGCATGGTGTTCCGAGTTTGATTATTTCTGATTGTGGCCCAAAGTTCACTTCCAAGTTTTGGAAGAAAGTGCAAGAAGAATTTGACACTAGATTAAAGTTTAGCATACCCCCAGATCGATGGACATTCAGAAATAACAATACAGACATTAGAGGATCTATTGAGAGCATGTGTGATCCATTAGGGTGGATCATGGGAGTAGTACCCGCCCTTAGCTAAGTTTGCTAATAATAACATCTACCAGACCGGTATCGAGATGCCTTCATGTGAAGCTCTTTATGGGAGGTCGTGTCGGTCACCACTTCACTGGGACGATGTTGGTGAGAGGACCCTATTGAGGTCATAGGAACTACAGTTGTATGCTGATAAAGTCACTTTGATCAGGCAAAGGCTAAAGATAGCCCATGATCAGTAGAAGTCATATGCTGATGTGAAGCGAACTTACTAGTGCTTCACAATGGGTGAACATGTGTTCTGAAAATCTGACCCCTCTGAGCTATAGCTAAGAATAGAGGAAAGTTGAGTCCCCGATATGTGGGTCCTTTTGAGGTTTTGGAACAGAATGGTGAAGTTGCTTATTTTTTGCCCTTACCCTGTCAATATAATATGATGTGTGACATGTTCCATGTGGCCAATTTAAAGCACTATGTGAAGGACCCATGCCATGTGCTAAGAATTGAACCTATTGAACCCCAAGGGAGGCTAACTTTCCCTGAGTTACATGTGAGGGTATTGGATACCAAGGTGAAAGAGGTCAGGAGCAAAAATATAGAGATGGTAAAGGTTCTTTGGAAGCACCATGGATAGGATGAAACCACATGGGAGCTGAAGACAGACATGGAAAATTCTTACCCCAATTTGTTTGTTTTAGTTGGTTGAATTTTGGGGGAAAAATTCCTAGAAGGAGGGAAGGATGTTATTACCTCAATTTTTCTTGTATGGATTGAAATGCAATTTTGTTAAAAAAGGGAAATGAATGGAAAATTGAATGATTTGTTTTCAAAGAATGGATTCTTTTGCAAAATTTCACTTGGATGCATGCTTTATCCTATTTTGATAATCCAATATGATAAAAAGGGAAAAAGGATAAAAGAAATTCCATAATAAGTGAATGGGAAAAATGAAATAAAATGTAATAGTGTGCATTATGTAGAATTATCTAGAAAGTGGTATGAGAGACCATTATTCATGGTTTTCATTCCCCCATGGTTTCTAATAAGAAAAGGAATCAAAACAAATGAAATAGAAGAGAAATAAAGACAAAAGATTAATTTTGATTGCTTAATATAAGACTTTTGAGTGAATGACTTGCGTATGAAGAAAAGTCTCTTTTATTTTTGAATTTTGGTTCCAAACCTGGAAAACAAGTAGTTTATGTCATTCAAGAGTTTCCCTTAAAATGTGGGATTAAAATGATGTGTGGTTTGAGAGAGATGGATTTTTGAAAAATCCCTAAATGAGAGGAATATCATTAAATGTCACAATTTTGATTCCATTTGGAATTATATTTTCAGCCCTTTTATTTTGCATGCTTTGTGGGCTATTGGATCTACGGTCCAACGATGATGGTGTTGTCACCTACCTCAGCTAGTTTTGGCAACCTGACTATGGTTCCTTGCCAAATCATGGCTTCTCTCTCTCTAGCCTCTATGGAATTCTATAAACCCTCACATCAAATTTGGGAGATGCTGACGAATACAACCGTCCCTAGTTTCACCTACTTTGGATGAATAGGGAGGCTTTCTATAATTATTCCTAGCCGTCCTAGCCGAGGACCAATTTTAAGGATCAGGAGTATAAGTAGGAGCCCAGAGACCCTGTTCGAAACCAAAAAAAAACCCCATAAGTTTCTATGAAGCTCAGAGGTTCTCTTCTCATCTCCAATTTCCCATCAAAGTCTGCCACTTTATTCCCCTATTTCATCTTCTCCGCCAAAGAAACTTCTCACATGCCACCTAATTCGAGCCACTACTAGGCAAATTGACCATCACGATCAAGTTGAGTGAGGCAAACCAGAGGGGATCACACCGACGCCTACCTCCCAACAACCCAAATGCCTAGAGTCAACCTTGATGTTGATCTAGCCAAGAAGAATGTTGCTTGCGGGGCTGAGGGAGAGACGAAGAAGAAGGGTGTGCAATAAAGGACATTGATGCCTCTGACTCTAGCATAGCAAGGAAAGGGTGAACTACTCCTTTCCTTTTCTTTTTTGCTTCAGCCCATGTGGTGCGAGGAGCCTGTTTGGTGAGAGGCTATTAGCCAACACAGGGCTGCACAAATAGTTCTAAGTAATTATCAATTACTGACATGGCATCACCTGGTTGGATAGGAAGAGTTAGTCTTAAAATAATTATAACTAATTTTTTCTTTTATTTTGAGAAGTGCATAAAGATGGTATCTTTAAAGTGTTAAGTAAACTAGAACCCTAATTTTTGAGAATTTCTTATCTAAATATGACCAACTGTTATTTTTTATCAAAGATTGATTGTAACATCCCTAGATTCTGCCATCTCGAGACTTACAAGCCAGTGAGGACAAATCCAAAACCGTTAGCTAATCATTTCATAGAGCAATGCATAAGTGCAATACACATACATGAACATACACATATAACATACCCCATAAAAAAATCTCAACATTCAACATTTATATTACAAAATGAATGAAATTTACAACTTACATTTATATAATTTGAAGAAAATTTTACAAGTCTACGAACATGTATGCTAATAGGATCTTAACACCATAGGTACAACATGGACAACTGCTCACTTCCTATCTTTTATCCCACGCTAGCTCTGAACCTAACACATACGTGAAACAATGAATCAACACACAAGGTGTTGTGTATTTGGGTAGAAAGATACATACTAATATGCTTGCATAATTGAAATAACTTGAGAAAGAAAAAGTAAACGAAAACATTATTTAAAGTGATAATCAGGTAGACATATTTTTATACATTTCATTAGAAGTAGTTGTACTACCATTTTATAAGCACTTATCATACATCCAGTATGAGAAAAATTATTTTATCATACATCTAACATGGGAAATTCATCATACATCCATTCTAGGAAACATACATCCATATTGGGCCATGTGTAGTAGTTGCTACAACTCATCAAAATGTCCTTTTATATTTCATTAAGTTTAGCTGAAGCGTATAGTATAGTAGTTCAACCAACAAGGTATAAGCAAGTGGTTTCACAAGGTACTCCATATCATAATCAACCAAAGAAAAATAGTCGTATACTTAATAAATACCACATACTTGAGTTCAAAGATTCCTTATACATCCCAGGATATTTACCACTCTGGTCATCACCTGATTAATAACAATTAATCATCATCAATAATTGTTCATCATATTATAGGTATTTTAGGTACAAAATTAGGGTTTAACACATGTTCCATTTGATCTTAGGATGGTATCTGATATTTTTATAATGACTAGGAGGTCATTTTAGAGGTCTGGTCTGATTTTCATATTTTTTTGATGATTAATCTATTTTCTACTATTAATATGAGGTTTAAAGCATCTAATTATGCATTAATAAGAAAATACCTAATATTCTAAAATTATAACTTGATCATTGTTCATATTTGGTCTCTAAATTATATTAGGGTTCATAAAGGATATTCTCATATTTAATTTCCATGATATTCTAACTATACCAATAATATAATCTAAAAAAGAAGCATTATCATCTAAATTAAAATAACATCAGTAGTTGTTCTTCAAACCCTGATCTAAGGATCCAATAATGTAGAGAACATTTTCTTGAGTCTAGGGATATTTTTGGGAAATGTATTGCTCAAGGGGTCTATTTATAATGAATTATGCAAGTTTATATGTATTTTCTAGATTTAGATCAGAATTTTACCTATTTATTTGAGTGGCAGTCAGATCCTTGGGCTGGATCAGCTAAGACCTTGACGTACAATCTTGCCCATCTTCTCTACCAGGCTCCGACACAAGCCTTATGTCCTTGTGTGTGGCTGCTGCCGTGAGTTGAAGAAGCTCCGGTGAGCGTAGGTTCCTTGAACCTCCAATGCTCAAAATAGAAGATTGAGAGTCATCTACTCTTCAATGCACTACACACCTCATCTATGTCACTGTAAACAAGGTGCAATGACCCCAACCCTACCATGACTAATCTGTCACTACTTCAAGCATGAGCCACTCTCCTACCATGCGAGAGGACTGTGGTAGGGTGAGGCAACATCGCTACAGTGATCTGACAGCCTGAGGATCTCCTGGTGGTTTAAAGGAGGTTGTGATCTCATTTGATCCCTCTTCAGCCTAGCAGATTGGTGTGGGACTTGGTGACATGAGGTGCCATGATGGAAAAGAAGAATAGGGACAAGTTGGTTTCTAGCAGATGGTTTAGCAGTTCGATCCTCAGTGGCCTGCTGGTTGCACTGTCGCCACAAGGCCTAAGAAAGTGAACGACGGCTAAATCGGGCTCTCTACTTTTTGTTGATTCTCTACCTTTTCCAACCCATCTGGGATCCCCATCTCTAGACACTGAACCCAACGAAGGTTTGAGATGCCTTGAGTTCATCAGACCCCAGCTGAGTGCAGCGGCCATGGTATCCTCTTCGAAACAACTCAGTCTTTCTAAAAGTTTCTACGTACCTCCACAATCTGAATCTGGGTCTGAAACACACCCTCAATGGCTAGAAGATGCTCCAGAGACCTATTTTTCTACTGAGTGGCAAAACCTTCTAGAAATCTAGGTCGCACAAGGCTTTGGGATGACGATCAACCTATGTGAGTGTTAGGAGAGGGTCTATTTTGTAGTTCACCACTTCTCGGTGCTTACCCACTATCTATTAAAGGCAATGGAGCTTCTGAGAGAGAGAGAGAGTGGAGATTGTTCTCCCTCATCCCTCCACCAGGAGGGGTGAGTGAATTGTTAGTTTCTATATTACTATGTAGATCATGGTTTTGCAAACATGGTTCCATTTGGTTGCTCCACCTTCATAGGATCTAGATGACACGTCAGTTGTTTCTATTCGTCATTTCTTAGAGGTTAGGGGTGACCAGGTCCCAGATTAGTGGCTGATAAGACACACACAACCCAACAATAAAAAAGGCCACGTGCCATTAGATGTAATCCCATTGCCTATAGTTCTACATCTAGCTTAATCAGAATATCCTAAAATAAGAATAACTTAATCTTGGGAACTCAACTACATTTGGAATTTTAAATGTTCATTCATCATGACCTCATGAAGCCTCACTCCATGTTCGAGACATAAACTCCATTGCTTGACAAATCAACTAACTCCTCCAACATTTTCATATTAGTGGTACTCAATGTGATTAACAATTGACCTCCAAAAGATTTAAACAACTTGGAACAACCTTTTTAATCATAATGCACATCAAGATCCATTAATATCTCATTGTAGTCCAAGAACATCCTCAATACCATATTGGATATCCAAACCCTAAAATTGGGGTCATCACATTGATCTTTTATGCCTAAAAAGAGAAACTTGAAAGTTATTTTAGTTTAGAAACCCATAATTTGATAAATTAGGGTTTCCATGAAATAAAAGTGTATTTAATGAAATATTAGGGTTTGTAACCTAATTAAACATGAAAAGTGAAAACTAGGGTTCGAGAAGAAAAAACCCTAGTTAAACCCTAATGTTGACCTAGAAACCCTAACTTAAGAGCCAAGTCAACTTTAAGGATGATTTGGATAATATAATAATACATGGGTGTATTGCATTCACTTTCAGGGTAACTTGGCTTGATTGATTGGTGGGTCGATTTCCCTTTCTTGGACACATAGACTCTTGATCAAGGTATGTGGCTATGACTAAGATTAGTCATCTTAGTTTCACGATGTTTTATGAGGTTTCACCAATTTGCTTGAAATAAACTGCTTGGATGAACTTTAATTCTTGTAACTATAAAGTGACTATGGCCATCACCATATATATGTGCATGATAGATGAGATCTTAATACTCCTTTGTATCTTTGTGTATATGTGAGAAATTGATGATCTAGGTATTGGTATACCTTGGGGCATGATCAACAAATTATCATGAGTTGAGGTTTGGTCTAACTTTGGGTAGAATCATATGACTATGCAACCCTAAGTCTTGGTCTACCTTTTGAGTAGGATCAAAAGGGGTGATTGAGGATCTACCATATGGGAAAGGTAGTATCCATGTCCACTGCATGGATAGCATAAAAAAAACCGAGGCTTGGATATGTCAGGATTGAGTAGTTATGTTTAAGATGTAAAGTTTGATTTACTAAACAATAACTTTGCTGCAATATGTTGTTACACCTAGATGGAAACTTTTGGTTTCCCCCACATATCAGTATAATTTGTTATACTGACTGACATTTTGTTTGTCGACATTTTAGGGTAATATGTAGGAATATCTACAAGTTTATTGGAAATTGGATGTTCAATAAAAGGTGGTATTGAAAAAGAACAAGGGTAAACAATGTTCGTAGGATTATAGTTAGCTAGTTCTTTCTTTGGGAAAGGTTTTGGAATCTTATTTTTTGGAAGGTATGTCAAAAGAAAAAAAAATTATCTTGCTTTAAGTGGGGTCATTACAAGTAACATCCCAAGGACAAATCTTGGATTGAGAAGACATAAGTTTTTGACTAATTGATCGTATGCACTTTCAAAAACTCATTGGCTACATCATATTCTGATAAAGGACATACATATTTTTCATATTATAATTTATCCACCACCTCTTACAAAGGAATATTTCCTTTTAGGTGAATTTAGATATTTGAAGAATAAGAAAAGATCAGCATGCCATATTTTTTTATGTGGAAGTTATGTTGCATGTGAATCATTCATCATCTTGACATATGAGTAATGCATGTATAATTAATTTCTAGTGAACTATAAACATTACATATGTGTAATTGATACAACATGTTCAACAATTTAGGATAAACTAAACAATTTATATCATGCATTCAAAACATGGTAAACATTTTTTATGCATTTTTTTGCTCAAGATCAAAAATATTTATGTTGCCTAAAATGAGGAGAAATGAGTTAACCCGTCGTAATAGACCATCATTACACAACATACTATAACCCATTGTAGTATACTATAATTACACAACATGCTTTCACCTATTATAATAGACCACAATCACACAACAGCTTTGCACGTCATTTGTTGTATATGTACAACAAAGAATATATGTGTTGCATAAAATGAAACTAGTTCAGCAGTTTGAGATGTGCCTTACTTTCAAGTTGTCTCAAGTTCGAAACCTTGTGTCTAGATGTATTTTCATTTTGTCTCGACATGTTATATTCAACACCCCTATTACAACAGGTGTGTTCAATGATCTACAACATGTATTAACTATTGTATAAAATACATATATTACAACATGCACAATACCTGTTGTATAAAGAACCCCCATAAGACCACACAATCTAATACAACAGTCGACACCCATTGTAAAATGGAAAAATGAACTGTTGTAAAAACCATTTTTTGTAGTAGTGTTACACATGGATTTTTATTAGCCTCACATTTATAAAGAAAGGTACAATTAATGTAGAAGTAAACTTGAATCAAAACCTTCATGTCAACCACTTTCATTTTTGAGAGATTATATAGTCAATTGACTTTCTTAGAAGTTGATCCTAATGAATAAATAATAAAATCAATCAATGTACTAGACACTAGTATTAGTCATAATAATTTATATTATGTACAAAATCTTAGAGAGGGTCTTTTTCTAAGATATATATGAACAAATAATGTATGACATATGATTTACTATATATGTATAGATGATTACATGCTTACAAGGTAACTAGATAATCAAAGTGTATGCAATGATTGTAAAGTGATCCCTAGAGGAGAACTTACAACCCAACATATGATAGTGGTTTTGGATGCTAACATAAAGATCAACAAAGGTAAGCATAACATAAGTCATGACTGAAGGATCAAGTTATGGAATCCTAAAGGATAGAAGAAATTGACATTTTATGATAAACGTACGAAGGAGATAACTTGAAACTTGGAGTTTGATTTTAAGTCTATATGACAAATTATTAGCTCCCACATAACAAAAATTTACAAGGAGTTTTTGAGAGAGTCCCAAGGTGTGGGCCTCCACAAAAAAAGACTTGATGGTGGAATGATAAAGTATAAAAGGTTATTAAACTCAAAAGGAAGATCTTATGATCTTGCCCAAATATGGAGATTATGTAACACTTAATGATACAAGCAAGCAAAGAAAAATGCTAAGAAATTCATTTAAGAGGCATCGTCTGGATGCTTTGATGAGACATATAAGAAGTTGGATACTGGAGAAGGGGAAAAAGATACCTATAAAATGGCTCGTACAAGAGAAATGAATGGAACATATTTGAGTCAAGGAAAGTGAATCAAGAATGAAGATGGAAGAGTGTTGTTGAATGATGATGAAAAAAAACAATGGAGAAACAAATTATGTAATCTTCTCAATTAAGATAATTAAAATAATGAATGAGAATCATGTGATATGAATGCTAGAGATATCACTTATACATGATGGTTCCACTATCTGTGGTCAACAATATTTTGAAAAAGATAAAGTGAAAATTTTATTTGGTCTAGATAGTATTCCCATTGATGTATGGGAGAGTAATGGGGAAAAGGATATACACATTTAACAGATATAATTAACAATATTATGAAGGCAATGAAGATTCCCAATGGTGGAGAAGTAGTACTATAGTCCTTATCTACAAGAACAAATGAGATGTTCATGGATTCACAAACTACATAGATATCAAGTTTATGAGACACACTATGAAGTTCTAGGAGAGGAATATTGAGAAAAGGTTAAGATGGATAACAAAAACTTTAGACAACCAGTTCAATTTTATGTCTGGAAGATAAAGAGCATATGTGATTTTATGACATGAAGGGCTATGAAGAAGTATAAAAATAAGAGATATTCATATGGTTTTTACTAAAATGGAAAAGGACCATGACCGAATACCCATGGATGTGTTATGGAAGGTTTTACATAAAAAAGAGTGTGCTAGTCCTATACATTAATCTATAAATACATGTATGATGGCTCAGCTACACATATTAGGACTCCCGAAGGACATATGCCATTTTGCCTCTCACCATTAGGGTATATCAAGGATCAACAGTCATTCCATATCTATTCACTTCTTCGTATGGACAAGTTCACAGAGCATGTTCAGGATGATATGGCAAGAGATCAATAATGAATTGAGAATTTAGCATCTTTATCTCAAGCAAGGGTACAATATTTTCATGTTCAAGATTCAAACGTATCCAAGAGTTTCAAAAGAGAGATATCTACAATTTAGAACAATATGGTTACTATTTGCTTTGACTCACTAATTGAATGCCATTATTTGAAAGATTGTCAATATTCCCTAGATAATTTCGTATTAACTCATGATTATAATTAGTTTTAGGTTGATTTACAATGAGTTGTTCATAAGTGAAAATATTATTTCCAAATACTTCACTATGTATATTCCTAGGGTTTGAACTTATAATGAGGATATAGTTTATCATAATTATTAAAATTACAAGTTCGTACTCATCCACTTATTTTGAGTACATATACTCATCTCCAAGAAGAAGAAAACCATGGTTACAATAGATGTTCAAGGAAGAGGAAAAATATATCTTATCTGAACCAATAAAGAAAGATGGAAAGAGAAGAAATCATCCTCTCACTTGTTGCCACCATGTCAAAACACAGTCTAAGGCCTTTGTTAAGAGGATATTTCTTTCTAGAAGGACACCATGGATGGTTCACCACTTTTATGGCCAAGAAGGAGGAAGAAGATGAAGGATTTGTAGAAAAGAAATGTGATCTAGAAAGAAGATCACTTACTAGGATACATCCTCCATGAATCACCACCAAAAGTTGTTCTGAATACAATATCTTCAACATGCACAAAGGATCGGCCACTAATGGTGCAAGATATGACCTTTCCTGAAGCTCCACAAATGATCTCAATGTAGAAGAAGATGTGCAGGCCAAAAAGATTTTCTTTCAAGGAATAGAAGGGGTTATATATCTAAAGGATAAGGGAAGTAGAGATCTTTGAGGTGTCAACACATTGGATCATCAAAGGACACTTATTATTTTAAGGATTAAACTTATTTACCTTGCATACAAATATACAAAATGTCCATGTTTATCCAGTAAAGTGTCATGACCTACTAAGGTCGGTTGACCCCCTAGTCCTAGTAGAGACACTCTCAACCACACCCTTGTCTCAACCCAAACCCTAATCACCATAGCATGGTTGAGTCACTCCACTAAAACAAAATTGTATCGATCATCCTATTTCTAGTTTGTTTCAGTCATGACCATGCAACCAAAGCATGTGTCTCGGTCACGACCCTCACCACAAGTGGTATAGTGTTCACAACATCAAACCCTAACATAGTCATCATATCAAGCAAACCCTAAAATTACCATAATATCATATCACCATCCATGGTTCTAATAAAACTCCCCATTGCATCATCCTCTCTCTCATGATTCTAAAGTATAAGAAACACTCTCTTGATGTGACAGTTTACAAGGTAACCCTCACTTTTGGGTAAATTGCATTTTGGTCCAAATCAAGAAACCATAGTTCAAACATGCCCAAACTTGAAACATAAGTGTGTCACAAAACACCTCAAAGGATTAGATTAAAGTTATAAGTATCTTATTAAGAAAGGTAAACACAATTTAGCATTTAAGCTAGGTTAGGGCCCTTACATAGTGGTTATTCATTCTTAGGAAATTATTATAATTATCCATTATCTCATATGTACGAAAAATAATAATTGGAGTTACCTTTAATAATAATCAAATCAATTACAAAGTGTTCCACTACAATCATCTAATGAATGACTCACAAAAAATACTACCAACAATATCTCACTTACACCAGAGATCACCCACAAATCTAAGTCAAAGTGATTGAACATGACCATCATCCTTTTGTTGTATAAGTGCTATTGTCAAGAGATCAACAACATTTCTTTCACTTGGCAATCCATAAATCGTCATATCTTCTTTTTTATTACAATCTCTCATAAGAGATGATAGCGTTGGAGTATATTCATAGAATGTTGATGTGAGCTGGTTTCCTTAGCATGTGAAATGGCTCCATTGTTGCCATAGGATAGATAAATTCATCATAAATGGAAGGAACCACTACTAGTTCACCAAAGAACTTCTTCATATGTACAGATCCCTTTGTTGCACTAGAGGCAACAATATACTCAAACTTTAGTGTGGAATCATCCATTATCTATTTATTGTAACTTTTCTAGCTCATATCATTGTCGTTGAGGTAAAACACAACAACTAATTACAATCGATAGTTTTTATTATCAGTTTGGAAGCTTGAGTCGAGATAACACTTTACAACCAAATCATCCTCACCACCATAAATTAGGAACTAATCATATATTCTTATCAATTACTTATGAATGTTATATATGAAAGTACAACAACCTTTGTGGGGATCTGACTAATACCTACTCATCATGCTCAAAACATACGAGATGTTGAGACATATATATAACATTGCATACATGATATACCCAATTTTAGATGCATATCGAGTCTTATTCATGTGTTTCCTATCTTAAAAGGAGTTGGGACATTGACCTCAAGAGGCACTTATTCCATGTTAATGTGTTAGTTTCATCTCTTAGAGTCTTACATGTTGAACCTTTTCAACACTTTTTCAAAGTATGTACTTTGACTTAGACTAAGAAGCCTTCTATATCTATCTATATTAATCTTAATCGCTATTATAAACGATGCTTCATGTAAGTCCTTCATGAAGAAGGTGTTTTCCAATAACATTTTAACCAAATATAGAGTAGGGATGTCATTCCCCATCAATAGTATGACATCTACATACAATATGTGGAATACAACTATGCTCCCACTAACCTTGTTGTAAAAAAAATATTCATCTTCATTTTGTATAAAGCAAAACTATATGTCTCTCTCATCAAAATGAAGATTCCAACTTTAAGATGGTTTCTTTAATCCATAGAATGACCTTTGTAAATTATAGGCCTTTTTGGATTCATTTGGAGCAATAAAACCTTTGGGTTGTGTCATGTACACATACCCAAGAATATTCCCATTAAGGAATGTAGCTTTAATGTCCATTAGCAAAATTTCATACTCATGATAAAATGCAATGGAAAGCATAAATCTAATGGATTTAACCATGACAACTAGGATAAAGATTTTTATGATAACCTGGAAAATTCAAAACTTGAATATGACTTCCATCTTGACCCTCTCTCTTTTCCTAACATATGATTTCATGTTTGGATGTGTTTTATTGAACTATTAGTACATTTTTTCAGGCACATATCACATTGATGATACTCAATTTGACTACAATCAAGTCTACTTTCATATCACTCATCACCATGCCTTCCCATTAATTTGATTGTATATTTGATTACATATATGCCTTTTTCTCATATTCATGTTGCATCGATCTTTCTCATGATTCCAATACAAGTTTTCTTGCCTAAATTGGGGCTATGATGTGAAACTTATGCCCAATTGAAAACCTTGTGGATGAAACTCTATTTTAACCCTTTTAATCGCTTTATACCCAATTGGGCCCAAATATAGATGTGAGGCCCACTCGAAGAGGGACACCACCTTTCTAAACCAGGTATCTGGACCCTTCTTTTATGACCAATCATGACCTAGTTTTCTTTCCCCTAACATCTTGGATCGTTGGATCATAGCCCCATGGCTTGTTCCATAAGATCAACGACCAACAAGTCATCTTCCTTGCCCGTACGTTCACCAGCGTGAATGACGTCAGTGGCCACCTACCCACCTCCATGGTGCCTTGTTTTCCTGCCTTCTTTGTACCCTTTCACCGACTCTTTTCCTATAAAATCACTCCCTAAACCTTTTCCCCCTCTTTTCTTTGCCTATAACAAAACTGAAAACCCAAATATGTCCCTTCTTCCCTTTCCTTCTCCTTGTGGTGCTATCTCAAACCATGGGTTGGGAAGTCACTCGAGGATCCTCCCTAATGCCTTCTTTGATTGGCCTTGGCCCTATAATGAGGTGGCAAGATTGGGAGGCCTCACCTCTAGTCCCATCACACTCTAGAATTCACCCTTGCTTGGGCTCCAATGAGCTATCTCACACCAACCGTCATGCTGCTGAGTGTGTAGGCAGCAGCAAGACATGACATTGGGAAGTGGTACGCGGTGTCTGTGGGCCCCAGGTGGTCAGTGATGGGAGCAGTTAGTAGTGATAGGGCAGTTTTGGGCAGCTAGGATCTTTGGGCATGCAGGCCAATTGTCTTGGGCCAGAGATTCACGACCCATCCGAGGTAAAAACCTATAAATCCTCTTTTCATGTCCATACTCTTCAAAACCATGTATCTCTCTCGCCTCTTAACCAAATCTTATGTGTTATATACCATTTTGATAAAAAAAAATACCCTCTTTCTAATGATGTTATCATATCCATAAGTTTTGCATGATGTTTCACTCTTTTTACTGAAGAATGTGTCATTTATGAAATTTTTAGTACTAATCACCATCTACCTTGCTTAGCATGTATAATTAATGATCTTGGACCTTACACTCATGAATATCAGTAAATTATAAATTCCTTTTACTGTGGTTGATGTCTTGGACCATCTAATGCACCATAATGATCATCTTTACCCTCGTTGTCTAGCTTTGCTCTATTAATGGATTTATATGTTTATATGATGTAACTTGATCATATACGGAGTCTTGTATCTAATGACTCATCATGTAATAGTCCGACTTCGAAATTAGTAACTGATATGTTATTGATTTTGACATAATTGACTAATATCATATGCCTTTTTTCCTTGATGTAACCACTATGTCCCTAAAGATTCACTTTTGAACCATGCTATGCCCTAAAGTATGATGATTGTATATTAAAATCCTTATAAAAAAGTGATCCTAAGACGTTGAAACATATATTATGACCTTCAAATAAGACCCTATATCTTTATGTAACTCGAATTTCCATGTAACATACTCTTGTGGCCTATCACAACATGTGTGATCTAAATGCATGTTTTCATTTGTTGTGATCTAATATTGCTAGATCACAATCTAATGTTACACATGTTTCTTAATGAATTCAATCAATAGAATCACCAGGCTATAACTCTACATCCTAATTTGTTTTGCTTAGTACTTCTATGACTTGGAAAAGTTATCATATTGTATGAATTGGTCTAAAATGTTTAGTTATGATCTTACATGGGTGAACATTGATGGAAATCCAAATATCATGATTCCACTACTCCTAAATCAGTCCTTATCCTTATCTAGTATTACTCATGATGTGGAGGTATCACCTTGACCTAAGATGTTGATGTGACCTTTGAACTATGGTCAATTAATTGAATGCACATATGGAACTTTGGACATAATTTGATCTATTTGAAACGTAGTTCTAGGGAAACATCCACATGACTCATATGATGGTTATGTTATCATACCATAGTAATATAAGACTCGATCTATATCTTTTGCATCTTAGGTCCACATGCGATGGACCACCTCTAGACATCTTATCATGTATTACTCACAACTCATCAGGTACGTTTTCCTCTTGACCCTACTATGATATTGTCTTGCTTGTATGTATGCTCATATCAATGATAGGCTTCTTACTTACATGGTTGAGATATTTCTCCTTTGAATACTACTTTCATGTTTAGTTACCATATGATGACAAATCTTGAACATAACATAAAGAAACCCATTTTAATATAATGGATAAAGAAATCTAAAACATACTTTTTATAAGGAAATGTCTTCAAGTTCCCTCCCCTCATTTCTTATTCTTTCTTAGTACTCGATCTAGCCAAGCACTATATATATTTTCATAAATTATTTATGTCACGGATATGTTTATAACCCTAATCTAGACTCCTAATGGCTACACATCCAAGGCGAGTGGACTAGGGTGTCAATCCCGAGAATGGATCTCATAAAATATTTCACACAAGAAGTATATATTAATAAGAAATAACAAGATACTAGACAAGGAGATAAGAGATATGTACACATTTCTAGATTCAAGCATACCCATTGGTGTTTCATTCGAGTCCAGGGTGCAACAGATCTTTGGCAACAATAAAATCAATAAACAAAACATATTAATGCTAGAGCATTAAGTACACTTTGAAAGGAATGTAAACAATTTAAAAGTATAAGTAAAAGTTGCTTGGCTAGAACAAGGTAATAAGTAAGAATAAGAAATGAGGCAAGCAAACTTAATGACATTGTTTATACAAAGCATATTTTAGGTACATTTGTCCATTATATCAACATAGGCCTATGACCAACATCCTCAAAGGAAAGGTCCATAAGGGTGCTCTAGATTAGCTACCCTTTTATCAATGTGAGGGACCTCAAGACCCAAGTCAATGAGCTAACCCTATTTCTTTCATGCCTTGTGCCCTTACCCCGAGAACTCAGGTAGGTACACAAGGTATATAATGGATTTGTTAACTTATGTTCAAAGTTTGTCCTACATATACAAGCAACATGAAATATACTAATCGTAGGGAACAATATTTCAAATAAGTATTTATCTAGCCAAGCGCTTATTTGAGTGTTCATACAAACAATGCCAATAATATAATAAGGTCAAGAGGTTGAGCATACCTTTCAAGTTATGATTCATGAGTTAGATCCTACATATTATCCAAACCATGAGTACCTATCAAGAAAAAAAACATACAATGGTGTCTTATATCACTATAGTTTGAGTAAAAAGCATAATATGAGTCACGTGGATGATTCCCTAGATTCGGGTTCTGAGAAGTTCAACATAGTTCCAAAACCCCAATCATGCATGTTATTAATCAACATAGTTCAAGGATCAACATTTAGTCTTGAGTCTACGTGAATCATCAACATTAAGAGTGATACTAATGAAGGATAAAGTCTGATTTGACTATTGAGGAAGCATGAGATCTAGAATACTATCATGGTTTAAGCATGCAAGATCATAATTAGGTCATACTAGGTTCATACATGCAATAGGTTCATGATCCCAAGTCATAGAAACATCAAGTTAATATTTAGCATGATAAAAGTCATAATTTGGAGTCATTATGTACATGTGTAACATTATAGAATGTTCTTATCAAGGTTAGATTCCAAACAAGCAACATATGCATCAAGAACATAAAATGCATCATAAGTAGGTCATATGTAAACAAAGAGAACATGAGTGTGTTGCATTGTAGTTAGTATCACAAGTCCAAAAGAATCTGATTTGAAGGTGAACGCATAGGGATTGGATCATTAAGGATCCTCATAGAACAAGGATTAAAGATCCAAAACTATAAGTTCATAGACATCACATTTAGGGCATAATAAGGCACTCAAGTAGGTCCTTTAGTCATATGAGTTATTAATGGCAAGCATAGTAAAAGGCCCTAATAAAAGTTAGCACATAGCATTAGAAACACTAATGATTTCAAGGTGGGATGTCCATTTAATGATCAAAGAGAACAAAGTTCCAACATTAGACAAGTGGCATCATGCATATGTATAAAAGAGCATTTTTAGGTCAAAAGTGTAAAAATAAGTACATCAAGGTGATCTATTTCGTGATTTAAGGAAACATATTGTTAAAATCTATTATTCTAATGTTCAAAAGTGATATAATAAGCAATAATAGCTTTTAAGAGAAAGATACATCACCCAACATTCAATTAGCATATAAAATACATGCTTTTTTGGATATCACGAGAAAAGAAAGTACATTTAGGTTTTGAAACTAGTTCCATTGGATATATATTGTTGAGAGGATCAAAAATCATATATAACATGACTCATTTGGGCAAGGATGTTAAAGATATCATTTTTCGCATTTTTTCATAGAAACTATAGGCAAAGGGGATTGGGGCGTTACCATCACATTTATTGAGGGATCTGAAGCATCAAAACTTGATATAGTGGTAGCCCCCACCCCCTACATGCCTCATGTGCCTATCGTGCATGGGGATTTTGTACCGGTGGTGCTTCACCATTCTCCCTAGTGGCGGGCCGCGCTAGGTGAGGAAGGGCAACTGTTGGGGATGTGGGTGCGGGCCCGGGGAGAGCTGTCATGTTGTTGTTGGTTGCCAAGTTCCATTTTCACAGAGAGAGGAATGGCAAGGTGAAGAGATTTGGAGGTCCAAGTGGCACCTTGGCCCTCCATCATTGGCTTCGACCCGCCATCGTGGCGGAGAGAGAGGAGGGATAGTGAGGGGAAGCGGAGCGCGTTAAGTAGTCTGAGTGGTGCCTCAACGCCGTGTCATTGGACGCTTGACGCTCGCGTGGCAGAGCACGAGAGGAAAGTGAGGCAAAGAGAGAGGAACCAAGAGGTTTGCATGTGTGATGGAGCAGATGAGTGGAAAGAGACCCATGTGAGCCAAGATCTGAGTCATTGGTCACCCATCCAACGCTTCCCGGTCATCTTCTTCCCACGCTAGGGTTTCTCGACCCTAGTGAAGGGGAGTATGGCGGCGCCGCAGGGTTACTAGAGGGCATGGAAATGTTAGTTTGTGAAACACGAAATCAAGAGAGAGGGATAGAGGATTGAATGGGGGTCTTTATAGAGCCCAGGGATGAGTATCATGCGGATTAGGGCTTCAAGATGGCCTGCGACCATTGGAGGAGAAAAAGAGGCACCCAACACCCTATCCACCAACATTGAGTGGTTCTTCATGCCTCATTGGTCCAGGTTGTGGGTTGTGTGAGGAAAAGCAAGGGGAAGGATGAGTTAGGTGGCCGCCAATCATGCTGCTCAACATAAGGCTGGTGTACTAGTGGCGCAGCAGGTACAAAGGGGATGGCCCTCACAGCCGTCATATCGAGTCGTGATCCATGGCAGCACGAGGATCCAACACCCTGCGTTCCATGGGCAGGTCAGCGAGTAGGAGAAAAGAAAAGGGGAAATGGAAAAGAAGGAAAGATAGAAAGATTCACAGGTTGTGTGGATGTTTGGGCCCAAAACTAAAATAAGGTGAAAAAAATATGGAAAAAGGGTTTCAACCCAATCATCTTAATTTCTACTTAACATTTACATATTAGCTCTGATTTCGATGAAACAACATGCGTCGGAAAGGTAACTTGAATCTCTATAACATGAGAATAAGGATAATGTACAAAAATTGACAAGTGTATGATCAAAGTTGAAGAGGAAGGTTGTGATTTGGGTGTAATGTGAATGTAAGTTCAACTTAATCATTACGAAGGTGAACCATGCATGTGAAATGGATCAGTTGTGTACCACAACACATATATACATAAAATTGACAATGAAAACAGGAGCTAGATCAATATTAGGAGTCATATCCCAATTTTAGAATTCCTGGTTATCACAATTTACATACCTTTTCATAGCATACTTAATGATTTATCATTAATAAGCTTTATTTATCAAACTTTTAGTTACTAAATGAGACTTTTCTACACTGAGGACTCTAAGCACTAAATGGAACACCAATGGGATTCTAGAAATAGAAATGGGTACATGTTTCTCTATCCCTTATTAGTATCGTGTTTTGTTGTTACTACTTTTACATATATATTGCATGTGTGAAATATTTGTGCGATTCTATGAATGGGCACCCAAACCCTACTTCCAATGACTCTTTAGTCAGTGGGGGTAGGGTGAGGGTAACAAATGGTTCCATGAAAAATGGTATCAGAGCCAACTACATATGGCTTTCTATATGTTTAAGGCATAACACATATTAAAAACCCAGGGAGGACTAGAATCCCTTACTCAAAGTTTATGAGTCTTCTAGCATCTCATCTCTTCTTTAAGGACCACCAAAGACACCTAACTAGATGAGGATTAGTTAGTCTTATCATCTCCTCAACTGATTCTTCTCTCATGACTACTAATCACATGATTTCTTGATTTTGGGTAGCTTATGCATGGGAAAACTAAAATTCATTTGAAATGATGGAAGTTGATTAAGATGATAATGCCATGATCTGACTTTAAATTGAAAACCCTATTTTATATATGAAGGTACTCTTGAAAGTGTTGTTCTCAAACTCAATGTACCAATTCAAATATAAATGTTTTCTACATTTGAGGTAAAATTCTTGATATGGTGAAATAAAGTGGAACTCATGTTTTACACCTCATGTTTGATGAGGTCACTATTGATTTACACCTTTGTTTCTATGTTGTTGATTAAACCATAAACAAAGTTAAGAAAACTCCCCCCCCCCATTTGATATGTACCATGATAATGCCACGAAATGACCTTGACTTTGGGACCCTAGATCATGGTGTGAGGACTTGATACAAGAGAAAAAACCCCTATTGACTATTATTCCTCTTTATAGAATCAAATTGAATGATATGGTGGATCTTGATCTCACAAAAAAATCTTGAAGTATGGTTTCCCTATTACAATCTTGATGTTTAACTCATGACCTTGTGTAATACGATTTGATAGTTGATACTCACCCCATTTGGATATTCTTGATAGCTCATGACTAATGTAGACTAATCTGGTAGATTGGGGGGGGGGGGGGTAATTGACTTATGACTCCCTTAACATAGGTCACATCTCTATAATGACTACCTCTAAATTGTCATCTAGTTGATTATTTAGAGTTTTAAAAGGTGATCCCTTCCACATGACTTTGATATCTTGGCCTAAGTCCCTAATAGGTTATGTCTATGACATTATTGACACTCGATCTGGGGTCTTGATTTAATGATGACCTTGAAATATGTTGACGTTGACTATATCTTGTGGTTGAATTCCTAAAATGACCTAAGTCTAGATCAATCATCAACCATGAATACCATGAAAATAAACTCAATATCGATGCAATGAAATGTTAAATAATGATAAAAATATTTCACGATTGTTGCTCAATTGTTGTAAACAGATGAATGATCACCCCTAGAAGGGTGAGTTAATCAATCGGTTTAAGAATTGAGATAAACACGAATGTCACCTAATATTTTGAGGGTTAAGTATACAAAGCATGAAAGAATGAATATTATTATAATTCTTTCAACCCATCTATTCCATCCCTAAGGGACATAAGAAAATTCACTAAGGAAGTGGATGGTAATAGGAGATCAAGCCCAGGAGGGAAGGTCACCAAGAGGCCAAGCCCTAGAGGGAAGGCCAACATGAAAACCAAGCCTAAGAGGGAAGGTCGCCAAGGGGTCAAGTCCAAGACATAAGGCTAACATGGAGACCAATCCCAAGAGGGAAGGTCACGAAGGGGTCAAGCCCAGGAGGGAAGGCCAACATGAAGACCAAGCCCATGAGGGAAGGCCAACATGAAGACCAAGCCCTGGAGGGAAGGCCAACATGAAGACTAAGCCCTGGAGGGAAGTTGCCAAGGGGTCAATCCCAAGAGGGAAGGCCAACATGAAGACCAACCCCAGGAGGGAAGGTCTCCATGATCCCAATCATGGGACCTAAAGAAATTGATGTCAACCCTAAGAGATGGATACATTAGGGTTAAATGACTACATAGAAAATAATGCGCTTAACTGTTGTTAAATAATCCACAAGAAAAATGAGAGTGACATATCAATAATAACCATATGAAGGGTAGAGCCCTAAGTCACTCCTAAGGTCTAAAACAAGTATCTAAACCATAGCTTTGAAATGTTTAGACTGTGAATTTGATGACCAAACTTTATTTTAGATATTGAATAAAGAAATCTTGACTCATGATTAATGATCTTGATATTGATTTGACTCCTATGATCACCCTATGTGGATCTTGAGATCACCCTCAGTATATGACTTACGACTTTCATGTTCCCAAATATCAAAAAATTTAAAATAATGATTATGACGCTTCACTTAGTTTATGACATAGGGTTAGGATCCATGTGGACTTGTGTGGGACCTTCCAAATTATTATGGGCACAAAATCATGATGTTGAAACATGATGTTTGTCTCAAATTGTAGAAATATGAATTCTTAGTCATGGATGTATAACCCCACCTAGGCCAATGTAGAAGCTTGGAACCTAAGCAGTGTGAATAAAATTCATCATTTACTCTTGATTCAAATAACTATATTTGATTGACCTAAAATGTGAACTCTCCAAATTGGTGATCTATATGACAATCTTTCCAAACACGTGACTCTTGTAATGATCTCTCATGATTTGATAATCCGCCTGACTATGTGTTGACCTTGATGCTTAATTTCTCGATTTTGGAATGACATTATTTGGTAGGCGGTGAAAATACCTTACATGATAGAGTGATGATGCCGATATTGAATATGAAATCTCAAATCTCCACTTTTGGATTGATTTAATTTTGGGGACAAAATTTCTTTTAAGGTGGGGAGGATGTGATAACTTGGAAATTCAAAACTTGAATATGACTTCCATCTTGGCCCTCTCTCTTGTTCTCACCTTTGATTTCATATTTGGATGTGTTTTGATGCACTGTTAGTACATGTTTTGTGCACATATCACATTGATGATACTCAATTTGACTAAAATCAAGTCTAATTTCATATCACTCATCACCAGCCCTACCTTTTAATTTGATCATATATTTTGTTACATGTATGACTTTTTCTCATATTGTAGAAATATTTCTCATGATTCCAACACATGTTTTCTTACCCGAATAAGGGCTATGATGTGAAAGTTATGTCCACTTAAAAATCTTATGGATTAGACTTTGTTTTAACCCTTTTAATTGGTTTACACCCAATTGGGCCCAAATTTGGATGCAAGGCCCACTCAAGGAGGGGTTCCCCCTCTCTAAACCAGGTATATGAACCCTTCTTTATTGACAAGTCACAACCTAGTTTTCTTTACCCCAACATATGGGACCGTTGGATCGCAGCCCCATGTCTTGTGCCCCAAGATGAACGACCAACAAGTCATCTTCCTTGCCCATACGTTCACCAACATTAATTACGTCGGTGGTCACGTATCCACCTCCATGGAACCTTATTTTCCTACCTCCTTAGTACCCTTTCACCCACTCTTTTCTTATAAAATCACTTCTTGAACCTTTCCCCCCACTTTTCTTTGCCTATTTTTACTAAAAAGGTGTCATTTATGACATTTTGAGTACTAATCACCATGTATCTTACTTGTCTTGTATATTTAATGATCTTGCACCTTATACTCATGCACATTAGTAAAATATAGCTTCCTTTCACTATCATTTATTTGTTGGACCATATAATGCACCATAATGATCATCTTTACCCCCTTTGGCTAGCTTTGCTCCATTAATGTCTTTTATATGTTTATATGGTGCAACTTGATCATATATGGAGTCTTGTACCTAATGTCTCATCATGTAATGGTCCTACTTCGAAATAATTAATGTATATGTTGTTATTTTTGACATGATTTACTATTATCCTATGCCTTTCTTCATTGATGTAACCATTATGTCCCTGAAGATTCACTTTTGAACCATGTTATGTCCTAAAGTACGATGATTGGGTAATTTATGATTGGATCTTAAAATCCTTATAAAAAGTGATCCTAAGATGTTGAAACATATATGATGAGCTTCAAATTAGAGCCTATATCATTATGTAACTCGAATTTCCATGTAACACACTCTTGTGGCCTATTGACAACATGTGTGATCTAAGTGCATGTTTTGATTTGTTGTGCTCTAATCTTTCTAGATCATAATATAATATTAAACATGTTTCTTAATGACTTCAATCGATAGAATCATCAGACTGTAGCTCTATATCCTAATTTGTTTCACATAGTGCTTCTATGACTTGGAAAAGTAATCATATTGCATGAATTGGTCTAAATGCTAATTTATGATCTTACATGGGTGAACACTGATGGAAATCCAAATATCATGATTCCCCTACTCCTAAATCACACCTTATCCTTATCTGGCATCACTCATGATGTGGAGTTATCTCCTAGACGTAAGATGTTTATGTGACTTTTGAACTACGGTTGATTAATTGCATGCATATATGGAACTTTGGACCTAAGCTGATCTATTTGAAACCTAGTTCTAGGAAAACATCCACATGACTCATATGACACTTATCTTATCATACTATAGTAATCTAAGACTCCATCTATATCTTTTGCATATTAGGATCACTTGGGTTGGACCACCTCTAGAGGCCTTATCACATCTTACTCTCTACTCGTCAGGTACGTTTTCCTCTTGACCCTACTGTGATATTGGCTTGATTGTATGTATTCTTGTATGATTACATGGCTTATTACTTCCTTGGTTGAGCTATTGTTCCTATGAATACTACTTTCATGTTTGATTACCATATGATGACAAACCTTCAAGATAACATAAAGAAACACATTTTAATATAATGGATAAAGAAACCTAAAACATGCTTTGTATAAGAAAATGTCATCATATTTCCTCACCTTGTTTCTTGTTCTTGCTTAATACTCGATCTAGATAAACACTATTTATATTCATAAACTATTTACATGTCTTTTCATAGCGTACTTAATGATTTAGCTTTAATATGTTTTGTTTATTGAATTTTTAGTTACTAAATGAAGATTTTTTGCACTGAGGACTGAGCACCAAACAAAACATCAAGGGGATGCTAAAAGTAGAAATGGGTACATGTTTCTTTATCCCCTGTTAGTATCTTGTTTTGTTGTTACTTCTTTTACATATATATTACCTGTATGAAATATTTGTGCCATTCTATGGACGCGTGCCCAAACCTTGTTGCCACTAACTTTGTCGTCAGTGCGGGTAGGGTGAGGGTGAAAAAAAGTTCCATGATAGTATCATCATAGTCAACAACTTGATCTCATTTAAAGCCTTTTTCTACATATCAAAATTTGTAGGTTTGTACATTACCATCCATGTTACTGTTCTTGTTGAAGACCCAATTACATCCTATAGGTTTTACCCCTTTAGTTTGCCCTCTAAGGTCCATACCTTGTTTGTATACATGGAGTCCATCTCAAATTTCATGGAGTCAATCCATTTCTTAGAATATGGTCCATCCATTATCTCATTGTAGGTTGTTGGTTCATCATTATCAATGACAAACAAATCATCATGTTCAGTTAGTATAAATCAATATATCTCTAGCTCAAGACACGGCCTTGTAGCCTTTTGATGTTTTTTCATTATAGGAGGAACTTGAGAATTCACAATACTTTACAATTACTCTTGTTCCTTATCAACTTACACATGTTCAATGTTGTCCTGTTGGATATGAACTTCTTCAAATATTATTTTCCTCCCATTAAATCCTCTAGAATTGAATTCCTCTTTCAATAGTTCTGGAAAAAAACATTTGTTTCTAGATGGAGTATATAAGTAATATCCCATGGTTTCCTTATGATATCCAACAAAAAGACATTTTTTATATTTGGTTCCCAACTTTTCAGAATTGTTTTCCTAAGATTATCTTTTACATCCCCAAATCTTCTTATAAGACATTGAGATTTTCCCACTCCATTTCTCATATGGTGTGTTTTGAGCATATGAAGTGTCTTAAATCTTTTGACAAGTTGATTTTGTACTTCATTCATGAATCCCTTGATGTTTGTATGAAATCCAGACTTGTGTTTGATTACATACACATAGCCAAATCCACTAAGGTCATCAATCAATTTGATGTATTGATACCCACCTCTATAATTTGTGCTAAAAGGTCCACATACATCATCGTGTATGAGTCCTAGGAAGTCATTTGCTATTTTACTACTACTAATAAACTGTGCTTTTATATTCTTACCTAATAGACAAGATTCACATGTCTCAATTGATTCAAAACAAAATTAATCCTGACATCCATCTTTGTGGAGTCTTGAAATAAATGAGCTTCTCATTTATGTAGCCCAGACGACAATTCCACAAGTAAGTTTTGTCTAAGTAATCAATTTTAAATTCTTATTATTTATGTTATAGATATGTGTCCCAAGATCTAAAAAAGACAATAAAATAAAGGGGCATTGGCATAAAAGATCTCATATTTAGAAATTTACATCAAATTCTTTATATTGTATTCAAAACCATTATTGTCTAAATATGAAACATAAATGGTTTTACTATTTACAACTTGTAGGTAATAACACTTCTCTTACTCTTTTACAAGCCTAGTTGGCATATATGAATAGTTGATGTCTACAACAATGAAAAAAACTCTTGTTCCATTTACAACATGTAGCTCCACCTCCTATTTCTTTAAGGGTCTACTTTTTAGATTATGCATACTTGAGCATACGTTAGATCCACATCCTGTATCTAAGACCCATGTTGAAGAAGCAAATTGTTAGAGTATCTACTTATATAATTAAGCTATTGTCTCTATTTATAATATGGGCTCAAGTGTGTCTTGGCCCATTAGGGTTTGTCTTGAGTATATATGCTTCAGACTTATCCTACATATATCAGAGAGGGGTTTCCCTTCTATCAATAAGAAAAAATGACACATAAGGGGACTTTCCCAACATATCATTCTCCCACATGGTATCAGAACAAGATTTCATGTGCCGCCTCAACCCCGAGAGATACAACACAATGGGGAGAAGCCTTCTCTGTAAGCGACCATCATTGCTAGGTGTTTCTTGGCTACCCACTTGGATTTCCTACCACTTCTTCTTCTTGGAGCATCTCCATCAACTCCAACAAAAGCATCCACTTTGAGGGTGAGGATAGTAGATCTACATGTGCCACCATGTTACTATCATGATTTTTTGCCTTTGGACCCTTCATATGTATCCTATTTCTACCTTCATCCATACTACTACAAATCTACATTGCCATCATTTTTACCACTGCCGATCTAAATCGATGTCATCTATTCCACTGTTGATCTGTATGCTATTGTTGTCTATACTACTACCCATCTACACTATCATTATCTGTAATGTAGTTGGTCTAAATTGATGTCATCTATATAGCTAAAGATATACACCATTGTCAGCTAAACTTTGTGGATCTACATCGTCGTCATCTACATCTCTACATATCTACACCACTTTATCATCCATACCACATTTATTGAGATGTAATTCTAAATCTTGGATAAAGATCTCCCTTTTCAACTCATATTAGGGACAAATCATCCCTATATTTCTATGATGGAGATCTAAAAGGATGTATTCATCTTTTTCTACTATCTTAGGGGTTTTTCCTACTGTTGTTCGCTTCTAACATGGCATGTCACTTCCTGACATGGTGTGTAGGCAGTGTTCTGCTTCATTCACGACTTGGTTCTCAAAATCTACCATATGACACAGTGTGTTTCCTTAGAGACATGACATATCACTTGAGTTCTACCACAGTATTCATAAAATTGACATGGTGTGCCTCCTGGTTTCTATTGGAAATGGGCTGCTACATGAAACAAAGTGTCTCCCCAATAACGTGACATGTCACCTACTATTACTGCTACATCTCGGCATGCTACATCATCTACAATGATTCTATAACATGTAAGAGTTTTGATACATGGTGAGTATCTTCGTTATCTTTACCACCAACAATTATCTTCCTTTCCAACAATTTTATATTTATTTTGTTCTTTCATCCCCCATCCTTTCCAACCCTACATACATATTTCCTACCTCTTCAGTATTTTTATTTCATGTTATACACATATTGTACCTAATGATAATCAGATATTATGTGTTTTTGACCTATAAAAAATCCAATTATTTTTCTACCTAGATCTATATAATCGGGTCTTGTTGCACATTGACTCGAGTTGTCAGTTGAATCCTATATATATATTAGCCCACATAAACACCACCTCTATCATTATTTTTTATTGTCCACCCCAAACACTCTCTTGACTCGTTTTGTGGTTGATGTGAGGGATATAATAGAGTATGATGAGTAGAGGGAAGAGATGAGATGGAGGAGAGAAGAAGAAGATTTTAGTTCTACTTCTATGTGGATCTTGATGATAGTTTTTTCTGCTACTATGTGGTGTTCCTTTTGCTTCTATGTGGATCCTTATACTGTTATGTGGACTCTTCATGCTATTTTTGTTCCTGCTTTTTATACTATGTGGAGTTTTCTACTGCTACAATTGATTTGTTTACCTAATGAAGATCTTGAGAAATTTATTCATCATCATCTTGATTGTTTCTATGAAGTTATCCACTTCACTTGCACTATCTGTTGATTGTTTTTTTTCTATCTGATGACATCACTCTTTCTACTTGTAATACGATTAGCATATTTTATTGGTATCTTTGTGATTGAGTACTTTCTACCATCTGTTCTTTGTTTGCACATTGACTCTTTCATTATGTCCTCACACATCAACCATTGTTACTACTATGAATGAGCACCCTCTAGAATGTGATGTCTTCTACTAAGATGGAAGTTTTATGATAAGAGAATATGATTGAGATATTTATTTGTGATTTTACAAATACATGATGGAGTTTCATCTACATTAGATCTTGGAGTCCTTTATTTGCTTTCCACTTCACACACCAGTCTTCTATTTGGCTACGTTGCCTAGTTTCTGTTACTGTCTTCCAATACTCTCTATCTTGTCTGTACCTTGTGCATGTTGACTCTTTTCTTTTCGATGTCTTGTATGAAAGTTTACTACTGATTCTTGTATTCTAGCCGTCTCTATTTTACAAAATGAAAACATTGACTAAGATTAAGACCATGATGTATATCTATTATTGTATACTTCTTCTCTAGATGCCACTTCACAGTGATCAATAAGATCCTTCTACCTGCTTTCCTACATGCTTTGAGAATATCTACTTGACAGGGCGTATTCAAGTGACTTATTGCAATGTTGAGGGGGAGATACATTCATATATGGGTTTGATTTATCTTCCATGATAATGCTTTAGTTTGACTGACTCTTTGCCAGCTGACTTGGGATTCTCCCAAGATCCAGCTTGATAAGAAGTTTTTAAGAGTGTATTGATTAGTTGATTAAGTTATTGGGTCTATTCATAATATAGGTTCAAGTATGTCAGCCCTTTGGGGTTTGTCTTGAGTCTTTGTGTTTCCGCATTATCCTATATATAGGAGAGGTGGGCTTTCCTTCTATCCATAAGAAAAATCACACACAAGGGGATTTCCCCAAGACAACTCTATTTATATAACATATATGCCTAACGTGGAGATCTCCAACAACTTCTTCTTGTTCTTCAGTTCCTCTAGGTTATAGATGGATAATTTTCTTCCAATGTACATCCTAGTGACATCGGTAATAGTTACATCCCTTACCCACTCCTCCTTTTGCTAAAAGAGAAAAAGACTTTTTTCCATCCTTAGTACCTTTCTTAGATTTGCCTTTGCCATTGAACTTTCCTTTTCCTTTGCTGACCACCAACATGGATTTGTCTGTGTCTCTCATTTGCCACTTAAATATTCTCAACATACCATGTATCTCTATTGGTGGTTTAGAAAACTTGTTCATGTTGTAGTTCATGATAAATTGTTTGTGTGAATCTTGCAATGATTATAGGAGCACATCGATGGTCAAAACTTGGCCTAAAGTAAATATTATCCTATCTATACTTTCCTCATCCCTATTAACTTGGGTACATGTTGTTCAAATGGATCACCTTCCACCATATTTCACTTAATTAGTACCTTGGAGACATCATACCTCTCTTGCCTTGCATGTTCTTGGTACATGATCTTAAGATGTGTTATCATCAAACAACATCCATATTGTCATGTTGTTCCTAAACCTCATGATCAATGGGTCATATCATAAGAAACTTAATGTCCATGGAATCATCAAAGTGCTTCTTATAAGCTTCCTTTTCCACCTTAGTCACATTCATAGGTGGTTTATTTGGTACTAGTGTATCCAGAATACACTCGTGTGTGAGAACAATTCTCAAACTCTGTATCCTATCATTGAAGTTACACATATTTAGTTTTTCGTTCTTAAGGAAAAATGATAGTGAAAACTTGTTGTGGTGGTTGTCGTTTGATCTGCAAGATGTATTTGTAGTAATTAGTAATTTATTGAAAGAATTTTAATTGATATTAATTATACTTTTATATATTAAGAACACTATTTTATTTTCAATTGATAGTCTTCACTATTATTTTGGAATATGTACCTCATACTTTCTAATGAGACAAGATCCATATTATATAAAAAAATGATTCGTCTTTGGTTAATCATATACAACTTGACTATTTAGGTAGGAAACACTTTTCGATTGGATCTAATGCAACTCTTGATAGATGGATGCACCAACCTTTGTCATAACCATATATATGCCTCAAGGTGCTTAACCCAATTAAGGTTTACCAGTTATGTTTGACATAAAGGACAACACGGTAGAATATAGATCATTCTTTGGCAAACCCACACATAGATAGTGCACCACGCTATAACATATGTGCACTTTTTTTTACTAGATTTTTCATGTGTTCTACACATTTTAAAATATCTTAGAATAAATATTTTATTTGAGGGGTCCATATGTATACATATACATATACACATACTTATTATATGTATCATATACACATTTTATTGACAATCCAAAATTTTAATCCCAATCATACAATATTGGTCATGGTTATACTATTTTAATCCTTTTGAGTTAGAAAGGATTACTATCCACCTATGGTCCATTGTATCATACACATCACCAACTTGTGAGCAATGATTGTTTTTAGATTGCATCAATGTCGTCATGGATGCTCCTTGGATTTTAATGGTTTCCTCTTCACGCCATGTCCTCCAAAACTTATTCCATTCCTATATAATATTTACATGATATTTAGAAATCTCAAGTTACATAAAATGGGAGTAAGAAGCAATGAAGACCATTACATATGGAATAAAAGAGGCAACTCAACATGCAATCCAAATACTTATCAACCAAAAGGGCTCCATTTACACCCACATCATGAACACACAAAGTGGTCTTTGGCCATGATCATAGACATGTCTGAGGTGGTATATTATTGCACTACAAATTCACTAGGAATGTAATTCCTAGAGATTAGCAAAACTAACATGCAATAATTCCACCCTCAAGCGGATGGGTCTTATCACAACACAATTGAGGATTGAATCCCAAGGGACAACTTGTTTAAGAATTATCTAATCAAAGTAACTTAGTAGGAACTAGTATTTATCACAAAAGTTGAGATTGATTTGTTTAGCTAAGTTTTCAAGAATAGAAAGAGCTAGATTAAGGTTCTAGTTATTGATGTATGGAAACACTAGGGTGGAACTAGGTTTCACTGCCACTATTTGAATCTACACATTCATTCAAATTCAAATATGTATGAAGATATAATTGGAGTTATGGAAGTTTCCCTTTCACCGTTGGAATCTTGTATGAGTATAAATCCATGTAAGCTCGATGTCTCGAAACTTACAAATCCTATATCTACTACTCCATAGACTTCCCATAAGAAGTTCTCATTAGGGCATCAACCAAAACAAATCGTTATTCAAATCTTAAATGTTAAATTTCTCATGGTATAAGATTTTAATAAATCACGTAAAGTGGGTGATCAATCCACATGACATGTGATAAACCATTAGATATGAATTAGATGAGTTTATACAAGAGTTGGAACATGAATGAAATTGCTAGAAATGAGTAGTGGGGTTAATCCCTACACCCCAATGAAAAGACTACTCCCTCAACATGGAGAGATTAATATCACTGGTAGAGGAAAATGACACGATCATAGTCATGATAGTAGCATAAGTGGCTTGACATGATGTGCAACAGTAAACTTCCTTCCTTCATTCTCCTTAAGGTGTTAACCATGACTTGTAGTTCAAGTAGGTGGATGGACAGTGGCTCCAGAAGAGATTGATCTCCTTGGAGAAGGAGGCCGATATGGAGTTCAACACTTTGGAGGTTGATAGAACTTGCTAGGTCGATAGGTCAAGACTTTACTCTGATCTCAGCATCAATCTTTCAACATTTCTATCTCCAAAATTTTAAGATGCCATGAACTGCTACGTTGGGGGGGCTATTTATAGGGTTGTGGCTACTGATCAATTCCCATCATTGTTGATCATTTGTTTTCGATCAATGGATTTTGACATTTGGACTTTCGGTCATTGGTCTTGGAGGTCAACATGTTTGTCAAGTAGTTGTGGTCTTCGACTGGAGTGTCGACATAGTAAGTTAGTGACTTGATTTCTTGTCAGCTACAAATTGACGATAATGTCGAGAGAGGGAGATATCAATGGGTTTGTTGAAATTGATCCTCGAGGAGTATGAGTGTCGAGCTTCTGAGTATCAAGCATGGGGGTCGACAAGTAACCATCCTGGGAGGTTAACAAGGCTCTCGAGCTCTTGGATGTCTTGATTTCTCGATAATTTTGAAGTCGATTAGTAGGTTGATCGACATACTGAATTTGTCCCCATAAAAAAATATTGTATATCCATCTACCTTATGGAAGTGCTCAAACCTACTGCAGAGTGATAGAATTCAAACCTACAAAAGGGAGTTAAGAAAAGTATCAAATTCCTACATATTATCATAAAAACCTAAGTAGATCAAAACAAAGCTATTCTTAATGAAAACTAAGCTATATGAATGCTAAACTAGACTAAAAATGCAACTAAACTTGGGATGAATATGCATTCAACATTATGTTTCAATCATTATACCCCTCTTTCTTATGCATCCTAATTTGGTGGTGATATCTATAATCATATCACATCTTCACAAGTAATTGGAGAATTTAAACAAAAAATATAACATATTATCATGACCAATGTTATAGTGATTGTAGAACCCCCTTTGTCTCTAATATCTAGAATGATTATTAGAATTGAAATGTTCTCAACTTAATGTTTAATCTTTGTTTCTTGATGTACAGTAGGCCAATTTGAAATACATAGGAGATGAACATCATATGTTGACTCACATGAGCAGGGTCATTCATTTCATAGTCTCACTCATCAAGTGACCAAGATATCACTCCAATAAAAGGGATAAACTCCATCTACATTACTCAAAATAACTCACATGTGTCGCAGTGCACCCAATCACTATCTGTATAGAAACCTTTATTCAAGATCATGTTGAGTACTGTTAAAGTATGCCAAAAAACATTTGATCATTGTAGTGACTTCAAGTCTAAGTACCATGATCACCATCATGACATATGATTATGACAACAATTTACGTCTTCCACATATCATACTCATTTGTTTTTGTCTAGTACAATAGTTCATACCAAGTGCCTATGTGTTTGACTTGATATCTAATATCATGAGCAATGAGATGTACTCATCAGTAAACACACATACTAGTCTTAATGTATGATTGTAGCCCAAATTTCCACAACAAATCATGAATAGGGATGTATACTAGAATGGATACTCTTATCATACAAATGATATCACATTTAGGTTCTCAACCCAAAGTCATGTGTCATTTGAGTCATTCATTCTTAGGATATTAAAATATTTATTCATTATTTTTTATTGAAGAAAACATAATAATTGGAATTTTCTTTATTAATAACCAAATAAATTACAAAGTGTTCCATTACAATCATCATATGATCATCTCTTAGGTTATAGTACCAACACAATCTCCTTCTGAGTAACCACCAGATTGGCACTACTAAAGAAGATGAGTTTCTCTTTCTCAAAATGGTAATGAAAATCCATTATTAAATTTTCATTCAACACTATTATCAAAGTTATTTATAACATTATAACTCCCAAAATATATATTCCATCATTCTATAATTCAAGCACAAGTTTAATTCTTATTAAACTAATTAATAGAAAAGCATTAACACCTCCACTTCATATCCTTGACCTTGCTAACATAATATTTCTCGTAATACCTCAAAAGATTAGTACCTTTAATCAATGACCATTCCACATTGATTCCAAAGACATCAAGTGAAATTTCAACAAGAATCTAGAATGCAATGTCTAATAAAGGTATCTAGGAACAAATGATTCAAATCACACTTGTTCATAACAAAATGATTACGGGAGAAAAATTGAGGGAAAATTTTAAAATTATTTCTCAATTAAGGATAATGAACTTATTGAGATCTCTTCAAAGCATATCTCTCTCACCCAGGAAGTTATCTGTAACAACCCTCAAAATTCAGTCCCAAAATTTTTGATGTTTAATAAAGATGAAACCCTAGGTTGAATGAATTTTCTTACATTTGTTCATGTAAGTGGAGACCATGCTTAAGTAGTATGTCAGAATGAGTTTAGAGTACATCAAGATACTACGTGAACATTTAATTTGATTCATCAACACTTACACACATCAATGTCAATTAACACACAAAATCTAACCCTAATTATGCAATGGTGACTAGTTAGGGATTAATTGATAGTTTTGGCACACATACATATAAAATGTATCCCAATATTTGGTATATGAGTAAATAATAGGATAATAGAGTTTACCTCGAATTTTGGTAATAAAATTCCTTTTTAATGATTATTAACATATTAATTACCCTAAATAGCTAATGGGGTAAAAACACCTATTTCCCTAGCCCATATCCTAAATCTAATTGGATAATTAGATTCCTCATGGTCGTATTAGCTTGCTCACCAAATTTGGTTACTTTTAGATAATCCTAGATGCCTCTAATGCCATTAGGAAAAAAATAGAAGATGATGACTAATCCTTGATTAATTAGTTTGATAATCGCAAGCATCGTTTGATTTTCCTAAGTTTTTGGCTTGCAGCCTGTCACGCAGAGCTAAGCACACCCGGCTCCTTTCTGGGCTGTTGGATGAGAATATGACGAGAGGGACTTTGTCCCCTACCTCCCGCAGTGTCCGCGCAGGGAGAGTAACTATTGGCCGATCTTAGCCCGACGATTTCTCGGTCTCCCCTTAACGGCTTCCATTTAATTCGACGCCAACATCACCGGGAGATCTCCTCGAACCTAGCGAGCCCTAGCTCGACCCCTACAAGTGCCTATTGAGAGAACGCCCAATAACCCTCTCCCTCTAGTCCACGGTGCCACCTTCCCTAGGCCAAGTAGGTCCATCGGACCAAGGGATAGAGATATAGAAAGCATCTACGACCCCTGTTAAACCATCCCCATCCACCAATTCTGCCAGAGCCAATGCGAGGAACCGCCGCAAATCCGATCTACCTCAGTGACGCCGGCGAGCTCGAGCACGGAGCTCTGGCCTTCTCAGTTCAATCAAACCTCCAATAAGAATCCTTACACTCGTCTCTAGCTATTTCTTTGGTCCTTAGCCCTCACGGTTCACCCCAACGATGTACCTACAAGCTCAATTTCAGGCTGGAGGAACCTGACCTCCGACTACCCCTCTCAGCCGTAGTCAGCCCACGAAAGCCAGTGTTTCTGAGTTAGTAGGGTACCAGAAAGATGAATCCATGTTTGTTTTACTTGAATCGCCTTGTTGTGCCGTTTTCCAGTTCGAGCTCCATTGCTTTGTTTCCAGCGATTAGTGGACGGTTCAAACCTGTTTAGGGGTGGTTTTCAGTCTTCTTGCCATGGGGTTTCCTTCCCCAAGTTCCTAGAGAGACGACACATCCTTCTATGCCTTCAATTTTCCCTGATCCAGGACATAATCCTGAATCCTAGTTTGTGATCCTAGCCGCTCTATTCTTCGATCGGGGCAGAAGCAAGTACTCATATCTCCAGAGCCCCATGGAGTCCCAACAAGGGCTCGCCGAGGCTGACACATCCCAAGGAACCAGTTTAGCAACTTGTTTTCGTCATATCAAGTTAGAGAGTTGAAGTCTGTCTGAGGTTCCTTGCCCCAGCAGGACCTTCGACGCCATTGCAGAAAAGAAGAATCCATGCGGAGCAATTTACTCACCTACCCTCGCAAACCAAATTGATTTATCGCATATCCAAAGGGGCACTTTTGGTATCTCACGAAGTTTATTTGATAACATATGTGTTTGATTTAACTGAGATTTTTACCAAGTTAGCCCCTGTCACGCTATGCTCAGAAAATACCTTGGTGGGCAAATCGGTCTTTTCCCCTGAGCGAGGTCAGGTTTCAGAAATCATATTTAAATGTTTATCTAGCTTCTGATTGGCCAGTTTTAACCTGATTTTCAATAAATCATAGAAAATAATTCATAGCTCAGATGAGGATGATCCATATATGATTTTTGATCAGTTTTTTGAGATCTATTGAATGGTCAAGGTTTTAGATCTATTTTTCCCAACCAAGATTTCATGGTTTATTGAAAACCCTAAAACCCTAGGCTTAATCATGATAATTAATACACTTATATGTTGAACAGGATAATTAGGACTGATCAAGACTCAAACTTTTATTCGTGTACCTCCTCAACCTCAGGTAAGTGGGTCCATACACTTTGAGTATATGGTATTAGGTTTCATCGGTTTATAATCATTATGATAATTAAGATGAATGACATGCATAGTTATGTGTTCAAATTAAATCTTAACAACATCCAAGTTCCTGTAAATTTATTTCTTTAATGTTATGCCTCAATGCTATTTCAAGAATCAATATCGTGTTCATAAGAAATCCAGGTAAAGTTAATTAGTTCCAAGATATTGATGAAATACGTAGTGGGTTGGATTACTTTATCCTCATCAAGTTAATGTTGAGCTTACGGGCCTTATGAGCACCATTGGTGCATAAGTATCAAGGATACTTCAATCAACCATCAAGATCATGTTATGTGAATCTAAATCCATTGTTCAATTAGTTTCATGCTTTTTCTTATTGCCAAGTTACTAAGTTGTAATAATAATGTTCTATTCCGCTTACTCTAATGTAGTTTTTATTGTATGCATGGCTGGGGCGGGATGCCCACAGGTACAAAGCAACTTTCAAGAAAGGGCTATATGAAGGTCAGCTTAAGGAATAGATCAACATTTCCTAAAGATGTATATGGTGGGGTGCCATCTACGCTAGAAGATCATGATGTTATAGATAACTTTATGTATTATATATTTTTAATCATGTATATCTTAGTTAGCTTCAATTCAAGAAACCAATTTTGAACAATGTATAAATCAATTTCAATATCAATGTATGGTGTTTGTTTACTTTATTTGCAATGTTTATTGTTGTTATGGCATCCCTATGAGCTATAGTAACCCATGTTTTGGAAAACATGGGTATTGCTTCCATTGACACATGTATGCTTAAGGGGGTGTTACATTATCCACATGATGAAAAGGAGGCAAGGCCCTACTTATATGGCAATTAAAGTAGATCTCTCCAAAGCATATAACAAGCTTTCCTAGGATTTCATGCATAATACTTTGCACAAGATTGAAATTCCTACAAATATCATCACCTACATCATGAATTACATTACTACTGGTGAGTTCTCTATTATCCGGAATGGAAGCTGCACTGATGCATTCAAACCAAGTCGAGGGCTCATACAAGGAAACCCAATGTCCCCATATATTTTTGTATTATGTATTGAGTGTTTAAGTCAAATGATAAATGAGCTTGTCCACTGTGTGGATTGGAATCCGATCAAACTGGGATGATCTGTCATTGAGGTCTCTCACTTATGCTTTGCATATGACCTTATACTCTTCGGGGAAGCCACATGTAAACAGATGTGAGTGGTTAAGAAATGCTTCACCAAGTTTGAAGAGGCCTCATGTCAAGCTATCTCCATCACCAAAATGCAAATACACTTATCGGCGGGTGTACCTCAAACTATGAGAACCAAGATCACATGAATCTGCAAGTTTCAGGAAATGGATGACCTTGGTAGATACTTAGGTGTACTGATTATTCACTCAAGGGTGACCAAAAAGACATATGCTGGTATCTTGGATAGAATCAACTCTAAAACTAATGGGTGGGTAGCAAAAACTCTCTCACTGGCAGGAAGGTGTTGTCTAGCAAAGACTACATTGGAAACTATACCTACATACATTATGCAAATAGTAGCTCTACCACTGAACCTATGTGATATAATTGACAGTTCCATTAGGCGGTTCTTATGGGGTGGTGGTCACAAAAATAACCCCATGTCTCTGGTGGCCTGGAATAAAGTAACGAGCAGCAAAGAGCATGGAGGTCTTGGACTCAAGACCATGAGGGAGTGGAATGTAGCCCACTTAACTAAGAAAGCCTAGGATATAGCATGTAATATAAACACAAATTGGTGCCAGTTCATGAGGAAGCAGTTTGATAATCACACTAAGGGGAGATCAGCGAATCTTTTATGAGGATCTCAAGCTTCACTCAAGTGTAAACAGATGATAATGGAGAACTCATACCTTAGGGTGAGAGATGGCAGAAATGTTAGCTTCTGGCATGACTTCTGGTTGGGGCCAAGTATCAAGCTTGATTCAGAGGTGATACACAGGATCCCAAAAAACCTGTCAGATCTAAAAGTAGCTAGTTTGGTGCTGGATAGAGGGAGATGGGATGAGGTGTTCCTCAGGTTCTGGTTCACACCAAGGATTGTGCAAAATATTCTGATGATGGAACCTCCATCCGACCCATCACAACATGATGTCAGAGAGTGGGAAGAAACGCCAAATGGAAAATTCTCTACCAAATTTGCTTACACGATCCTTAGGAGGCAACAATATGTTAGGACGGAATGAGAGTGGAGCTTGCTATGGAGTCTGAAGATAGTTGTAAAGGTCAAGTATTTTTCCTGGTTAGCAATGCATGGTGTGATACTTACTAATCACAAAAGAGTTTGTCACATGATGGCCAGCGATGCTAAATGCAATAGATGTGTAGATGGAGAGGAAACCTTAACACATGCGTTGAGGGACTGCCCATACTTGAAGAAGATTTGGATGGCTAGCCTGAATATTATACAAGTAGACTCTTTCTTCCAGTCCAACCCTGATGGATGGTATAGAGAACAAGTGAAAAGTAGAGGTTCAAACACTACTACGTTCCTAATTACCTGTTGGATGTTGTGGGGTGAACCACTCCAACATAATTTCCTTCAACTTCCCATCCATCCTGCATTATAAACTACTAAACAACCTTTTTGGCCTATTTCTGATCTAAAAGTACAACCTCTTCTCAGCTATTCTTTGGATTTTAGGAGGGACATGTTTCCTCCCTCCAACCTTTGTCTCATGTCATTGAATTTGATGATATTACATTGGTTTCATAATTAAAACAATTCTAGTGCCCATTCTTTGGGCCTCTAAATTGTTTTTTGGTTATTTACATATTGCTTCACTCTTCCAATGACTATTTATTTGTATTTTTCTGAGCAAGGACCAATTTACTATGAATTAAAGAAATTGGACCAATCAAATTGCAAGAAAAATCCACGTAGGCCTAATGCTAGCGAGAGAGAGAGAGAGAGCAAAATGACAAGAGGGTCCTCAGAGTTTGAATAGGAAATGAGGAACGTGGGAGGGAAAAATAGGAAAATTGCCATGAGTTATCTTCTTCCTCGTGAGCCAGCCATGGTCGCGATGGAGGTGTTTGCCTAGTTGGACATTTTTGCTATACTTGACCAAAATGCGAGTTCACCAAGTGTTTGAAAATACCACTCCACCAACCCATCACCTTATACAAAGGATTGCATGAGAAGTTAAACTACATGATATGGTGTGGGACATAGAAAATCACAAACAAGGGACAATGTCGATTGGTAGGAAGAAATGGATATAGCGAACTGAGGGATACTTGAAGATCAATACAGATGTGGCATGGACGAAGAACAAGACCATTATAGCTATAATTGTTCAGGACCATGATGGTAGCTGGGCAGTGGGGCAAGTGAGAGATATGCATGCGGATTCAGCACTGCATGCAGAAATCCTAGCGGTGGATATGGCATGTGAGATGGCTCACAAGACAAATACACCAAAAGTGGTCATTGAAACCGAATGCAAGGTGTTTGTAGATATGCTACAAAGCAATCAAAAGAACAACCCAAAGTTCACCAGATTCCTTGAAAGAATATAATGCAGAATGTGCGAATAAGGAGAGTGGACCATCAACTTTACTACAAGAGACTGTAATAAGACATCATATGCCTTAGCTAAGTACCACCAAAAACACAAAATTGGGTTCTTTTATTATATGAGACCACCATAATTTATTAGGGTTGCTTTAGATGGAGACAAATGTAATGCTAGTAGTACTACCATGTTTAAATTTCAATCAAATGCTATTCCATGTGCTTGTTATCCTTATTGGCTTGCAAGAGGAGGGCGAGATGAATAAATAGCCTTCTAGATTCCCCTAAAAAAAGAACTTATTGAGATTGACCATTTATAATTTGACTCTTATTTGTGTCAATGTACATGAGAATTGATCAAAAGAACTGAAGGGGACTTGTAATGAAGGAAAATATTCAAGTTAGAAAAAAGTTATGAATTCTAGCTCAAAATAGATTTAGCACCTCAAATTGAGTATGTTTTGACACACCACACTGAAAGAGTATTTCGTCCTTCAAATCAACATATACATGCTATACATAGGTGCTAGTCTTCACCCCTTAAAAGGATTTGACTAGAAAATTAAATAGGCACGTCAACAAGGCAATATTCTTCACTTCTTCTTATCCTTTATCTTGCACCAAACTTACGACTTATCTTCTATGATTTTTTCATACCTCTTTGATTGTGACATAGCTCATGTAGTAAGAGATAAAATTCCACTAAATCAATTTTCTTGCAACATTTAATATTATAGTGTAATTAATTTGTCTATGGGAAGCTGAAAATGGCCAAAATCAATGTGAGAACTAGGTAACATTCACATCTCACCAAATTTCTACTTACTAATACTTCACCATATTAATTGTGACAATAATATTCCCATGGAACCTAAAGGATGACTAGAATATCTATAGTTATGGTATAGGAGAGAAGGATATTGCTCTCCACCATTGCAGGTTCTTGATGCATACTTGAGGCTTCTAGTCTCACTATTCCTTTTCCAACTATAGTTTGATTAAAATTTGTAATAAATTGTTTTGGGTTCATGACTTTGTTTAGGATTTGTGCTTTTCATGAGTAATAAGATCCACCTTGGTGATGTCGGTGGATCTTATTACTTACAAGGAAAGCATGAGTGTGGATTGTTTATACCTCCAATACCATGTTGTAAAGACTTAATCTTTAAAACAAAATGTTTAGCAAATTATATTAGAAAAATTAAAAAAATCATATCACAATTCATGCTTTACAAGCACAGTTCATGGAATCCTATACATAAGGACTATTAGTCAAAACGTACATGATTCCTATCTACTGTTCAATAGAGGACTTCTCTTATAGAATGATTATTGTCTTCTTTGTATCACACATCCATGAATTCTCATAGGGAATAAATTCACACATAGACCAAAATTAGGGTTTGGGTCAGAATATCTGATACTACATTTTATTGTTGAGCTATTTAAAAAATATGAATAAGAATAGATTCAAAGTATTTACTAATTCAACAATGACTATTTGATGGAATAAGATAAACAAGTTAAAGATTTCAAGGATACAAGGGACAAAACACATAAAAGTGATTGAATATAAGTTTTCCATACTGTTCACAAAGCAAGATGTTCTCAATATCAATTATTCCAAATTTCACAACATCTAAATAGTCAACATTTAATGATTTATCCATTGGCACATGTAGTCTAATAATATGTCATTTCTTGGGCTAGGTTCCTATCGTTATCCCCTCTATGAGTGAATTACACTTTCTCATATGTGGGTAACCACCAATGAAGGACCAATATATCCATTATCTTCTACATAGGTTTGAGGATACAACCCACTGAATTAGGAGCCAAAGTTTTAGCCAATATTCATTTTTTTCAATGTAAAACTACAAATTTATTTGATAATTCAATAATTTTAAAAAATCAAAGTAACAATGGTGATGTTCAGTAGGATATGTAGGTCTATGAAACAAATTTGGTTCACCACTTGATCAAATTCTATGAATGAAATTCTAGGGGATAACATAGTTTAATAATGAGAATCTAGTGCCTTTATCCCTAGCAAGGGTCCAATATTTTCATGCTCAAGATTCCAAATCTCCAAGAGTTGCTGAAGAGAGATATTAAAAATTTGGAACAATATGATTACTATTGGTTTGGACTCATTGATTGAATATCATTATCCAAAAGATTTTTTATTTACATTTACTATTCATATTAGGACCATCATTGATATTTGGTCAACTTTATTTTTATAAGTTTCCAATAAATATGTTGATTTCAATTTAGTTGTGCATAAGAGAAAAACTTATTTCCAAATATACTCTAGTGTCTATATTCCGTGGGTTTGGTCTTATTTATGGAGTAAGTTCATAATTATTGTTTAGTAGTTCAATACATTTCTACTTAGTAAGGAACATATCTAGACCCATATTGTGACAAATATTTATGTAGTTAATTAAATATTCTATGCTATTATTACAATCATGTTTGTATACAACATGATTTAAGTGTTTTATAATCCCTAGTATAGTTTACCATTACTAATTGGTTTGATGAAATTAACATTTACAAGAATTTTACATACTCACATACTAACATATACATGTCTATTCATTATTATTTGTAATGTTTTGCATTTTTAGATTTCTTAGATTATTTTCAAATCTGATTCAAAGTTGTCTATTAACCAATTTCATAATGTTACTACTTTAGTAATTAAAACTATTAGAAATGGAGACATATGTATATACATTAATTGAAACCGTCACATGTTTATACTTCAAAAATATATAGAAGGTTGTAAGGGTCAACTAACCTAGTCAAATATTACAAGTAACTTTATATTTCAAGACCATTTAGCTAGCCCTTATTTTTCCCTTAACTTAATAGATTAATTAGCGATGTAATACATAAACAATATGACTCACCTACATGTTTTAGAAGATCCTTTGACCTCTGACAGTTGGTTTCTTGGTCAAGTATCAGGGCGAAGGAGGCTAATCACAAGTAAGTTTCACCTTAATTTCCAAACAGAATTGTGTCACACTCGTATTTGGTGAGATCCCATAAATGCATTACTTCATGTTGCAAGACCTATGTCATTCTCTAGTTCTTTGATCTCACAATCATAGTGTTCATATAAGTAATCTTTCTCTTGTCTTGATTGGACTGATCCCATGTGGTCATTGAGTCAACCATTGGGGGTTGAAGGATCAAAGCTATGGTAGTTGAGCAGTGTGTTGTACAGAAGTTAGGAGGAGGTCGAATAGATGAGTGGGGTTAGGAGAGAGAGACAGGAGGTGGTGGATTTTGTTTTGTATATTTAGAAGTAGAAATTTGGGGTTGCAACACATTTGTAGGTTGTGGGAAATAAGATGAGAGTCTAACCAGATATTCTCTAGTTACATATAAGGAAAACTCCCTTCCTATATATAGGAGAGAGGAATACTTACAAGCATTGTAGTCAACCCTAACGGTCCAAGACAATTAGGCTTGTACATAATAAACTAATTACTTTAAAATAGGTTATGTAGGTCCTTGCAGAGGGTGGTAGGTTTTTGTGGTGGTTTTGTGCAGATGGTTGATATGTTGGTGCATAGAAAAATGACTGACCAACAGTTGGCAAATCTTTTTGATTTGATAAAGAACCGTCAAGGAAGGATTCTATCAAATGCCAAGCATAATTTAGGGGTCCTTCAAAGTGCAAAAATGGTTACACTTTGGTCAGTAACCATTTTGGAGAATGAAGTGGCAAAGGCACAAATCGAGAGTCATGTTATCCCAGAAAAAGATGAAAAAGCTATAGTGGTCAAGAAAGAAGAAACAAATCCTACTAGGACTAAAAAGACCAATTTCAAGGACAAAGGTAAGAAGAATAAATATGTGATAAGGAAATTGATTATGCAGTCGAAATCATTGGGATGTGAAACTTGTATGCATCAAGGATACCCTTTTTATATAAATTGATTAAAGCTCACCTTAAGAAGAGATGTGAGAAATATATTGAGGTCTTAAAGAAATTAGATATCCACATCCATTCCTTGGCACAATTGAAGAAATGCCATCATACATGAAGTTATTCATAGATATTATTGCAAAGAGAAAGAGCATGGATGAAATTAATACTATTAGGCTTGCTAAGGTGTCTAGTACCTTTGTGCAAGCAACTATGCTAACGAAGTGAAAATACCCAGGAGCTTTTTACATCCCATTTAACGTGCTAGACAATGAAGAAAGGAAGGGATTGACAGATTTGGGAGTCAGTATCAGCTTAATGCCTCCAACCCTAACACAAATACTAGGACTGGTGGATATGGTGAAAACTAGAATGTGAATTGGGTTAGCATATCAAACCTTCACTAAACATGTTGGAGTGGTGAAAGATGTATCTATCTATGTTGGAAGATTCTTTGTCCCATGTGACATAGTCATCATTAGTATTGTCAATCACCCGACATGCCTAATGATATTTAATTGACCATCCATTTCTATAGGAAGAGCATTATTGATATAGAAGCTGGTATTATTACCATAAGGGTAGGGAATGACCATATTGATTTCCATGTCCAAGACTCTATGAGGGGACCTTCCCTCTTTGAATTTTATTACTTCATGGACAACTATAATCAATTCAATGAAGGAATACATGAGAAGAATGCTATAGTGAATCCCCTAATGAGAGCTATAACTAACCCTAGGACTGATCAAGATGATCCAAAAGTGATTTAACTACTCAATTATCTTGATGAACCAACAAGTGACTGTAGTGGTGAAGAAGAATATGTCATCTAAACTATTATGTATGCTTCCCTCAAAGAAACACCTCAAAAACAGGTAACACCAAAACCTAAACCAGAACAGAATTAGCTCCTGAGAGGTTTAGAATATGAATCTCTTGACAAATAAGAAAGAAATCTCGTCATTATCAACTCTGTTCTGAGCGATGATTAGGAAGAAAAGTTGTAATCTGAACTCACCTTGCAAAGGAAAGTGATTGGTTACTCTATGAATAACATTGAAGGTCTGAATCCTACTGAGTTCATGCACAAGATACACTTATAACAAAACATGAAATCACATGTCTGAGGTCAATAAAACTTAACCCAAATTTTAGGAAGGTAGTAATGAAGGAAGTCTTGAAATTTGAGATGTTAGGATTATCTACCCCATCACGGATACAAATGGGTAAGCCACATTCACATCGTATGAAATAAAGGGGGAATGATCGTAGTTAAGGGAGAAAATGAAGGTAAGATAGAAACTAGGACAATTACAGGTTTTACGAGGTGTATCAACTACAAAAAAATAAATGTTGCAACGAAGAAGGATATATCACTTTCTTTTGCCCTTCATTGATCAAGTCGTGGAGAATCTATCTCATCATTTCTATTTTTAATACTTATATGGATACTCCAAGTCAATCAAATCCCCATACATCTAAATGATTAAGAAAAGACTACCATTACATGCATCTACGACACTTATGCCTTTCAGACTCTATAACGTACCACTAACATTTCAAAAATGCATGATATGTATATTATATGAATTATTTGAAGACATAATGGAAATCTTATTAGATGACTTCCCTCTTTATGGAACTCCATTTAATAACTTATTGAGAAACCTCTATCATGTCCAGAAGTGATGTAAAGAAAGCACTTAGTCCTAAACTCAGAAAAGTGTTATTTCATGGTGCAGGAAGGAAATGTGTTAGGACATAAAATTTCTATAGAAGGTATTGAGGTTGAATTAAGCTAAGTGAAATCCATAACTTAACTTAACCTCTACGATCTATAATAAGTGTGAGAACATTCCTAGGACATACTGGATAGTATTGGAGGTTCATTAAGGATTTCTCCAAAATCTTTAAACAATTGTCTAGTCATATAATCAAAGATGTCGTTTTATTTTTTAATGAGAATTTCTTGAAATCCTTAAACACTTTGAAAAGTGTGATCACAAAGGAATTAATCATTCAATTCCTAGATTAGGATTTGACTTTTGAACTTATGTGTGTTGTGAGCGATTATGTTGTTGGTGCGGTGCTAGCTCAGAAGAAGGAAAAAAGCACCACATCATCTATTACGCCCTGATAAGAGCCTTGATAAATCTCAATTAAACTACATCACAACTAAGAAAGAGATGATAGCCATAGTTTTTAATATGATAAGATTAGATCTTACCTAATGAGATCAAAAGTAATAGTCTATACCAATCGTGGAGCCATCAAGTACCTAATAATGAAAAAGGATTCTAATCGTAGACTTTTGAGGTGGGCACTCCTTCTATAGGAGTTTGACCAAGAAATCATAGACAAAAAGGAAATTGAGAATGTGGTGGCTGACCACTTGTTGAAATATTTGGGTCTGATGACAACTCACATCCATCAATGACAACTATCCAGATGAAGCCTTAATGATGGCAAAGACCATAAATCCTATTTTGTCCTAATTTGTTGATATTTGCAACTACCTAGCTAGCCAGTAGTTGCCACCAAATATTACTTATATTAAAAAGAGAAAAATATTCTCTGATTTGAAGAAATATTTGGGATGACCACCTTTTTTAAAAAATGTATTGATAATATCTACCAAAAGATGCATACATAGGAGGAAGTACCCCAAAGTTTGTATGAGTACCATTCTTCAAAATACAAAGGTCACTTAAGCAATGATAGGACCATAAAAAAATATTTAATATGGTTTTTATTGGTCTACCTTATCTAAAGATGCCCAAAGTTATGCCAAAGCCTGCAATGAATGTCAAAAAATTGGAAATATCTCAAAAAAGAATGAGATGCCTTTAGTTGATTGAATAGAGGTAGATATTTTTAATGTATGGTGGATTGATTATATGGGACCTTATCTTCCATCATATGGCAAATCAATATGTTCTGGATGGATTTGACTATGTTTCCAAGTGGGTTGAAGTTGTGGCTTCTCCTACCTGTGACTCCAAGTTCATGACGAGGTTATTTGACAATGTGATTTTTCCTACATATGGGGTCCCATGCACATCATCAATGACGGAGACCCCACTTTGAGGAAAGACAATTTGAGTCTGTATTAAGGAAGTATGGGGTAAAACACAGAATTGCTATGCAATACATTCCCTGGACCTTATCATAAGTTGAAGTCTCTAATAGGCAATAAAACAAATTTTTGAAAAGACAATGGTCTGCACAAGAAAAGAGTGGGAAATGAAGCTACATTATGCCCTTTGGGCATATCGCATAGCCTAAAAAATTCCTATAGGGATTGATACCTATAGATAATTTATGGCAAGGTGTGCCACCTGCCGGTTGAACTTGAGAATAAGGCTTTTTGGGCCATTAAGTTCCTCAACATAGACCCAAAGTTAGAGGGAAAGAAGATATTCTTGGAGTTACAATAGCTAGAGGAACTTAGGATACACACATATGAGAATGCCATGATTTATAAGTAGAGAACTGAGGTGTGCATTGATACCCACTAGAAATAAATTTTGTGAATGAAGGAGACATGATTTTGTTGTTTAATTCAACCCTTACTCTTCGCCAGAAAGCTTAGATGAGATGGTAAGGCTCCTGTAATGTATCAAATATTTACCCTTCATGGATGATGGAATTGCAGAGTGAGAAATCAGGTACATTTCCTATGAAAGGACACAGGGTAAAAATATATTATGAAGATGAGACTTTCAAAAGGATAGTCGAGATGTAATTACAAGAACCACCAATTATGCAACCAGACAAACAACATAAAGAGCATAGAGAGAGTCAAGTGAAAGACTATAAATTAGTACTTCTTGGGATGTGACCCAAGTGTTTTGAACTTTCTTTTGAAATTTAAAATGTTTATCTTTAGAACGTTCTCTTTATTTTCTAATCTAGTCATGTTTTATATTTTTTTTCTCATTACTTGTTTTCTTAAAGCAACTTTTCTTTTGATAATTTATAGTGTACATAGAGTAAAATTAGTTCTTAATGACTACTACCCCTATATGGAAGGATAATGGTTTAAAATGATGTAAAACTCTACTAATATGATATGTCATTTACATAACCATCTAGAAAGTCTATCGACCCTTGACCAACAAAGCTGAAGATCTGTTGGGTAGTGAAATTCTTAAGAATTTTATCGGTCCCCAACTAGAGACTCCATCGTCCTCATAGTCAAAACCCATTTGGCACCTAACATTCTTAGAAAACTCGTCGGGCACATGATCTTGGAAACCCATCGGTCGACAAAAATTGACCAATCATTTGGGGACAAAGGAAGCAAAATCCCATCAAACCAATGAGAAAAAATCTCTGTAGGACTACTACTGCATCAGTCAGCCTGAATTTTCTAGTGTGAATTCTCATTGGGGCAACGAGTTCTTACCTCATTGGTTAGGGACCAATGATCAAGTTAAACTATTATTTCATCAAGTAGACCCCGATGGTATTTTTAGGGTTTCATGTTCAACCTGTCTGCTTTGTTTATGAGGTACATTGGATTTTGACTAATGTCTAGGCTGAGTAGAATAGTTTTCAAACAAAAGGGTATAGAAGGTAAGTAGATAATTTATTGTTAATGAACTACTAATATAAAAGGATTTAAAAAGATAGTGACTAAAAAAGCTAATAGAAGTGAGGGTAAAATAGGCATGCGACACCCATAAATTGGATGGTAACAGATTATGATTGTGGTTGGGTTGGAAAGTTCTAAATAAGGGTAGAGGAATATGTAAAGAATGGAACATGATTAAATTATTATCGGTATAAAGACACGGTAGAATAAATGCTACATAAATAAGAAACATTTGAGAAGCACTATCAAAATAAGCAACATTGGAGAAGCGTTATCGAAATGAGTATCGTGGGAGGACACAAAGATAGCACTACTGAAATAAGCATAATAATGGATAATATCAAATCTCAAGAATATATGAGTAATGATGTGTATGATAAAAAATCTCAAATTCAAACAAGGAAACTCAACCATGTGGGTAGGGGAACCACGTGGAGAGGAAGGAAAAAATATTGTGATGCCCCTTCTCTTTTTTTCTGCATTATGCCATAGCACATGGTTTTTTGTCCAATATGTCACTGATATAATAGGTAGCATGCTACATGATTGGATTAGATATATCATGTGATGCCCCACGCCAAACCAATGCGCCACAAGACTAAAACAAAACTCTACAGTTGATTACCGAAAAACAAAAAGTTAAAACTAATTACAATAAGAACCAACATCAAGAAACTTATTATATCATGGTCCAAAAACTTTCTATCTGAATTATATATCATAAAGCATTGTTATTTACAACATGTCCATAAAAGACTACCTGTCACATGTTATATATTTTCATTTACATAAACATGTACAACAACCAACTTTATACAACATGGGTGCATAAAACAAACTCTCATATTGATAACATCATCGAGGAACATACATAACTTCCCCCAAGACCTAAGCGTATAGGGACAACTCTAGGACTCAAAAACAAAAGACCACAAGCAACATTACAAACCTTAGCTTTTACTATCCTTCTTGTTGTAGTTCTACCTCTGCTGCACAATCTCTACCTCCTCGTGCACGTCCACCTAAAAGATGTGGTAAACCAATGGGGTGAGATTCCAAATCTCAACGGGAGATATAACTCTCCACCAATACTATTATTAGCACAAATAAGGTAAATGAAGAACAAAAGTAAAGCTACAATTATAATAAGTAGATAATCATTCCTAATCATCATAAACACTTGCAATTGGATTGTGGAACATCTTATTATCATAAAAGGAAAATGAAGAACATGAATATTCACTACCAACTATATTATACAAAACCAAGAAAGGCCTCATCCAATATTTGCGTATTTGGTCCTAGGTAAGTATACTACATGACTAATTACATATTTCATTATGCCCCAAGGATTTGAGTCATACCGCCCAAATCCAACTAACCACTACTAAGTCAAAATCGGTGCCACACAAGGTCTATGGTAGAGCCAGAATCTAGGACCTCACCAAACCTTGTGGTAGTAACATGAGTGCACAACACTAACATACGAGTCAACTACAACCTGTGACATATAGTCAAACAGTGAAAATCCTAGCCCACCTTGGTACTGGTTACAATACTAGTGAAACTGAGCTACGACCCACAACTGCACTCCTGCTAGGATATGGACCACAACCAATCCTATTAAACCACATAAGTAACATATAACTAAGCTATGGCATGTAGCCACATTCCTTCTATGGTATAGCCCACAGCCAATCCCATGAATGCATATACTCAATAATATATGACTCCAGGCTTCCTCTGAGGGAAAACTCGTTTCACCATCCTACAAGTGATGAAACTGAGATGGATCTATGACACATGGAAAAACTACATGTTCAGATTCCACCTGATTAATTAAGTCCATTCAAATGTATTTTAACATCAATCAATTTACAACATGTAAAGTCATAACAAACTTTACAAATATAAGGGCATAGTACACTTTAGAAAATATAAACATATAGGGTGTGAACTTGTCACACTACCACAACATTATGCATGTATTGCTTCCATTCACACCAACATCAAAAAGGCCACATATCAGGGGATTCCAATCCCTCAACTTATCATTGACAAAAGACATCTCATGTTATGCAACAAGTCAGTACCAAGTCATAGGATCCATTCACATTAGTCCTGCATAACAAGTGCATCAACATGACTCATAAGGGCATATTCAACATGTGTCATATCATAATCACCATAGACTATACTATCTATGATTACCAAGATCATAAATCATACATGGTTAGAAGTTCATAAAAAATAGAGATAACCACATAACATCATAACCATTCCATGAGAGATAGAAAAACAAGAAAGTCTCATTGCATATTATTAGGGTTAGGGTTTCTTCTTAGCAAATTAGAGTTTCTAAGACTATGTTCAATCATCACCCTTCATCATATTGGAGTGTATAAGTATTTGGAAACATCACTAGAGTTGATTAGATAACATTCTAAATAACATTATATATGGATTATGTATAATCCATATACGAATATCATTAAATGTTCACATGTGTTTCTTATCCATCTACCATACACTATGTTGACCACATAACCTCATATGTTGCAACCACCCATCATGGTCCATGTCATGACCACCTCACTCATGTGTCTCGACCTCTACCATCTAGGTCATGTCGTGCTCGTGACACTTAGGGTTAGGGTTTTACAAGGCACCTCGACCAAAGGTATCTTGACCAAACTTGTCTCAACCTCAAGGGTGTATTGACCAAAATCTATCAAGGTCATAACCACAAAGAGGAAAGTGTTGCATCCACCAAGATGCACCATCTAGGTTTCACATTATAATTGAAACCAAGGGAAGAACCATGGTGAACCATGGTCACCATGAAGGAAAACTCAAGAAACCAATCACCAAACCCTAAGGCATAGGTCAAGAAACCACCAAGGAAAAACCTCTTTAAAGGAAGGCAAAAGCATGCTCAAGGTAACCAACACTAAACCTAACATATGTCCATCTTCTAGGTACACAAACACCATGCATGGAAACAAGAACAAGGGATTAAATGAGAGAAGAACCTCCATAACTCATCATCTACTAAATCGGGTAAACATAGATTAGGGTTTTAGATTTCTCCCAAACCAAGCAAGGTATCTCAACCAAACAAGCTATAGAGATTACCACTAAAAACAAGCATGATGAGAAATAGATCTAGAGAGAGAAGTTAGTAATAAAACACATAAATAAGGGTAATAATAGAGTAGGTTTAGTGTTATATGACACGCCTTATGATGATCACCACCAAGAACTCCAAACTCCAAGATCAAGAGCTCCAAGAACACGATCCATGGGTTGAAGAAGCTTCACCAAAAGGTCCACACTCAGCCACAAGAGAACCTCAAGAAGAAGAATACACCAAGGTCAAAGCTAGACCAAGGAAATAAGCAAAGAATTTCTTAATTGAACCAAAAGAGAAAGGGAGAAAGGGAGGAGAAATCCTCTTCACTCTGGGATCTATATTATCAAAACATGGTCTATGAACCTTGTTGTAAGGACCCCGACCTGAGTTTTGGGGTAATAATGTTTTCTTTGGCTTAATAATGTGCCTAGAACCATGCTCTATTCTTTTTAGATGTGATTAGGGCTTTTGGAGAGCTTAAGTTTCAAGTTTGAGCTTGTTTGGATAATGGTTGTGCTTTCTATGCTAGCTTTGGTGCAAATTACAATTTACCCAACATAGGAGTTGATGTGCACTTTGCCACCTATAGAGTGTTCCTTCTCTCTCTTATCTTCATGAGAGAGAGTTTAGTGCTTTGGGGTGCTTTGTGTGACCCTTGGTTGATTGGTTCCACCCTTAATTGTGATTAGGGTTTTCTATGGTCGGTCTGCTTTGACCTTGTAACCTTTGTTGGTTTGCCTCGACCTAGGTCATCACCTAGGGCATGTTGAGGGGGTATTTTGGTCGAGAAACTTCCCCTTATTGTGGTGCTCATGACCAAGGTTGTCTTGGGTTGAGATAAAGGCTTGGAGAGGTGTGTTTTGACCTAGGTTGCTTGTGGTGGTCTTGGTGTCATGACCTAGTGGTGTTGTTTGGGTGTGCCACGACCATGGAACCCCTTGGTGTGTTGCTGTCGCAACATAGAGGGTGGACTTTTTTGGGTGGTCGAGACACTACCTATAGTGCGTCACCATGTCTTCTTATCATATACTTAAGTGGTTGCATGTTGGTCCTTTTAGTGGTCATGTGTCTCTTTGGAGCCCTATCTTGTTGAGACCTCATCCTTTGTCTTACCTCCCTCCTCCTTTTCTATATGAACCCTCTTCTCTCCCTGCAAGTGTTTCTTTTTGGTCGTCTTCTTCCTCCCTTATCTGGTGCTCGTACTTGGATCTTAGTGGAATAAGAAGGAGTGTTCTTGGTGCTTTGGAAGTGGTTCATCCCATGCATATGGTGCTTGTGGTGATCCTTAGCCATCTCCAAACTTGGTGAGTGTTTATCTTCTTTCTTTGATGTTTTCTTTAGATCTTCTACCCCACCTTCTTTCTATTTTCTTGACCATAAATTGTGTTTTGACATGGTGGTCGTTCTTGAGAGTAAGCCCCTCTGTGGAGCTTTTCCAACCCTTAGATCATTTTCTTGGAGCTTTGGTGGTGATCTTCTTAAGGCAGGTTATATTACACTAAACCTACTTGATTATTGTACTTCTTAATAAATTTTGTTAATGTCTTCTTCCTCTAAGTTTCTTTGGTGACCTAGGTGGTGAATCTTGGGAGGTCACAAAACTCCCCTCATAATGGTCATGACCTTGATAAATCCTCGACCGAGATGCTCCTTTGACGTTGAGTTCGACCTAGTGATGTTAGATTGAGATCCTTGGTGGGTGATGGCTGAGTTACCCATGGTGTTGTACCTGACTTGCTTGAGTTGAGATTCATTCTAGAGAGTAGGGTCATGACTATGAAGATCTTAGGTCATGACATGGGTGAAGGTTGATCGTCTTGGGTCGTGACATGGGTTGGGGTCAAGACACCTCTGGTCAAGGTGCTTTAGTGAAACCCTAACCCTAAGTGTCATGGGTGCGACATGGTTTAGCAGCAGAAAGTCGTGACATAGACCATGGTAGGTGATCGTAACCTATGTGGTTATGTGGTCAACATAGGGTGATGGTAGGTGGATGAGAAATACATGTAAACACCTAATGATAACCATATATGTATGATACATAAGCCATATACAATGCTATTTAGAATGTTATCTAATCAAATCTAATGGTGCTTCCTAATCCTTAAACATGCCAAGATGATTGAGGGTGATGGTTCTAGGGATAATGGTTGAACCTAGTCTTGTAAACACTGATCGATTATAAGGAAAACCTAACCCTAATATTATTGAATGATGATCTTGCTTGTTTCTCCATTTTGGAATGGTTATGATGTTATGTGGTTACCTCTCCTATTTATAAATTTCTAACCAGGTAGGTGTTATGAGCTTGATAATCATAGATAGTGTATGAGTCTTGAGAGGCATGTTGAGGCACTTGTGATATAGAAAAGTTGAGATGAGGGATTGATATCCCATAGAATGTTATTATGGTATCGATGATTTGATTAATGGAAATAATACATGCATCACGTGGTGATAGTGTGACAAGTTCACACCCATATGTTTTTATCTATTGGAAGAGTACTATGCCCTTATCCTCATAGAATTTGTTATGATTTTATATGTTGTAACTTGATTGATTCTAGAAGACACGTAATTTACTTAACTAATCAATTGGAACTTAATCATGTACTTTTTCCATGTGACAGAGATCCATTAAGTGTCATCACTTGTTGAATGGTGAAACGGGTTTAACTCGGAGCGCATATTTTTGAATATGCGGGGGTAAGGATGAATATCCCCTTATGTCCAGGATATATGAGACACCCAATCCGAATGATGTAGATCTATGTCTTACTGAGCTTGAGAAAGCCTTCAAGATCCTCAACATCCCAGAAGCGGATAGGGTTATGCATGTGGTGTACCTTCTGAAGGGGATTGTTGGCCATTGGTGGGCCATAGAAGAGGAGAAGAGACATGAAGTGGTTGTAGGTTGGTAGGAGTTCCAACATGAGTTTGTCAGTTGGTACTTTCCACGGACCTATCGAGATCAGAAAATCAGTCAGTTTAAGTAGATCATATAGGGATCCATGACCATCAATGAATACGAGGCTAAGTTTATGGAGCTTCTTTAGTTCTGTCTGCACATGGATGCAACAGATGATGAGAGTATTCACCATTTGGAGAAGGGGATGAACATTGAGTTGTCTACCCCCAACAACATCCTTAGAGAAAGGTTTGCCATAATTGTGGACTATGTTAGGATGATAGAGCGATCTGTGATAGAGAAGCAAGAGGCAAGCACCAGGAAGAGGCTTGCACTATCCCAAGGACAGTCATTGGGAGGTTTTAAAAAATTGAGGTTTTCTATACCACAAGCATCACATAGGTACAGTGATCCTATGCAATGGTCACTGAGTAGAGGCAGAGGTTGTAGTCTTCCACCTACAACATTTTATAGAAACACATCAGTGTCAGTGATAGGGCTATCTAGGCCGTAGTTTGAGACCTGGTCTTGCCAAAAATGTGGGCAGACAAGACATATGAAATGGGAGTGTCCAGTGAGAGTCGACAAGGTGACCCATTAGCTGAGGCAGAGCTAGTAGGGCTCTCAAAGATAGTAGAGATGCAGTACAGGAGGACAAGGATGTGGCCAAGCTTCACAGGACAGGTCATCTACTTAGGGAAGCAGTGGATAGAGGCGACAACAACATACAACTAGATTCTACGCTATGAGTCAGTCAAAGGCGGTAGTCAACCCACGATTTGTGACAAGTTAGATGGAGTGATTTCTTCTTGATTTGTCTTTTTTTTATTTGTATCTATTTTGGTTGACTTGGGTGCAACACACTCCTTTATCACTAGTGAAGTGTGTGGCAGTTGTCTTTTGCTTGTTAGTCATAAGAGGGATAGTTTGTTGTTAGAAACCCCTTTAGGTTGTTCTACAGTGCTGCAAGAGATGCTTCCTTCCTGTGTCCTTTCTTTTTTAGGGCACACCGTTCAAGTGGATCCCGTACTACTTGAGATGCATGGGTTCGGTGTAATCCTTAGAATGGACACCTTAGAGTGGTCTTGGATTATAGTTCCAAGAAGGTGACCTTTATAGATGGAAGTAAGATGTGGATCTTCCAAGGAGATAGGAAGATTCTTCCAATGTGAGTGGTATAAGAGATGGTGGTAGAGAATCTTTTGAGATAGGGTTGTGAGGCATTCTTTGTATGTGTGTTGGATACTGAGGTGAGGAGTACTAGTATTTAGGAGGTACCATTTGTCAAACAATTCAAGGATGTGTTTCCTGAGGAGCTTCCAGGTGTTCCCCCAACCCGAGAGATTGGTTTTGAGATCAATCTAGTCCCTGACACGCAACTGATAGCTCAGACACCATACAAGATGGCTCCAACAGATATGTCAGAGTTGAAGTAATAGTTACAAGAGTTGTTTGACAAAAGTTTTATCAGGTCGAGTATGTCACCTTGGGGTGCTCCAATGCTATTCATGAAGAAGAAGGATGGGTCCATGAGACTGTGTATAGACTACATGTAGTTGAACAAGGTGACAATAAAGAACAAATACCCCATTCCAAGAAAAGATGACCTCTTTGCTCAGTTGTGTGGCATGACAGTGTTTTTGAAGATAGACCCGAGGTCATGATATCACCAGTTAAGGATCAAGGTGGATGACATACCTAAGGAGGCATTTAGGACGAGGTATTGTTACTACTAGTTGTGGTTATGCTATTTTGGCTGACCAATGCACCAACAACTTTCATGGACTTGATGAACAGAGTATTCCGGCCATTTCTTGATCAGTTTTTGGTGGCATTCATAGATGACATCTTGATACACAATCATAACAATCAGCAACATGAACAACATCTTCATCAGGCATTCATCATACTGAGGCAACATCAACTTTATGCCAAGTTCAGCAAATGGGAGTTCTGGTTAAAGGAAGTAGCTTTCTTGGGGCATGTGATATCTGTTGAGGGAGTTCGTGTGGATCCTAAGAAGGTTGAGTCAGTGACCATGTGGGAGAAGCCAAAGATGTTGATAGAAGTGTGCAGTTTTTTAGGTTTGGTAGGCTATTACAGGAGGTTCATCAAGTACTTCAGTGCAATCGCTTTGCCCCTAACAAAGTTGACAAGGAAGGATGTGTTGTACGTCTCAGATGAAAGATGTTAGTGTGCTTTTTAGACATTGAAGGAGAAGTTGACAATTGTTTGATTCTGGTCTTACCTAAGCAAGGAAAAGGATACATAGTCTTTTGTGACATGTCAGGAATGGATTGGTTTATGTACTAATGTAGGACAAGCAAGTAGTTTCTTTTGCTTCCCGATAGCTAAAGAAACACGAGAATAATTACCTGACCCACAACCTAGAGTGGGCTATTGTAGTGCATGGTTTGAAGATCTGAAGGCACTACCTTTATGACAAGAAGTGTTAGATCTTCATAGACCACAAGAACCTAAAGTACATATATTCATAATAGGAGTTGAATATGAGGCAGCGACACTGGATGGAGTTAGTCAAGGATTACGATTATCATCTCGAGAAGGTGACTATTGTGGAAGATGCATTGAGCAGGAATTCTTCAACTTTGCCTATGGATAGGGCCCAATTGAGTTCTTTCATGTTCCACAAACGAGTCATATTAATCTCCCTATGTCAAATGAATGTTAAGCTGGAAGTTTCCTTGCTAGAATGATTGATAGAACAGTTGCAAGTGAAGCCCATGCTAAGATACAAGATCAGAGAGTAAAAATAGTTTTATAGTGTGATACAATAGATTAGATCAGAGTTCGGCAGTGAAAAGTGTGATGGCTTCCATGATTCAGATGATGGGACAGTTTGTTACCATGCTAGAATTGTGGTTCCTGATGTTGATGACCTAACAAAGATTGTAATGACCCTGCCTCCCAGTAACCCCCAATTAAGGGAGACCAAGAGGTCATAGTCATTATCCCAATTTCTGGATTAAAGGTTCAACAAATAATCAATAATATTTATTAAATTCTACTAGACTAAATTGAAAAGCTATAATAAAATAAAGTTTTTGCATACCTTTTGAAAAACTTGGATTACTAAACTTCTATCCACATATGGATACTACTCTAACTAATCCTCCTTGAACTTTAGTTCATGTATTCACAATATGCCAATTTACTGTTTGTCCTTTTGGGTTTGTACCTAAAATGTCGAAAAATAAAACGTCAGTCAGCATAATGAATATGCTGGTATGTGGGGGAATATAGAAATTGTGCAACTACAATAACAATGTAATCAACCAAATATCATTTAACAACCAAGATTATTTTTTAAGAAATACTACTCAATCCTTACCTATCCCCTATCTCTGTGATGTCCCTACAACAGACTAGGATTCTACTTCTCTCACATGGTAGATCCTTACCCCCATGGCCTTACCTTATAGGTAGCCAATACTTAGGGTTGTGGAGTCGCATGGGCCTACCCAAAGGTAGTCCAATCCCTGACTCGAGGTGACTTGATCGACCTACCCCATTGGTAGCCATGTACTAAAGTCATCCAATGACTTGATGGACCTACCCATAGGGAGCCATGTACTAGGTCAATCTATCAAGCAATAGAGGGGACTAGGATCTGAGCTAGTAGGCACATATCTTAGGTGATAGTCATATCCACATTATAGGTTGCAAGAATTAAATTCATCCAACAGTTTAATTCAAGTCACCGATGAAAACTTTGGAAATCCTCGAAAAACTAATTTGGGATACTCATAAGCGTAACCACATACCTGTAACTGTAGTTTTGGTGATAGATTCAACTAAGCAGAGAAACCCAATCAAGCAAGTATGCACAGAAATCCTGAAATAAACATACAAATTTTCTTTTATCATTATTTATCCAAACTCATCTTGTTTCTTAGGATTTATATTCCAATCTTAGGGTTTCCTTTGAAATTAGGGTTTTGCCTCCACTTTTAGTATTATGAACCCTAATTCAACTAAACTACATAAAAACCTTAAATTTCTCATCTTAATACCCATGATAGACTTAGGATCATTATTTAGTAACTTATTTCCTTAATCCGAAATAAACATGGTTTTTCTCCTTTTTCACCCTAAATTAGGGTTTCTATATGTATTATCCTTCATTTTTAGATTAAAATCCTAAATTAGTCAACTTTACATGAAAAATGGATTACAACTCTATTTAACTATTCAATAGGTTAACAATTATAAAATTAACCTATTAAACCACAAAGATTCATCCTTTAGACTCAATTAGGGTTTCTAATTACCTTTTAACACATTTTTCTATCAAATTAATAAACTTTTGCAAAACCAGATAGAACTAGGTTATCAAACCATTTTTATTTTATTCCTCATATTTTTCTAAGCAACTTCCATATATAAAGTTTTCCCATCGGGGTTTTTGAGCAACATATATGATATTTGCAAGAAAAAACATTTTTCTGTAATTTCAATTAGAGAAGGTAAAATACCAAATTTTCACAACCGTTCGATAGATCCGTCGCTGGTCCGCTCTTTAGATCTGACGCTCTGCGTCGTGTGCCTCCACTTCGCGAGGAAACTTAATGTGTCGACCCTAGGATCGTTGGATCTCCTCGCGAGTTCACATTGGTCCTTGATCACACGATATCTGCTCGTCATCCTCTTCTTTCCTTGTTGTTCAAACAGCGGCGGTGCTGAGGCGGAGCCCTCACCGGAGAGAGAGAAATCAAGCAAGAGAGAGAGATGGTGCTTGGGAAGTAGCCGTCAGGGTTCATCAGGGACAGAGGAAGCGAGTGGGGGTCTTTATATAGGACTAGGGGAGATCCTTCTAGGGTTTCTTATCCCCACCGCCAACTGTTCCTCAGCCCAATTGGGCATTTCCTCAAGACACGATAAAAGCTTGCAACCCAGGGTCGAGAAGCTTCATTTCCTTCTCCCGGACTCAATGGAATACTTTCCATCAGTGCACATGTGCTGGTTTGAGAGAAAATCAAAGGGGAAAGTTCCCCCTGTACTCAGCCAGTCTGAGTTTCCCTGGAACTCGATGATGAGCGGTGCCCGTTGAATCAATATCTAATGGCCCACATCTTCATGCGTTCAAGAAAAAGGAAACACTTTTCCTATTTTTCAAGATAAAACACATTTTCGAGGATAATTTGAAAAAGCCATAACTTGCAATTTGTAACTCCTTTGTATATCAAATTTTTAGGGAGTCTCGTTTATGATTCAATATCCCATCATGCCAAAATTGGGATTATTATCTAAAGAAAACGAGCCTTTTTCTTTAGTTGCAAGTTAACACTTGAATATTTATATTTGCTACATATTTTCTGTTTCCTTAGCTATTATATTATTATCTTGAGTTCCTTGAACCTCAAGGAACCTTAATATTTCGAAATTCCATCTTGGGAAATATTTCTTAGCCTTTTATTCTTCTTTTATCTATTTTCTTATTTATTCCTTTGTCCAATTGAATTCCTTTTTCTTTTCTTTTTCTTTTTCTCTCAATTGGGCTCAATAGCCAATAAAGCCCATTAAGAAAACAAACAAGGCTATTATGCACGAAAATCATTCAAATCAAACCATTAACTCAAACATTGATTTCATTTATCTTTTAATAGGAGATTTGCAAATCTCATTACATGGTTTAGGAAAAAGGGGTCATAACATCCTCCCCTCCTTATAGGAATTTTGTCCTCAAAATTCAACAATCAAACAAACAAAACAGGATATGCTTTTTCCAAGTCTATATTCAGCTCCCATGTGGCTTCATCCTCTCCATGGTGCTTCCAAAGAACCTTTACCATCTCTATATTCTTATTTTTGTGCTCTTTCACCTTGGTATCTAGAATCCAAAAAGGTAATTCAGGATAAGTTAGCTTCCCTTGAAGCTCAATGAGTTCAATGCTCAGCACATGGTTTGGATCTTGCACATATCACTTCAGATTGGACACGTGAAACACATCATGCATCATACTATATTGAGGGGGTAATGCCAAACGATATGCAGCTTCACCAATCCGTTCTCATACTTCAAACGGACCCAAGTATCGGGGACTCAACTTTCCTCTATTTTTAGCTATAGCTCAGAGCGGTCAGATTTTCAAAAAAACATGTTCTCCCACAGTGCCATGCACACCAGTCCGCCTCACATCAGCATATGACTTCTGTTGATCCTGGTCTCTCTTTAGCCTTTGCCTGATCAAAGTGACTTTATTAGCATATACTTGGAGTTCATCTGACCTCAACATGGTCCTTTCACCAACATCATCCCAGTGAAGTGGTGACCGGCACAGTCTCCCATATAGAGCTTCATACAGAGGGATCCCAATGTTGGCCTGATAACTGTTATTCTGGGCAAACTCAGCTAATGGTAAGTACTTCTCCCATGATCCACCCCAATCGAGCACACAAGCTCTCAACAAATCATCTAAGGTCTGGATTGTCCTTTCTGATTGACCATATATATGGGGGTGGTATGCAGTACTGAATTTCAACTTTGTACCTAGTTCCTCTTGAACCTACATCCACAGTTTGGAAGTAAACTTTGGGTCTCTGTCGGAGATGATGGAACCGGGTATGCCATGCAAACACACTATCTCTCTGATATACAACTCAACTAAGTCTGATACCTTGGCAGTGGTCTTCAGGGCAAGGAAGTGTGCTAACTTGGTAAAGCAATCTACCACAACCCATATAGCATCATGACCTTTCTTAGTCCGAGGTAGACCCACCACAAAATCCATGGTGATTTGTTCCCATTTCCATTCTAGAATCTCTATAGACTGTAACAGTCCACCGGGTCATTGGTGTTCATCCTTCACCATTTGGCATGTAAGACAGCTGGCCACATATGCCGCAATGTCTCTCTTCATTCCTGGCCACCAGAAAAACCTCTACGTGTCCTTAAACATATTGCTAGTTCTCGGGTGCACCGTATACTTAGAACCATGAGCCTCTTGTAGGACACGTTCCTTCAATGGTGAATCTTCAGGAACCCATATGTGATTCTCAAATCTGATTCCTACATCTATTCCCAAAGAAAGATGGGTCTGTGGCTTCTTCATCAAGCCTTTCATCTTGTCAAGTTCCCCACTGGCCAACTGTGTTGCTAGAATCTCACTCAACAATTCTGACTGTATCTGGATGTTGGCCAATAGAACTTGATCATCTAACAGTTGGGGAGACCACTCTACCAACTCTCCTAAACTCTTCCACTAACTGGACAAAACAGTTGCACACCTAAGCTGTTTCAGACTCAAAGCATCTGCTACGACATTTGCCTTTCCTGGATGATAAGCGATGGTGAAGTCGTAATCCTTCATGTACTCCATCCATCGTCATTGTCGTAGTTTTAAGTCTTTCTATTTCAGGAGGTACTTCAGGCTCTTATGGTCAGTGAGGATCTCAAAAGTTGAACCATATAGGTAATGCCACCAAATCTTCAATGCATGGATGATAGGCGCCAATTCTTAAGTGATGTGTCGGGTAATTCACCTCATTGGGCTTGCGTTTTTGGGAGGAATATTCAACCACATGCCTATTTTGTTCCAACACACACCATGTCCCATCTTGGAAGCATTAGTGAATATCATGAAACCCTCATTGCCTAATGGTAGAGTCAAACCTGGTGCAACGGTCAGCTTTTCCTTTAGTTCCTGAAAATGAGCCTCACACACCTCGAACCATACAAACTTCACATCTTTCTGAGTCAACATGGTCAAAGGTATGGTGGTCTTTGAGAAATCCTTGATGAAGCACCAATAGTACCCAATCAACCCCAAGAAACTGTGAATTTCTGAGGGATTCTTCGGTGCAGGCCAATCTCAAATTGCTGACACTTTAGCTGGATCTACGACGATTGTTCCTCCTGAGATAAGGTGTTTGAGGAACATCACTCGGTCTATCCAAAACTCACATTTGGAAAATTCCCGTAGAACTTCTACTTTTGCAAGATATCAAGGACTTTACTTAGGTGGTTTTGGTGTTGATCTAAGTCATCCAAATAAACTAGTATGTCATCTATGAACACTATGACAAATGAGTCAAGAAAGAGTTGAAACACACTATTCATAAGGTTCATGAAAACACCGGGTGCATTGGACAACCCAAATGGCATAACCACAAACTCATAGTGGCCATACTGTGTTCTAAAAGCTATTTTTGGGATGTCCTCACTCTTAACTCTCAACTAGTGGTAACTAAATCTTAAGTCAATCTTGGAAAAGACTCGAGTAGACTTTAACTGGTCAAACAAGTAATATATATTGGGTAATGGGTATTTGTTCGTAATGGTAGCCTGGTTAATCATCTGGTAGTCTATACACATTTGGAGCGAACCATCCTTTTTCTTTACAAAAAGAACTAGTGCTCCCCATGGTGATGTGCTAGGGAAGATAAAACCCTTGTCTAGCAATTCCTGCAATTGTTTCTTCAACTTGAGCAACTCCGCAGGGGCCATCCTATAAGGTGCTCGTGAAATAGGGCTTGTCCCGAGAGCTAGCTCTATGGAGAAATCTACCTCTCTATCATGAGGAATCCCGAGTAGATCATCTGGAAAAACATCTACATAGCTCCTAACTACCTCTATTTCTTCTAAGGGTTGCACCCTGGGTTCTGGCTCGGTGACTACTGCCTAGAAAGCTTGACACCCTTTACTCATCATCCACTCTTCTTTCAAGTTGACACATATAGGCTGGTGGTGGCATCTTTTCTACCCCTAATGATGAAAGGTGGGTGACCTGGTTTCTTAATGATCACTTTCTTCTCCCTACAATCAATATTGGCCCTATAAGTATAAAGCTAGTCCATACCAATGATCACATCAAAGTCATTCATATCAAGAAGGATAAAGTCTGTAGGAAACTCATGATCTCATTATTTCACAGGTATCACCGGAGTTTTCAAAAGAGATGTAAAGATCTTACCACTCGGGGTTGTAACATCTAAGACATACCCTAAATCCTTGATATCCAAACAAAGCATAGTTGTGAGATTTCTCGAAATGAAGTATTAGTAGATCTAGAGTCAAACAAAGCTTTTACATTGTGTCCCACGAATTCAAGAATGTGATGGAGCTACCACTTGCGTGGAATTGTGCGCACCATTAAAAATCCTAAAGATGGTAAGTCTTCAGGTTTAGCCTTACTTATACTAGATTGAGAACTTCACCCACATATGCTAAGATACGTGGGAGCCTTATTGTAGTATCGTTAAGGGTCGAATCCACAGGAAAATGGTCTTATTGGGAGCAACAAGATGGAAAATGTTAGAATTTCACTTAAATTCTTGACAGTAGGTATCTAGCTCGAAAGGTTGATTTGGTTTTTAAACTAAGTGCAAGTAAAGTAAAGCAAGAAAGTAAACTTAAGGATGTTAACAATGATAAGGAGTCACTAGGATGTGATCAGTTTTCACCACCACTATACATGGATCAAAACATGCAACATAAAGCATAACCTACAAAAAGAGTCTAAATAGTTAGTATCTTTGTAGATTTAGTTTCCTTTCGGAGAACTAACTACGAGAAGTATGGGAATGTTGCAATGCCATCCATCCCTGAACGAATGGTCACCTACTTTACATCATTCCCTTCACAAAGTGTGTTCCTCGACTTATCAAGGTTGTACTTTCATACGTCAACTGATTCCATTTCGTAGTATGAAAGTACAATGATGGAAGTGAGTTTACTCCACTTCTTGAGAAACATTGCTAGATACCGAAACAAATGCATGGTGGATACATGCATCAAGAACCAACATTCAATCGAGATTCAAATCTAATAGTACAAACGTAGACAATTCATACTAAAAGATAAAAGATAACACGAGTTGGTGGTCAAGCAACAAGCATTCATTAAACAATTGATGTCGAACTGAAAAGAAAGTATATCTCTATTGCAAACTATGGATTATATTGCATGAAATGAAAACATGGGTAGTGGGGCTACTCCCTGCACCCTAGTGAAAGAGACTACTCGCTCATAGCTAGGACAAAGAAGGAGGTGAGAAAAGAGAGAGAGAACGTCATCCCCATAAAGGAGAGAGGAAAGTCAACCCCTTGGAAGGAGAGAGAATGACGATCTTCAAACTTCACAGGTTTCTCGATGATGAGGTCTCCTCTTCCCACCTTCTTTGGCAAAGAGAGAGAAAGCAACTTCAGGATGGAGTGTGGATCTCAGACCGGCAACCTTTGAGTAGAGGATGGAGGTTGGAATAGCTCTGGAGTAGTAGAGGCAGCCTCTGGGCGTCTGAAACTTGATGCCTTTGGGAGGACCCCTTGGGTCTTATTTATAGGATTTAAGTGAAGTCCAAACGGTTTGGTCAATTTTTTGGGTCCAAATGGTCTTGAAGACCGTTTGGGTTCTGAGACCGTTTAGACCCTGAGACCATTTGGACTCAGAGACCGTTTGGGCTCTAAGACTGTTTGGCTTCATGCGGTCTTGAGACCATGTAACTCCATGCAGTCTTGGGACCGTTTAGCTTCCTGCGGTCTTGGGACCGTGTGACTCCATGCGGTCTCGGGACCGGTTGGCTTCATGCGGTCTTGAGACCGTGTGACTCCATGCGGTCTCGGGACCGGTTGGCTTCATGCGGTCTTGAGACCGTGTGACTCCATGCGGTCTCGGGACCGGTTGGCTTCATGCAGTCTTGAGACCGTGTGACTCCATGCGGTCTTGAGACCGTGTGACTCCATATGGTCTAGGGACCGGTTGGCTTCATGCGATCTTGAGACCGTGTGACTCCATGCGGTCTCGGGACCGGTTGGCTTCATGCGGTCTTGGGATCGTGTGAGGCTTTTGTGATTTTTTGTGTCTTTTTCTGTAAGTAAAAAAAGAGAAAGGCTAATCTAACAGTATATTTGCAAAAAGAGAGGAAAGTTAAAGATTCTGTCTAATTTATCTGAGAAAGAGTGTGGAAAACTGAGGAAAATTACTATGATAACATCACAAAATTGGAGGTTATCACCCCCCCTAACTTAGAGTCTAGCTTGTCCTCAAGTTAGATAGAGCTGAGGCATGTAATGGCGAGGCGATTTTATTTAGTTAAGATTTCCATACTCTTTCTTCAATTCTAAACATGAGATCTCCTAAGGTTGTATCGGAGCTTTTTGCTTGCCTTAACTCTTTCAGGTATTGAGAGTTTCTTGGATCTCAGGTTTCTTCCATATCTCGTAGCCCGCATTGGGATCACTTTTTATTCGGTGCATGTCGTTGACTCTAATCAGTTTTATACTTCTCTGAAAATCCTATCGGAAGCTAGAGTGGGTATGAGAGTTGGCTAAAGGCTTAATGTGTAACTCCCCCTTCAAGTGGGGGAGGGGTTGTCTATGCTTTTAGGATCTCACTACCGAGCACGATACATTTGCCTTCTTGAGGGCAGCTGAATGTACCGGTCGGGCGAGTCCTTTATCAGCCTTTCATATATTTAGATACCTTAGGGTTTCACTACTGAGCACGACACATCTGCCTTTGTGAGGGCAGCTGAATGTACCAACCGGGCGAGACCTTCATTGGTTCTTTATATAGATCCTTATTCATGGCAAAACTCTCATAGTTTTATTCAACACTCTGGCTTTTATTAGTAAACTCACAAGCTTAGGTTTTGGGTATTTTTAGGGAAATTAATTGGGCGGCCAAGCCTCTTTTATTTGAAGAGAAGAAAGTTGTTCTTAGAGTTTCTCGACATGCACTTATTTGGTATCTTCTTAATGGTCCACTTGAGAGACTTCTTGATTTGGATGTCACCTGATGTCCCTCCCATCCTTGAGAGTGTTTGGCTTATTTTGGCCTTGATGTTAACCTGTGGAGAGTCAGATGTAGAAATGAAGCAAAATCATGAAAATCAAGGGTGGAGAGAATTTATTTATTCTCCATTACATGTCTAAGTGCTATTCTTGTTATTACTTTTGAGGACTGACTGGATTCTAAAGTTAGCTGGGGATGACTTTATTCCGAGAGGGATATTCTTCTTTATGTGCAAGGTTTATTTTAATAGGGAAATTGTTTTAAAACAAAAATTAAATGTGCAAAGGGAAGTTATAAAATTTGTACATAATTGAAAGAAAAGGTAGAGAGGGAAGGATTTGAAAATGATACCTTGCCCTTGTCCAGTGTACTCCCCCCTAACTTATCACTCACTCTGTCCGCAGAGTGTTAAAGTGATAGTTTGAGAAGTACAAGGACAAGGGCATCAGGCTTCTGTTAGTCCTTTATTGGCGCCATGTGTGCGAAGGAGATTAGCAGTGAACTTTCCTCGTAATGTGTGATAATCCACATCTATCATGTCCTCTACTGGTCTTTCAAGGACCATGATGGTGTATATCCAGTAGAGGATGTGGAAACCATAGTCGTTTGACTCACGAAGCTGTTGTGGGCACCTGTGGCTGAAGGCGGGGCGATGAAAGTGTTTGTTACCATATTCCCGTGTGTGCTTGCTGAGAAGGGCATGTAGTTGATTGGAACACTCCTTCACCACCTCCTCTGTAGGCGTTCTTGGGGTTTTTGTGTATTGTTGCTGATCTGGATTGTACTGGATGTCGGAACTGTTGTATATGATTGTTGTTCCTTCATGAAGATTTGTTGCCAACAACATCCAGTGTTCTGAATGAAGGAAAGGGAGCATGATAAACTTCAGAGTCGTATGTTGTAGGAAGGAAATGAGTGCCTCAGTCGTTCCGAAGTTCTTTAACTTTAGGAGATCGTCCTTCATATATGCGGATGCCATATAGGTTATAGGGTGATTCTGTCTGAGAAGAAATTGATAGGCGGCCATCAAACTTATGGATAGAAACCCTTTTATCTGTACAGTTTTTCATAACGCGTCTGCCATGACCAAAATGTCACCGGACATGAAAATGAGGTCATCTTTCTCAGCTTAAAGACTTGACATGATGAGATGAAATTCATTGTCAGAGAGGCTTTTGCAAGCGCTGAGGTCAAAATTGGGGAATGTTGGTGAAATGGTAGATAGGGGGACCATTTGTGAAGATGATCTGTTGATGGTCGCCCCAGTTAGCAACTCAGTAACCCCTTCATCATCCGCCAGATCGAAAGAGTAAGGGTCCCATTTCTTCTTCTCGGGAACCTTGGCGAGCTGTTGTTTCTCCAACTCCTCTATTGTTTTCCTGAATGGTTGTTTTGGAGGACGTTGGATGGCCGAAAACAGATAGCGAGGAACGTCGTTAGGTGCCATTGTTGTGTCCTTGAAGAACCGTCTATCACAGATCAGCTCCATGGCGTAACGACCTCACAGAGAATGAAAATCCTTTGTGGCTAGGTCAGTGAAAGGGATTTGCTGATTGAGAGCTTGAATATGACATATAACATAGAAAGTGCAATCCTTAGATCCCTCTTGAGTTTGGGCATGGGGGTTGATGATTTGGAACCAAGGTTGGTTCCAACCATTGCGGAGGGATGGGCATGCATCCCAGATTAATTTCAGGAGCCGGAAAGGGATGCATATGGCCTCCCCAACTTCTGTTCCAGCAAAATTAATTATTCTGGCTCTTAGTTCAGTGGCGCAAAAGTTGTACACCTTGGCATCTCGAGTCGCGGTGTCCACGATCATTAGCATCCAGTGACCAGAGACTTGGAAGGGCACAATTATATAGCGTGCCTTTCTGGAAATTCCCCTCTGCAACCGCTCGACTGATTTGCTTTGTAATTTTTTATATATAAGACTCATGGCTAGAGCTGGTGATGCATTGAGAACTGGTTGTTGCCACTTAGAACTTCTGTAAGTTTCGATAGAGTCAGCAAGGAGGACACGGAAGACTGCCATCTTCACCGTTGATTGTGGTCAAAGGATGGAGCGGAAGTCTTCACGTGTCAACTTGCTCTGAGTCTTCGTATTTTAGTAGATAACATCGCCCCCGTCTTTGACATTGTCTACGATAGTGTTTAAGATAAAGATATCTTGAGCATCTAAGGTAGAGACGGCCGCCAAGTCTAAATCGTGCATTTTATGAGGTAGAGGTGGTGGCGGGGGAAGCTCTTGCAGAGGGAGAGAAGAAGTCTGCTCCAGATTGTCTATGTAGTGCTGCAGATCTTCATCTTTATCTGAGTCAGAAGCTGATTCCAGATCTTCTTCTGTATCCAAACTGACTTTTTCTAGATCTTCTTGCTCTGGGGGAAAGGGCACCGATTGGTCTGGTGTAGAACGGTGTTGAGCTGATGTTGCTTGTTGTTGACTTGTGCTGGTTCCGAGTAAACATTGTTAGAACTCAACAAAAGCTGCTTCTTTAGCAGATTCCCCCAGAGATCCCATTGCTGAATAGTCAAGGAAATGATTCCCGTAAGACATATTAACGTTGTCATTGTGATTCGTGGATTTGGGATCTTTATCACCGTCGTGGTGATCTTTTTGTTGTTTTGATGCAGCTCCTCGGCTGGGGCCCTCCCCAACATTATCTGGGTCGTCAGATTGGTCGTCTGAGGAGGTGCTATTATTAGAGTTAGCCGAGGAGTCAGAATCCTCATCATTATTGTCGTCTTCATCATCATCTTCATCTACCTCTTTGTCTGTTGTCTTCATTGGTGGAGGCTTCTTGCACTTCCGGTGGAGTGCTTGTAGCTCGTCGAAAGCCACTTGCGTATGCTCATGTGTTTCAAGCAAAGCATCATGGACTTCTTTAAGATCTGAATATTGAGCTTCAGCGGAGAGGAGTTGTGCAGAGAGATATGTTACTTGTGTTATCAATTGGTTGATTTCGTTGTTGGATGACTCCTCTTGTCGGTTATTTAGCTGTGCAACTCACCTGAGAACACAAGTAAATAACTGGCAATTTAGCTAAATAACTGGCAAGAGGAGTCATCCAACAACGAAATCAATCAACTAAGAATACAAGTAATAGATCTCTCTACACAACTCCTCTCATTTATTTAGCTGTGTGAGGGTGGTGCAGATGTCATCCAAGTGTGTGCTTAAAGCAGTTTGTTGTTGCTTAAGCTCACGCAATGTTTCTTGCAGGGGTTGATTCTGTGCAGAAATCCTATCGACCTGCTTGACCAGATCATCTTGCTGGCCTTTCACTTCAAGCATCAACTTTGGCAGTTGTTGCAGGCGTTCGTCGAGGCAGTCGACTTTCATGGCCGCTGCTTTCTCCTATTGGTGGATGCTGGAAATGATGCCTGGTAAGGCAAGGTTTTGCACGTTGATCTTGGCGACCTGCGTAGATAGACCCTACATACAAGAAAAAATGGCTTGTAAAATGTTAGAAGGGTCGGTGAGGAGGTTTAAAATAGCGTCAAATTGACGTCTGAACTCCTCACCAACGTTTGTGAAGTGGACCCCAGATGTGGAAGGGTGGTGTGACTGAGGTCGGGGTGGAAAGGTGGTAGTGCTTTGCGGAAGGGGCACTGTTGATGGTCCCGCGAACTACGTGGTAACCTTAGATGGAGTCACCAGCAGTGTCGGGGTGGTAGTGGATGATGAGAATGGTGATTGGCTGGGTGAGATATGAGGGAGCAAAAAAGTTGAGGAGAAGAGAGTGGAGATGGGAGCGGAGTATGTGAAGCCAGATGTGGGAGCAGAGAAAGGGGTGCCTGGGGAGAAAGAGGGTGAAGTGGAAGATGTGGGTAGAGGGATTGTTGTTGGGATTGTAAAAGTTGGAAGGGTGGTGGATGGTGGGATGGTAGTGGATGGTAATGTGGTGGGGGGGTGGTGGTGATCTCATCATGTAGGCTCATGATGAATGAGTCTATTGATGAGGTAGTGATTAGCTCTTCCGGAGGAGGGCGGTCTGTCTCCAGTTGTAGTTTTGATGTTGGCATCCCCGACAGCTGTGGTGGTTGTAAACACGCCTTAGATGGTCATTTAACTGGTATTTTTGTTACCCTGGCTACCGAGGCGTTAATACTGAGCTTTGTCTGGCCTGCTTTAGCCTTCTTCTCTTGTAGTTTGACCGAAGCCAGGATTTTGGTAAGCTCTTCGTCGGTGAAGAGGAGCTTGTCTTTGTCATAATCCGCAAGCTCCGGAAGCAGCAGCAGAGTTCCGGAAGATCGTACTGTGGGGCAGAAAATGTAGTGTAATTTCACATCCTTTTCCTTGATAATGTAGGAGTTCTTCAAGGTTTGCTTGTTGGTAAGGATGTCGCCCTTGATCTTCATGTAAAATGTTAGAAGGGTCGGTGAGGAGGTTTAAAATAGCATCAAATTGACGTCCGAACTCCTCACCAACGTTTGTGAAGTGGACCCCAGATGTGGAAGGGTGGTGTGACTGAGGTCGGGGTGGAAAGGTGGTAGTGCTTTGCGGAAGGGGCACTGTTGATGGTCCCGCGAACTACGTGGTAACCTTAGATGGAGTCACCAGCAGTGTCGGGGTGGTAGTGGATGATGAGAATGGTGATTGGCTGGGTGAGATATGAGGGAGCAAAAAAGTTGAGGAGAAGAGAGTGGAGATGGGAGCGGAGTATGTGAAGCCGGGTGTAGGAGCAGAGAAAGGGGTGCCTGGGGAGAAAGAGGGTGAAGTGGAAGATGTGGGTAGAGGGATTGTTGTTGGGATTGTAAAAGTTGGAAGGGTGGTGGATGGTGGGATGGTAGTGGATGGTAATGTGGTGGGGGTGGTGGTGGTGAGCTCATCATGTAGGCTCATGATGAATGAGTCTATTGATGAGGTAGTGATTAGCTCTTCCGGATGAGGGCGGTCTGTCTCCAGTTGTAGTTTTGATGTTGGCGTCCCCGACAGCTGTGGTGGTTGTAAACACGCCTTAGATGGTCATTTAACTGGTATTTTTGTTACCCTGGCTACCGGGGCATTAATACTGAGCTTTGTCTGGCCTGCTTTAGCCTTCTTCTCTTGTAGTTTGACCGAAGCCAGGATTTTGGTAAGCTCTTCGTCGGTGAAGAGGAGCTTGTCTTTGTCATAATCTGCAAGCTCCGGAAGCAGCAGCAGAGTTCTGGAAGATCGTACTATGGGGCAGAAAATGTAGTGTAATTTCACATCCTTTTCCTTGATAATGTAGGAGTTCTTCAAGGTTTGTTCGTTGGTAAGGATGTCGCCCTTGATCTGCATGTATTGAGGGAGTAATATGTCCATCTTGAGGTATTTTATGATGTAAGTTATGTGCCCGCCCATGCAAATTTCTTTTCCTATGGCGTAGGTTGAGAATTTTTTGTATCATGTATCGTTCGATGTTAACCGGCTTTCCGTACAAAATGGACCATGGAAGAAAAAGGTCAGAAGTGATAACATTTCTGCCCTCTGTTCTGGGGAACAACACACTGGTCAAAATTTTGTGAAGCATGCGCACGAACCCAGAATGGATATTGGAGGCTTTGTAGGTCTTTGCCTCATAAGTTGGGATCCTTGTTAGGGTTGTCCAGAAGCTGTGTCCATTGAATTGGGAGTTCTCTGTGCCAACAAATTTGGCCTTTTTGAGTTGTTCTAGGTTGTCTATGAAAATGTTGTTCAGAAGATTTTCTATTATAACGACGTTGTTTCCAAAAAGTTTGGTGACTAGCCTGTGGTCTCCTCCGTCCCTTGTTCTGTGCATAATGTCCACTCCGTGTTTGGTGAGATGTGTAAAAAATTCTGTAGTGGGTTCGACATATGAAATTTCGGGGACAAAGCATAGTCTGGAGAGATTAGTGTTGTCTAGCATGGTGAGGATTTTATCGTAGATCCCCATCTTGAGCAGTACGCTTGAGCAGATATACTTTGTAGGTTTCGGTATTTTGTCGATGGAGGGGAGAGTGTGGATATAAAGGTTTTCTGGTGGTGGTGAGTAATGAGAAGGCTGGGGTAGTGGTGGTTGCAGGAGTGGTATAGGGGGTGGTGGTAGTGGTTGATGGGATATGGCCTGCTAGGGTTTGTTCCCTAGCAGTGGCAGGGAGAACCTATTTTCTTGCCCACTTTTTTGGGGGTTGTTCGGTCGCAGCTTCTTGGACCTTTCGTTTCCCCTTGGACTTTTCAGCTGGGGAATCTTCCTCAGAATGTGGCTCGTATTTAGATCCTTCATCACTGGAAGAAATATCTTCCACTTCTTCTTCAGGATCCTCAACTAGACATTTGTTGATGCTATCAATTTCAAACATGACCGCTGTGATGTTGACCTTTGGTCAGGCCTTTCCAGTCTCGGTGTAGTTGTCTACGATCCTTTGGAGTCTGGCTCAGTCCTCTATTAGTTCCTTTGTTGTCCAGAAGGGGTTGTCAGCAGTTCCGGCCATATTTGAAATTTGTATAGAGAATCATGTGTTAGAATGTTTTAGATTTGCAATGATAACAAATTTATTAAAATTTTGGTGTGCATGTGTTACTATTTTTGTTTGGGTTTTAGGTTTTAGCAGAATTCAAAAAGATCAAATGGTTTCATGACCGTTTGGCTCCAAACGGTTTCAGGACCATTTGGCTCCAAACGGTTTCAGGTCTGTTTGGCTCCAAACGATTGTAGGATTGTTTGGCTCCAAACGGTTTCAGGACCGTTTAGCTCCAAACAGTTTCAGGACAGTTTGGAAGGTGGAACGTCGGGGGCACAGCAGACGGTAGAGCAGTGAAGATCGACAGCGATAGTGATGGTGGCGGCGATAGAGACGAAGGCGTCGGTAAAGATGATGGTAGTGATGGGAAAGGGGGTCGTGTTGGTGACGTAAACGTCGGCAATGGTAGAGAAAGGAGGAGGTGCAAAGACGGAAGTGTCGATGATGTGGCGTTCTGGTCTACCTTGAAGTTGCGGGTGAAGACGACGATGGTGATACTAAGAGCGGAGGTACTGAGGTGCGGTCACACGGAAACGAGAATGACAGTGACGGAGAGAACCTACGCCACGGGCTGTGTGGGAACAGGGGCAGGAGAGATGAAACAATGCGAGCGAGGGTTTTAGAAATGTCGAGAATCTGAAGAAAGAAGAAGAAGAGGGGTAGGGTTATATTTATAGGAATCGGGGGTTGACCCTACAAATTCCCAGGTCAAATTGTTTGAGACCATTTGGATTCCAAACAAAGTCAAGACCGTTTGGACTGCAAACGGTTTCAAGACCGTTTGGCTCCAAACGGTTTCAGGACCGTTTGGCTCCAAACGGTTTAAGGACCATTTGGGATGACTTAGGTTTATGATTTTTATATTTTTATGTTTGTTTTGGTTATGTGATTTTTTATATTTTCAGATTAAAGATGATAATCCTAAAATAAACAAAGGGAATAGAAAACTAAGATAGATGGTGATACTCAGATCTTGGGTTGCCTCCCAAGTAGGGCCTGGGTTTTACGTCGCTGGTTCGACGTGGTTTTGATTTTATTATGGTGATGTTGTGGGGTCTCTGATCTCAATGATCTATCTCAGAATTTTTTCTGCTGGAGTATAGTATTTTTTTAATCTATGGCCATTGACTGTCCTTTCTCCTCCATTGTCGTCAACAATTATGATGGCTCCAGTCGGGTATATATGTTTGATGGTGAAAGGCCCGAACAACTTTGTGCGGAGTTTTCTGGGGAACATTTTGAGCCTGGAGTTGAAAAGAAGGACTTTATCACCAATGGTGATGTCTTTTCTTTTTAGATGACCATTGTGCCACATCTTGGTTTGTTCTTTGTAAATCCTAGCACTTTGATAAGCGGTCATTCGGAGCTCCTCTAGTTCTTGTAGCCGGAGTTGTCTATTTTCTCCAGTGCTTTTAAAATCAAAATTCAATTGTTTAATGGCCCACCAAGCCTTGTGTTCCAGTTCAACTGGAAGATGACATAATTTCCCGTATACCAAACGGAATGGGGTTGTTCCAATTGGTGTTTTATAAGCTGTTCGGTAAGCCCAAAGGGCGTCGAGAAGCTTGGTGGACTAGTCAGTACGGTGTCTGTTGACTGTTTCTTCTAAGATTTCCTTCAGTTGTCTATTCGAAACTTCAACCTGACCACTGGTTTATGGATGGTAAGGTGTGGCAACTTTATAGTTGACTCCGTATTTCTTTAAGAGGGCTTCAAAGCTCTGTTCCAGAAAATGGGTTCCTCCATCAGATATGAAGGTTTGGGGGACTCTGAATCTAGGAAATATGATATCTTTAAGCATCTTAATGACTGGTTTGGAATTGCTGGAAACTGTGGGTATAGCTTCTACCAATTTCGAGACATAATCCACTGCAACCAGTATGTAGGAGAACCCATATGAAGAAGGAAAGGGACCCATGTAGTCTATCCCCCACACATCGAAAAGTTCGATCTCTTGCCACATAGTGAGGGGCATTTCATTCCTTTTAGATATGCCGCCAGAAAGTTGACATTTGTTGCATGATTTTACAAAATCATGGGAATCTTTTGTTATTGTTGGCCAAAAGAAACCTGATTGTAGGACATTCATGGCAGTCTTTTTCAAACTCATCTGTCCTTCAGTGGGGCCGGAGTGACAATGTTCTAGGACAGGATTAATCTCTTCTTCAGGTAGGCAGCAGCAGAAAAGTTCGTTTGCACATAGTCGTAAGAGATAAGGTTCGTCCCAATAGTATTGCTTGACATCATGGAGAAATTTCTTTTTGTCATGGTAAGAGGCAGAAGGGTGAATGATTCTCATAGCCAGATAATTTACTATGTCAGCATACCAGGGGAATCCTGTAGTAATTTTCATTAGTTGGTCATCGGGGAGGGAGTCTCTGATAGGTGCTTTATCATCATCCTCGACTTCGATATGGCTGAGATGATCGGCGAAGATGTTTTCCACTCTGCTTTTGTCTTTGATTTCCAAATCGTATTCCTGAAGCATCAACACCCAGCGGATAAGTCTGGGTTTTGCATCTTGCTTCTGAATTAGATATCGTATGGTGAAGTGGTCATTGTAGACGATGACCTTGGATCTAATCAGGTAGGAGTGGAATTTCTCAAACGCATAGATGACAGCTAAGAACTCCTTTTCTGTAGTGGTGTAGTTCTTCTGTGCTTCATCGAGCGTTTTAGATGTGTAGTATATTACATAAGGTTTCTTGTCAATTCTCTGTCCTAATACGACCCATATGGCATAATCATTGGCGTCACACATGATTTCAAAAGGTTGTGACCAATCCGGGGCTCTTAGAATGGGTGCAGAGATTAAAGCATTTTTCAAAGTTATGAAACTTTGTAAGCATTCTTGTTTAAAATTTAACTCGGTGTCCTTGGTCAGAAGTTGGGTCATGGGTTTTGCTATTTTTGAGAAATCTTTAATAAATCTTCTATAAAACCCAACATGACCCAAGAATGCTCGTATTCCTTTTACTTCTTTTGTCGGTGACAATTTAGAAATAACATCAATTTTTGCCTTGTCCACCTCAATCCCTCTGTCACTCACTCTATGTCCGAGGACGACACCTTCAGTTACCATAAAATGGCATTTTTCCCAATTTAGGATGAGGTTCATTTCCTCACATCGTTGTAAGACTTGTCCAAGGTTGAGTAGACAGTTATAGAAGGAATATCCATAAACAAAAAAATCATTAATGAAAATCTCCATTATAGATTCTATTAATCCTGCAAAAATAGCGGTCATGCACCTTTGGAAAGTAGCAGGTACGTTGCACAGCCCGAATGGCATTCTTCTGAAGGCATAGGTCCCAAAGGGGCAAGTAAAAGTAGTTTTCTCTTGGTCTTCCGGGTGTATAGGGATTTGGTAGAACCCGGAATAACCATCTAGATAACAGAAGAATTTTTGATGGGCTAGGCGTCCAAGGACTTCGTCAAGAAAAGGCAGAGGGTAGTGATCTTTTCACGTTGATTTGTTTAATTTCATTTAGTCGATGCACATCCTCCACCCTATCACAGTCCTTGTAGGCACTAGCTCATTTTTGTCATTTAGCACGACAGTGGTTCCTCCCTTTTTGGGGACCACTTGGACAGGGCTGACCCATTGGGAGTCTAAATTTGGGTAGATGATACCGGCTTTTAGCAGTTTGAGAACCTCAAGGCGAACCACTTCTTTAAGGTTGGGGTTCAGTTTCCTTTGGTGCTCTCTTGAAGGCTTAAATTCTTCTACCATGGGCAATCTATGCATGCATAAGGCTGGGTTTACACATGTCAGGTCAGTTATTTTGTACCCAATGGCTTTCTTATGTTTCTTCAATTCAATGAGAAGTCGTTCTTCCTGGTCTTTCGTTAGAGTGGAACTGATGATTACTGGATATAGTTTTTCTTCGTCCAGAAAGACGTGCTTAAGTCCTGTTGGTAGGGTTTTCATCTCGGGAGCCTTAGGTACTTCCATTTTTTTTAGAATAGTGACCGATTTGAGCTCCTCAAAAGTGGATGTTGGTGCTTCTTCAGCTTTCTCAAGATGTTGCAAGCATTGTTGAACTAATTCGTTGGCTGAGAATTCGACTTCTGGATTTATTAGGACATTTTCTAACTCATCAGATGGTTTAGAAATTTCCAATTGGGACATTTGATGTATTGCATCTAAGAGAAAGACTTCCTCTTGAATGTTGGGGCCTTTCATACTATTGAGGACCCGGAACTGAATTGCTTCTTTTCCCAGTCTTAGAATGATCGTGCCAGCTTCAACATCAATAAGTGCCCTGGTTGTGGCAAGGAAGGGTCTGCCGAAAATTATTGGGTATCTTAAATCGTCTTTAATGTCCATAATGACAAAATCACATGGGACATAAGAATCTTTGTCTATCCTGAATGGAATGTCCTCAATAATTCCTAGAGGTGCAGTGATAGTGGAATCAGCTAACTGGTTTGTCATCGTTGTGGGTAGCAAGTCAATGAAACCCAATCTTTTACACATAGTGTAGGGAATGATTGATATGCTAGCCCCTAAGTCAACTAATCCCTTTTTGTTCGAGGCATTTCCAATACAGCACTGAATATCGAAGGAACCTGGGTCCTTCTTTTTCTTTAGCATCTTATTAAGAATGATATCAGAGGTGGTCTGTGCTAGTTTGACGGTCTCTTGCTCTTCAGTAATGTACTTCCTTGATAGCAAAGTTTTCAGGTATTTAGTTGAAGCTGGTACTTCGGAGAGAGCATCGAGGAGCGGGATGTTGATATAGAGTTTCTTCATCACCTCCTTAAATCTTTGGAACCTAGTGTCCATTTTAGTATCTCTCAATCTTCCCAGATATGGTATCCTAGGTTTATACTGTAGAATTTCTGGCTCTTTGGAAGCTTGTTCTTTTTCTTTTCCCTTCACGATCTCTGCGGACTTTTCAGTTCCTTGGTTCGGGCTTGCATTTGGAATAAAGACAGGTGTATCATCATCATGAGTGATTCTCATAGTTTCGTGAAGGGCACGACCAGATCTTGTAGTGATGACATTCAATTGCTCTGGTCTATTTTGGTCGTGTCTAGGGTTTGACTCTGGTTGTCCTGTGAAGGTGCCTGCCGGTGGCTTCAGTTGGGCAGCAATTTGCGCTAGTTGGGCCTCCACCGCCTTTTGCTGAGCTTGCTTATTGGCAAGCATGGTTTGTTGTGATTGTAGCATCTGCCTGATCATAGTCATCTCGTCTGTTGGCTGGTAGGGGGCATTTTTCTAAGTGAGTTGTTGTTGACCTTGATGTGGTTGTTGCGGAGGTGGTGCTAACTGAGGTTGATGTGGTTGCTGCAATTGAGGGTGCAATTGCGGGTGCAGAGGAGGATGGTTATAATGATAGCAGGTGGAGGGATTTCTAGGGTAGTTAGATCTTGGGAAGTTGTTTCTAAGGTTCCCTTGATTTTGGTTAAAGTTACTTTGGAATCCAGGTGGCAACCTATTGGAGGATCTGCCTTGTGTTTAATGTTGCGGGTTAGCAGTCCCTGCAGGGTTCCCATATTGAAAACCGGGGTGGTTTCTTGGTTGATTTGGATTATAGTAAACTTGTCCCGATATGGAATGAATGGAATTAACTTATTCGGGCATCTGATCTTCAGGGTGTTTGATGATTGGTTCATACTGTTGTTGTGGTGGTTGCATATCCATCAGCACATTGTAAAGAAGACCACATGACAGAGTAGGGTGATCGGATGCGTGACAGGCTTCACCAGTCCCTGTAGCAGCTTTAACCTGTTGGACTTGGGGGTTTTTCTTCTTATCATATTCTCCAAATGAAGTTTCAAGAGCCTGCTGTTTGTGAGCTGTAGTCTTTAAAGCTTCAACAATAGCCTTCATTTCCATTGATTCCTCAGCTTTATAAACTTTGAGGACTCCGTTGCCAGATGATCGTCCCCAATTGCATTGGTTCTCAGCTCCAAGTGTAACGATTTTCCAAGCATCCTCGTAGTTCTTCCTCATAAAATTTCCTCCAGATGAGGAATCTAGAAATTGCTTGATGTCATCACTCACCCCCCTATAGAACATTTCTATTAATTTATTTTGGGAGATGTCGTGATGAGGAAACTTTCTTAGAAGCTCCTTGAATCTTTCCCATGCTTCTGTGAGTGATTCTCTAGGAAGTTGGGCGAAGTGGTTGATTTACCCCCTAATTTCGTAAGTTAACGAGGGGGGGGACTTATCTAGGAACTTTTCTTCCAAGGGAGCCCAGGTGGTGATGATTGGCTCCCTATCAAGTGAATTATACCAACTCAAAGCCCTTCTGGACAGAGTGAAATGGAAAAGATGTAACATTATTGCGTCAAAAGCAACTCCAACCTATGGGACAAGTCGACAAAGTGCCTTAAATTTCTTCAAGTGATCCATGCAGTCATCTCCAGATCCACCAGAGAATGAGATGCCTTGCATGATTTGAATCCATTGTGTCCGGATTTCGAAGTTGGGTATGTTAATGATCGGTGGACGAACTGGATGATTGTCTTCATAGTTCTTAGGTATGACATAGTCCCTCAATTGCTTGTTTCTTAGCTCTAGATGGGCAGCTTGGTTAGCTGCTTTGTTTTGCAGCTCGGATGCGGGCCTGTTCTTCAGCTCGGATCTCTTCTTGAATCTGAGCACGGGTGTCAGCAATGAGTTGTGCTCTTTGAGCGGCTATGGTGGCATTGACCCTTTCCATTACTAATGCAGCTTGGCGTTGATCTTCAGCCATTTGCCTGGCTCTTTGGCAGTTAAGTTTGATGTGGCGGTGGACACTTCTCTCTACCTCAGAGTCGTACTCTGGATCAGGGGAGAATCTGAGGTTATGTGATGGTTGCATACACGTCTTCTATCTAAGTAGAGAAAGAAACACACCTTGTAGATGATGCAGGAGATATGATGAATTCAAGAAGATATGGACTAATGATTAAAGGAAAGTGTAAAACCCTAACCAACTACCAAGATAGTAAGTGAAGTTAAAACGTTTCGTTGTCCACGGCAACGATGCCAATTTTTGATGGAGCTTCCACTTGTGTGGAATTGCGCGCACCACTAAAACTCCTAAAGATGGTAAGTCTTCAAGTTTAGCCTTGCTTATACTAGATTGAGAACTCCACCCACGTATGCTAAGATATGTGGAAGCCTTATCGTAGTATAGTTAAGGGTCGAATCCACAGGGCAATGGTTTTATTTGGAGCAACAAGATGGAAAACATTAGAATTTCACTTAAATTCTTGACAATAGGTATCTAGCTCGAAAGGTTGATTTGGTTTTTCAACTAAGTGCAAGTAAAGTAAAGCAAGAAAGTAAACTTAAGGATGTTTACAATGATAAGGAGTCACTAGGATGTGATCAGTTTTGACCACCACTATACATGGATCAAAACATGCAACATAAAGCATAACCTACAAAAAGAGTCTAAATAGTTAGCATCTTTGTAGATTTAGTTTCCTTTCGGAGAACTAACTATGAGAAGTGTGGGAATGTTGCAATGCCAGCCATCCCTGAATGAATGGTCACCTACTTTACATCATTCCCTTTGCAAAGTGTGTTCCTTGACTTATCAAGGTTGTACTTTCATACGTCAACTGATTCCATTTCATAGTATGAAAGTACAATGATGGAAGTGAGTTTACTCCACTTCTTAAGAAACACTCCTAGATACTGAAACAGATGCATGGTGGATACATACATCAATAACCAACATTCAATCGAGATTCGAATATGATAGTACAAATGTAGACAATTCATACTAAAAGATAAAAGATAACACGAGTTGGCGGTCAAGCAACAAGCATTCATTAAACGATTGATGTCAAACTGAAAAGAAAGTATATCTCTATTGCAAACTATGGATTACATTGCATGAAATGAAAACATGGGTAGCGGGGCTACTCCCCGCACCCTAGTGAAAGAGACTACTCGCTCATAGCTAGGACAAAGAAGGAGGAGAGAAGAGAGAGAGAGAACGTCATCCCCACAAAGGAGAGAGGAAATTCAACCCCTTGGAAGGGGAGAGAATGACGATCTTCAAACTTCGCAGGTTGCTCGATGATGAGGTCTCCTCTTCCCACCTTCTTTGGCAAAGAGAGAGAAAGCAGCTTTAGGATGGAGCATTAATCTCAGACCGACAGCCTTTGGGTGAAGGATGGAGGTTGGAATAGCTCTGGAGTAGTAGAGGCATCCTTTGGGCGTCTGAAACTTGATGCCTTTGGGAGGACCCCTTGGGTCTTATTTATAGGCTTTAAGTGAAGTCCAAATGGTTTGGTGAGTTTTTTGGGTCCAAGCGGTCTTGAAGACCATTTGGGTTCTGATACCGTTTGGACCCTGAGACCGTTTGGACTCTGAGACCGTTTGGACTCTGAGACCGTTTGGACTCTGAGACCGTTTGGGCTCTGAGACCGTTTGGCTTCATGCAGTCTTGAGACCGTGTGACTCCATGCGGTCTTGGGACCATTTGGCTTCATGCGGTCTTGGGACCGTGTGACTCCATGCGGTCTCGGGATCGGTTGGCTTCATGCTGTCTTGAGACCGTGTGACTCCATGCGGTCTCAGGACCATTTGGCTTCATGCGGTCTTGAGACCGTGTGACTACATGCGGTCTCGGGACCGGTTGGCTTCATGCGGTCTTGAGATTGTGTGACTCCATGTGGTCTCGGGACCGGTTGGCTTCATGCGGTCTTGAGACCGTGTGAATCCATGCGGTCTCGAGACCGGTTGGCTTCATGCGGTCTTGGGACCGTGTGAGGCTTTTGTGATTTTTTGTGTCTTTTTCTGTAAGTAAAAAAAGAGAAAGGTTAATCTAACCGTATATTTGCAAAAAGAGAGGAAAGTTAAAGATTTTGTATAATCTCCATTCTCACCTCTAAGTATATCTCAGAGGGCCAAAGCCCTAATGTCCTCTGTCAGCCTCTTCTGTTGCTCCATCTATAAAGCATTAGAGGTGTGGATCATCATGGTTGGTTCTGGACCACCAGCTTGGTCCTCTTCCATCTTGTCCTCCTCTTGTACACATGTTGTTCCTTATACCCCTAATCTTCCTCTTGGTGAAGGTTGCTGAAGGGTATCGGGTCAGGGTTGGGGACCTCACGAGTGGTTTCTTCAGGTCTCTTCCTCTTCTTTGAGGAATCTCCACTGTGGTTCCTCTTCTCTTCTTAGAAGATACTTTTCCCTAGCGTGAAGGTCCACCACCATTGGTGTCATTCAGGACAGCCACAGTCTTCACGCCAGCCATCTGCATAAGCATACAAATAGGCCCTTTAGTATACACCTTTAAGCTAATTATACTTATGTCGATGACATCTTATTACATATATTTTATTAGTTTGATGGAGGATTCCTTAATCTTTAACTTACTTACCCATACCACATGAGGGTGAGGAAGAGAGAGAAAACCCTAACTCTTAAAAACCCTTAATAGAATGTGTGATTAGAAGGGATGAACAAGATGAGAGAGTCCTAAAGGTATCTTATTTCAAGTTAGATCCTAAGACATTGGCCAAGCAGTCACACTAATCCGGCAGTCCTCGTAATCCGACTAGCGGTGTGGAGGAAAATATTGCCAGCCCTCGTATGTGACCCTTTTCTAGACACCTCTGTCTTTTATAAAATCCTCTAATAACTCACTTGGGTTCTACAGTGTTTGTAAAATTTAATAATTATTAATGATTAAGTGAGGAACCTAGGCTCTGATACCAAATGTAACAACCCTACATCCTGGTAACCCCCAATTGAGGAGATCAAGAGGTCAGAGTCATTATCCCAATTTCCGGATCAAAGGTTCGACAAATAATCAATAATATTTTATTAAATTCTACCAGACTAAACTGAAAAGATGTAATAAAATACACTTTTTGCATACCTTTTGAAAAACTTGGATTACTAAACTTTTATCCACATACAGATACTACTCTAACTAATCCTCCTTACACTTTAATTCATGTATTCACAATATGCCAATTTACTGTTTGTCCTTTTGGGTTTGTACCTAAAACACCAACAAACAAAACTTCGGTCAGCATAATGAATATGCTGGTATGTGGGGGAATACAGAAATTGTGCAACTATGATAACAATGTAATCAACCAAATATCATTTAATGACCAAGATTACATTTTAAGCAATACTACTCAATCCTTACCTATCCCATATCTCTATGTTGTCCATGTAGCGGACTTGGATACTACTTCTCTCACATGGCAGATCCTTACCCCCATGGCCCTACCTCATAGGTAGCCAATACTTAGGGTTGTGGAGTCACATGGGCCTACCCAAAGGTAGCCCAATCCTTGACTCGAGGTGACTTGATGGACCTACCCCATTGGTAGCCATGTACTAAGTCATCAAATGACCTGATGGACCTACCCATAGGTAGCCATGTACTAGGTCAATCTATCAAGAAACAGAGGGGACTAGTATCTGAGCTATAGGCACATATCTTAGGTGATAGTCATATCCACATTATAGGTTGCAAGAATTAAATTCATCCAACAGTTTAATTCAAGTCACCGATGAAAACTTCAAAAATCCTCATAAAACTGAATCAGGATATTCATAAGCGTAACCACATACCTATAACTGTAGTTTTGGTGCCATATTCAACTAAGTAGAGAAACCCAATCAAGCAAGAAAGTATGCATAGAAATCCTAAAATAAATGTACAAATTTCCTTTTATCATTATTTATCCAAAGTCATCTTGTTTCTTAGGATTTCTATTCCAATCTTAGGGTTTCCTTTGAAATTAGGGTTTTTCCTTCACTTTTAGTATTATGAACCCTAATTCAACTAAACTACATAAAAATCTTAAATTTCTCATCTTAATACTCCTAATAGACTTAGGATCATTATTTATTAACTTATTTCCTTAATCCGAAATAAACATGGTTTTCCTCCTTTTTCACTCGAAATTATGGTTTCTATATGTATTATCCTTCATTTTTAGATTAAAACCCTAAATTAGTCAACTTTGCATGCAAAATGGATTGAAACTCTATTTTACTATTCAACAGGTTAATACTTATCAAATTAACCTATTAAACCACAAAGATTCATCCTTTATACTCAATTAGGGATTCTAATTACCTTTTGACACATTTTTCTATCAAATTAATAAACTTTTGTAAAACGAGATAGTACTAGGTTACCAAACTATTTTTATCTTATTCCTCATATTTTTCTAACCAACTTTCATATATAATGTTTTCCCATCGGAGTTTTCTAGAAATAGATATGACTTTTGCAAGAAAAAACATTTTTCTATAATTTTGATTAGAGAAGATAAAAGACCAAATTTTCATAGCCGTTAGATCGATGCGCCACAGGTCCACCCTTTAGATCTGACGCTTCGCATCGCGTGCCTCCACTTCACGAGGAAACTTAGCGCGCTGGCCTTGGGATCGTTGGATCTCCTCGTGAGTCCACGATGGTCCTTGATCGCACGGTATCTGCTCGTCGTCCTCTCCTTTCCTTGTTGTTCGAACCGCAATGATGCTGAGGCAGAGCCCTCACCGAAGAGAGAGCAACCAAGTGAGAGAGAGAGTTGGGGCTTGGGAAGTAGCCGTCAGGGTTCGTGAGGGTGAGAAGAAGTGAGTGTGCATCTTTATATAGGACTAGGGGGATCCTTCTAGGGTTTCTTATCCCCACCGCCAACTATTCCTCAGCCCAATTGGGCATTTCCTCAAGACGCGATAAAAGCTTGCCAACCCAGGGTCGAGAAGCTTCATTTCCTTCTCCTGGACTCAATGGAATACTTTCCATGAGTGCACATGTGTTGGTTTGAGAGAAAATCGAAGGGGAAAGTTCCCCATGTACTCGGCCAGAGTCCAAGTTTCCCTGGAACTCAACGATGAGTGGTGCCCATTGGATCAAGATCAAACGACCCACATCTAACGCGTTCAAGAAAAAGGAAAAAAATTTCCTATTTTTCAAGATAAAACACATTTTTTAGGATAATTTGAAAAGGCCATAACTCTCAATTTGTAACTTCCTTATATCTCAAATTTTAAGGGAATCTTGTTTATGATTTAATCTTCTATCATGCAAAAATTGGGATCATTATCTAAAGAAAACGAGCCCTTTTCTTCAGTTGCAAGTTAACACTTGAATATTTATATCTTCCACATATTTTCTCTTTTCTTAGTTATTATATTATTATCCCAAGTTCCTTGAACCTCAAGGAACCTTAATATTTCAAACTTCCATCTTGGGAAATATTTCTTAGACTTTTATTCTTCTTTTATCTATTTTCTTATTTATTCCTTTATCCAATTGAATTCCTTTTTCTTTTCTTTTTCTTTTTCTCTCAATTGGGCTCAATAGCCAATAAAGCCCATTAAGAAAACAAACAAGGCGATTATGCACGAAAATCATTCAAATCAAACCATTAAATCAGCCATTGATTTCATTTATCTTTTAAAAGGAGATTTTCAAATCTCATTACATGGTTTAGGAAAAAGGGGTTATATCAAAGATGGTGTTGGAATAGGCTTACTCATCCATGTACGTTATGCACCCATGTAGCACCAAGATGTATCATAATCTAAATGATATGTATTGGTGGCCAGGCATGAAGAAGGATGTGGATGAGTTCATTGGGAAATGCATTGGGTGCCAGCAAGTTAAAGCCAAGCATCAAAAGCCTATAGGGACGTTGCAACAGTTGACTATACCACAGTAGAAATGGGATCATGTAACTATGGACTTTGTGGTTGGCCTTCCTAGGATAGCCAAAGGGTCATGATTCTATATGGGTGATTGTTGACAGGTTGACCAAGTTAGTGCATTTTCTTCCTGTGAAGCCAACATATACGGCTGAGAAGCTTGCCCAAATCTATGTTGATGGGATAGTGCGTTTGCATGATGTTCCAACAATTATCTTGTGTGATAGAGGTCCTCAGTTCACAAGTCACTTTTGGGATAGACTGCATACAAGTTTGGGTGTACAGTTGGGGTTCATCACTGCCTTTCACCCACAGAAAGATGGCCAATCTGAGAGGACCAATCAGACCTTGGAGGATCTGTTGAGAGATTGTGTTCTTTGGTTTTTGGGAAGTTGGGACATGCACCTTAGTTTGATAGAGTTCACCTATAATAACAATTATCAGCAAAGCATCAGCATGTCACCTTACAAGGCATTGAATGGGGGACGTTGTAGTTCTTTTTTGTTTTGGTATGAGATAGGAGAATACCAGCTTCTTGGTCCTGAGATTGTACAACAAACCACATAAAAGATCAAAGTAATTCAAAACAGTTGAAGGGAGTACATGAAAGATAGAAGTCATATGCAGATAACCATCATAGACCCTTGGAGTTCCATGTGGGATACATGGTATACCTCAAGGTCTCCCCTAGAAAGGTGTTTTGAGGTTTGGGAAGAAGGGCAAGTTGTCTTCCAGATTTATGGGACCCTACCCTATGATGGTGCGTGTTGGGAAGGTGGCCTATAGGATGGAGTTTCCATCTGAGTTGGATAGGTTGCATCCAATGTTTCATGTGAGTATTTTGAGAAAGTGCCATGCTGATACAGAGTTAGTGATGCAGTCAGTAGAGGTAGAGCTTGATGAGGACATGTCATATGTGGAAGGTCCAGTGTTGATCCTTGACAAAAGGGTGAAGAAGCAGAAGAAGAAGGACCTAGTGTTTGTGAAGGTTATGTGGCACCACCATGGTGTTGAAGATGCCATGTGGGAGCTTAAGGAATTGATGAGGAGGAAGTACCACTCTCATTTCTCTTAAGAATATTGGCGGAAAAATCCTTGTAGTGGTTTATGGCTTGTAAGGACACTGACTTGAGTTTTGGGGTAACCATATTTTATTTGGATTAATCATCTGCCAAGAACCTTTCTCTAATCTTTTAAGATGTTATTAGGGATTGTGGAGAGCTTATGTTTCAATTTTGAGCTTTTTTGGATGATGGTTATGCTTTATGTGCTAGCTTTGGTGAAAATTGTAATTTCCCAATATAGGGAGTTGATGTACAATTTTCCACCTCTAGAATGTTCCTTATTTATTTTGTCTTCATGAGAGAGAGTGTGGTACTTTGTTTGACCCTTGGTTGATTAGTTTCACCCTTAGTGGTGATTAATGTTTTCTAGGGTTGGTGTGCTTTCAACTTGTGACCTTTGTTGGTTTGTCTCGACCTAGGTAGTGACCTAGGGCTTGTTAAGGGGGTGTCATGGTCGAGACACTTCCCCTTGGTTTAGTGGTAGTGACAAAGGTTGTCTTGGGTCAAGACAAAGGATTGAAGAGTTGTGTTTCTACCTAGGTTGTTTATGGTAGTCTTGGTGTCGCAATCTAGTGGTTTTGTTAGGGTGTGTCACGACCATGGAACCCCTTAGTGTGTTATAGTAGCAATATAGAGAGTGGAGTTGTTTGGGTGGTCAAGACACTTCCTAGAGTGTATCATCATGTCTTGCATTTCATGCTTATGTGGTTGCATGTTGGTCCTTTTAGTGGACATGTGTCTTTTTGGAGCTCTATCTTGTTGACACCTCATCCTTTGTCTTACCTCCCTCATCCTTTGTAATATGAACCCTCTTCTCTCCATGAAAGTGGTTCCTTTTGGTCATCATCTTCCTCCCTTCTCTTATGCTCGTCCTTGGAGCTTCGTGGAACAAGAAGGAGTGTTCTTGGTGCTTTGGAGGTGGTTCATCCCTTGCATATGGTGCTTGTGGTGATCCTTAGCCATGTCCAATCTTGGTGAGTGATTATCTTCTTTATTTGATGTTTTGTTTGGATCTTATACCCCAAATTCTTCATCTTTCTCAACCTTAGACTATGTTCTGACATGGTGGTCAGTCTAGAGAGTGAGCTCCTAATCACAAGGGTAATATGCCATGTTTTAACAAGGCAACACCAAAGTGAGAGGTAGTTTCTTCTCTATATTCCCCCTTCTTTCTTTCAGTTCAGTTTTAAGGTTTTGCTCTCTTTCATGAGCTACCCTTTGACCTTGGTGTTTCCACTTTTCTTGAGGTTCTCTTGAGGCCGAGTGTGGAGATTTCTCTGGATCTTTTCCAACCCTTGGATCATGTGCTTGGAGATTTGGTGGTGATCTTCTTAAGGCGGGTTATATTACACTAAACCTACTCGATTATTGCACTTCTTTATATTTTTTGTTAATTTCTTCTTCCTCTAAGTTTTCTTCTCACTATGTTTGTGCTTAATAGTAATCTCTAGATTTTGTATGGTGGCGATCCCTTGCTTGGTTTGAATGCAATTTGAAACCCTACCCTTTTATACCCATTTTGGTAGATGATTTGTTGTGAATTTTGTTTCTCTCCATGTGTTGCTCTTATCCTTATCCCAATGCATGGTTTCTATACACCTAGAGGTTTTAGGGATGTTAGGTTTTGTTTTGGTTATCTTGAGCTTGGTTTTCTCTTCTTTGTCTAAGGTTCTACCTTGGTAGTTTCTTGACCCATGACTTAGGTTTTTGGTGACCAGTTGTATGTGACCTTTTCTTCATGGTAACCATGGTTTAACCTTTAGTTTTGGTTCTATTTTGGAGACCTAGGTGTTGCATATTGGGAGGTTGTGACACTCCCCTCATGATGGTTGCGAACTTGATAGCTCTTGGGTCGAGATGCTCCTTTGAGGTTGAGTTCGACCTAGTGATGTTAGATGGAGATCCTTTACGGGTGGTGGCTGAGTTACCCTTGGTGTTGGTGTCATCTTTCTTGAGTTGAGAATCACCCTAGAGAGTAGGGACATGACCATGATGGTCTTGGGTCGTGACATGGGTGAAGATTGATCGTCTTGGGTCGTGACATGGGTTGGGGTTGAGACACCTCTGGTCGAGGTTCTTTGGTGAAACCCGAACCCTATGTTTCGTGGGCTCAGCATGGTTTAGAGGTGGAAGGTCACAACATGCACCATGGTAGGTGATCACAGCCTATGTGGTTATGTGGTCAACATAGGGTGATGGTAGGTGGATGATAAACACATGTAAACACCTAATGATAACCATATATGTATGATACATAAGACATATAAAATGCTATTTAGAATGTTATCTAATCAACTCTAATGGTGCTTCCTAATCCTTACACACACCAAGATGATGGAGGGTGATGGTTCTAGGGATAATGGTTGAACCTAGTCTAGTAAACCCTAACCAGTTAAAATGAAAACCTAACACTAATAATGATGAACAATGGTCTTGCTTATTTCTCCATTTTGGAATGGTTATGATGTTATTTGGTTAACTATCCTATTTATAAATGTCTAATCATGCAAGTGTTATGATCATGATAATCATATCTTGTATGCTATGATGCCGAGATATGATATAGGCTGAATGAGACTTGAGAGGCATGTTGAGGCACTTGTGATGCAGAAAAGCTGAGCTATGGGATTGATATCCCATAGCATGTGATTATGGTATTGATGATGTGATAAATGGCTATAATACATGCATCATGTGTTGATAGTGTGACGAGTTCACACCCATATGTTCTTATCTACTAGAAGAGTACTATGCCCTTATCCTTGTAGAGTTTGTTATGCTTGTATACATTGTAACTTGATTGATGCTAAAAGACACTTAATTGACTTAACTAATCAAGTGAAACTTAATCATGTAGTTTTTCCATATGCCAAAGATCCATTTAGTATCAGCACTTGTTGAATGGTGAAATGAGTATAACTTGGAGCACAAATTTTTGAATATATGTAGGTGAGGATGAATATCCCCTTACATTGAGGATATATGTGACAACTAGGCATGAGATGGTCTCTTAGTTATATGTTATATAGGATTGGTTGTGGGTCATACCCTAGTAGGAGTGCGGTTGTGGGCCATAGCTCAGTGACATCTGATATAGGATTGGTTGTAGACCATACCCTGGTAGGAGTGTGGCTATGGGTCATAGCTCAGTTCTACTAGCCCTGTGACCTATACTAAGGTGGGCTAGACCTATACAGCTAAACTATGTGTCGCTTGTAGTAGTTTGACTGGTGATGTCCCTGTAGGTTCACTTGTATTGACCAAGGGGGTGATGTTGTGAATTCCAGCTCTTCCATAGACCTTATATGACTTAGTAGTGGTCGGTTAGATTTGGGTGGTACGAATCAAATCCCCAGGGCATAATAAAACATCTAATCAGCCATGTAACATTTTTGTGTAGGACCAAATAAGAAAACATTGGATGAGGCCTTGCTTGCTTTTGTACAGTATTTTGGTTGTGAACGTACATGTTATTCATGCTCCTTTTTTATGATAAGATGTTTGCTAATCTAATTGCATCTACTTATTTTATTAATGATGATTACCTACTTATCGTAATTGTAGTTGTACTGCTATTCCTTGACCCTCCTAACTATGCTAATAATAGTGTTGGTGGAGATTTATATCTCCTATTGAGATTTGGAATCTCACTCTATGGGTTTCCTACATCTTTTTAGGTGAACGTGCATGAGGAGGTAGAGATCATGCAACATAAGTTGAGCAACAACAAGAAGGACAATATCTGACAAGGTTTAAAATGATACTGGTAGTCCTTTTATTTTTAGAGTCCTAGAGTCGTCCCTGTACACTCATGTCTTTGGGATGGTTTTTGGGTGTGTTTTATAGATGTGCTTTTGATCCATGGTTCATCTTGTGTGTTCTTTTCAGGTACAGTTATAGTGGATATGTATATATGTTTGGGATAGGTTTTCTTGTAACAGGTTGATAGCATACACGGTAAGTACCTTGTGACATGAAAGGACCCATATGCAATGGTTCTTGTTGTTTGGGAACTTAATGAAAGTGGTTTTAAATTTCCAGTGTTATCCAATTATCTGTTTGTTTAAATTTTATTTTCACAGTTAGTTTTGAGTTAGCTTGTGGTTTGTGGTGTGGGGAGTCACACTTAAGATGAGGGGTTTCTCTCCCAAAATGACCACTAAGGAAGAACCATGGTCTAGAACCTATAAAAGAAAGGAATATGAAGGTAGGAGATCAAAAGAAACATCAACTTATAAGACAAACACTTACCAAGGATGGTAGGTGAGCTCAGACCACCACCACCTCCACATGCAAGAGGAGATAGATCCCCCAAGCTATAAGGATGAGCTTCCTTACTCAACCATTCTCTGAGAATGAGAAAAGAAGGAGGAAGAATATAGATGTCTGAAAAGGGTTGCAAGAAAGAAGAGATAAGGGGTTATATAGATGGAAGATGAGAGAGAGCAAGGGGTGGGGTGTCAACATACTAAGGGACCCAAGGGACAGTTTTCCTCACAGAAGACCAACATGCACCCACTTGAAACCACTTGACATGGTGATACATTATAGGTAAAGTCTCAACCACGATGGACTCTGACATGGTCATGATTGTGACCCTCCTTGGTTGCACCATCCATGGTCGTGACGCGACCTATCACCATCTCCTCTAGGTCGAGACAAAGCATCTCCACAAACCCTAGGTCGAGACCACCAAATCTAGGTCAGTCATTTCGACACATGACAACCTTAAACTACCTAGGTCACAACCAAACACCTGAAGTAAGTGTCTTGACCGAGAAACCCTCTAAAACCTACCTTGGTCACAACCTAAGGTTGAGACAACACAACCAACACACATGGTCAAGGGACTCAACAGCCATATCAACCCTAATCACCACCTTGCGTGATACTCCTAAACCAAGGGTCAAACAAGGCACCCTCCTATTTTCCTTTCCTCTAGATGATGTCAAAAAAGAGAGGGAACACTCTATAGGTGGAAAATTGCACATGAACCCCCTACATTGGGTAAATTGCAATTTGCACCAAAACTACCACATAAAGCACAAACTTCATGCAAACAGGCTCAAACTTGAAACTTAAGCTCTCCACAAGCCCTAATTACATCTCAAAATATTATAGATATGTTTTAAGCACATAATTAATCCGAAGAAAATAGGGTTACGCCAAAACTCAGGTTAGGGGTCTTAAAAGCCATAAATCCCTAACAAGGATTTAACCCCCAAAATCCTATGAGAAAAGAGAGGGGTACTTCCATCTTATTTATTCCTCAAGCTCTCATGTGGCTTCCTCAACACCATGGTGATGCCATAGAACCTTCACAAGAACTTTGTCTTTCTTCTTCATCTTAATCACTCTCATGTCAAGGATCGACATTGGGCCTTCAACATAAGATATGTCCTCATCAAGCTCTACCTCAAATGGACGCAACACTAACTCTGTATCAGGATGGAACTTCATCAACATACTCACGTGAAACACTGGTTGCAACTTGTGCAACTCTGGTGGCTACTCCAACCTATAGGCCACCCTCCTAACACATGCCACCATAGGGTAAGGTCCCACAAACCTGGGAGTCAACTTACCGTTCTTCCCAAACCCTCAAAACACCTTTCCAAGGAGAGACCTTGAAGTACACTCTATCTCCTACTTGGAACTCCAAAATCCTATGATAGTTATTTGCATACGACTTCTACCTATCACGTTCTACCTTCAATTGTTGTTGAATCACCTTGATCTTTTTGTTCATCTATTGTACAAGCTCAGGATCTAGAAGATGATACTCACCTATCTCATACTAACACAACAAACACCTTTTACACCTCCCATACAATGCCTCAAACAGTGCCATGTTGATGCCACTTTGGTAAATATTTTTGTAGGCAATCTCTATTAAGTTGAGGTGTACATCCCAACTACTCAAAAATAAGAGAACACATGCTATCAATAGATCCTCCAATGTATGAATGGTCCTCTCACATTGACCATCTATCTGTGGGTGGAAGGTAGGGCTAAACCTCAACTGCATACCTAAAGTTGTGTGTAGATCCAAAAAGTGACTCATGAACTGGGGACCTCGGTCAGATATAATGGTAGCTGGAACACCATGCAAACTTACTATCTCATCAACATAGGTCTGGGCAAGCTTCTCAGTTGTATACGTCATCTTCACATGAATGAAATATACTGACATGGTCAGCCTATCAATGATCAACCAAATGGAATCATGACCCATGGTTGTCCTAGGAAGACTAATTACAAAGTTTATAGTCAGATGATCCCATTTCCACTGTGGTATATGTAACTTTTGCAATGTTTCTGTAGGCTTCTGATGTTCACGTTTAACCTACTGACACATAGCACATCGTGCAATGAACTCAGCCACATCCTTCTTTAAGCCAGGCCACCAATACATGTCCTTTAGGCTATGATACATCTTGGTGCTACATGGGTGCATAGCATACATAGATAAGTGAGTCTCTTCAATCACCATCCTCCTTAGATCATCATCATCAAAAGCCACTATTCTCCCATGAGAACAAACTGTCCCATCATATGACTCGTGGAAGCCATCATGCTTCTCACTGGCAAACTCTAATCTAGTCTACTGTGTTACAATATCAACCTGATGTGACATTCTAATATGTTGTCTCAGCTTGGAATTCACCTGCAACTCTACCAAAAAACCCTCTATCACGAAAACATCTAGCTTAACATTCATCTGACATAGGGAGATCAACATGTCACACTTGTGGCACACCAAAGAACTCAATCAGGATCTATTCATAGGTGAAGACAAAGACTTCCTTCTCATTACATCTGATACAACATTAGCCTTCCCTAGATGGTAATCAATCGTGTAGTTATAGTCCCTAATTAACTCCATCCAACGGCACTGTCTCATGTTCATCTCATGTTGTAAGAAGATGTACTTGAGGTTCGTGTGATCCGTGAAGATCTGACACTTCTATCCGTAAAGGTAGTGCCTCCAAATCTTGAAAGCACGGACCACAATAGCTAACTCCACGTCATGGGTCGAGTAGTTCTCTTCATATTTCTTAATCTGTCAGGAAGAAAAAAAACCACTTATTTGTTCTGCATCACCATATAACCCAAACCATTCCTGGACGTGTCGCAAAAAACTATGTATCCTTTCCCCTACTCAGGCAAGACCAAAAGTGGTGCTCTTGTCAACTTCTCCATCAACGTCTGAAAAGCACACTGACATCTATTATCCTAGACGAATATCACATCTTTCCTCATCAACTTTGGTAGGGGAAAACTGATAGTACTAAATTTCCTAATGAATCTTCTGTAATAGCCTGCTAAATCCAAAAAACTGCACACTTCTGTCAACATCCTTAGTTGCTCCCACTCTATCAAGATTCAACCTTCTTAGGATCTACACGAACTCCCTCTGTAGATATGACATGCCCCAAAAAAGATACCTTCTTCAACCAGAACTTGCACTTGCTTAACTTAGCATATAGTTGATGTTGTCTCGACACAGTCAACGTATGATGAAGATGTTTCTCATGTTGCTGACTCTCATGACTTTATATCAGGATGTCATCTATGAGGACCACCACAAACTGATCAAGAAATGGTCAGAACTCTCTGTTCATCAAGTCCGTGAATGTTGCTAGTGTATTAGTCAGACCAAACGGCATAACCACAAACTCGTAGCTACCATACCTCATTCTAAATTCAACTTAAGTATGTCATCCTTCTTGATTCTAAGATGGAGATATCCTGAACTCAGGTCTATCTTAGAGAACACAGTCACACCACACAACTGGTTAAACAAATCATCTATCCTTGGCAAGGGATACTTGTTCTTTATTGTCACGTTGTACAACTGTTGGTAGTCTATACAAAGCCTCATGGACCTATCCTTCTTATTCACAAATAACATTGGAGCACCCCACAACGACGTGCTTGTTCTGATAAAACCCTTGTCAAGTAGCTCTTGCAACTGTCTCTTCAACTCTATCATCTCTGCTGGAGCCATCATGTACAGTGTCTCAATTATCAGCTACGTGCCTTAGACTAGATTGATATCAAAATCATTCTCCTGGGGTGGGGGTACTTCTCAAGAAAGACATTCTCAAACTCCCTGATAGATGGTGCCTCCTGAATACTAGCACTCCTTGCCTCAGTATCCAATACATGTGCCAAGAACACCTCACAACCTTGTCTTAACAACTTCCCTACTACCATTGCCGACACCAGACACGTCGAAAGAATTTTCCTATCTCCTAGGAAGATCCACGTCTCATCACCATCTGTGAACGTTGCCTTCTAGGAATGAAAATCCAAGACCACTCTATACTTTTCCAAGGTATCCATTTTAAGGATTACATCAAATCTATGCATATCAAGTGGTATGAGATCCACTTGGTTGTTGTGCCCTGAGAAAGAAAGGACACATTAAGGACACGCATCGTGCAACACTACGTAACTGACAAATGGGGTTTCCAAAAACAAACTATCTCTCATATGACTAACAGCAAAAGACAACTGTTAAGCAATTCATGAGTGACAAAAGAGTGTGTTGCACCCGGGTCAACCAAAATATATAGGAAGAAAGAAAACAAATTAGAATGAAATAAATCCATCTAACATGTTACTACTTGTGGGTTGACCACCACCTCCTACTGACTCATGGTGTAGACTCTAATCATTGCATATTGTCACCCCCGTCCTCTGCTCCCTTGAGTAGACAATCTGTCATGTGATGCTTTCCCACATCCTCATCCTCCTGCACCACTGAATTGTTGCCTCTGTGAGCCATGTTGGTTCTACCTTGGTTGTTGGGTCACCTCGTCATTTCTCACTGGGCACTCCCACCTTAGGTATCCTACCTGCCCACACTTATGGCAAGCTCTAGTCTCAAACTATGGCCTAAACAGCCCCTCCACTAACACTGACACTATGTTGTGAGATCCAACAGGAGGAAGGCTACAACCTCTACCTTTACTCGGTGACCACTGCATTTGAAAATTAAACCTTTATGGTGATGTGGTATGAACGCATCATCACTGTACCGGACAAGTATGAAAACGACATGTTCTATAATTTTACAGGAAACTGCACGCGACCGCGCGATAAACCGGTGGGAAACAATTTCTTGGAGTTTGCGGCTAGCTGGGTATCAGAGTGAAGTTGTAATTCACCTAACATCATCCTATTACCTCTTACCAAATGAAACAACAAATGAAAAATATTGAAATTAAACATCACTCTTATAAATTACAAATTGGATAAAAAACCAAAATAGCACATTCTAACTAAAATATGTATCTAAATAACATCAAACCAATCTTATTTCTAGAACTAGCCCACTTTTGTCATAAAGCGCCAAATATTTGGTGTTTTCAATGGGTCCGATGCAAAAGCGCCAATAGTTTCAGCGTTTTAAGTATAAAGTGCCAAAATTGATAGAGTATGAGGGGTAAAGTGCCCGAAGGACTGTCTGGCATTTTTAGTGAATCATTGTTGATAAAACGCCAAACTTGTTGGTGTATATGGAGGACTTTAGAAGTCGTTTGGATGGGGTAATTTGAGGTGGTATTGTATTTCATCTGTGTATTCTAACTGTTGCATTTGTAATAATATTATTTGGTTACTTGTAGGTTATTTTATCAATGTCGGTAGTCTAAGTATGGTATTTCTCCCCCTTCCATTCGGTGGACCTCCCAAAGTATGCCGTAATTGGCGAGCTTTTAGAATGCCAGGCGCGAGGGTTCCGCCCCCGACTACCCCGATAGCCGCCTCACGTTTCTCCTGATCAATCTCTTCTCCTCCCCATCTTCCTACGGTCACCGTCACTCCTCATTCATCTCTCTACCTTCCCAGAGCCCAAGCATAGTGTGCTAGGGTTCCGATCTAAATTTTACCTCCCCTATCTCATGATTCCATCTCTTCTCCAGTACTTGCCCAACTCTCCAGATCAAGATCTGGGCAGCGAAGGTTGAGAAACCACTCTTGAAGTCGATGTCTCCCCCTCTGTGAGGCAACCACGGCTTGTACAAGAAGGACTTGCCCCAGCCTACTGCCAGTCTGGATGAGGACGAGTGCCCGGATACGGTTCGACAAGGGGCACCGCCTTTCGTCATCGTTCTTGACTGCGACAACCTCGTTATTACAGGAGCAAGTCGCCGCCCATCCAAGAAGCTGGATTACAGGCTGGAGGATCTCATCCACGGGTGCCACAAGGAGGTCCGATACACCAGGATTTTCATGGGAAAAAAGAGGTATTTGTGAACAACCTACTACAGACCCCTCAGCGTGGGCAGCTAATCGGATAGCGACGCCGTTATTTTCAATTTCAGACAGAATACAAAATCCCTTTCATTTTGAGTTAGGCTACACACAGTCCCCTTATACCCGACCACCCACCCGTTTTTTGGGAAAATAGATCTGCAACATTTGCAGTTGTCTTTGTATTAATACTCATGCAAAGTCCATGCAACAATATATCTCTCCACTCTTCTCTCCAAAGTATTAATACTCATGCAAAGTCCATGCAAAGTGTATTAATTCATTTTTTCTCTTGTAATTATTCTCTCCCATTCTAATCCACCCACATGTATTCTCGTATTAGTACAGTACCTACGAAATCCAATAACAACATTGATCTGGAAGCATAAGTACAGTACTTACAAAATTTAGTAGTAATATTTGTCATCTGGACATAAGTACAGTACCTACGGAATCCATGCAAAATAAGTACAATACTCACTTGTTAATTCCAACTCAGTTTTTTCAAACATTAGTACAGTACTTACCAAATTATAAAACCAAGCATAAGTACAGAACTTAACAAATAAAAAATCAAGCATAATTGTATAACTGATCTGGAAGCATAAGTTCAGTACCTACGGAATCCATGCAAAATAAGTACAGTACTCACTTGCTAATTCCAACTCAGTTTTTTCAAACACAAGTACAGTACTTACCAAATTATAAAACCAAGCATAAGTACAGTACTTAACAAATTACAAAATCAATCATAATTGTATAACTGATCTGGAAGCATAAGTACAGTACCTACGGAATCCAATAACAACATTTTTCACCTGGACATAATTTTTTTACAAAAATGTAGTGCACATCTGGTCCATAAACAACTATAAAATGCATCTATAAGTATTATACTCAATTATTAATTTTCAACCCAGTTTGTCAAATATAAGTACAGTACCTCTCAAATTTATTTGTGAATGTATATGTATTTATTGTAGGTACAATACATACGTAATCTGCAGTGGGGATAAATATGCAATAGAATTTTTTTGTAAGCTATAGTGCATTGATATCTGCCATTTGCATGACAGTTGCATGGAGTAGGTGACGAGATAATTATTTCATGCATCCTTTTTGCATGTAAAAACATGCATAATCGCTGCTGCAGATATCCATTTAATTACGCATGCGACAGCAGAGGTTAATGGATGTGGCAGTGGGCTGGCGCAGCAGCAGGAGGAACACGGCAGTTGATGATTCCCGGTGACCGGGTATGTGGCCGGGTATACGGCGTGCTATGCATAGAATTTTTCTTCAGTTTTGTTCCCTCTCCGTCGTTCGGTGTATACTTGCTGCATTTATGGGTACTGTTGTTGTAGGTGGTGGTTGTTGATGGTCGCTACGTTTGTGTTGGTTTTAGGTGTTGATTATGATGCCTATAGGTGCATATTTTGGCGTTGGGGTTGGGGTTCGGGGATGGAACAATAACTAATTCGGGTTGGTGGGTGTACAAATGGATGGTGATGGAGTTATGGCCCCTGATTGGTTCGGGAATGAGATTATGTAGTTTGGACTAAATTAGACGGGGTTAGTGCAACCCAGTCTGATTCTGTTTGGCAACCTAGTTTTGATTCTAGTCAGTTGGTCTGGTTTGAATCAAGTATCAATCTGAATCTGTTTGGCTACTAATTTGGATTCAGTCTGATTTTGTTTGGCAACCTAGGCAGGATTTTCTTATTCTATCCTATTGTAACAGAACTTTTTTGACAATTACAAAATATGGAGAGTTATTCTGCGACTACAATACAAGTATAAACTTTATATAAAAAATTATTTGCATATATAATGTGGGTGATATTGTTTTATTGTTTAGTGAATTGAATATTAGATTAGTATCCTCCTTTTATATGTTTATTTTAAATAAATTTAACTTTAGAATTGTCTTCCATGGCATGTTCATTTTGTATGTATGTATACAGTTGTGCATATTCGATCTATTAATTGGTAACTGACAAGATAATTGTAATTCACATATTAGAACACTAATTATGCAAAAGTAGCATAACAGCTTGAAAAAGAACATGTACATACGACAGTTACACATAATTGTTCATAAAATTGTCATAATTGTTCATAATAAAATATATGACAGACTAAAGATGATAACGTTTACAGTAGAATTTAAATAACACACACAAAAAGTTGATAAGAAAATATGTTGATCCCGAAAAAATGCATCATGAACTAAGGGAGAGCGGACAAAAAAGGAGCAACATGCCCTGCGCCTAGACCTACGCACCCATACACACATTCTAAGACGGTGACCAACCACTGTGTTGTGTATTATTTGTTAGTATTATTTGTTATTCCTACTTAATTATTAGAATTGAGATTATTTAGTATTATTTGTTATGCATGTATAATTATTCCCTCAATTGTTTAGGACACGCATGTGTGGGATGTTCATGCGAAGATGGAGAATGAGGGTGTGCAAGCTCGCAACACTTGCACAAAAAGTTTTTTCAATACATATTTTTCAATCTATGAACGCGACATCAACATCAAGACATGATAAATAAATACAATTTTGAGCACATAATGATCATAACAAACTAATAAACCAAGAAAGATTACACTTGATTTGTTTGAAAAAGTAGGGATTCTAATCATCCAGTCCCCATGGCAAAATTCAGAATGTCATACAAGAAAATATACTAACACGTTGACAATGTTTGCAAATGATCAATCTTGAAGGTTCATCGAGACCTCATTTATTATAACACACTACACAACGTGAAAAAAAAATTTACATCCAGTACAAATGACAAACTCTTCAAGGCGCAAGGCATAGTTATATCACTCTCAAACCTACTCTAAAGCAAAAAAAATTACTCTAACTTTCTTTGTTGGCATCATTGATATGAATAGTTTCCATAACCAAGCTATAGTCATTGGAGTTTCTTCCCAATATGAAGATTTGATTACTTCTCAATTGATGAGATATTTCTGATCGCATCCTATATTGTAAAAATCACATTATACCTGAAAATAGACATAAAATGACATAAGTTGTATTGTATGTATATCTTTATTACTGACTTGCAATTGTACATTGTGAACAATCTTTTTGCCATTTAACAAACTCATTTTAGTGTGGAAATAAGAAAAAATGCAGCAGCCCGATCCACTATCTTCCATAAGTGCAATAGTCCTTGTACTATTGTTCACTTAATTATGGGAGTATTCCTCACTAGGATACAAGGAAGTGATGACATGGAAGAAATAGAAGGAGAAAAGAAGTCGTAGAAAAAGAATTTCAAGATGAAGAAACATATGGTTGTGTAAGCATGAGCTTAATATCATAAGATAACACAAAATGAGGAATAAAACTGAATCAAAATAACACTCAAAGTAGTCAGATTAGCTATAGATATTTGAACTACTAAGACAAATATATCTTTTCTTTCTATGTACTGTTTGTATACATGATAGTGATCAAGTTATCCAATACATGGGTTGTCACGATGCGTCGATAGGCTTGGTCATTCAAACAAGATAATATAAACTAATTATGCATTTGTTGCTATGGACGAGAGCTATAGGACAATGAGAACGAAACTGATAGTTAAAAGCTTTTATTTTTTCATATTATATTCAACTCGTCATTTTTCCTCAGGTGTCACGATTCAATGACTTCTCCACAACATTTATTTAACATTTTGATATTCTCAATGATAGACAATCAACGGTGAAAATCTTGTTTAGGAGAAGTCAGCGTTAATCAGACCTGAAGGTTTATTGCTAAGTACAAATACTCTTGTTGTAGATGGTCATGTACAAGTTAAGTTAGTCAGAGCAAAATTTCAGTATACATGTATGCAGTTGACTAGACAAAAGGGCAAGAAATAAATTCAGAAGTAAATCTAATTTGTCCATATATTTTCCATAGAAGTTGAGTTTTTTATCTATACGTAGCCGATGGAAGGCTTCAGAACTCAGAATCGAGATTTCTACAAAGTGTTCGCTATTTTCAAAGGGGTTTTTTTTATGAAAGGGGGTTATAACTAGAAGAAGAAAAGGGAAAAATAGGAGCAGGAAAAGCACCCAGAGTAGGTGAAGGGAAATAGGGCAGAAGGGAAGATGAGAAAAGTGGGAGTGGAAGATAACGTGATGCGTAAGAGGGAGTGGAATATGAAACTTACCACCGTGTTGCTATTCTATGGTTTACTTCGCATGCGAGCCGCATCGTCATTCTCCTTGAGTTGTTTCTCAGTGTGATTCTCCTCACGTTCGCACCTTGTCACCATTCGTTGTGTGTGCATTCCTCGCCATTGTTCAGCTCGCGTACGCACCTCATATTTTCAGCACCATGATCAGCCATGAATAGGCGGAAGAAGCCATGGAAGAGACGGGTAACGGCCTTGAGGAAGAGGAAGACGACGAAGATAAAGAAAAATAAGCAACGACGGCTCCCGACAACCTCTCTTGCCCCAAGCCCTCATAGGGCTCGTTTATCTGCTCGGGAGTATCCATCGTCTCATTCACAGGAGGAGAGAGGCGAGGAGAGGAGTCGAGAGGAGAGAGGCGAAGAGGGGAGTGAGTTTATCGGGAGAGGTGTCGGGGTCACGGGAGGAGAGAAGAATCGTAAACTGGAGTGGAAATCCAAATCCTGCCCAGAGTGGGACTGACTTAGTCCGGTTTTCAGGGTTACAGAATCCAAAACGGAGGTCGTTATCTCATTTCCAACCAAACACCAAATCATCTCAATCCGGACTGGATTATGTAGACGTGGCACAAAAAGACAACACCAAATCCCGACTCCGTCTCGAACCAAACAGGGACATGGTGTCTAGAGGGACAGAGGTTGACTGGGGGGAGATGGAACATCAACAGGTGGTAGTGGAGTTGTTGCTGGTATGGGTTGCAGAAGTAGTAATAGAGGAGAGAAGAAATAGTTGTATGGGTTGCACAATAGTGACAGATAATTAAAGGCAGAAAGAAGAACATAGTTGCTATTGGTATGGGTTGCTAACCGAATGACCTAGCTGAGCTAGCAAGCATAATAGTAGCACTACATTATGCGGTCCTCTTGGTGGAAGAGCATGCAGAGCATTACCAGCCATCTCACTTGGCCCTTCTTCTCATACAAATGACTTTGGGTGCAACTGCGGTCTTTTTATATATTCTGCTCCTTATTTTTTAGTTGTGAACTATCAAATATTTAATCTTGATACAACCTGTGTCATTTCTAATCTTCAACTCATCTCTAATGCAAATGTTGTTTATATCTCTTTTGCAAACACAGGGACATCCAGGTTGACTTTGGAGTGAGCTAAGCACAGAGACATCCATGTAATGGGCCTTGGAGTGTACTTTCGTGAATTTGAATTGTTATTGATGTGCTAATCTGGGGACAATGTGGATTATGTAGAGATATTTTAGTTGTAATTGTAGTTCATGTTGAGACTTGTAATTGTGTTTATGTTGTTGATTAAACATGTTGACAAGGATTGTTTAGATATTGTGGTGCAAAAATGTTGTTGGGTTCGTTATATGTTGAATATGTGCATTGGGTTTGTTAAATCATGGTGCAAATGTGTAGTGGTTGATATGAATATGTGTGATGGGCTTGTTAAATCATTGTGCAAAAGAGTTGTGGTTTATGTGAATACGTGCAAAAATGTTGTCTTATATACAATTGGTTCGTTTTACGTTGAATATGTGCAACAAGTTTGTTAAATCATGGTGCAAATGTGTCGTGGTTTATGTGAAATGAAGTTGTTAATATTGTGAATTATTTTGATGTGATTTAAGTATATAAATGGTGGAATTAAGACAAACGCTGCAGTTTGAATACATGTTTACCAAACAAGGTGATAAAAATTAAAGCATTCCTAATTACTGTATTTCCAAATATGTGGTCATCCAAACAACGTGATTAAGAATTGTTGTATTTGTTAATTAGGTAGTTAGAATCCCATTATTTATAAACTATTATAGCAGTTAAAAGTAAGCTAGCCAAACAACCCCTACACAGTCAAACTGGTACCGTCCTGTCAGTCTGAGTTGATGCTGCAGGGAGCATCCCCATCTCGTCAGTCTCGTTCTCGCCGGTGAGCTCTTCCAACGACTTTCCCTTTGATTTTGGCACGGTGAGCACCGTCATGACCAAGCTGAGGAAGTTGCATACGGAGAGCACGAAGAGTGCATTCCTGATTCCAATCCCTAGTTTGTAACCATGGTCAACCTTGGTAGGGTCCTTGCTATGTGTGACATAGAGGAACCCAAAGGCTCTGATGATAGATCCAACCTTGTCGGCTGCTGCTGATATACCATGGCAGGTTGAGCGTAACCATTTCGGGAAGACCTCAGTCAGAACGATGAAGGTGGCTGTGTTGGGACCAAAGTTTGTGAAGAAGAATGTCTATCCATACATGAAGACAAAGCTGATGCGGTTCTCATGCTTCGTCCAGTGCTCATAGGGGAAGGCAAGTGCCAACATGAAGACGGTCATGAAGAAGAAGCCCAGCACCTGGATAGCGAACCGACCAATTATGTCGATGAGGAACACAGTGAACCAGTAACCATGGACTGTTCCACATAGGGCGATCAGTGTCTGGGCACGGGCGATACGGAACACCTCTTCGATAGCATTCATTGTGGCAGCCTTGGGGAGCCAACCCACAATGGAGAAGATGTCTTTATGGAAGAGGTTCTGGGAGTAGAAGGCGATGTCCAGGTAGAAGAAGTTCCCAGAAGGTGCTATTGGGTTTTAGGGGAGATAGAAAAGGCAGCGGAAACAAAAAAATTCTTCTCTCAAACCCAGAATAAAGGAATCACGTCAACGTCTATACTGTAGGAAGGATGGTCTGTAGAGACATACCTTGTCTTGAGGCTTGATCAACGATGATACCTCACAGCTTGTACGGTCTTCACCTCCAGTCTAGGACGGTGTCTGTGCAGCTCCTGGTCTCATCGGGACTGTCAGGATTGACAGTTATCCTCTGAGCGATAGAAGTCTCCCGCCTCTGAAGTAGTCCACACAGACCACCTGGAACTCTGATCTCCTTGTCCCATAAGGAATCAGAAGGATTCGCACCCTCCTGTCGGCATACTAGTCACCGACACACTCTCCTGCCACCAGCCACTTTTCTGCAGTTGTCTTTCCCTTGTTGTGCCTCCCTTATCGGGTAGCACTTGCTCGGGCTCTCTCGGTTACCACAACCAGAGAGAATGATAACTTTGCAGAGCAACTGGTGTTCTGAGTTGTACTTTGAGAAGCCCAAAATACCCCTATATATATAGGAGGGTCATGGGACAGGGTTCTCTACCCCGGGCAATGCAGGATTAAAGCAGGAGTAGAAGGGTTCGAGATTTTCCATAAAACAACCAACTACGCCACATGAACCGATCATTTCAAGCATGAAACTATTGGTTGGGGACCTGAGCCGATCGGTTCGTGGTCCTGGTCCAACTCAAATTGACTTTCATATTTGTTTCCAACTAATCAAATATTAATCTTTGGAAAAATCGAATTTGTACAAGTGAAACAAATTATATTTGCAAAATAGTCTTCTGGCATTCCAAACGATCTCGATTGGTCCACGAATCGACCGGTTCAACAATTGAGCTGATTGTTTCATGACATATGAGCCGATCGTCTCACTGCTTTGAGTCGACCAGTTTACCAACCTGAGCCAATCGGTTGGGGCAGCAGACTGTGCAAATCAGTCAATTGCAGTTTCAATCAATCTGATACTCTAATCAATCGGTCCAACACCTTGAACACTATGATACTGAGCTATCAATTGATTGAGTGTTTAATTGAACTACCAAACTCCTTTAGTATTCAATCTAAACATCATTTGTGGATAAACTCCTCTTCCAGGTTAAATCCTATGTGTGTGACCCTACATGCCCATTTCACGTTGGCAGTGAAAGTCCATAACACTTATGACTTCACAAGCAAAGAGCGGTGCCTAGTCGCACATCAGTGCTACCCAAGTGAAAAGGAAAGTTGGAGAACAACTTTCAATCCTACAATCCGTGAATGGTGTTATAGTGAATGTATAATTCCTTTGTCAGTGATATCCAAAATGAACTCGAGGCATGGAATTGTCATCATGTCAACGTTCATTCACTTTCTTGATATCAGAGTAGATTGGAGGAGATATGTATGACGTCAATATCACATATTGATTCACACATGCGTGCACGCCTATCTCAATCCTACTCATCAAGTGGCCCTGGATATCAAACTCCCTCAGGAGGGACAAATCCCATATTTATCACTCACCCCTCAAAAGCCCCATGTATCAAAGCCACCCAATCATCACCTTTATAACAACCCATGTTTCAGGACTGCGTTTGATGATGTCAAAGTGTACCCAATGACATGTGTTGAGTGTAGTGATTTCAGATCAAAGAATCACACTCACCACCATCACTGTGAGAACTGACTGTGACTACCATGTCATGGTTCCATGTGTCAAACTCACGGTGGGTCTGTCTGGTATGCTTGTTCTCTAACAAGTACCTATGTTTTTGGTTTGATATCTCCATATCATGACTAATGAGATTTTGTCATCAACCAACACCACAATCTAGTCTTGTGTGTCATTGTTGTTTATCTACCTTCCACAATGACATACAACTAGGGACATAATAAGAATGTACAAACTCTTAGCATCCGTATGATCTCACCGTTCAGGTCCAAAACCTAAAAGCATACGTCATTGAATACTATCATTCTCTAGACATTCAATCTGTTTTGTCATTATCTCATATGACTAAACCAGAAAGAATTAGAGGCTTGCCTTTGATGTTTATCAAATCAATCTTAATGTATCCCACCAATCATCCCATGATTGGCTCTCAGGGCATACATACCAACAGACTCCCACTTGCATTGTGAGCGAATCACCCTTGAATCATATTCTTAGTGATCTTCAAACATGTCCCCCATGTTACTATGCTCTAGTGCTAACATAGTGAGTTATGGCAACACCTTGCCAAAGTCAGTATTAATTGTATGTCTCTCATCTCTTCGCTATATGTCACACGTATGAGATGGAGTTATGCAAGCTTGTGTTGTTCAACTTTGAGCACATAACTTAAGGAAATGATTGGGTTTGTCAACTCTAAAATAGGATATCATAATTGTACATGCCTAGGATTCATGAAAAGTGGACGGAATTGGTTGTTTGAGCCTAAACTGATCAAATGATAATGAGACCTTAATTTGAAATAAGAGAGAGAAACCTCTTAATTACCACACAGGTCAATAAGGAGGGACACATAATAATTTTCAAAGGTTCAGTCAATTAGTCTTGTGATATATCCACCCCTTTGTTTTCATACTCCACCATAAGAATTGGAAGTACATTACGGTTTTAATTTCTTTGATTGCATTCCATGTAGATAGGTCTTGCATTGCAGCTATTTTCACATATTTTGCATGAAATGAAAAAAATATAGATGAGTTATACATACACATTATCCTTAGGTGCGTGTCATTTAGTTGCATAATCATCATTTTGTAGCTTCATTCATATTTTTGTGCATATAGTACATCATGCATCTTATTTCTTCTGAAACATTAAGGGTGATGAACTTGTTCCATACCTTCTAAATGCTTCAAATGTATAAGTCATGCAGCAATAAGTGAGCCCGACATACAATTCATTGTCAGCTATGAAAATAAGGGCTTAAAAATTTTGAAAAAAGAAAAAAAGGGAGTAGTGAGAAGCAAGTAGGATTGAGAGGGAGAAAGGAACATAGTCTTACCTGCATTTTGAGGAAGAATAAGTACATGATGTAGTTTTCCTAGATATTCCATCTCACCTTGAGAAGGAATGAAAGTGCATGCATCATTCCAGCCAAATGTAGGCATTAGGGCATTTACACTTGCATTTGCATCATTTAGGTCATTTTTGCTTTGTGCATGTTAAAACCGTATAATGCTTCCATTTCTTCCACTATCCACCCATTCCATCCACCCGTTGCTCGAATTGGTAGGCCAACGTGATTTTCTCCTCACTTGTTAATATCAGGAGAGCTGCTTCCATGTAAATGGTAGTTAGGGCAAGCAATGTAGAATAGGAGATCACAAGATGCACCGAGCTTGAATTGGAGAAATTTATTATGTTAACTGCCTTATATGATAATGTTCATCAATTTTGAGGTAGATATCTTTTATGGATGATTACTGTCGCCTTTAGGGTAATTATCATTTCGTGGTTAGTGAGGGCCGGTATGTGAATGTCCGGCGGGGATCATGTGGTGATGTTTGTTGTGACAATTTGTTATTTAGTTGACCCTCGCAATTCTATTCTAAAGTTTAGTTGCTCGAGGGCGAGTAATGTTCAAGCTTAGGGGAGTTTGATGCGATGATTTTGAGTCACATTTATAGACTTGTTTTACTTGTGTTTTATGCATTTATTGGTCATTTTGGTGGTTAATATTGCATAATTCATTTACATTAGTCTATGATCCTTCTTAGTGTCAAATATCCCTTATTCTATTGTTTTGAGCAGAAATGATTACAATAATATGTTTTATGTCGGCTTATGTGGTTTTGTGTTGCAATTTTAGGAAAAACACATATCTGCAGCTGTCGATACCATCGACAGCTGTCGATACTATCGACACAGCCACAGGTTGCCAGCCGCAAGGAGAAACACATAGTCGATACCATCAATAGGGAAGTTGATGGTAGTGACGTATCTTCAGGTTGCTGGCGAGCAGATAGTCGATACTATCGACCATTAAGTCGATATTACCGACCCCAGAAGATTCAGCGACGGAAAAGAACAAAACCGACGCCTTAGGGTGTCGATACCATCGACCCTCGTCGATGGTATCGAGTCAGCATCAGGCACAACGACAAAAAGAAAAGAAGACTTTCCGATACCGTGCAGTGTCGATACCATCGACCCGTGTCGATGGTATCGACGCCGTTAGATACAAGTTTGTTTCAGATCGATCCAAATCCGACAGATGTGATATTCTTGTAACCTAACTCTGTGATTATACCTAATGATGGCGGCTAAGAGCCATATATCACGTCATTAGCCGCTGCACACATCCCGAGAAGGTGTGGAGAGAAGAACGGAGCCTAGAAGCACACCCCGATCATTTCGGAAGCCGAAGAAGATGTTTTCCACCGCCGAAAGGGTGTAGATCGCGCATTCTACGCCGAGGAATGCTTGGATCTTCTCCATTCAGGGGTTTCATTACTTATTCATGTTTTTATCCATGTTTCCCCTTTTCTCTACAATGTTTTGCTCTGAGATGAACATGCGGGGTTAATCCCCTTTATCTTTAGGACCGGGTGTAGCCCGGGGAAGCATGGTATGACATTTTTATCATAATAATTCATATTTTATCTCTTAAATCCATGGTATAATTTCATTTTCTCAATTATATTGTTATGCTTGATCACCATAATGATAATCTAATGCCTTTAATTACTTTGAAAGAAGAATTAACAGTTGAAAAGAGACGAAATTCACATTAATTAACAAATCCCTTGAACAAGGTGATGTAAGATTAATGGTGGAAACCCAGAGGTCGAATTTAATGCACCTAGTTTAGGGTATAGATTACTACGATGGTGGAACCGACCTAGACATAGGTAGTGAATTGTACCACGACACTGGGCAATTCTGACTACAGGCCACTACCCGGATCGAGAGATGAAACTGAATTATTATATGGAAATTCATACAATGATGACCCGCGGTGAAACCACAATCCTAAAGATATCCATTTGAATTGATTAAACTAAACCCTTAATCGATTGCTTTGTTTTGTTTTATTTTCTTTTATTTTACAAAAACTCTCAAACTCTTTTAATCGGTTTAGCTGATCACAACCAGTTAGTAGTAGTCTACCGATAATTCAGTGTCCCTAAGTTAGACTCGGGCCTCACAAAGGCCTATACTACATTGACGTGTGCACTTGCGTTATACGCACGGTAAAATTGTGTCAAGTTTTTAGCGCCGTTGCCGGGGACACGGCAATTGTCGGCACTACGAGTGTTGCAAGCGGCCATTCTAGGCCACTTTTTAATTTTTATAAATCTGAAATCATTTTAAAATTTATAGTTTATCTTGCACATTTTGTAATCATCTAGCACAGTACTGAACTGAAATTATCATTTTGTAGGTACTGTGCATGATTCAGATGCGTAGCACCGACTACACGCAACAGGCACTAGAGGTTCCATTATCGGGACCTGACAACAAGGGGGATTACAATCAAGACCAACTGGAAGATATAGATTCTGACTCAGAACAAGAAGCCATGGCAGAAGAGCAGACGATATGGGAGAAGATAAAAGCTTCTTCATCATCCGCTTCAAAAGGGCCAATCAAGAAGTAGGAAATCAACATTCCGACCTATAAGATTGACCCTGCATTGATCAACTTGGTCAAGTCAAATGCATTCCATGGGATAAAGAACGAAGACCCGGTGACGCACATAAGTCAATTCGTGGAGAACTTCAATATGATAAAAATAGACAGGTTCCCGCATGAGACACTTTACCTGAAGTTGTTTCCGAGCTCTCTGGCAGGAAATGCACGAGAATGGTTGCACAATCTTGACGATGAATATGTGGAATCATGGAACCACATGGTGGAAGTGTTCTTTGAAAGGTTTTTCCTGCCCGAGAAGACAAATGATATGATCAGAAAAATCCATAATTTCAGCCAGAAGGCAGGGGAGATCTACTCCGAGACCTGGGAACATTTTCAGATCATGTTAAGGAGGTGCCCGCATCATGGGCTTGACAAGGAGACACAAGTCAAAATATTTTATTTTGCTCTTTCCGAGCATGATAGAAGTAACCTAGACTCTGCAGGTTCAGGGTTCTTCTTAAACAACACAGACATGAGGTGTTGGGAAATTCTAAAAAACATGGCCAAAAAGCAATCCTGGGGTGACATAGACGCCGTAGAGCATGTTCGCACTGTGGGGGAGTCAAAGGCCATCAAAGAACGAAATGATAAGATGGACCTTCTCGCAAAGAAACTACTTGTAAAAGAAGATGCAGGATCAGATGATGAGGCTCAAGTGAAATTCATGCGCCAGTAGCAGGGGTATAGAAACAACGATTACTCATGGAGGAAGGACAAGAAATTTTCCTGGAAGGATCCAAATAATTTCTTGCATGACCCCGACGCGAAACCCCAACCGGCACAAGAGGATAAGAGCACTGATTTTCTCAATCAAGTGATCAAGAAAAATCAAGAACTGATGAACACTTTTGGCCAACAGATCAAGCAACAAGGGGAATTCATGAACCAATTCGGGCAGACTTTACAAAGCTATGGGGTACAGATGAGGATGATAGAGACATCTTTGGTGCAAATGGCAGCTGAGATAGAAAATCTGAAGAAGCCAGCGTAGCAAGGCTTCCCGGGTAATACAAATATTCCAGGGGGAAATCAACAGGCTAAGGCAATCTTGCTAAGGAGTGGCAAGAATATTTTAAACCCCAGGGCCAATGAACCAAGTAAACCCCAATCAGAGATCATAGGTGTGGCCGCAGAAGAGGCTCCAATTCCAACCACACAACAGGTTGAAGATATAGCATAGGATGTTACAGCAGAACCAGTTGTTTTTTAGGAGGAGACACAAAAAAGGACACCATATGTGTCGCCGCATCAAAGGGCACAAGCTGTCCCGGTCCCATATCCAAATAGTGTGAAAGTAAAGAAAGTGGACACCCAATTCAAGAAGTTTCTGGACAGTTTTAGGAAGCTCTCTGTCAACATTCCATTATTAGAAGAAATCGAGAAGATACCCTCCTATGGGAAGTTCTTGAAAGACATCATCACAAAGAAAAGGAAAATCCCTGATACTGAGGTTGTGGTTCTTAAGGAACAGATGAGTTCCTTCATCATGGGTACATTGACACCCAAGAGGCAGGATCCCGGCTGCTTCAATATCTCATGTTATATTGGGAAAGTGAAATTTGGCGAAGCACTATGCGATTCAGGGACAAGCATAAACCCGGTGCCTCTCTCTACGTTTAAGAAATTGGGATTGAAAGAATCAAGGCCGAGCAATATCACAATACAGATGGCGGACAATTCAGTGGTGAAGCCGTATGGTATTTGTGAAGATGTGTTTGTGAAAGTAGATCGATTTGTATTTCCAGCAGACTTTTTTGTAATGGAAATGCAAGATGAATAGGGTAATGAGTTACTCCTTGGACGACCCTTCCAAGCTACAGCTGACATGATACTCGAGATGGGGAGAGGTCATTTGACCTTGGGTATCGCTGATGATCAATTTGAGATGGTCATGCCTTCCAACACAACACAATCCAAAACTAAGGAACAATGTCGCATGGTGAAACACTTTGACTAGAATATCTCTCTTTGTCTAGGGAAGCCATTTTTAGATATGGCTCATGTAATGACTAAGGTGGAGAAGGGGACAATGGCTGTAGACATCATGGAGCAGACCAAGGTTGTGTCTCTTAGCAAGGCTGTGGGTTTTCCTAATGATGAAGAGGAGGACATCCCACCTTCTACTGAAGATGAGGCCATAGCAAGTTCTATTTTCAATGCATATCCAGAATTACCACTTGAAGCCTACCCGGTTAATATAACACATGATTGGATGAGAAGCAAGTCACTACAAGAGTGTGCCAAGATGCTTTAGGTGCTTCCATGCTTCTATGCTAGATACTATGAAGACCTTGGAGAACTCCCATCACCGCTTCAGTCATCCTTTATCAACCCCCCAGATTTGGAATTGAAGCCATTACCACCGCACTTGAAATATGCATTTCTAGCTGAGGATGAGAAGATGCCTGTGATTATTTCAGCATATCTGAGTGCCGAGGAGGAAGATCAATTGCTGATTGTGTTGAAGAACCACTGCGGTGCATTCGGGTGGTCGGTCACAGACATCAAGGGGATCTCCCCTACATTGTGCCAGCACAAGATCCGACTCGAGGAGGGAGCCAAACCGGTAATTCAGCCACAACGCTGACTAAATCCTAGCATGATGGAGGTTGTCAAGAAGGAGGTGATCAAGCTCCTTTCTATAGGTATCATCTATGCCATATCCGACTCGACATGGGTGAGTCCTACACAGGTAGTCCCTAAAAAGGGGGGAATTACATTTACACATAATTTGTTAAATGAACCAGTCACGACCTGTTTGGTAACCGGGTGGCGTGTATGTATAGACTACCATAGATTGAATGTTGCTACGCTTAAGGATCATTTTCCTCTCCCATTTATCGATCAGATTTTAGAGCGATTGGCATGTCGATCTCATTTTTGTTTTCTCAATGGTTATTCGGGGTACAATCAGATTTCCATTGCTCCTAAGGACCAAGAGAAGTCCACCTTCACTTGTCCTTACGGAACATTTGCATATCCTTGTATGCCATTTGGGTTGTGTAACGCACTGGCAACCTTTCAGCATTGCATGCTTGCCATTTTCTCCGATATGGTTGAACGTTGTTTGGAGGTTTTTATGGACGATTTCTCCGTCTATGGTGCATCTTTCGACGAATGTTTATACAACTTGGACAAAGTTTTACAACGCTGTGAGGACACGCATTTGGTCCTCAATTGGGAGAAATGCCACATGATGGTCAGCGAAGGGATCATGCTCGGACATAAAGTGTCTAGCAAAGGGTTGGAGGTAGACCCGTTAAAGATCGAAGTTATTTCCAAATTGCCCCCACCGAATTCGGTTAAAGGGGTACGGAGTTTTCTAGGTCACGTCGGTTTTTATCGCCGCTTTATAAAATATTTCTCAAAAATCGCCAAACCATTATCTGAGTTGTTGGAAAAGGATGTTGTGTTTGATTTTAACGAAAAGTATTTACATGCATTTAACGTGCTTAAAGAAAAACTAATTTCGGCACCGGTTGTGCAAACACCGGAATGGAACAAGCCATTTGAATTGATGTGTGATGCGTCAGATTTCGCAGTTGGGGTTGTTTTGGGACAACGCGTGGACAATAAACCCGATGTGATTTTTTATGCGTCCAAAACTTTAAATGATGCACAGTTGAATTACATGACAACTGAAAAAGAACTTCTAGCCGTTGTTTTTGCTTTTGAAAAATTTCGGCAATATCTTGTTGGATCAAAAGTCGTGGTATGGACGGACCACTCCACCATAAAATATTTGATGGAAAAGAAAGATGCCAAACCTAGAATGATTAGGTGGATCTTACTTTTATAAGAATTTGATATTGAAATCAAAGATAAGGCGGGCATTGAAAACGTGGTTGCGGACCATTTGTCTAGGTTGGAAAGGGTAGATGAGAAGGACGTGCATATACCCATTACCGAGATGTTTCCTGATGAGCAAATTTTATCTGTGAAATCTAAAGATCCTTGGTTTTCTTATATAGTTAATTATCTTGCTTGCAAAATTATCCCGGATGATTGGACATACCAAGAGAAAAAGAAAATTTTCCATTCTTTGCGGTATTATTTTTGGGATGACCCTATTCTGTTGAAGTAATGCAGGGATGGTGTGTTGCGCAGGTGTGTACCGGAGGTGGAATACGAAAGTGTCCTTCGTCATTGCCATACTCTACCGACGGGTGGCCACCATGCTAGTTCTCGAACTGTAGCCAAAGTACTTGAAAGTGGCCTGTACTGGCCTACTTTGTTTAGGGATGCCTATGACTATGTGCGGCAATGTGATTCCTGCCAATGGGCAGGTAACATTTCAAAAAGACAGGAGATGCCCCTTAATGTATTTCAAGAAGTCGAGGTGTTTGATCTGTGGGGTATTGATTTTATGGGACCCTTTGTGTCCTCCAATTCTAACTTGTACATTCTATTAGCTGTTGACTATGTATCGAAGTGGGTAGAGGCAATACCCACCAGGACTAATGATGTTGTCGTAGTGTATAGGTTTGTCAAAGAATACATTTTCTACAGGTTTGGTGTACCAACAATGATAATTAGTGATGGAGGAACACATTTCTAGAATTAGAAGTTTGCGACATTGTTGAAAAAGTATGGGGTAAAGCAAAACATTGGTATCCCGTACCACCCACAGACACAGGGACAAGTGGAAGTCTCCAATAGAGATATTAAGAAGATCTTGGAGCGCATTGTGGCTTCCACGAGAAAGAACTGGAGCACCTTGCTACCGGACGCTTTGTGGGCGTACAAGACGATGTTTAAGACACCTATAGGCACTACACCTTTTAGGTTGGCTTACGGTCGAGCCTTCCATTTACCGGTGGAATTGGATCATAAGGCGCACTGGGCGCTTAGGAAGTTGAATTTGAGCTACGATGAGGCAAGAAGGAAACGGTTGCTTAAGCTGAACGAACTAGACGAGCTGAGGATGAATGCATATGAAAGCTCACAGATCTACAAGGAGCGAACAAAGCTGATTCACGATCGACATATTCAGATGCGTGTCTTTATGAAAGGAGATTGTGTACTCTTGTTCAACTCCAGGTTGAAGATGCATCCTGGGAAATTGAAATCCTGATGGAGTGGACCGTTCACTTTAGAGGAAGTCAGGCCACATGGTGCAATCATGGTGCGTGATGGCGAGACAACATTCTTGGTTAATGGACAATAATTGAAGTTGTATTTCGGTGAGGATTACACAAGGAAAGTCAATGAGGTCAAACTCATTGCACTTCCAGATGCATGAGGAGCTTGATTTTGTCTAGCCTAAGACGTTAAATAAGGGCGCTTGTTGGGAGGCAACCCAGCCATCGGTAGCTTCGTTTAGTTTCTTTCACATTTGTACTTTGGTTTGATTTGATTTTGTTTTTAGTGTCAAAATGATACCTTGATCGTTTGCTCAATGTGTAGGACTGAGGCAGGGTCGATACCATCGACCCTTGTGTCGATGGTATCGAGATGGGCACAGGTAGGCGGCTGTAAAAATCCCACTGTGTCGATACTATCGACGGCCTCGTCGATGGTATCGACACACCATCAGGTTGATCGAACAAATGAGGTTGATAGTATCGACACGGGCGTCGATACTCGCGAGATCTCTGGAGATATTCAGACGAAAATTTTCTCAGTGAAGTTGATACCATCGACGGGCCTGTCAATGGTATCGACCGAGTTACAGGCAGAAAGCGGCGGCCGGGCCTCGTGAGGGTGTTTGCCCTAAGAAGAGTTGATATTATCGACTTGTGTCGATGGTATCGACACGACATGTCACTGATCCGCGAGAGGAAATCAACGACGATCGATGCACCAAGAGAGTCGATCCATGGGATGGGTTGATACTATCGACTCGCGTTGATAGTATCGACACGTCATCGATCCGGGCCCTCACATCACGATATCGACAACCTTTGATACTAGAGGAAGATGGATTGTGCTACAGGAGTCGATACCATCGACTCGCATCAATGGTATCGACGGGCATACAGCAACGCCAACCACGGTTATAAAAGAGAAGGATTGTTGTCATATGACATCACACCTTCAGAGCATTCCTCATCCACTTGTGTCGTGCATCTTGTTGAGAAATCGGAGCCCGACTACGAGCATCCAAGGAGCACCTTCTTCCCCGAGCCTTCACCGAGCGGAGATTGTCTTCTCCGACCCTCACCAAGCTCCATCTTCTATCCCTTCTTCATCGACAATGGTGCATACTGCCGGCGCATCTTCTTCACGCACGACACCGGTGGAGATCCCCGAGTTCATCCCTCCACCTACTACATCTATTCCACGCCCGCGGATTGTCCATCCTTCCGCGGAGGTTCAGAAGGTCTACGAGGAGCTGATGAAGTGCAAGATTGAGCCGACCCGCTATGTCGACCGGGACATGATCCTAAATCTGGGGTTTGAGGCTAATCTGGCCTACGTGCTCAAGGGGTAGGCAAGGCATATGGGTAGGAGGCCTGATGAGATAGAATTCCACGCCGACGACCAACCATTCTTCGGTGAATGGCCCACATACAAAGAGCTAGTGGCGGAGTTCATGGCGTCACTGGATATATGCATCGTGCCAAACGACATCATCGCCACTGATCAGGAATGGATCAACGGCTGCGTTTCTTTCCGACTATACAACAATGATTACACTCTTACCCTCAAGCAGTTCAACTCCATCTACAATTGGAATCATGGGCGTGATCAGTACCGGAGGCCAGACAACCAGACTGATTATGATGCTATTTTTGCCGAGCTAGTGATTGTTCCTATGGGCAAATCTGTGAGCTACCACAACACGGTGGTGGCGGATTTCGAGCATCTGTTCGTGCGGATTCTTCACCGCATGCTTTGCACCACTCTGTTTGCTCGTGGTGACCTGTCTCTTAGCAAGTTTCAAGAGACATACTTGTTTTTCCTGCACAAGTTGCTGAAGTGAGAAGAATGTAATTGGGGCACGTTTTTCTTGACGCGTGTGTTGGCTGTAAAGAGGAGTACGTGGAAGGCTCCAATCCACTTTGGAGGGCTCATCACTCCACTGGCCTCTTATCTTGGGTTGAATTTCTCCCAACTTACTTCTTTCTCCAATAGGAGCAAGGTCAACTTGCAGCATCTGCACTGCTCCAACCTCATCCTACTTCGTGATGGCTTGGCATATGCACACTGCCATGTCAATCAAGCATATCAATAATGTTCACTTCCAGACCCCGTCTTCCACATCGCTGACGCTCCACATTTCAAATGGCCTGCCATAGCCATTGATGACTCGGATGAAGACGACGGCAATGACAGCGACGGCGACGAGCCTAAAGAGGAAGAGGAGGCTTTCACTCCTCTTCGTGCACGAGTGGCACCCAGAAAGCATCCCCACATGCATCCGGGTGCATCTTCTTATTCGCAGCCTCCACCACCACAACCCTCGCAGCAAGGCGAGGATGTCTATCCATTCAAGGGATGTATGAAATGTTGTAGGATATTCATCAGACGCAGCAGCGACATACAACTTCATATGCCGGTATTCAGGATACGACGAACTGACTGCTTGACAACCAGAGGACTATTTTCGAGAATGAGCGCCTCCTCCTCGACAACCAACAACACATTCGTGACAGGTTGCATAAGATGGAGATGCAGCAACAACCCTTCTACGATCATTACTCGAGCCAGAATTACTTTGGGGGGTATCCACAACCTCCGCACATGCCTCAGTATGATCCGAGATTTTAGGGGCAGTACCCATCTTGGGACCCCACGGCCCCGCAGTACCCGCCTCCTCCGGAAGAATGATCGGTATCACCGTTCCACCTTTTAAGTTTGTTATTGACTATGAGGCCATAGTCAAATTCAAGCTTGGGGGGAGTTGGAACAGCTCTATCCTTTAGTTTAGTTTTTATTATTTTGTTTCTTATCATTTATTTCTTGCAGTTTTTAGTTAGTTTGTAGGATCCACATTTTATCTAGTGTACTCGTGGATGTCGTAAGTCATGTGTCATCTCGCTGCTTGTACATGGGAATTAAGGGAAAATTTTAAAAAATTTAGTGTTCTCTAAGCTTGTGTTGTTCAACTTTGAGCACATAACTTAAGGAAATGATTGGGTTTGTCAACTCTAAAACAGGATATCACAACTGTACATGCCTAGGATTCATGAAAAGTGGACGGAATTGGTTGTTTGAGCCTAAACTGATCAAATGATAATGAGACCTTAATTTGAAATAAGAGAGAGAAACCTCTTAATTACCACACAGGTCAATAAGGAGGGACACATAATAATTTTCAAAGGTTCAGTCAATTAGTCTTGTGATCTATCCACCCCTTTGTTTTCATACTCCACCATAAGAATTGGAAGTACATTACGGTTTTAATTTCTTTGATTGCATTCCATGTAGATAGGTCTTGCATTGCAGCTATTTTCACATATTTTGCATGAAATGAAAAAATATAGATGAGTTATACATGCACATTATCCTTAGGTGTGTGTCATTTAGTTGCATAATCATCATTTTGTAGCTTCATTCACATTTTTGTGCATATAGTGCATCATGCATCTTATTTCTTCTGAAACATTAAGGGTGATGAACTTGTTCCATACCTTCTGAATGCTTCAAATGTATAAGTCATGCAGCAATAAGTGAGCCCGACAAACAATTCATTGTCAACTATTAAAATAAGGGCTTAAAAAAATAAATAAATAAATTTGAAAAAAGAGAAAAGAAAAAAAAGGGAGTAGTGAGAAGCAAGTAGTATTGAGAGGGAGAAAGGAACATAGTCTTACCTGCATTTTGAGGAAGAATAAGTACATGATGTAGTCTTCCTAGATATTTCATCTCACCTTGAGAAGGAATGAAAGTGCATGGATCATTCCACCCAAATGTAGGCATTAGGGCATTTACACTTGCATTTGCATCATTTAGGTCATTTTTGCTTTGTGCATGTTAAAACCGTATAATGCTTACATTTCTTCCACTAGCCACCCATTCCATCCACCCGTTGCTCGAATTGGTAGGCCACCATGATTTTCTCCTCACTTGTTAATATCAGGAGAGCTGCTTCCATGTAAATGGTAGTTAGGGTGAGCAACGTAGAATAGGAGATCACAAGACGCATCGAGCCTAAACTGGAGAATTTTATTATGTTAACTTCCTTATATGATAGTGTTCATCAATTTTGAGGTAGATATCTTTTATGGATGATTACTGTCGACTTTAGGGTAATTATCATTCCGTGGTTAGTGAGGGTCGGTATGTGAATGTTCGACGGGGATCATGTGGTGATGTTTGTTGTGACAATTTGTTCTTTAGTTGACCCTCGCAATTCTATTATAAAGTTTAGTTGCTCAAGGGAGAGCAATGTTCAAGCTTAGGGGAGTTTGATGCGATGATTTTGAGTAGCATTTATAGACTTGTTTTACTTGTGTTTTATGCATTTATTGGTCATTTTGGTGGTTAATATTGCATAATTCATTTACTTTAGTCTATGATCCTTCTTAGTGTCAAATCTCCCTTATTCTATGGTTTTGAGCATAAATGATTACAATAATATGTTTTATGTCGGCTTATGTGGTTTTGTGTTGCAATTTTAGGAAAAACACATATCTGCAGTTGTCGATACCATCGACAGCTGTCGATACCATCGACAGCTGTCGATACTATCGACACAGCCACAGGTTGCCAGACACAAGGAGCAGCACAAAGTCGATACCATCGACATGGAAGTCAATGGTAGTGACGTACCTTCAGGTTGCTGGCGAGCAGATAGTCGATACTATCGACCATTAAGTCGATACTATCGACCATTAAGTCAATACTATCGACCCCAGAAGATTCAGCGATGGAAAAGGACAAAACCGACACCTTAGGGTGTCGATACCATCAACCCTCGTCGATGGTATCGAGTCAGCATCAGGTGCAATGACAAAAAGAAAAGAAGACTTGCCGATACCGCGCAGTGTCGATACCATCGACCCACGTCGATGGTATCGACGCCGTCAGATACAAGTTTGTTTCAGATCGATCCAAATTCGACGGCTGTGATATTCTTGCAAACTAACTCAGTGATTATACCTAATGATGATGGCCAAGAGCCATATATCACGTCATTAGCCACTGCACACGTCCTGAGAAGGTGTGGAGAGAAGAACGGAGCCTAGAAGCATGCCCTGATCGTTTCAGAAGCCGAAGAAGACATTTTCCACCGCCGAAAGGCTGTAGATCGTGCATTCTACGCCGAGGAACACTTGGATCTTCTCTGTTCAGGGGTTTCATTACTTATTCACATTTTTCTCCATGTTTCCCCTTTTCTCTACCATGTTTTGCTTTGAGATGAACATGCGAGGCTAATCCCCTTTATCTTTAGGACCGGGAGTAGCCCGAGGAAGCATGGTATGACATTTTTATCATAGTAATTCATATTTTATCTCTTAAATCCATGGTATAATTTCGTTTTCTCAATTATATTGTTATGCTTGATCACCATAATGATAATATAATGCCTTTAATTACTTTGAAAGAAGAATTAACGGTTGAAAAGAGACGAAATTCACATTAATTAACAAATCCCTTGAACAAGGTGATGTAAGATTAATGGTGGAAACCCAGAGGTCAATTTTAATGCACCTAGTTTAGGGTATAGGTTACTACGACGGTGGAATTGACTTAGACATAGGTAGTGAAGTGGGAAATTCTGACTACAGGCCACTACCCGGATCGAGAGATGAACCTGAATTATTATATGGAAATTCATACAATGATGACCCGCGGTGAAACCGCAATCCTAAAGATCTCCATTTGAATTGATTAAACTAAACCATTAATTGATTGCTTTGTTTTATTTTATTTTCTTGTATTTTACAAAAACTCTCAAACTCTTTTAATCAGTTTAGCTGATCGCGATCAGTTAGTAGTAGTCTACCGATAATTCAGTGTCCCTGAGTTCGACTCGGGCCTCATAAAGGCCTATACTACATTGACGTGTGCACTTGCGTTATACACACGGTAAAATCGTGTCATAACCTTTAGCCACATTGCATGACCAAGCACTCCTAACTTGTCATCAATGACCAGAATAACTATAAGTTCATCTCTATGAACTCCTAGATCCAAATAGTATCCAATGTTGTTCTCTAACACACGGATACTCGACATTTCCTTTTAAAACAACTTAATTGGAACGTTTCCATTTATCAACAAACATTCACTTTTATATATCCCATATATATATATATATATATATATATATATATATATATATATATTGCGATTAATTTTCTATCCTTTTCGGAAGTTCGCATCAGTGTAATTCTTTACAGTGAACCCTTCCTTATTTCCATACAACTAGCACTTCTCAAGTACTTATCAAGTTCTTATGGTATTCCAGTAACCCTTACTAGAACTAGACAAACATCCACTCGTCATGTCTGACATATGAGTTATCAGGATGAGCATATCATATTATCATATCCTACATACAAGATGATAAATGCATTTCATTTTTTCCATGTCCATACATGCAAGATGATGGGATGATTACATACATGATAGATCCTTATCTATTCTTAGTGTTCCCATTCTTCATAAGAATCAGACGCTTGGCATTGGGGTACTAACTCCATGTAACATGGATAAGTTTTCTCCCACTGAATTTGTGCACACTGAACCCTTCAGTATAGATTGTCAATGTATGCTTTCCCTTTTTAGGTCAAGAAGTTTTTTTTGAGAACTATCTCTATAAATCTCTTATTCCTATTACATAGGATATATCTCTATCTTCCTTAAAGATAATTTCCACTTTGGATTTCCATTATAGAACATTTCCATTTCACATCAACATGTGGAATGTGAATACACTCCCACTAAATCACAGATCTCTCTTTATTTTTGACATATCAATCAAACCCTTTGACTATATCATCAAAGTGAAGATCCAGCTCTGAGTTGTTTGTACTCAATCAATCACATTGATTAGTCCATTGCAACTTATAGACTTCATTTGCATTAATGGATTCATAAACCTTATAGGTTGTGTCACGTACACATCCTTGTTTTATTCCTCATAGGAATGCGGTTTTAGTATCCGTATGCCAAATCTTTTAGTCATTAAGTTGCAATTAACAAGCATCATCCTTCTCAAAATGTTATCCATGTGTCTTAACGCCTAAGACTCATTTGCACTTATGGATTTCATCCCAATGGGTGCTACCATCAAGGTCATACCTTATGGTTCACATGGAAGTTATTTAGGATGCAGTGGTCATAAACCATAACTCAAAATCCGGTTCCTCATATTTATCTAGATAGTTGACTCATCACATGACCAACTCATCACATAGAAAATCGAGGTGCATCTGTCAAGGATATAAGAACTCACAACCCTTTGTCATTGTTAACGTCCTTTATTAGTGTGGGGTATTCTTTATTTAAGAAGAAATTAGTTATTTGATAATCATCCTCTAACTCGTTAGAGTATGACTCCTTATTGATTTAGACATCACCATGCCTTAATCACGAGCTCACTATGATACACTATCATAATCACTCACAAGGTTCTCAAACATTTGGTCTAAGTATTTCATTCATTGATCTCATCAAGAATTAATACTTTACCAAATCCGTACTTCATCTATGATATTCTTGAACACTTCAAGATATTCATATTAGTATTTCTATAAACACTGTTTGAAGTACTAGCATTAACTCTAATAGATATGTAAATACATCAGATATATTATACCTAATAATCATTCTCCCACTACTACTAGTGAAGATTGAGAGATTCATGTCTCTTACTGGTTCTCTAACCAAAAGAGTCTAGATTTATCCATCATATGGAAACTAGAAATGAGTTTCTCATGATTTGTTCTAATTTGATTGTTTAAGTTATCAATAACTTTTAGGTATCATTTTATCTTATGCATACAAGTAATATAAGATAAACAAGGCATTGCCATAAGGAAACATAAACTTTATTAATTGCCATTATTGTAATACAATATGCAAAAATAATGTGTTTCTATCTATTAACAAATATGAAATAGAAGTTCATAACTCTATTACATGCCTTTAAGACTGAAAATAAACTAAAGTACTCCTATCTATGGAGGCAACATTTGCCCCATGTATTGGGTGCTTTACACTTTATATCTTGGTATCATATACCTCAAAAAGTGTTACAAGTTTATTTCATGACACCTTCAGGTGGAGAAGTCTGTTGCCTCCTTCTTCTTTAGTTCTTCCAGATAGAGTGGACAATTCCTTTTCCAATGTCCTGGCTTTTGACAATGGTGGCAATTGCCTCTCTTGGTCATGCCTCCCTTGGCCTTGAGAGTTGAAGATGACTTGGGCTGCTGGCTAGCATCAGAACCTTTCTTAGCCTTGCCTTTACCCTTGCGCTTGGACTTGCCTTTCTTGTTACTGATCATCATCACAGACTTAGGCTTGTCCTTCTTCATCTGTGCCTCAGTTGTCCTCAACATGCTCACCAACTCTGTCAACGGCTTGTCAAAATTGTTCATGTTGTAGTTCATCACAAACTGACTGTAGGATTCTGGCAATGAGTGTAGTATCACGTCAGTAGCCAACTCTTGACTCAGGGGAAATCCCAGTCTTGTCAGGTTCTCTACATATCCAATCATTTTGAGCGTGTGAGGACCAACTGGATCTCCTTCTGTCATGACACACTTGAACAATACCCTGGAGATATCATATCTCTCTTGCCATGCTTGATCTTCATACATGTTCTTAAGATACTGAATCATCTCAATGACACCCATGTTCTCATGTTGTCTCTGCAACTCGTGGTTCATGGAGCACAACATCAAGCACTTTGCATCAATGGCATCTTCAGAATGCTTCTTATAAGCATCCCTTTCTGCCTTTGGTGCGGTAGGAGCAGGTTCCTCTGGAACTAGAGTATCCAGGACATAGAGCTTTCACTCTTGAGTGAGAACAATTCTCAATGTCCTAAACCAGTCGTGGAAGTTAGTCCCATTCATCTTGTCCTTTTCAAGGACCAATCACAATGAAAAGTGATTGTTGTTTGTTGTCATTTGTACTACAAAAGGAAATATATGAAATTTAGTCCAAAACTCAATTTTGACTTATTTGATTGATTTGAAAGGTTGACCATATAATTAGGACTTTAATTAATTATCGCTCCCACTATTTTTGTTCAAATTGATAGCCCTTACCATCAATTCGTAAGATTGCAGCGTACAATCTTCTAGTGGGTCAAGATCCATATTTCATCAAGTCATGAGTCAGCTTTGGCTGATCGCCCACAATCTTGACTATTTAGGTAGGCCATCATGCCAATTGCATCATATGCAACTCTTGATGAATGAACATGCGCAACACCTTGCCTTGAACATTCCATGCCTCTGGGCTTAGACGCTCTAAGAATCACCAGTTAAGTCTAACCCAAAAGCCGACACAGTAAACATGCACCCTGCTTTGGCAGAACTACATGTTTACCCTTCACACTTCCACGAGATAGACAGTGCACCACGCTTTGGCGTAACCTACGCTTGGTCGATCAAGTTTTTCATGTATTTCGCTAATGGAAGGCGTAAAAGACTTAATATTTAGATTTTATAAGAATCACCAGTTAAGTCTAACCCAAAAGCTGACACGGTAAACATGCACCCTGCTTTGGCAGAACTACATATTTACCCTTCACACTTCCACGAGATAGACGGCGCACCACACTTTGGTGTAACCTATGCTTGGTCGATCAAGTTTTTCATGTATTTTACTAATGGAAGGCATAAAAGACTTAATATTTAGATGAGGGATTTGATTTTATAGGTACACATACATATCCAATCACCACAATACATAATATGTATCATATACATGTTATATCCCACTGAAAACATGTGAAACGCTAAAAGTGATGATTATGGTCATCCTAATGTGATTCCTTGAGCCAAGAGGAATCACGGTCATCTAGGTATACATCACATGCAACCTGTCCATGATGAAGTGCTATAGCCATCCAAGTTGATCAACTCATCACATGAATGACCTGCTCACCTTGGCCGGTTGTCTGGGTGCCACCAGTCGATCGGTTGGCTCCTCCAACCGATCGATTCGCCTGGTCGTTGTGCATCTCCTCATGGCTGCCACCAGATCATCTCGCTCTTCGAACCGATCATATGGATCACCAAACAATCGGTTAACTCCTTGAACTGATCGTTTCAGTTGTCGTCAGAATATCCTCCATTCTTTGACATAACAGGAAATAAAAGATTTGTCCTATTTACATTTGTATTGGGAAACCCCGAGTTACATTCGGGGGAAGAAAATGTAAGAAAGAAATCTCGAGTTATCTCGAGTTACATCAGGAATAGGAGATAGGGAATCAGTGTACAGACCGAGATGCAAGCAACCACAGACAACCGAGCACACATACATAGGGTTTATTGGCCATAACCACGCTATACATCTACCACAAAACTAGTTCAAGGGTGACGCATATCGAGTGCATTCATATTACATATCATATATATATATATATATTGGGATTTGTGGATTTAAGATTAGACATGCATAAAGCTAATTTTATTCACATCGTATGCAATAAATAAAGGCAACAAACCAAAATAGATCACATTGATAATCCTAAAGTATAGAGCAGTTGACGTGGCTCTGATACCACTGTTGGGTTTTAGGGGAGATAGAGAAGTTAGTGGAAATAAATTTTTTCTTCTCCCAAATCCAGAATAAAGGAATCGCGTCAACGTCTATACAGTAGGAAGGATTGTTTGTAGAGACATACCTTATCCCGAGGCTTGCTCGGTGACGTTACCTCGCAGCTTGCGCAGTCTTCACATCCGATCTTGGACGATGTCTGTGGAGCTCCTGGTCTCACCGAAACTGTCGGGATTGATAGTTGTCCTCTGAGCGATAGAAGTCTCCCACCTCTGAAGTAGTCCACACAGACCACCTGGAACTCCGATCTCCTTGTCCCACAAGGAATCAGAAGGAGTCGCACCCTCCTGTCGACGTACTAGTCACCGACACACTCTCCTGCCACCAGTCACTTTTCTGTAGTTGTCTTTCCCTTACTATGCCTCCCTTATCGGGTAACACTTGTTCGGGCTCTCTTGGTTACCACAACTAGAGAGAACGACAACTTTACAGAGCAACTGGTGTTCTCAGTTGTACTTTGAGAAGCCCCCAATACCCCTATATATATAGGAGGGTCATGGGACATGGTTCTCTACCCCGGGCAATGCGGGATTAAAGTAGGAGTAGAAGGGTTCAAGATTTTCCATAAAACAACAAATTGTGCCACTTGAACCGTTCATTTCAAGTATGAAATGGTCGGTTGGGGACCTGAGTCGATCGATTCAGACCTGAACTGGTCGGTTGGGACACCTGAGCTGATCGGTTCACTTCTGAGTCGATCGGTTTGTGGTCTTGGTCCAACTCAAATTGACTTTCATATTTATTTCCATCTAATCAAATATTAATCCTTGTCTAAATTGAATTTGTACAAGTGAAACAAATTGTATTTGCAAAATAGTCTTCTAACTTTCCAAATGATCTCGGTTGGTCAACGAATCGACCGGTTCAACAATTGAGCTGATCGTTTCATGACACATGAGCCGATCGTCTCACTGCTTTGAGCTGACCAGTTTACCAACCTGAGCCGATCGGTTCATCCCTATAAGCCGATCAGTTGGGGTAGCAGACTGTGCAAATCAGTCAATTGCAGTTTCAATCAATCTGATACTCTAATCAATCGATCTAACACCTTGAACACTATGATACTGAGCTATCAATTGATTGAGTGTTTAATTGAACTACCAAACTCCTTTAGTAATCAATCTAAACATCATTTGTTGATAAACTCCTCTTCCAGGTTAAATTTTAACGTCCTTGACTAGGAGCCACCATCTTGGACTTCGTCAAGCTGAATATCAAGAAGTTCTGGGGAGAAGATAAGTCTGAAGTGGTCGATAAGGCGGAAGCTTGGCTGCTTGCAGTCGAGAATGGATTTTGCATGCTTGAGGGACAGCCGAGTAAGAAGGTCCTTTTTGTTGCTCACCTCCTAGAAGGAGCAACCAAGATATGGTGGGAGACACACATCATGGGTTGAGATCTAACTGAAGAACCAATGGCATAGGGTAACTTCAGGACAATCTTCACTGCCAGATTCATCTCTATCTCAGCTAAGAAGGAAAAGGAAAGGGAGTTCACCAATATGACGCAAGGAAACTCATCTATGGCTGTCTTTGGGTGCAAGTTTCGTATACTGGAGCGTTTTGGGCATATGATGGATGAGGAAAGAAGGGTGGATCACTTCAGAGAGCGTCTTCACCCTGCCATCAAACCCCATGTGATGGCAAGTAAACCTACAATCTTCACCGAAGCATACAACACTGCTTTAGACATGGAGAGGACAATGATGCCTGCTCAAAATCCACCCAAGGGATATTTGGGTTTCACTGAAGGAACCCAAGGTTAGAGGAACAACAACAAAAGGGCCAAGGGCGTCTTCATGCCAAAGGAAAACATGAAGGAAAAGGGAAACCCCATCAAGAGAACAACCGACCTCAATGTTGCACCTGCAAAAAGTGTGGCATACCGGTGAGTGCCGCTACAAGAAGAAAGTTTTCTACCGTTGTCAACAAGAAGGACATCTCCAAGCTGCTTGTCCTCGGTCAGATCCAAGAGGACCAAGACCAGTGGTAGCCCCACCAGTAGCCGGCCCACCTATAGCAGCCCCACCTATAGCTGTCGCCCCACCTACTGGAGAGAGAAGACAAGCTCGAGTGTTTGCTATTAATAATGAGGAGGCTCAAGCAAATGCTAATCGGTTGATCGAGGGTAATAACCCTTAGAGTTTTCTTTTATGTTTTCAGTTAAGCATGTAATGGGCTAATGTATGATGAAAAATAATGTAGGCATTTTGATAACATCCAATTTTGTGAAGTTATCTTAGTAATTTTCCTCAGTTTTCCACATTCTTTCTCAGATACGGCTTCGCTAATTGGCTGCCTGAAATTCAAGCTTGTCTGCAAGATGGTGGTGCTGACATGCATGAAGAAGGAACGGAGGCTGGAGAGTAGAGAATTGCGTTGCAGTTTCATGAGTCCACAGACATGGAGTTGGTTATATTGGAGGAGATGCTAAAGGCGCCAGTCATTTTGGCGTTTTCTATTAGCGTTTTTGGGTACTTTATTCTGAAAACACCAAACTCTTGGCACTTTTGCATCCCGCTTATTGAAAACGCCAAACATTGGACACTTTATCTTAAAAACGCCATTCTGAAAACGTCAAACTCTTGGTGCTTTTGCATCCGGCCCATTTAAAGCGTCAAACATTGGGTGCTTTATGACGAAAATGGAGTTCCAAAAATAAGATTGATTTGATGCTATTGAGATACATATTTTAGTTAGAGACTGTACTATTTTGGTTTTTTATCCATACAAATTCTACTACGGTGACCGGGTCTGTGACAGCTACACGAGTGACTCCATGCAAGGAAACTTCCGCAAATTGGAGAGGCGAAGACCTAGACCATGACTCGAAGTCTCGATGTAGATTACGTGTCCGAGCAAACCCCTTTAGTATCACACTATAAATAGATACCCCCTCCCTCTGTCCCAATCTCATCCCAGCTCAAGCATACAAAATGCTAGTATTTACGTAGTTCAGTACAAAGCCTCCTTCCTCTTCGTCCTGCAGCTCCCAGATTTAGCGTCATGAAGGTTCCTTTGCTTCTCCTCCTACTTGCCACAGCCACCCACTGGCTCAGCCCGGTAGCAGCACAGGTGGCGGATATCGTGACCCAAGATTTCTTTGACAGGATCATCAACAACGGGCGTGCGGATAGCAGCTGCCCTGGAAGGGTGTTCTACACCCGGCAGGCGTTCCTTGACGCCGCGGCGTCCTTCCAAGGGTTCGGAACCACTGGGGACTCCGACGTCATGCGGCGGGAAATCGCCGCCTTCTTCGCAAACGTTAAGCACGAGACAGGATGTAGGGACTTTCTCTCTTTCTCTATCTGATTTTTAATATATACGCGGACCATATTTATCTGATTTGCAATTTGATTACTTCAGCCCTCTGCGATATCGAGGAGACGAACGACCAGGGCGAGCACTGCGACCAGAGCTTCGTCGACAGATATCCCTGCGCCCCAGGAAAGTCCTACTACGGGCGAGGGCCGCTTCAGCTTACCTGGAACTACAACTACGGCGCCGCTGGGGCTAGTATCGGGTTCGACGGCCTCGCCGAGCCGGAGAAGTTGGCGACTGACGCAGGGATCTCATTCAAAGCGGCTGTGTGGTTCTGGATGAACCAGTGCCACAACTACATTGTAAGCGGTCAGGGGTTCGGCGAGACCATCCGAGCCATCAACAGCCGTGAGTGTGGAGGTGGAGCTGCGGATATAGTCGCAAACAGAGTCAGTTACTACCAGGACTTCTGCGCCCAACTGGGGGTCGTGCCAGGGGACAATTTGACCTGCTAGATAGCTAGTTCCTTGTCATGTGATTTAATTTGAAATTAAACTTTCTCTTCTCATAAAACAGTTGAATCCGATCGTTGTATCACTACTTCAGCAATATACTGCTAATAAATGTTTTTATGAGTAGAGGCTGAAGCTAATGGGTTAGGGATCAAGATTATGATAGCTAATAATAACTGAAAGACGAAGAAAATCAGTATATATGAATAAAGAACGAGGTCGGCCCGGAATTAAATATTCTATTCCCATAAAATTGATGTTTGTTTTTATGGAGCTGGAAAATAAAAAAAGAGAAAAAATCCAAATAGCACACTTTTGTAAAAAAATACTACCGAAATAGCATTGTTTTCCAAAGTAGCACACCTTTAGTCAAAAGCACCCCAACACGTAGGGTTTTACTGGTGTTGGGAACAAAAACGCCAAACTAGTTGGCGCTTTACGCGTCAGTTGCTTCGGTAGTGTCATCTTGCTTATCTTGTCTATGTTATCTTCCTCCACTACAACTGCCCATAATGGGATATATACGCCCAAGGACACGGTGATGATCAACTGCGGGTCAAAAGATAGGGCCAATGATTTAGACAACCGTGAATGGCAGGGCGACGAGGGATCAGCTGCCTATTCCCTCTACCTCACACCCAGCAACACCACCATGACCATGGTGGCCCTTTCCGTCAGCTCCGTACCATACGCAATCGCTCGCATCTTTACAAGCAAGGCCACCTACTCCATCCCCGTAGGCTCCGAGCGCAAGTTTCTTGGGCTATACTTCTACCCGCCAGCTAGGGCGGTCAGTACCGCGCTTCTAGGGGTGTAAATGGTGCAAGTACGGTGCGGGTCTGGCCATACCTATTCCCATACTCATCTAATTTAGCGAGTCTGGTTCCGGTTCTAGACCCGCATAATACAAAACCTGGACCCGCACCATACCTGTACCCGCAATTATAGCGGGTATGCGGGTAAGCAGTTTTATAAAACATCATATTCTTTATGTAAGAGAAATTATTATGTTCTATACATTTTAATGTAACAAGATATTGTTATTATTATTATTTTTTTATTATATAGTATATTAACATGCAATAGTTATATTAGATAATGCTATGTTTTATACATTAACATTAATTGAGTTAATTATTTACATATTTGTAGTCCTCATCATAATGTTGAACCTACGTAGAAAGTAAAGTAAATTAGTAGACATTTTGATTTTAAGTTCATATATGATGTTCATTATTGTAACTGAAATAGTTAATTATTAATTGTATGACTAGTCTCAACCTTATTGTGGTTAGAGTAGGATATAATCTCAAGAATTACATTAGTTAGACTACTAAGTATAATATATATATGCATATTATTTAAGTAGTTACTTATGTATAGTGGGTACACGGGTCTAGCGGGTCTGGGTCCAAGCATACCCATTATTGGACCCACTTATATGCGGGTCCAAGGGTATACCGGTCCAAGGGTATGCAGGTATAAAAAATTAGACCCATGACGAGTTTTTTAAGGGTCCGGATTTGCGGTTCCGCGGGTCTACCCATACCCATTTACAGCCCTACGCGCTTCCGACGCGGTTTTTAAGGTAAGCGTAGGAAGTTGCACACTGCTCCGCTAATTCACTCCGGCGTGGGATGCTCAGGCTTTAAACCAAACATACATCATCCGAGAGTACTCGCTGATTCTCAGAATGGCTTCTTCCAACTTAAGTTTAGGCCGTCATCAGTTAATCCAGGTTCTTACGCCTTCGTCTACGGATCAAATCATGCAACAAATGCCACAATGTATGGCGTGTAACCCAAAGAACTCACGCCAAAAGAGTTGGCGTTTTGTATTTAGGAACATTAATTTGGCGAAAGATGCCCCTCAATGTGACATTTACTGTAAAGCGCCTAGTTGTTTGGCGTTTTTAACGTAAAGCGCCAACTGGTTCAACACCAATAAAACGTCATATAAAGTGTACTAGTTTGAAAAATAAGTTAGAAAGAATGTTATTTCAGTAATATTTTCTGCAAAAATGTGCTATTTGATTTTTTTCCCCATAAAAAAAATCCAGCATTTAGCATACAGGACCACTGGGATTCACATATCCATTTCAAATCGGCCGGAGGCCGAATTACAACGACTCTGACCCTCTACCAGGCTGTTAAGAGGTTCGTGGCCCGACCATTTAGAGGTTGTTAGAGTTTGCAACGGTACTACTGGACCCACCCACGTGAACAATACAGCAACCACGCCCATCTTAACCAAACCAAAACCTCTCTTTTGCTGTATTACTGAAAACCAGCTGGTAGCAGAAACCGGAATCAACAAAATTCTGTATTCTTTAGAATCTCATTAGATCCTGCAAAACAAACATGCCTCATCTTAACCATTGGTTTGTGGGGCCCTGGTAGTGGTTTCTGGGGGCTATGGGGGAGCCAGATTTTATGGCTTGGGTGGCAAGATACTGCGTGAGTATCAAAACTATATATTAGATAGGGCACCAAGCTCAGTTTTATTCAAAAAAATTTCGCTCACATAAAGAAATTAACATAGAGCAAGGAAGAAAGGGGAGGGCATGTGCCCTACCTTGCCTTCACACAGCTCCATTGCTGGTTATGACGGAATGTACGTTCAAGATTTGATAAGACACAATCCCTAGCACGCTTGAGATTTATACCCAGTCGGGCCAAGTATTCTGATAGTGCCATGCATCACCACTTAAAAGGAGTGGATCGGGGGTGCAACTCGAACTCTCGCCCTCCCTCCCAAATATGAATAAATGAAACTACAAGTGTATATCATATCCAAATAAATTACGTATAAATCTTTTGCAGATACCAGATCAAGGAAATGGCCAGCTGATTTTTTGAGCTTGTCTTCAAACATGTCTAGCATGGATTTAAGTCTGTCTCCTTTCACAACTTTTTTTTTATTATCCCTCACCCCAATGTGAATCCCCTACTATTGTTTATTGATCTGCCCCTCTCATAAGATGTACTGGATCATTGCCATAATGAACAAAACCAACTTTTAGAATTCATAGTTTGTTGGACACATATCACAATCACGTACAACTTTGGACAAGGTCCGCATCTAGAAACTAAAACTATGGTGGTGTGAGCTTCTAGTGTCTCACTAAGAGAAAATCTAACATGCAAATAATTACTTTAATGTCATAAACAACAATGTGCCAGCATATTTCTACAATACCCTAAATGATTGTCGAGCCTAACACATGAATCATTTCTTCCTTGACCTTGCAAATAGGAATTTGATCAAGATCAGTAAGAAGGCCCGAACTAGTAAGCGGGGTTGGAAATTTTCAAATAAGTCGATTTGGTTGAGCTAGTGCACCATTTTAGGTGATAAAAAATGAGTTTGTTTTGTTTGTCTATCAACAATCGTCCAAACTAGAGTTAAAATTGGATGATGTTTGCGGAAAACATACCACGTGTACTTGTTCCTTACGGTTCTAAAAATAAATGGAAAAGGATTCATACAGGTCACATTTTTAAATGGAAAATGGTTCTTTGTCATCAGTTTAAAAGGAACTGACACCTAATATGCAACAAAGTCATCAATTATAAAAATAAGCCCAACGATTAAGATAATATAGTGACGATCTATTAAAAGAAATTGGCGAATAAGTTCATGTTGCCCAGAACCATCGTTCTATCTAGCGCAACTAATTTGGTTTAGTCCTATAATGTCAGTTTTCAGCCCAAAACCTATGATGAAGACCTTATCTATCTACTTTTATGGAACAACCGACGACTAACTTTAATTTTTTTAAATAACAGGTCTGCAAACCTATTGTCTGGCTGTTCCGCAAGATGTAGAACCTACAGTTTAGAACTATAGTTTTAAACTTCAGGTTAACAACATCATGTGAATTCATCTTAACAATAGGAAAACAAACCTATAAAACCTAAAATAACAAATACACTCCACCCACGGCAAGATCCATTCTCAAATTCCATTCTCATCATATGTGTAAACATAATTCTAATCATTCAAATTCACATTCATTCACATATGCACCAATTCCATTCTCATGACATGTAGAAACATAATTATCATTGTATTCATTCATCTTCATATTCACACACATGTATATAGATCTTCATTCACATATTCACCTATAATCTACTCTCACCAAATTTTAAATTGTAAGAAGTGATCAGCATCGCATGTATATAAAAATAATGACATCAAAGTGTAGAAAAGTTATTCTTTAATCCCAATCAAATTCAAAGTTGACATCCTTAATGAAGGCTTGTGCCCATTGTTCACGTATCTCATCTAGTTGTGTTTTCATATAGGGCTTTTGTATGTCATCTAGCTTTTTTATCATATTGCAGTCTTTCATTTTAAATACCTGCAAATAGAATGAAATATATAATTAATAAGTTTGATATTTTCATATTATCTAATGGGATAATATACTTATGATAATCAAGATTATATATCTATATTAGATTTTGTATGCAGTTGATGTCTAGTTCCCCACATCTAAAAATCATGTCCATATACCACATCATGTAGTATTTGTATGCCCAACCATTGTCTTGTACAAGACATTATAAATTTCAACATGCAAAATATTAATAAATAAAAGTAAAAATAGTTTGCATAAATATGCATTGGAGTCAGAAAACTACCTCAACATTCTGCTAAACTATCGCTTTCTTTTTGTGTCACCTTTCCACCAACCTTTTTGAAATCTTTTATAGCCCTATACATTAATGTAACACGTTGAATTCAATTAGTAAATAGTAATGTAATAATATATGTTAACGAATATAAATATAAAAAAGTACTCATGTGAATAATGCATTTTTCAATTTGTGTCCTCCATTATCTAGTTTGTCACCATTAAGATCTAGATAACACATAGTTAGCATTGCAGAGACAATAATTAACAACACCCAATGGTTATTCCTAAATGAAAAGAAGGCAAACAAAATAAAATTCAAAATCCATAAGGAAATGTCATTCTTGAGGTAATTTTTTAAGCAAAGTAAGTAAACTTACTCAACATTGTATAGAGCTAACAACACACTCTTTTTCACTTTACCAAATTATTTAAGTATGGTACAAAAATATTGGACAATATATTTAGGATCTTTAACTACAAGACTAATCAATGATGTTACTAGAAATGCAACATGGGGTAGTATGTGAACTATGTACCAAACCCTATGTAAGTGGATGCAAAACATATATCATGTATCCATTAATGTATAATAAAACAAAACTACATATATAAAATGAGATATTTATTTACATAATCACTAGTACAGATCTGACGTTTAATGTCACTTTTGCTGACATTGGTTCCTTAGAAGAAATGACACAAATCTACCAACAATGTCGGTTCTTCATGCCAACTGTCACCATATGTGAAGTCCTGCCCATTAAGAAAAACACGGGTACCTCTATCACTTTAACGTCAGTTTCTTTTCATAGAAACTGACATCTAAAATTACCTACAAAATAAAATTTTAGGGAAAAAAAGTTGCCTCCAAAATATTCAGTCTGCCATTGTTTTTGTAAATAACCAATGACAAAGTGTTTGCACTATGTCCCCACGGAAAAAATTATCCCCCAATTAGTTGTTGGGTCTACCAAATAACAAAAGATTAAGTCCCCTTGGCGAGACACAATTTTTTTTGGAGACTGGTCTATATCGTCAGTTTTCAGAAGAAACGAACGATTAGTATTCGTTATTTATGTCCCCGCAAAAATATTTTTTTCTAATTACTTCTTCATCGTTGGTTTTTCTTACTAAACAAACGACTATACCTCTAACCCGATGGCAATTTTTTTGTTTGGATATGTAGTTAGTTTTTAGTTTTTTAGTCGTAACCGACGAGGATGGCCCTAAGCTGGTGTCTATTTTTTGTTTGGTTTAGGTCTTAATCGTCATGTTTTTAATCGATGACTATACCCCTAAGCCAAGGGTAATTTTTTATTTAGATATGTAGTTAGTCATCAGTTTTTATAGACATAACTGATGACTATGGCCCTAAATCAGTTTCTATTTTTTATTTGATTTAGGAGTTAGTCGTTGGTTTTGTATTTACAACTAACAATGATGTTCTTAGTCATCAGTTTCTCAAAACAACCAATGACTACAAATAACTTAATAGGACCTACACGAAATAAACTTTCCCTCGATCTTTGTTTCATTGCAATTTCATCCCCTAGCTCTAGCGGTTCCACCTACCCCGCTGTTGTCGCCGCTCTAGGTGCTCAACCCCACCAACATTATTGTTGTTGTCATGGTCAGTGTTGTTGTTCTTACAGCCATCACCTCTTTCCTCTCGGTTGTTGCCTTTGGATCAATGTTGGAGTTGTTGTGCTAGCTACAATCTTTAGGCCATCATTGTGCTTACCACCATCATCGTTGTACTCGCCACCATCACTGTTGTTGCCACTAGCTAGAGCTTGCCATAGCTAGTACTCAAACACCTAGCTCACCAGATTTGTTACTCCAACTCCAAGCTTATCAGAGCTTGTTCTCCTATAGTAGCAGCCCAACCCGTGGAGAGGTACATACAACCCTATTCGTGCCATCTCTTGTTGTATTTTTTATCTACATATAAGTAACAAAGTCAAATATCAAAATCATATTCAATGTATTAAAAGTCTGGTAGTGCTATATATGTTATTATTTCATCTACATTTGTGTGTAATTTGATTAATTGGAACTAATGTTTAGATAAAACTATTTTTGCAATTTGATGAAATGTAACTAGAGTTTTGATACCTAAATTGATATCAATTGGAGAAACTATACTTGTATAATCTATGTTATAATTGAAATTCATGTATTATGTGTTTGTATATTTGGTTATATGAATGACTTAAATTGACATACAAATGACCTAAATCAACTTGATTTAGACTAAAAAATTTATGTATTTCCCTAAACTTCTGTTGGCCTAGAAACCCGTCTGAGATTTACTCATTAGGACTAAATCTTGGATAGTCCCCAGTTTGGGACTGTTCTTGAACACTTAATCTCACTTAGGATATAAGTGTATAATGTATATTCAATTTTCAACATATTATGTCACCACTTCTCCATTTTCTCTAAGTACATATGTTGGTGGACATTTTCCTGTCTACATCAATGTACTTGAAGAATTATCGAGAAATACTGCCGAAATTTTCTTGAAAATCAAATACACAATATACACTTACTAATGAGATTAGGTGTTAAAGAATGGTATAGGTGGTTGCCACATCCATTACTACTCTCTAAACTGTAATCTATTAAATCCTCATATTAAAACCTTGAACACTAATCTATAAACCCTTATCCCTTAATATAAAACAATATATCCTAATCTATCTATAAATTCTTAACCTAATTTGTAAATCCTAAACCCTAATACTTGCTTCCTCTTTAATCACAGAATGGATAGGTCTCCAAATCACTACACCCCAGATTTATTACTGATCTTGATTAGTTTATAAGATTTTTGGAGGAACATAGGAAACAACATAGAGATAGAGTTTTTTGCCTTCTTATCACTTAGGAATAACCATTGGGTCATATTGGTTGTTGTCCTAAGGACACCAACTATTTATTGTCAAGATCCTAAGGGTGACAAAATAGACAATGAGGGACATGACTTGAAAAAGGCATTATTCACGTGAGTAAATTTTTATATTTATATCTATTAACAAATATATTATATGACTATTTACTAATGTCAATTCAATGTATTAAATTAATATATAGGGCCATAAAATAATTCTAAAAATCTGGAGGAATGGTGGACAAGAGAAATAAAGTGATAGTTTGGGAGAATGTTGAGGTAGTTTTGTGACTCCAATGCATAATTATGCCAACTATGCTTACTTTTATTTATTAATATTTTTTTGTTGAAATTTATAGTTTTCAATATAAGACAATGGTTGGGCATGCACATACTACATGATGTGGTATATTTAAGAATAACCACTTCTCCATTTTCTCCAACCTACTGACTAGCTGGGTAGCAGGTCTATATGCCTTCTTTAAAAAAAAGCATAGTCATCAGTTGTATCAAAAAAACTGACACTATAGGCCTAAGTCGTCGATTTTAGTAAAATAACCAATACTAATGGAAAAAATCAAAAAATCATTCTAGACAGTGCAGCCTCACTGGATAGAATGTCATAGTCATCAATTTATTATACATAACTGCCATTTTACATAAAAATCATCGATTATTTGGGATGCAACTGACATTGTACATCATGATAAGTGTTGGTTTATATCGAACGGATGATGTATGGTCCTTTGCCAGTTACAAATGTGACTGGGTATGGCTTTTTTTATGTTAGTTTTAGGCATGCAACTAACACCTAAGACTCCTATATGTGTCAATGTCTTTTATCCACACTACCGAGGCTAGATCTCTAGCATCGGTTTTTCTGTCCCCAAAAAACTGACGTCTTAGACCTGTGGTTGTAGTGTCATCCACTTAGGTGTCGATTTTTAACTGATGTTATAGGGTTGTTTTAACTGATGCTAGAGATAGTTTATGTACTAGTGAATATCTCACCTTTTCCAAAGTTCTATCAAAAATCTATTCAACCAAGCATAATTAAACATCTCCAAAACATCTTGCAAAAATATACTAGTTCATCCTCAATATGGACCATCATAGGAGACTCTTCTTCAAAGTCACCTATCCATATTTCCATACCCTTGCAATGAGGACCTAGAGAGTCCAATAGGTCCTTTATAAGCCAACCAGGTAATTTAGGTCGAGGTGGAGGTGAAGGACAAACATGGTTTTTTACTGCACTAATAGATCCACCTAGTGCTGAAATCCCTAAGTTTTTACCAAAATAGTTGGGTTTTGTGGGACAGAATAGGAAGTGGAAACAAAATTATATCTAACCACAAACTCATAACCAACATATCACATCAACAACTATGCAATAGGAAAAATAGTTTAGTGAGATATACCTGGTATTGAGGCTTGCTCAGTGATAATATCTCACAGCTAGTGCAGTCTTCAACCACCTAGTCTTTGACAGTGTCTGTGTAGCTCCTGCTGTAGATCCGAATTGTGGTTGATGGTCATCCTCCTGAGTGGAAGAAATCTCCCGCCTCTATAGATAGTCCACACGGATCATCAGGAACTCTAGTCGTCATGATTTATAGACTCCCCTTATGTCGGTGTATTAGTCACCGACACACTCTCCCACCACTAGTCACTTTTCTACAGTTGTCTTTCCCTCGTTGTTCCTCCATGGATGGGTAGAACTTGCTTGGGCTCTCTCAATTACCACAACCAGAGAGGACAACAACTTTGCATAGCAACTAATGTTTTGAGTTGTGTGTTCTGAAAAACCCCTTATACCCCTCTATTTATAGTAGAGGACAACAACTTTGTAGAACCAGTCGTTTCACTTCCCAAACTTGCCCATAATTGATTTTCCTTATTTATTTCTAATTAATGCAAAGATTAATTCTTGTCCCAATCAAATTGAACAAGTGAAACGAAAAATCTTTTCTCACAAATAAGAAAACCCAACACCTTCTTGGTTGGTCCATGTGAACCGATCGATTCACCAGTGTCAACCGGTCATTTCACTAACCATGAGTCAATCGGTTCACCCAGTGAACCGGTTAGTTGGTGGTCCAGGTTGTACAGAACTCAGTCAATGTAGTTCTCAATCAATCTGACACTCTAATCAATTGGTTCAACACTTGAACTTGATGATTCCGAGTCAAGTCTATGGTGTGAATGTTTAATTGAGTACCTTAACACTTTAGCAATCAATCTAAACATCATTCATGGATAAGATCCTCTTCTAGGTTAATCCTATGTATGTGACCCTATAGGTTCCATTTCATGTTGGTAGTGAATGTCCATAACTAACTTATGACATCACAAGCAAAGAGTGGTGCCTAGTCGCACGTCAGTGCTACCCAAGTGAATAGGAAAGTTGGAGAACAACTTTCGACCTACAATGTATTATTGGTGTTATAGTGAATGTATAGTCCCTTTGTCACTGATATCTGAATTGAACTCGAGGCAAGGACTTGTCATCCTCTACAAATGTTCAATCCATGTTTCTTGATTTAGAGTAGATTGTTTGAGATATATGTAAGCTCAATATAATATATTGACTTACATGTGCATGTCCATGAATTTCTCAGTCTCACTCCTCAAGTGGCCCAGATATCACACTCCCTTAGGAGGGAAAAATTCCATATCTATCACTCACATTCAAGTCCCCATGTGTCAAAGTCACCCAATCATCACCGTTATAACAACCCATATTTCAGGACTGCGTTTGATGATGTCAAAGTGTACCCAATCACATGTGATGAGTGTAGTGATTTCAAGTCTAAGAACCACAGTCACCACCAATACTATAAGAGATGATCCATACTAAACAAGTGTGGTTTCCATGCATCACTCTTATGGTGGGTCTGTCTGATATACTATTCTCTAACATGTATTTGTGTGCTTGGTTCGATATCATATATCATGACTAATGAGATTTTGTCATCAACCAACACACACTCTAGTCTTCTGTGTTATTGATGTCTATGGTTATTTGCACAATAACAACTGACTAGGGACATTAGTGAGAATGTACACACTCATAACATCTGTATGATCTCATTGTTCAAGTCACGTACTTGAAGACATATGTCATTACGTTTTGTCATTCTCTAGACATCTATCATGTAATACTATTATCTCAAAATAGTTTAAACATATAGATGGAAATTTCCTTTATTATTATTATTCAAATCATTTACAATGTATGCCATTACAATCATCATATGACTGGCTCTATAGGCATACATACCAACAGACTCCCACATGCACTTAGAGCCAATCACCCATGAACCTAAGTCCTTGTGATGTAGCATGACCATCATGCTTGTACTATGAAAGTGCCTTAGTTAAGGGATCAACAATATTGTCTTCGATTGGTGCTCTCCAAATCTTCACATCTCCTCGTTGTACATTCTCACGTATGAGATGGAAGCACCGCTGTATGTTCTTGGACCTCAAATGTGATTTGGGATCTTTAGCTTGTGCAATAGCTCCATTGTTGTTACAATAAAGCTCAATTGCATCACGGATGCTAGGAACCACCCCAAGTTCAGAGATCAACTTCTTGATCAACACAGCCTCCTTTGTCACATGGGATGCAACAATATACTTGGCCCCTATCATAAAATCCACAATTGTCTCTTGCTTGGAAGTCGTCTAGCTCACAGCTCTGTTGTTGAGGTAAAACACAAATCCTGACTGTGATATGTAATCATATTTATCGGTTTGGAAGTTTGCATCAGCGTAACCCTTTACCACCAACTCTTCCTCACCGCTGTAAATGAGGAATTGATCCTTAGTCCTTCTTAAGTACTTTAGGATATTCTTCATGGCTGTCTAGTGAGCATCTCTAGGTTCTGACAGGTATCTTCTCATCATGTTGAGTGCGTACAAGACATCGGGATGTGTGCACAACATTGTGTACATGATGGATCCAATTGTTGATGCATATGGAATCCAATTCATGTGTTCCCTATCTTCACAAGATTTGGGACATTGAGATCTAGAGACGGGAACTCCATGCCTCATGGGCATGCTTCCTCTCTTTGAGTTGTCCATGTTGGACCTCTTCAACACTTTTTCAAGTATGTGCTTTGACTTAGTCCAATAAGCCTTTTGGATCTATCTCTATAGATCTTAATTTCTAAGATATAGGATGCTTCTCCTAAGTCTTTCATTGAGAATGTATTTCCAAGCCATGTCTTTACCTTTTGTAAAGCAGGAATGTCATTCCCCATCAATAGTATGTCATCTACATACAATATGAGGAACGCAGTCATGCTCCCACTAACCTTCTTGTACACACAAGGTTCATCTTCATTTTGACTAAAGCCAAAATCTTTGACTGCTTCCTCAAATTGAAGATTCCAGCTCTGAGTTACTTTCTTCAATCCATAGATTTACCTTTGCATCTTATAGACTTTATTTGCATCATTTGAATTTATAAAACCTTCAGGTTGTGTCATGTACACATCCTCAACAAGATTCTTATTAAGGAATGCACTTTTAACATCCATATGCCAAATCTCATAGTCATAGTAGGCTGCAATAGCAAGAAGGATCCCAATGGACTTAATCATGGCAACTAGAGAAAAGGTTTCATCATAGTCAACACCTAGAACTTGTCTGAAACCCTTTGCAACCAATCTGCCTTTATAAGTTTGCAAATTTCCATCCATGTCAGTATTCTTCTTGAAGACCCACTTGCACCCTATGGTTTTTACCCCTTCAAGCAGATCCACTAAGGTCCATACCTTGTTGGTATACATGGATTCCATCTTATATCTCATGGCCTCAAGCCATTTCTCATAATCTGGTCCCTGCGTAGCTTCTAGATAGGTAGTTGGCTCATCATCTGTGACCAACTCACCGCCTTCTTGAGTCACAAGATATCCAAATCTTTTAGGCCCAAGGCGTGTCCTACTAGATCTATGAGGTTCTTGTGTTACTTGAGGAATTTGATATTCCACAACAACTTGTGATTCTCTATGTTCCTCTTGTACATCAATTGGTTCAATGTTTTCTTGTTGGTTTTGAACCTCTTCGAGCTCTATTTTCCTCCCACTAATTCCTTTGGAAATAAATTCCTTTTCTAGGAATATAACATTCCTGGAAACAAACACTTTGTTGTCAGTTGGGTGGTATAAGTAGTATCCCCTTGTATCTTTGGGATTTCCAACAAAATAACACTTATCGGATTTGGCCCCAAGCTTTTCAGAAAATGTTTTCTTGACATAAGCTTCACATCCCCAAACCTTCATAAAAGACACATCAGGACACTTCCTGTACCATTTCTCATATGATGTCTTTTGAACTGATTTAGATGGTACGTAGTTAAGTGTAAATGTGACGGTATTAAGAGCATAACCCCAAAAGGGAGTTGGAAGATTGAAAAAAATCATCATAGATCACACCATGTCCAGTAATGTGTGATTCCTTCTTTCTGACACACCATTATGCTATGGTGTTCTAGGTGGAGTCCATTGTGATACAATACCACGGGCTCTCAAAAGGTCCTCAAACTCTTGGCTTAAGTATTCTCCACCTTGATCAGATTGAAGTGCCTTAATACTTTTGCCAAGTTGGTTTTATACTTCATTCATGAAATCCTTGAACCTTTCGAGGGTTTCTGATTTATGTTACATCAAGTAAACATAACCATACCTACTGAAGTCATCAGTAACGATAATGAAGTACCAATACCCACCTTTATCATTTGTTCTAAAAGGCCCACATACATCAGTATGTAGAAGTCCTAATAGATCACTCGCTCTCACACCTTTTCTTGAAAAGGGAGCCTTGGTCATCTTGCCTCATAAACAAGACTCACATGTCTCTAATGATTCAAAAGCAAAAGAGTCCAGATATCCATCTTTTTAGAGTCTAGATATGCAATTTTCATTTATGTGCCCTAGAGGACAATGCCAAAGGTATGTTTTGTTTGAGTCATTGAGTTTTTGTCTTTTGGTGTTTATGTTGTATACACTTGTCTGCAGATCTATCAAATATAGATAATAAGACATCGGGGCCCTGCCATAAAAGATCCCATATTTAGAAATGGAACATTTTCCATTCTTAATAAGAAATTCAAATCCATCCTTGTCCAAATAAGATATAGAAATGATATTCCTATTAATGGTAGGTACATAATAGCAGTTTTGTAACTCTATTATCAGCCCACTTGGTAGAGATAACTCATAGGTTCCTACTGCACTAACAACAACTCTTGCTCCATTAGCAACACATAGTTCAACCTTGCCTTTCGCTAAAGGCCTACTTCTTCTCAGATCCTTCACATTTGAATAAATGTGTGATCCACATCTAGTATCAAGTACCCATGATGAAGAAGTAGTAAAGTTAATCTCTATTATGCATACACTGGAAGTAGATATCTACATCTCTTACTTCATCCACTACTACAGAAAAGGCCTTTGGGGCTGGTTATTTCGAGGCTTTAGCATCATTTTCCAAGCGACACCCAAGTGAGCACCGCTAGAAGTCGACACCTTCAACATCAATTTCTAACTGACGACATAACCCTTCCTGCCACCAAAAGCGTGCCAGCAAGGGAGCTATAAGCGTTTGTTCTTAACAAAAATCGACACTATATCATGATCAAAGACGTCAGTTATTAAAAAAACCCGACGCCATAACCCTTCCCGCCACCGAAAACGTTCCAGTAAGGGAACTATAAGTGTCGGTTAGTAAAGAAAACTAACACTATAACATGGTTTAAGACGTCCGTTATTAAACATAAATTGATGCCATTACCCTTCCCACCACCACAGACGTTGTTTTTTTGCTAATAACCGATGTTGTTTGTCTGTGGTGTTAGTTTTATACAAATAACCGACGCATATGTTCTAATTTTTTTTCTTATCAGTTTGCAGGCCTACTGTATGGCTGGTCAGTAGGATGCAGAACCTGCAGTTCAGTTCTGAACTGTAGGTTTACAACATCCATTGATATCAGCCAACAACATGCCACAAACCTACAAAGTCATTCACATTCAGACACATGTATTGATCAGATACATGTAGAAACCTACAAAATCATTTGCATTCACATTTAGTTCCATTCATTTCATCTCTTTTCAGATTCAGACACATGTAGAAACATTCATGTAATTGATCAGAAAAAGTCATTCACATTCACACATATGACAGTTCATAAAAATTCATTCACATTCACACAAAAATAATTATGAGAACAAAGTTTAGACATATCATTCTTTATTCATCATCGTCATCATTGTCATCAGAACCCCAATTATATTTAAAAATTCCCACTACTTATAGGGCTTTTGCCCATTCTTCTCTTACAACATCTAATTCCTCCCTCATATAGGGAGTATGTACATCTAATAACTTTCCACCTGTACTGAAGTCAGTTTTAAACACCTATAAAGAGAATGACGTATATATATAATTAATAATATATAATAAGATTGATATATTTCATATTATCTAATGAGACTATATATAATACTTTATGTATAGTATCGATTTCCATTGCGGCATGTTTGATGATTAGGTCCATAAATCACATCACATAGTAGGCACATGACCAATCGTTGTCTTGTGTAGTACACTATAAATTGAAACATACAAAATATTCAAAAATACAAATAAGCACAGTTCACATAAATAATATATACATTGAAGTCGGGAAATTACTTTCACATTCTCCCAAATTAGTGGTTGATTCTTTTTCCTGGGGACCTTTCCTCCAACTTTTTTTAACTATTGTAAAGCCCTACATGTTAATGTAACACATTAAATTGCATAATTCAATAGTAATGTAATAACAGATGTTAACAGATATAAAAATATGAAATATTTCTCACGGGAATAATGTCCTTTTCATTGTGTGTCCATATAATGTATTCAATTCCTTCCCCGCAGGATCTAGATAATAGACAGTGAACATCTTGTGGACAATAACTAGTAACTCCCAATACCTACCACTACAGGAAAGAAAGTTAAAAATTAATAACTCAAAATCCATAATAAAAATGTAATTTTCTTAAGTCCAAATTATAAGCAAAGTAAACTTACTCGACATTGAATGGAATGATTATCACCGTCTTCTTATTTTTACCAAAATATTCAAAAGCAGCACAGCAGTATGAAGCAACTAAAGAAGGGTCTGCATCTACAAGACTAATCAAAGATGGAACCAAAAATCCCACATGGGAAAATGCAAAATGTGTACATATCATGTGTAAGTGGTTGCAAAACATGTATTACGTATGCATTAATATATAAGAAACCAGATCACCATATATAAAATAACGTATATGGATGTATAAACAAGATCTCACCATATCCACAGCTCTATCATAGATGTGTTCATCCAATCATAACGAAACAACTCCAAAATATCTTGTATAAATAGCTTGTTATCGTATGATTGACCTGCATTTATACGTATGCATTAATGTGTATGTAAAACTTGTATTACATATGCATTAATACGTATGCAAAACTTGTATAAATAGATTGTTATCATATGATTGACCTACAACATCCTACAAAATAGTAACATTTATAGGGCAATTTGAATCATGTCCGCCTATCCATACTGGCGTACCCCTACAATTAGGACCTAACGAGGTGTGTAGGTCCCTTGGAAGCCAACTTGGTAGTTTAGGAGGTGGAGGTGGAGGCCGAGATGTAGCGGGTGTCTTCCTTTTGACCTGTATATATAATTTCAGATCAATTGACTCATATATACAAACTAACAAATTAACATAATGTAAATTTACCATACAATATTAGTATAGACGACATCCGCTTTGGGCATAATTTACCATAAATTTACCATAAATATGCCCTGCAAAAGAAAGTGTAAATTTACCATAAATTTACATTTGTAACTAGCAAAGGACCATACATAATCCGTTCGATATAAACCAACACCTATCATGATGTACAATGTCAGTTGCATCCCAAATAATCGATGATTTTTATGTAAAATGACAGTTATATCTAATAAATTGATGACAATGACATGCTATCCAGTGAGGCTGCACTGTCTAGAATGATTTTTTGGTTTTTTCCATTAGTATTGGTTATTTTACTAAAATCGACGAGTTAGGCCTATAGTGTCAGTTTTTTTGATACAACCGATGACTATGCTTTTTTTTAAAGAAGGCATGTAGACCTGCTACCCAACTAGTCAGTAGGTTGTAGAACCCACAATTCAGTTTTGAACTGCAGTTTAACAATAACCTATGAGTTCAACTTAACAACATGCCACCAAACCTAAAATAAAAAACATAATATGCATATAATTTTATTCATTCTCCAATTCCATTTCATCACATGTGCAATCATAATCCATTCATCTTCACATTCACTCACACACATGTTACTTCATTTACATATATACTAATTTCATTCTCATGACATGTAGAAACATTCATTCAATCATCTTCACGTTCACACACAGGTATATAGATCATATCATTCACATATGCATGCATCAAGTTTAGAGTTGTAAGAAGTCATAAGCACCACATGTATAATAGAATTTATGACATCAAAGTTATAAAAATCATTCTTCTTCATTTCAATCAAATTCAAAGTTCACTTCCCTTTCAAAGGCTTCATCCCATTGTTCTCCTGTCTCATCTCGTTGTTCTCTCGTATAGGGCATGTGAACATATACTAGCTTTTCTAGAGTATTGAAGTCTTTCATTTTAAACACCTACAAAGAGAATGACATATATAATTGATAAGTTTGATATGTTAATATTATCTAATGAGACTATTACTTATGATGACCAAGACTATATATATATATATATATATATGTCATAAAAATACTTACAGCGGACGTGCTAGGTGGTGGGTCTATAGGATTACTCCCAACCTCTATAGTAGGAGAAGAGCGGCCCACCACAGGTATTATCTGAGTGGCAGTCTGAGACGCCTGCCACTTGCTAATTTCTTCATTGAGTCTCTTATCAAGTGTTTTCTCGACTCTCTTATCAAGTGCTTCCTCGACTCTCCTATCAATTAAATGATCTACCTATACATGGACAAAAAAGAAACACTAACTTCTGATTATTGCATTCTGTTTCACAATAACATTCTAAAAAAAGAACAAGTTACCTCAGCTTGTGAAAGTCCCACTTTTGGGACTGGTTTGTGCTGTGATGGCCCAAAGAATGTTTTGATGCCCATGCCAGTGCCTGCACCCATAACATGTCTAGGATGCTCTGGGTTACCCAGAGAAAATGTCAATTCATCCCTTGTGCCCTTAGGGATGAACTTGCCTTCCTTCCTCTGCTCATGCAGCTCCCGCTAATCGCCATCAACAAAAATTGGTAAGTAAACATAACAACAATCTATATCGATCGATTGCTTTAAGAGTTGAATTTCACCATTTTTGCAGCCGCCTCAGTAGTTGCGGGCTTCATTATATCTCCATTCTTATTTTGCCTCCCAGATATCCACATAGCATGGCGAGGCAGAGGTGTGGGACCAGTAGTAGAGGACTTTGCAGTCTCCTGAGTAGAAGTAGACTGAGTGGTAGACTCAACCTATAGTCTTTGGTGAATGCCTGCATAGCCTCTTGGACCCACTGTGTGGTCATGCACATTCAATGCACACCTTACTCTTTGAGCATCATTGATAGCCTTGTTAGTAATCACATTGATTTGGTTAGTAACACTAAAGGTTAATCTTGAATAGGTGAATACATAAGAACATATATTAATTAAATTGGGAGTGGCGCTTAATACTTTGAATTCATCCATTTCTCTTTGAGTAACAAACTCCTCCCACTCTTTGGTGTCTAGGTAGTTCCATTGCTCAGTGGTTGCCTTCTTCCTAAATTTATTTAATACAAACAAAAATTATTAGCGTAGAGACAGTCAAAAAGTGATCAATGTCTAGAATTAGAAATCAATCAAGAACTTCTTCTCAACATCGCGTATTTAATATCAGGTGAGATTTGTCCTATAGTTCCTTAGGACCCTCCCACAGCATTGCATCACATATTTACGATGCAACTTTTCATCCAGATCAAATATACTCTGCAAAATATAATTGCTATTAAGTAGTATCCTAAAAATTAGTAATATACAAAAATAGAATTGCAAATAATAATAACTCATGCATAGTTCCTTCCATACTAAGTCTTTCTTCTCCTTAGGAACTTTATGCCAGGATTCAAAAATAGGACTACAATGGCTACGAGTAAGAACCCCAAGATATGAAATAAATGAGTTGTGGTTCACTCCAATTGGATTTCCTGCATAATCAAAATCCATAGCCAGATTGGGTCCATTGCCCCTTTGTTGTAGTAACTTGTTCATCATTGTGATGCCCCTCACTTTCTCATTTTTTTTTGCTGCTCATCAAGTGCCCCAATTTTTTCAGGGGGTACATCACCAACCTAAAATTTGACAAAAAAATACACTTACATGATATAACTATAAATCAACATATAGATAGAAATATAGGATATATTTTTAAAACTTACATTGTGAGGTGGTGCATTGATATCATCACCCTCATGGTAATCATCATCATGGTCATCATGCTCATGCTCAGCCATCTGAAAGTGTCATTAAAAAATCAAACATTTATCATTTGACATAACTAGAAGATAATAAAACATTTTAAAGTTCACATTTAGAAAAAAACAAACTCTGGTGTGCAGCAATTTGGAATGGACATCCATGATCTATCCATTCTATGATCAAAGAGAAAACAAGTATATATTAGAACAAGATTAGGGTCTAGTGTTACAAGATTAGGGTTTATGGTTAAAATTTTAGGATTTAAGGTCTTATATATAATAAATGTATACCACCTATCCCATTGTTGAACACCTAATCTCACTAGTAAGTGTATAATGTGTATTGGGTTTTCAAGAAAATTTTGGCAGCATTTCCCCATTGTTCTCCAAGTACATATGTACTTAAAGAACAAACGGGGAAATGTTGCCGAAATTTTCTTGAAAACTCAATACACATTATACACTTACATCCTAAGTGAGATTAGGTGTTCAAGAACAGTCCCAAACTAGGGACTATCCAGGTTTTACTCCTAATGAGTAAATCTTGGACGGGTTTTTAGGCCAACATAATATAACACCAGTCCCTTATTCACAACCCCATTCAACACACAATTTTCTTATAAAAACACTTGTGGACAACCATAACAACATATAAATGCCTCCTAAATTAATTAATGTATTATTTTATAACACAAATCATGGTGGGTATAACATAACAAAAAACTCAACATGTCACAACAGAAACATGTCCTTAACCTAATATACATATATTTGTAACAAAACTCATTAGGAAGAGAGACCATGAAACACCATGCATTGATTTGAAATATAGATTCGTACATTCTTCTTTGAAAGAGACTACTTATAATGTAAATATAGATTCATACATTCTTCTTTGAAAGAGATTACTTATAGTGTAAATTGTCTCATCTTTGAACTAAAATCTAGTGCATGAAAGGAATACAACGACCATTGTTGTCATTGAAGCATCTCATGGTCTTACCCTCTCTTTACTCGGGAACTCTATCATAAATATCGCATCTGATATTGAAAAATGGATGAACATGTACTCCATTTTGATTGGGAGAGCGAGGCTGACGCAATGGAACTACTTTTAACATCTAAATTTTTATCCTTTTTACAAAGATATTAACTAAGGTATTTGATGTTGACTTTCAAATCAAAAGTTGTAACTTTTTCTAGTCTTGACCATGTTCTCGTGAGTTCTACTTAAATTAGTACAAGATCTATTGTTGGAATCATAATATCAAACCATAGAATATAGACTTGATGTTTGATAAAGATTAATGGTTTATTTCCATTTAAATGACCGAATGAAATCATTTGTCCATATGTATATACTTGATGCTCCTTAGTGTCAAATTATGAGATCATATTACTCATTGAGGATGAATATTTACCATTATTCTTGAACATATGGAATACCCTAATTCTTTACTTTTTGATATTTAATTTCTCGAACATAAAATCTTGACCACAATCTACCAACCATTGATCATGTTTTGATCCTATCCCTTGATCTCTGTCATCTTGGGACTTGTGATTTTATGATAATTTCAAAAGGTGTATGTACTATATCCTCATGACATTAATTGATATGATGCAAGGTATGTATATAAACGTATTCTTTCTTTAGTGTCTTGATCATTACATTGTCTTATCATTAAACTAATGAGAATCAGTTATAAGAATATGAATTGATTAATACAACAAACAACATGAAATAATATAATCAGAGGCATCATCGTTATCTTGATTTCATTCATTAACTTGAAATTTAAAGAATATACAATCTTAAATCATACATAACAATCCCTGGGATGCAAGGGCAAAATCATAAAAACGATGATGCTTGGGATTCATCACCTTTTCAAGTTCCTGCTAGACCAAACAAGCCCACGATGACGGAGGAAGAAGAGGAGGAAGAAGGGTACTTGTGTCGAGCGGCGGCGGTGAGAAGACGAGTAGGAGAGCGGTGAACGGAGCAGGTGAGCAGGCAGCCAGAGTAGGCGAGTGGTGACGACAGCAGCGGTAGGCATGGCGGCTGCGAGCAGCGGTGGTGAGCAGGCAAGTAGCGGCGGCGGTAGGTGTGGCGGCTGCGAGCAGCGCCGACAGAGTAGGGAATCGCCACACCTAAGCGGAATCGGGAATGAAACAGAGGAAGTGGAAGAGTCTGCTTCGCGTGGGTGCTATTAAGTTAACAATAGACATTGGTTATTAAAAACAACTGATGCTTAAAACAATAGTCGTTGGTTGTCCTAGAAAACCGATGCCAAAGGGGGGTAATAATTTTGTGGGGATAGAACGTGAAAACACATCGACGTCGGTTATTTCATGAACACTGACAAAAAAAATTGGCCCGATTTTTGTCTCGTGAAAAATCTTTAGTCGTCGGTTAGTTGGTAAGTAACCGACGTCGTATATGAAATTTTGAGGTAATTTTTTTTTCACTAGAAAATTTGGATTTGGTGGGCGATTTTAGGCGTCGATTTCTTATTGAGAAACTGACGCTAAATAAAAAGCAATACCCATGTCTGGTTGGTCTTCACATATAGATGTCGGTTTGTCTATTCAACCAACATTATAGGATTTAGGCATCAATTTATTGGATATCACCGACGCCTCTAAATGTGACGTTATAAGCCATTTCTATAGTACTGATCTTCCTTGATTCCCTCAATCCTCTCCATATTTTGAGTTCAGAAGACTTGGACTTCATCTTGGTGGGAGAATGCTTCTCTGCCTTGCATGTATCCTTAGAATCCATTCCATTGATCATTATCATGAAACTATCCTTCTTCATTTGTGCTTCAACATTTGACAACAATTTAGCCTTGATAAATATGCTATATGATTTAGGTAACGATTGCAAAATCATATCTGTAGCCAACTCTTGACCCAAAGGAAATCCCAGTTTCTCTATACGTTCTATATGCCCAATCATATTGAGCACATGTAGTCTAACTGGATCTCCCTCTGTCAGTTTGCATTCAAACAATGCCTTAGGTGTATATAGAGCAGATTCTATAGGCTCTGGTATCTTAGGAATATGAAGAAAACTTCTCATAGTCCTTAAACAGTTATGGAAATTTATCTCAATTAAATTTTATGATGTCAACGGTGATTTCTTTGCCATTTGATTCTATAAGAGAAAACATTTGCATTTTTTCAAAACTCCTTTTAATTTGATTTGATTTGAATAAATTAATGATATTAATTAGATCTATAATAAATTATAGCTCCCACTATTTTGATCAAATTGAAAGTCCTCACCATCAATTCGGAAGATTGCAACGTACAACTATCTAGTGAGCAAGATCATGATTTCCTCTAAGTCATGGACCAGCTAGTGCTGTCACCCACACCTAGATTCTTTCACGTAGGTAACTTTTTCCAATTGCATCTTATTCAACTCTTAATAGATGTCATGCACAACTCGTTGTCATGGTACTTGATCTGATCAAGGTCACCTAGTTAAGTCCAACCCAAACACAAACACAATGAATATGCACCCTACTAGGGTAGACTCACATATTCACCATCACACTTCTACGAGATAGATGGTTCACCATACTAGGGTGTTCCCACACTTAGTCGATGAATATTTTCATGTGTGCTTCTTTTGGAAGTCATCTCAAACTTGATATTTACATTGAGGGGTTTGGTATTTATATACATATACATATCCAATCATCACATATACAATATGTATCATATACATGTTATATCCCACAAGAAAACATGTGAAGCGATAAAGTGATGATTGTGGCCATCCTATATGTAATTCCTTGAACCATAAGGAATTATGGTCATCTAGGTCTACATCACATACAACAACTTGTTGTTGATGAAGATCTGTGCTTGGGCCATTCCGGGTTGATCAACTCATCCTATGACTGATCGGCTCACCTCCTGTCCAGTCGGTTGGTCGTCACCAACTGATCATCTAGCTCCTCCAGACGGTCAGTTTGTTGAGTCATTATGCTCCTTGTCAGGCCAGAAGCTGCTCATCTTGCACCATCAGTCGGTTGTCTCGGTCCTCCATCCACTCGTCTGGACACCCATCATACTTTGATATAACAAGAAATAAAACTATCCTACTTTTACATATTTCTTTGGGAAACCCTAAGTTAAATTCAGGGGAGAAAAGATAGAAGGGAATGCTTGAGTTATCTCGAGTTATATCTGGAATATAAGAAAGGACTCGGTACGCAGACTGAGATGCAAACAACCACAACCAACCATGAACACACATAGGGGTTTATAGGCCATAACCACGCTACACATTCACCATCAAAACCATTTTAGGGCAACATGTATTGATTGCAATATATACCATATCATATATGTATATAGGGATAGTGGTGTTTAATCAGATATGTACATTAGCCAATGAAAGTATTTTCTTCGCATGTAATAAATAAATGGCAAAAAAACCAAAATCTGATCATATCAATTTATCGTAAAACATAGTATGTTGACGTGGATCTAATACCACTGTTGGGTTTTGTGGGACAGAACAAGCAACAGAAAAAAAATTTATCTAACCACAAACCCATAACCAGCAGATCACATCAACAACTATGCAATAAGAAAGATAGTTTAGCGAGATAGACCTGGTCCTGAGGCTTTATCAGCGACAATACCTCATAGATAGTGTGGTCTTCAACCACCTAGTCTTTGACGACATCTGTGTAGATCCTGGTGTAGACCCAGACTGCGGTTAACGGTCATCCTCCTAAGCGGTAAAAATCTCATGCCTCTATAGATAGTCCGCACGAACTACCGAGAACTCTGGTCATCCTGATGGACATACTAGAAGGAGTCATCCCCTTCTGTTGGTGTACTAGTCACTGACACACTCTCCCACCACCAGTCACTTTTCTACAATTGTCTTTCCCTCACTATTCCTCCCTAGATGGGTAGAACTTTCTTGGGCTCTTTCGGTTACCACAACCAGAGAGGACAACAACGTTGCAGAGCAACTAAAGTTCTGACTTGTGTGTTCTGAGAAGCCCCTTGTACCCCTCTATTTATAGTAGAGGGCAGGGTCAGGGTTCCCAGTCTGTGTGGGAGTAGAAGGGTCTGGATTTTCCATTAACTGCTTATACTGTGACCGATAAACCTATCGTTTCACAACTCAACTGGTCGTTTGGGCAACTGAGTCGATCGGTTCATAACTAAACTGGTTGTTTAGGCAGGTGATCTGATCAGTTCACCTAGTGAACTGGTCGTTTCAATTCGCAGACTTTCCCATGATTGACTTTCCTTATTTGTTTCTAATTAATGCAAAGATTAATTCTTGTCCCAATCAAATTGAATAAGTGAAACCAAAATCTTTTCTCACAAATCGGGAAACCCAACACCTGCTCGGTTGGTCCATGTGAACCAACTGGCTCACCAGTGTGAACTGGTCATCTCACTGACCATGAGCCGATCAGTTCACCCAGTGAACAAGTTTGTTGGTGGTCCAGGTTGTGCAGAACTCAGTCAATATAGTTCTCAATCAGTCTGACACTCTAATCAATTGGTTCAATACTTGAACTTGATGATTCTGAGTCAAGTCTATTAATTTAATGTTTAAATGAGTACCTAAACACTTTAGTAATCAATCTAAACATCATTCATGGATAAAATCCTCTTCCAGGTTAATCCTACGTGTGTGACCCTATAGATTCCATTTCAAGTTGGTAGTGAATGTCCATAACTAACTTATGACATCACAAGCAAAGAGTGATGCCTATTTGCACATTAGTGCTACCTAAGTGAAGAGGAAATTTGGAGAACAACTTTCAACCTACAATATGTTATTGGTGTTATAGTGAATGTATAGTCCCTTGGTCACTAATATACAGATTGAACTCAAGGCATGGACTTGTCAATCCATGTTTCTTGATTCAAAGTAGATTGTCTGAGATATATGTAAGCTCAATATCATATATTGACTTACATGTGCATGTCCATGCATTTCTCAGGCTCATTCCTTAAGTGGTCAAGATATCAAACTCCCTTAGGAGGGACAAATTCCATATCTATCTCTCACATTCAAGTCCCCATGTGTCAAAGTCACCCAATCATCACCGTTATAACAACCCATGTTGCGGGACTGCATTTGATGATGTCAAATTGTACCCAATCACATGTGATGAGTGTAGTGATTTTAGGTCTAAGAACCACAATCACCACCAATACTATAAGAGATGATCTTGATTAACCAAGTGTGGTTTCCATGCATCACTCTTATGGTGGTTCTGTCTGATACACTATTCTCTAACATGTATTTGTGTGCTTGTTTGATATAATATATCATTACTAATGAGATTCTGTCATCAACCAACACACACTCTAGTCTTCTGTGTTATTGATGTCTATGGTTATTTCCACAATAACAACCGACTAGGGACATTAGTGAGAATGTACACACTCTTAACATTCGTATGATCTCATTGTTCAAGTCATGTACTGGAAAACATACGTCATAGAGTTTTGTCATTCTATAGACATCTATCATGTAATACTATTATCTAAAAATAGTGTAAGCATATATATGGACATTTCCTTTATTATTATTATTCAAATCATTTACAAAGTATGCCATTACAATTATCATATGACTAGCTCTATTGGCATACATACCAACAAAAACCTTGTACAATATTACCAATCACAAGTGGATGCGTCTTATCGTAGTATAGTTAAGTATCAAATCCCAAGGGACAAATTATTTAAGAATCTTGCTATTTGAATCTAGGTCAACTAAGACTAATATTTAGAACAAGAGTTGATTTGGGTTTAGTTATACTAATTGCAGGGAAAGTAAAAGAGCAAGATTAACAATGAGTTAATATTAATAATGGGAATGGCTGGGGTGGAATCAGGTTTCACTACCACTACACATGAAAACACATCCAAGCAACATACAATTATCCAAATGGAGTAGAAAACCATATGTTAGGAAATAGAGTTTGTGTAAGCATCTTGATGGGCTCGATGTCTCATTACCCATGGGTCACACACCTACTACTCTGGAGATATCTCTTTGGAAGTTCTCATCCGAGCATCAACCATGTTAATCAATATTCAAATACTAAGTATTGAAGTTATCACAACAAAGGAATATAATAGATCATGCAAGGCAGGTGATCAATCTACAAAGCATGCATTAAATGATTAACAACAAAATGGAAAGTAATATACAAGCCATGATATGTTATAAAATGGACATGTAAGCACGTGTAGTGGGGCTAGTCCCCGCACCCCAGTGAAATGGACTACTCGATCCTCATGATAGAAACAAAAAGGATAAGAGAGAGGGAAGATTCTTCCATGGTCATGGTGAAGAAGAAGGTCGCAGCACAGTGGACAAATGGTCTTCTACACGATGGTGGGGTAGATCTAGACGAGGAGGGAAAGAACACCAAGATAGGAAAGGATGATCTTCTCTCTCCTTCTTTCTTCTCTTCTCGTGCTTTTTCTCACAGAGATGGAGTAGTAAATGGTTGATGGATGAAGGTTCTATAGATCTAAAATCCCACCACTTTTGTGGCTAGGAGATAGATCTTGATGGAGCAAAGATGGCAGAGTAGAAAGGACACCACATAGGTAGTCTTTGGTGGAGGAGATCGTCTTCCTTGGCTGGGCACAGAGAGGTAGGATGTCAACATGGATGGAGTGGAAGAGATCCTCAAATGAAGGAGGGGGTCGTCCATTTATAGGTGCAGATCTGGGGAGCACCAACTTAACGTCGCGGTCGCGGTTGCGGTCGAGACACTGACTAGAGGGACCACCGTCTCCTACACTGGTGCTCATAGTGTGATGCTTAATCATGCAATGGAGATGAATGGACTTGATCAAAACTCCAAATAATCACCTGAAACTGAGGAAAATTGTATATGCGAAGATTCAGGGGGATATGAGAGCTTTCATTGAAAAACCAGGCAAAAAATGGTGACTAAAACTAAGATGAATATGCATTCATTAAAACACCCTGACCTTAAATGTTACTCATCCTCAAGTAATACAAAGTCTGAAATAGTCGCCAATTGAATATTTTCAACTCTTATGATTGCCTCATCTTCACATCACGTTTGTTTCTTTTTTTCTTTGTATGGTTGAGCATCTCAACATCCTAAGATCATTGAGCACATATTACAATATCTTTGTTCCCAAGTTCATTTCCCATAAGCAATTCAACCCCACTTTTTCCAATATCAAGCATGTCTAAGAGCTTCGTAAGAGTCTAGAGATACCCACAGAACAACAAGTATACATCTAATCTTACACTGGTGTTTTACAAAAGAGTGGCAAAAATGAAGCATTCATTGTGCCTGTAGGTGGAAATGGGAGTGAAGGGGGGTATGGAAGTAGTAAATCTCTCCTCTATTCGACTTGAGGTTTTTATTATATGGTTGCAATTACATTGATTGCAACTCTTTTTTTTGTATGTGAATCTCTCATCTATTCAACTCGAGATTGCATTTTTTTGTGTGCACATTGCCATCTTTTCTTTTTCATTTTGGATATACACCTATTACATAGAGATGGGTATGGAAGAAGAAAATAAAGAGAAGGGTGGTGTGGCACCCCGAACTTAGGGTTTGACACTATTTTTATGTCTTTTGGTTTCTTTTTTATGGAGGGAGGGGTATGAAGATGGTATAAGAAGTGTAGAAGAGAGTTCAGATCATAATGAAACTTGATTTACAATCCAATGCATTGAGTTGTTCTCTTTATCATACTATGCTCAAATAATGACTTGATGGGGTTCTGGTGGAGATTCCATGCTATTGTTCCACTAGTTAGTTAGGAAGCACAATGTGTTTGATCCCTCTCAGTTCGACGGATACTTGCCATCTTTACTGAAGGATCATGATGTTAGGATTCATAAGCTTCGATGGTGATTTTTAACAATTGGCTAGTTTTAGAAATTATCCCTCTTGAGGCTTTGCTCTGAATAAGGAGGGTATAATGATTCAAAATTGCATAGAAAAAGAACTAGCCAGCTAGATAAAGGCTTTGATTGAAATAAAAGCTTCAAAACTTCATCAAGTTTCTATACAACACTATTTTGAAAACTTAAAATTTTTGAAAATTTTGATAAAATTGCTTTAAAATTGCAATGATGGAATCTTAAGTCTAAAATAGATAGGTATGTGTGGAAAGTAAAGTACGTACCACCCACCCTCCACCCCCAACTTAGAAATTTGCTTGTCTTGAGAAGATCTGAGATGGAGGGGAAAAACTATGCCGGTTGAACCACTTGATGTGGTTGCATTCCTTTCAGCAACGTGTCCTCCATCTGAAATCTCAAAAATAAAAACTATCAGAACTTAAGATTGCATCTTGCAATGCATTATCAACTAGGTGCAACCTTTTCTAATTCAAAACTATAAGTAAAAGCTAAGATAATGATCGGGTTTCCTCATGACAAGTGCCTTTGTTTTGTGTCGTTAGATCGACATGCTTCTTTCAATTTTTAGGTAGATATATTGATTTGGAAAGATTCAATGATGCTTCAATGCTCATGTCAATTGTGGTGAAATATATCTTCAGGCGTTGGCCATTTGCCACAAACTCTCTTGACTTTTCACTCCATAAAATGAAAGCACAATGTGGGTAGATGACCGGACTAAATCGCGCGTCCAAAAGTGGAGGCGGATTTGAGGTAGTCGAGCTTTTACCTTTATAAACCTGAATCCTTCTAGGCCCCTACAACTTTGTTTACGGGGTCGAAGTAGATATACGGGGTCGAACACAGGGACTAGGGGGGTAGTGTTGAGAACCCAGAATCGACACGCTACACTCTGACAGGTATAAAGAGATGATAAATTCCCCAGAAGGGAAGCAATAAGGTGTCACGAACAAAACAAGAAAACTATCTCCAAGTGGAGTTACTAGAAACAATTAAGGTTTTAGTGATTTAGCAGTTTTTAGAGGTTTTCTTGCAACAGAAACAGAAGGATAAAACTAGGGCTAGAGAAAGGTACGAAGGATAAGACCACAACATAACAAGCGGCACTGGTAACATCCTGCACCCCTCCTCTCAGAGTGGATACCTCTAACCAAGCCTCGACACCCCTCTCGAGGTTGTTGGGCTCAAAGTTAGAGTGGAATTTTACTGAAACAACTTCGTTCCAGGCACTCTCGTACTCCAGAATCGGACCAAAAACTAGAGCCACAACACAACTCTTGAAGTGTTGCGATGGGAAAACATGATTCGGTAGCTAAGCGAAACGCGATCCAAACATGCAAGCTAGAGTTCAGATATCAAACATAGCAATCATCCAACATATTATACCAAGCACAGAGAAGTAAGTAATTAAGCTCTTCTATCTCCATAGACAAATAAAGGGTCTTAATTACAATGCATAAGTAAAGAATTAAATGACAGAAAATAAAGATAGGTGTCCCCTTCTTGATGTAGAAGGACGACAGACTACTACGGCTCTCCAGCCTGATATCGGTCAGGGGCCTAGCCCGATACAGCCGTGTCAGGCGGCACACCCTCTCGAGCGGCACGCCTGACGGGCAACTGTATCGCTTAAGGATCCTGGACGATATGCTAACGTCAGGCGATGGACCCTCTCGGGCGGCACGTATGACGTGCGAAGCGTATCAGATTTGATATCGTGTCGGGCGTGGAGCTTCGCATTCTACTGTCGGGCATGGGTGTCGGGCACTCATGTCGCGTATCTACATCGGCCGATATCGGCCCTCGGTGTCGCCCAGTATAGTCCTAGGTGAACCAGTCCCCTCCCTCTCAGGATGAGGAAGAGCTCACCTAGTGTTGCCCGGTACGAGCACTGGGGCACGATACGTCTACTCGCGCAATTCTCCTCGAAGATAGCTCAAGTTCCCTACTGTCCGAACTGTCTGAACTGTCTTTTCGGCTTCCTGTAGCTCTTATTTATAGTCGGCGAGTGGGGGAACTTATGGTGCTCGAAGCGCCACGTGTCCTCCTTAATTGCGGGTCGGTGGACGACCGATACTCGTATCGCTCGGCGCAGGGCTTTCGGTCGTTGGTCACATGACGGGCAACGACACCTGCCGGTGGGTGGCTGTGTCGCCCGACATACTTGGGTTGTCGTGGTGACTATGGCTCCCTGTCGGGTAAGAGGCGTGTCGTCTGTTAGTTCCTCCTTGCGCGGCACCCCTTTGTCGCGCGTCGTGGTGTCGTTCTACCCTACCGGGCAGGGCGTGTATCGGGCGTCAGGAAGGCCGGTGCAGACTTGGACTTATTTAGTGGGCCGGGATGGCCTTATTGCACCAAAATGAGGAGAAACTCTGCAAAAGATGAAAATATAGGATTAAGAGCATTGCTTGGCCAATTATTGCGAAAGTACATACAAAAAGAGAGGAAAATAGCTAAAAATGGCAGTTTTGATAATAGAAAAATAGTCTAAAATATCAGAAAAATTGGTGTTATCAACTCCCCCAAACTTAGCATTTTGATTGTCCTCAATCAATATTTAAACTTTATTTTATGATGCTTCATCTTGTTTGGTACAACTTTCAGGCCAAGAGGTAAAGCAAGTATAGTAATGCCTTTAGAGATAATGCTGTCTCATTACGAAGAAAAGACCTTGCGTTTCCTGTCTTATTATTTCAGTAGAATTGTTTTCTTACAGCTTCAGTGAGACTTTAGTGTATGATTCCGAAGTTAGCTTACACACCAAACAACTTTATTTTCGGGTCAGAAAATTGTGTAAAGGGTAGGCTAAGGCTTTTTGGGTTTTTCATCTTTGTTTTCCATCAGTCCATCCAGGTAAGGGTCCGTTAGCGAGCAAGTGGTCCCTGCAGTCCAAGCCAGTTGGCTTTAGAGAAGTGATTTCACATCCTACGTACCACTACCCCGGATCTACCATGCCTAAATATGGGTACTTTTATAAAACAATTGGGTATATATGTTTTTTTTTTCTTTTCTTTTATTGGGCACAACTCTCATGCTTTTATTCACACTCATAAGGCTTCTCTCTCTTTTTGGGATTTTCGTTGGGTAAAGGGGAAACAAAGAGATTTCTGCTGTTTGGGTAGCTTTTTCCTTCTCCATAATCGTCTCTTAGCTGTGTGTGAGATTATTATATTTTTCGAAATTTTTGGCATGGAAAAACATAATCTTCTGTTCGTTTGAAGCAGCATTATCAGAAAGATATGACGGAACTTGTATCTCATTAAGCACAAAGAAAACTGACTTTACAAGCAGTTGCATCAGGTTTTTACTAATATAGACTTTGTACATATGCATGGGAACAAAATAAGCAAAAATTTTCATTTTTTTTATTTTTTTATTTTTTATTTTTTTATTTTATATGAGCAACGGTACGAATACATGATATAGGAGGAGAACAAAATGGTACAAGAGAATTTTTATACCTCCTTCACTGGCACATAGGTACCCCCGCAAACTTACTCCGCACTCTGTCCCAGAGTAGCGAAGAAAACGACGTGAGTTCATGTTAGCTCAGTGAAGGTTAACTAGCGGGTTCGCCTGTACCTTGGAGAAGTTGCAATATGCTTCTTTGCTGCAGCCTCCTTCTTTTCTCATTTGGAAACAGCCAGAAAAAGTGCAAAGCTCTCAAGATGGAAGCTTGAGAGCTCTTAAAAACACTTGTGGCTGCTTCCTCCTCAAGAAGATGGAACCGGAATACCCAGATTCCATCCGGAAGTCACCTGCAAAAGACTCATGCTGCCTCTGTAGATGGTCCTAAACCATCGTAGAAGACAGACTATTATAAGAAAGTGACCTTCCTCTGAAGCTACCATATCAAGAAAAATTCTCCTGCTCTCTATCTGCGGTAGTCGACGGCTAGTTGCCTTGGGGTTTTTACGTTTCTGCCCGACAGTTGTTGCTTCCGCTCGGCTGGAGGTTTGCCCTGTGTGACCTGTCCCTGTTATCAAGTCAAACGATCATCTAAATGTTAGGTCGGCAAAGACAGGAATCACGATAAGACTTATTTCAAAATCCGGGTATCGTCCATCAAAAGGAAGCTCAAGACGATACAGGGTTGGACGATACAAGGAGGGCTGTGCGGCACACCCACCGCCCGACATGGATGTATCGGGCGATAAGGTCACCAAAGACCAAAAGCCCGTCAGGACGTCACAAAATCGGGCGATAAGGTGTATCGGGCAAACATTATTGGGCGTTATTTTCATGCTTAACTGTGTTAGGTGAAACAAAATCGACTAGGCTCGTAAAACCCGATAAGCAGCGCGATATGAAAACTCGTGTCGGGCGATAAGCATGCCGGGCGATACCTTTGCTCATAGGAGCCATCGCCCGATACAAGAGTGAAGGCAGGTTGGCCGACACACGAGCAAGGGTTGATCACTGCATGCGTTACAAGTGGCTAAAAGAGAAGTGAGTCAGCCCGACATGCTGAGCCCACCTTGCTATATATAGCAAGCTCGGCTGGGGGTAAAACATGCATTTCTGGGGCGGGCGTCGGCCGACGAGTCAGGCAATTCCTGAGACGATGGTCACGTCAGCTAAAATAGGGCATTTATTCCCATCCACGATACGATGGTTGCTCGGGAATACCATCCACCACGGCCCTTGCAGTGCCCCAGAAACTGCAGCCTGATACAAGTGTGACTGCACGCCAACTGAGCTGCTGCCCGACAAGACTTAAAACAGGCGGCCGAAAACCAAAGTTAGGAGAAGGAAGAAGAACATCATTAGTTTAGGGTTAAGTCCCCGACCTCAGAAAGTATGACAGCGGTGGCCCATAAAATAGAGGAGTCGGTGCGCTCGGCGCGTGCACCGGCTTAGGCCTTATTACAATTCATAAATTTTGTTTTTATAGGTAAAAAGAAAAAAAGAGCATCCTACTCTATGAAAGAAAGAAAAACTCGGGCTGCCTCCCGAGGAGCGATGAAGTTTGCGTCGCCAGCTCGAACGGTGTAGGATCATCTTATTCAGCTCTCGATTGTACCCATATCTTGCAGACTGATCTCTGCTCTCCTGACAAATGCTTCATCTTCATAGAACCTTTTTACCCTGTGCCCATTTACTTGAAAGACCCTGGTCGGATCATCTTTATCATAGAGCTCCATCATTCCTGATGGGTATATTTTCGACACTATGAACGGTCCGGACCACCTTGTTTGTAACTTCCCAGGGAAAAGACGAATAGACGACTTGAATAACAAGACCTTATCCCCTTCGCTTACATCTTTTCTCTGGAGGTGGGCATCGTGCCACAATTTCATCCTGTGTTTGTAGATTTTTGCATTTTCGTAGGCGTTCATTCTCAGCTCTTCGAGCTCTTGAAGCTGCAAAAACCTTTTTTCTCCTGCTTTGTCGAGGTCCATATTTAGGAACTTGATTGCCCAAAGGGCCTTGTGTTCTAACTCCAAAGGCAGGTGGCAGGACTTTCCGTAGATGAGACGGTAGGGGGTGGTTCCAATGGGTGTTTTGTAAGCAGTGCGGTAGGCCCAAAGTGCGTCGTCAAGCTTCATGGACCAGTCTTTCCTCATTCGGTTGACAGTTTTCTCCAAGATCTGCTTGATTTGCCTGTTGGAAACCTCTACCTGCCCTGACGTCTTTGGGTGGTAGGGTGTAGCGATCTTGTGCCTCACTCCGTACTTGCGCAGAAGTGCTTCAAACTGTCTTTCTCCAAAGTGCGACCCTCCGTCGCTTATCACAGTGCGCGGTACACCGAAACGAGGGAAGATGGTCTTCTCGAAGAGCTTGATAACCGACTTGGCATCGCAGGTTTGGGTGGCTACCACTTCCACTCACTTCGATACATAATCTACTACCACGAGTATGTATTGATACCCCCGGGATGGGGGAAATGGTCCTATGTAGTCAATCCCCCATACGTCAAATATTTCTACTTTGATCCAGCTTGCCATAGGCATTTCATTCCTCCGCCCTATGTTTCCTGTAAACTGGCACTCCTTGCAAACCTTCACAAATTGTGCAACGTCTTTAAACAAGGTGGGCCAGTAGAAACCTGACTGTAGCACTTTTGCAGCTGTTCTCTCGCTACTCAGGTGTCCACTGTAGGGGGAGGTGTGGCATTCTTTCAGGATGTATGCGGTTTCTTCCTCTGGGATGCACCGCCTGTATAAGTTGTCAGCGCATCTTCTAAACAGGAGAGGATCATCCCAGTAGTAGTTTTTGACGTCCGCAAATAGCTTCTTTTTCTGATTGTACGTGATGTCAGGAGGTAGTTCTCCGCAGACAAGATAATTGCAGATGTCTGCAAACCAGGGTAAACTTTCTTCTTGAGCTTCTGCCAACATCAGAGCCTCTTCGGCGTAGTCGTCGTTGATTTGAGGCCCTCTCTCTCTCAGTCACGATCCTTGATAGGTGGTCTGCGACCATATTCTTTGTGCCCTTCTTGTCGATAATTTCATGGTCAAACTCTTGGAGCAATAAGGCCCACCTCAACAGTCTGGGCTTTGCGTCTTTCTTTAGCATTAAGTATTTTATTGCCCCATGATCTGTGTATACCTTGACCTTTGCTCCGACGAGATACGACATGAATTTAAGAAACGCGAAGACGATCGCGAGCATCTCCTTCTCAGTTTTTATGTAGTTTACTTGAGCCTCGTCCAACGTGCGACTAGCGTAGCAAATCACACGATGCTTTTTGTCTTTCTTTTGCCCCAGGACTACTCCAACCGCGTAGTCGCTAGCGTCGCACATCAGCTCAAAAGGTAAACCCCATTCTGGCGCTTGAAGGGTAGGTGGTGATATCAAAGAGTTTTTAAGGGCCTGAAAAGCACTTAGACAATCGTTAGAGAAAACAAATTCAACATCTTTTACCAGAAGATTGGACAACGGTTTGGAGATCTTTGAGAAGTCCTTGATGAATCTTCGGTAATATCCCGCGTGCCCGAGGAAGCTTCACACCCCCGTCACGGATCTCAGTGGAGGAAGCTTGGATATTGCTTCAACCTTGCTTGCGTCCACCTCGATCCCACGCTTCAAGATCTTATGCCCGAGAACGATGCCCTCCCGCACCATGAAATGGCATTTCTCCCAGTTTAGAACTAGGCTGTTCTCCTCGCACCTTTGAAGGACCAATGACATATTCTTCAGACACCTGTCGAAGTCCTTCCCATAAACGGAAAAGTTGTCCATGAAAACTTCTACGATGTCTTCTAGAAAATCTAAGAACATCGATATCATGCATCGTTGAAAGGTGGCGGGGGCGTTGCAGAGTCTGAAGGGCATCCTTTGGAAGGCATAAGTTCCGTAAAGGTAGGTGAATGTTGTTTTCTCTTGATCATCGGGAAAGATGGGTACGTGGGAAAAACCTGAAAAGCCATCAAGAAAACAAAAGAAATCGTGATGCACTAACCTTTCGAGAACTTGGTCAATAAAAGGTAGCAGAAAATGATCCTTCTTTGTAGCCTAATTTAGCTTTCGGTAATCTATGCACATCCTCTAGCCGGTGATGGTCCTTACTGCCACCTCGTCTCCCTTCTCACCCTTAAACACTGTCATTCCGCCCTTTTTAGGCTCTACGTGGATCAGACTTACCCAATTGCTATCACTGATTGGGTAAATGATCCCCGCATCCCTAAGCTTTATTACCTCTTTCTTGACGACCTCCTTGAGCATCTGGTTCATCTTCCTCTGGGGTTGAGCCAGAGGCTTGGCAGATTCATCCAAGTTGATGTGATGCATGCACAGGGTGGGGCTAAGGCCTTTGATATCATCTACTGAATATCCTATAGCCCTCCTATGGAGCCTTAACTCCTCAAGGAGTCGGTCCAGCTGGTCACTTGAAAGATCGGCGTTTACGATGACGGGGTTTCTGTGCTCTTCATCTAAGAACTCGTACTTCAGGCCTTCGGGCAACACTTTTAACTCTGGCTTTGGTCTGGGTGCCTTCTCCTGAGGCTCCTCCTCGAGAGAGGCATACTTCGCAGACTCCACCACTGTATCCTCTTCTTGCAAATCTTCGTCAGAAAGGTTGAAGAGGTTGAGGTTCTTTGCGACCTTAGGATCTTCGAGGTCGGCATCTTGACAGTTTATAGCCCTCAAGAGGGGGTCTACTATTTGGATATCTTCCTCCACTTCCTCGCAGAATTTATTGTAGCTATCTGTGAAACATATTGATTCAGATAGGGACGGGCTCTTCATGATCTCCTTCAGCTTGAAGTTGATATGGTCATTTCCGACCCTTAAGGTGATCATCCCCTCGGAAACATCAATCAGCACTCTCCCTATCGCCAAGAAGGGGCGACCAAAGATGATCGGGCAACGGGGGTCTTAACTGTGTCGATGACGACTATATCGCAAGGGATGAAGAAGTCACCAACCCTGATCGACACATCTTCGACAATGCCGACGGGTCTCTTAAAGGTGTGATCCGCCAGTTCAATCCGCATGTTGGTTCGAACCATGTCGGTCAAGCCCACCCTTTGCGCGAAACTTAGGGGCATGAGGCTTATGCTTGCCCCCAAGTCTACTAGACCTTTACGCTCGACGTTGCCTTCGATGGCGAATGGGATTGTGAAAGCTCCGGGATCCCTTCTCTTATTTGGCATGTCAGGCTTCACAAAGGATGAGGAAGCGGACACTAGGTGCACGGTCTCAATCATTCCTCCTCCCCTTTTCTTCGTTATAAGGTCCTTGAGGAACTTAGCGTAAATCGGCATCTCCTCCAAGGTGTCAAGGAGGCAGACTTCAAGATGTAGTTTCCTGATCGAGTCCATGAACCTTTCGTGATGCCTTTTTAGATTTGCCTTGATCAGCTTATGCGGAAATGGCAGCCTTGGAGCATAAGGATTCCTCCCACCAGGTAGTTCCTCAGAAGGCTTCCGTGAAGGCTCTTAAGCTTCTGCTTGTCCACCTTCGCCCTCTGCTGCAATGATACTCTCCGACCTCAGTTCAGGTTCTGGTTCAGCATCAACTGTGTGCTCCACCGTCTTCCCAGACCTCAGTACCGCCATTCTGGCAGTTTCTAGATATGAGAGTGTCTTTCCCGCAGGGTTCTTTATCAGAGCTGCCATCTGGGCCAATCGTTGATCGACTTCCCATTGGAGCATCAACTTTCCATCTGGTGTTGCATGGAATTCTGAGCTCCAGGGCTGGGAAGTGCACCCTGCACCAACCGGTTGATGATAGAGTCTTGCCTTTTTATGAAAGCATGCAACTGGCCAACCAGGCTGGGCTGGTGTGAAATCTCATCTCAGCCTTGATGTTCACCTTCAAACGAAGATTGCTCACAACGAGACATGGCGTCAGATCTAGAAGGAATAGGTCACCGCTCTTTAGAGTTCCTGAGATGGCACGAGAAATCAAGTTTAGAAGATAGATTTATTAATTTCAGGCAAAGAATAACAGTAAGAAAAAGAAAAAGAAAAAGAGTGATGTCAAACTCATTACTAATCTTGAGGCACAAGAGTGTAGTTAGTGGATTCAAATTTGTCAACAGTGCCATTTTTCCTTGTCCCCGACAACGGCGCCAAAAAGTTGACCGGCCTAAATCGCGCGTCCAAAAGTGGAGGCGGATTTGAGGTAGTCGAGCTTTTACATTTATAAACCCGAATCCTTCTAGGCCCCGACAAATTTGTTTATGGGGTCGAAGTAGATATACGGGGTCGAACACAGGGACAAGGGGGGTAGTGTTGAGAACCCAAAATCAACACGCTACACTCCGACAGGTATAAAGAGACGATAAATTCCCAAACATTATCTCCATGCTCGAACGGAGGTCTGAGGTTGAACTCGCTAGCGCTCCGGGCGATCGGTCGTGATTCTAGGGTGATCGTCCTCCTGACGGTGCCACCGTCACCCACTTCGGCTAGGCACCCCGCCTACCAGAGGCCACCGTTCACTAGGGGCTAGGGTTTGGTCCAAGATGTTGCCCTCACCATTATTGCGCAGGGTGACCAGGCGGAGCATGCGTGAAGGCGTCACACATCGAGTCGTAGCAGAGAGGAGAAAATCGATGATGGCGTCTGCGGTTTCAACGGAGGAAATTCTACCGGATGTTAGGGTTGTTTTGTCTGACGGGGATTCTCTGCTTGGGCAACGATCGCATCCTAGGGCAACCAGGGAGGAAGGCCAAAATGACGGGAGGCTTGACGCTGCCGAGTCTGGGCGAGCGGGAGATCCCACGCTCCGGAGTGCACTGAGATCGTCAGCGCAGGATGTTATCCATGCAGAGCCACCGACACTGGAGTCTGAGCATCAGGAGGGAATCCCAGTATCGACGCCGCCCCAGCCGCCGTTGATGGGGGATGGAGGTCCACCACCATTGGCGATCGCGACGGCCTGCTCGTCGGATGCCCCTGCTATCCCGGTGGAGCCAGCGCCACGATCTATTGGAGAAAGAACGATGGAAGCACCTGATGGAACCGCGCCGAACCCTACGATGAACTCTGGTCTGTCACCAAATATTACGCCAATGGACACGATGCAGCCCAAAAGGAAGACACCCCTGTTCGGGATTCCACACGACACTTGCTTCAGGTGTATGGGGAGAGGTCATTGGCAGGCACAGTGTAGAAGAAGCAAGGTCTGTTATAAGTGTCGTAGGCCGGGGCATGTGGCTGCTAGATGCACGCAGTTTGTCTCGAGACCGAGGCCACCGGACGTACATTCGAGAACGGCATTCCCACCTTTGCCTACTGGTATTCTGGCTAGGGGCGCTCCGAAACATCCCTAAATGCATCGCTGTTGATGTCGGTCCTGACGATGAGATGCGGAGAAGCAAGATGACGGCGTTGGAGAGAGCGATGGAGGTATCTTGGCCCCATGGTATTCAGTGGTCAGAGTTGTGCCCTTTCTTGAGACAGTGCTGGCCCAATGCTGCGGATTTATACAGGTTTGCGGAGCGGAAGGCTGTTGCTTTTTTCTCATGCGATAAGGAGGCAAAGAATGTGACAGAGAAGGGAGTACCATCACTACGTGGGAAAAGAATCAATATGCATCACATGATCAATGGCGAACAACACCAGCGGAAGGAGGACTTTTGGTTCTGGGTAGCAGACATCCCTATTACTTGTAGAGACGACGATACGATGGAGAAGATTATTTCACCGTTCGAAAAACTGAGGTTTATTTCTGATTGGCAGAAGGATAAAGATGACCTATCCAGACTTCTGATCTTAGTAGAGGCCTTTAATGAAGATGTCCCTCAATTCGTATCTCTTACATATGGGGAGCGTCGGACTTCAGTGCAGTTCTTCATGGTGGTTAGAGGACCAGTGGGATCTAATAACACGTATCTCACTAAGTTTGGGAGAGACTCTGGGATACCTCGGGAGGCCTTACTTGTGCAGGATAAGACATATGCATCAAATACCATGGTGGTTGTGACAGATAGAACCTCGGAAGCTAGGGAGATCTCACAGGTGCGATGTCCGTCTCTGGTCAGGCAGCATAACAGAACTCCAAGGCGAGTAGTGGTGGTGGATAGAGAAGGCAGCAGTAGGTTTCTGTCGAATAGACGGCTGGAGGATTTCATGTTCATTGAAAGTGAATATAATGAGCATAGGAGGAGGCCTGGAAGGAGCCACAACAGGTGAAGAAGATATGGTGATGATAGTCGGTACCACAGGCGTTATCACTCTAGGAGAAGGCATTCAGACAGTGACGGTGATTTTTTTTATGGTTGCTGGTCAGATTTTGAAGGGGCGGTACAACCCTTGATGGGGATCATCGTTGCTGGGGACGGCGACACTAAGGTATACATGGATTGTACTTCTATTTTTTGGAATATCAGGGGTGCATCTAATAACCCAACGAGAAGAGTGTTGAGTAGAATTTGTGGTCGTTTTAAACCAGGAGTGGTTTGCTTGTTTGAGTCGTTTCTTCATGCAGAATAGGCTGTGGAACTCATAGACATTGTGAGGATTGACTGGGCAGTGGACAATCAAGAAGAGGGTGGAAAGATCTGGTTCTATGCTGACAGAGATATGAACCCTGTGATCTTCAGGAGACATAGACAACACATCACGATGAGAATGGAAACCAGTGATGGATCTAAGTTCTTTATTACAACTATATATGCCAGTTGTGATACAGTTAAGAGAAGAGATTTGTGGTATGAGTTACTTGTATTGGCGGAACATATTGTTGATGAGCCATGGATGATTGCAGGTGACTTCAATGTGGTACGTAGTACAAGGAAGAGGTGAGGCGGAAACCTTCCAGGATACCAGGACATGCTGGATTTCAACACCTTAATTGCGGATGCAGCTTTGGATGAAATTCCGTTTGAAGGAAGTCAATTCACATGGGTGAATAAACAGATTCTTACACCTACTATGTGGAAGAGAATAGATAGAGTGCTAGTGAATGAAGCTTGGATGATGGCAAGGCCCGCTACCAGGTCAATACACTTGACCAGAGACAGAGTATCAGATCACAGTCCAATTGTTACGCTCCCAGACGCTCAAGCAGTAGAACGAAAGAAGGCACATTTTGTTTTTATGAAGGCATGGCTTGATCACGATGATTGCTTAAAAGTGATTGAATAGGCTTGGAGTGAACCAGTGACTGGGCATCCTTCCTTTGTTTTCTGCCACAAGCTTAAGAGGGTTAGAACAGCTCTACGTCGATGGAGCAAAGACTCTTTTGGTGAAATCAAACAACGTATACATGACTTGGAGGACGTGGTTTTTACTACACAGGTTGCTTTTTATGGGAATCCGACCAGGGCAAATGAAATTAATCTGAGGACAACTGAGAATGAGCTACAAATACTGCTAAATGAAGAAGAAGCAAGGTGGAAAGAGAAAGCGAGGATAAGATGGCTTAAAGACGGGGAGCGTAATACAAAATTCTATCATGCTACTGTCAAAGCAAGAAGAAAACACAGGAGGCTTAATAGGGTGGTCTTACAGGATGGCACTTGTATCTCGGATCCAAAGCTGATGGCGGAGGTGGCGGCTGATCACTATCAAAAAAAATTTCAATGAAGTGGTGGAGACAAGTAATACTGATATGGAAGAATTTCTGCAATATATCCCGGAATCATTATCTATGGATGACAATTTCTCCCTTATCGTTGTTCCCCATGAAGAGGAGGTTGTGAAGACCTTGCAAAGGATGGATTCCGCATCGGCTCCAGGTCCGGATGGGTTCACTTTGACATTCTTTCGGGTTGCTTGGTTCATCATTGGTGAGGATTTTATGAAAATGACGGAGACTTTCTTTAGAGGACAACCATGTTTTAGGGGTCTTTTTTGCTTCCGTATTTTACTTATACCGAAGGTGGACACCCCAAAGAGGTTACCGGAGGATTTCAGGCCTATATCGATTGAGAACGTTGGCCTTCGCATACTTGCGTGAGTTCTCAATGAAAGGATGGCTCCCATGATGCCGAGATTGATTTCTAAGGTGCAAGGTGCTTTTGTCAAAGGGTCCGATATCACTCATCACGTCCGACTTGAGAAGGAGCTGATGCATGACATCAACAGGAGCCAGGGGACACCTAATGTAATCTTGAAGTATGATATGTCGAGAGCTTATGATAGGACTGACTGGAATGTTTTGCGGAGAGTACTGCAACAATTTGGGTTTACTATGGAGATGGTGAATTTGTTCTTAAGCTTCTTTTCTAATACTTGGGCCACGATCACTGTTGGAGAAGAAACTACGGGTTTTTTCCCGATCTGTAGAGGCATCAAGCAAGGATGTGCTCTATCACCTTTTCTTTTCATTCTGTTTGAGGAGATTCTATGTAGAAGATTTCTGAAGCTAGAAGAGGAAGGATTCATCTCTAGATTCCAGATAAGGGGAGAGGCAGTTCCGCCAAGCATCCTTTTATATGCAGATGATATTGCTTTATTCTTCAATGCTGATCAAAGATCGATGGTGAAGGTTAAGGAAACCTTTGAGGTGTATGAAAGGGCCACGGGGAAGCGTATAAACAAGGCTAAATCCTCCTGTGTAGTAGGTGGGAACGATTTGGAGATGATCGACAGAGTGGTGAATTGTCTCGATACGGGGGCAGCAAAGGATTCTTTAACTTACTTAGGTTTTCCTATTTCTAAAGGGAGGATGAGACTCAATGATTTTGAGTTCCTAATGAAGAAGATTGTTGGTAAATTCACAGCATGGAGGTCCAAGCTCTTATCCTTTGCGGGTAGAAGATTATTGATTGCTCATGTTCTGACATCCATTCCAGTATATACGGTGGTTGTGATTGATATTCCAGCGGGGATTGCAGACCGTATTGAGAACAAACATTCTCAATTCTTGTGGGCGAGCAGAGATGAAAAGCACAGAAAGGCATGGCTCAGTTGGCACAGAGTTGCAAGACCTTTTTTCTCAAGGTGGACTTGGGATCCCTCCTTTGCGACTGATAAATGATGCATTTGTTGGGAAGGCATGCTGGGAGGTGTTGACGTCGGACTCATTATGGGCTGCGTTCTGTAGGGGGAAGTATGCTAATTTGGAAGGAGGTGGTGATAATGTGTACCCCAGATCCTTGAAGCTTGGGCCTTATCCTTCCCCGTACTGGAAAAAAATTTGGGATATGTTGTCGCGGATGTTCCCTTTGTGTAGATGGGTGGTAGGAAGAGGTGAAATTTATTTCTGGGACTCGCAGTGGTGTGAGCACCGATTGGCTGATCATGCGAGATTTTCTAGCGACAGAAGACATCCCTTTCTTATTAAAGATTTTTGGATTGATGGGCATGGATGGGATTGGGACCTTTTGAAGATGATTGTCAATGATGAGGGGCTGAATCTCATTCGTGATTCTAACACATGGATCGCTAATGAGGGTGATAGGATGATATGGAGTCCGGGGGTGCGAGGAGATTTTTCTATGAGATCGGCTAAGCAGGTATTGATGCTTGATAGAAGAGAAGGTCCAATTGGACTAGGTTCGATTTGGGATACTAATTTCCCTAAGGCTGCAACGTTCATTTGGAGAGTTGTTAGAAGAGCCACGTCAACTGATGACAACATTAAAGCTAGATGTAATATTCCATTAGTATCTCAGTGTAATTGTTGCGTGGAACCGCATGAAGAGAGCATTGAGCATCTGTTGTTTCAAGGACAAAATGCGGAGTTTTTTTGGGGCAAATTTGCTGATTTGACAGGTATGGTGCCACCTACCAACGTTAGAAATCTAATAGACACATGCGGTTTGGGGAAAAGGAAGAAGCTTAAGGAATGGTTAGCTGGAAATTTGGCGGTTTTGATCCCATACAGTATTTGGCGGTTGAGGTGTGAAGCAAGGTTTGAAGGAAAACACAGGCCACTATGTCATGAATGGGAGTTTGTTACTAGTACATTGAATGTTCAGCTGAAGGAAAGATCTTTTATGATTGATTCTAATAACAATATTTATGACCGTATGAGGGAGGCAAACGTGGTGGAACCTAAAGTCACAATGAGGCAGATTAAACTGCTAAGATGGATGATGCCTGACCTACATAATCTTAAGCTCAACCTTACGATCGGGAAAGATAGAGACAACCATGGAGTTCCCAGAAGATGGGCGGATGGAATTATTAGGAACCACAGGGCTGATATTTGCTTGGTTTTTAGAATGTGGATCAGGAGTACAAACTTCATCCTTGCGTACATGCAAGCGTGTGCCATCGGCCTGAAATTAGCGAGAGATAATGCGTTGGGCATCTCGTGTATTGAACTTGATGAAGCTTACGTGTATGACATCATATGGAACAACAGAAAGGAACCATGGAGGTCGACACCTTTCGTTCGTGAGCTGCGAGAGGAGGTTAGCGCTGCTATGATTTATGGTTCCCTTGTTCACAAGGTTATCAACTCGATACCTCGTGAACTAGGAAAATGGGGCAGCAGTTTGGATGAGCCTTATGTTTCTTATGATATCCTAAATATACCATGCAGAGTAAGGGGTATGGCGGCCTTGGAGAAGCATTGAGTCTCGTACATCGTGATGCAGAGAATAGCTAGCTAGACTGAGAAATAGGATGGGGAACATGTTGTGTGTTTTGTCTATTTTTTTAGTACCTGCGTCTGATATAAGCAGGAGCTGTAATTGTTTTTTGATGATTATGCCCACAAGAGGGTGTGGGATGAATAAAAGTGACCCCTGGCTTAACCAAAAAAAAGACGATAAATTCCCCAGAAGGGAAGCAGTAAGTTGTCACGAACAAAACAAGAAAACTATCTCCAAGTGGAGTTACTAGAAACATTTAAGGTTTTAGTCATTTAGCAGTTTTTAGATGTTTTCTTGCAACAGAAACAGAAGGATAAAACTAGGGCTAGAGCAAGGTATGAAGGATAAGACCACAGCATAACAAGCAGCACCGGTAACATTCTACACCCCTCCTCTCAGAGCGGATACCTCTAACCAAGCCTCGGCACCCCTCTCAAGGTTGCTAGGCTCAAAGTTAGAGTGGAATGTTACTGAAATGACTCCATTCCAGGCACTCTCGTACTCCAGAATCGAACCAAACACTAGAGCCACAACACAACTCTCGAAGTGTTGCGACGGGAAAACACGATTCGGTAGCTAAGAGAAACGTGATCCAAACATGCAAGCTACAGTTCAGATATCAAACATAGCAATCATCCAACATATTGTACCAAGCACAGATAAGCAAGTAATTAAGCTCTTCTATTTCCATAGACAAATAAAGGGTCTTAATTACAATGCATAAGTAAAGAATTAAATGACAGAAAATAAAGATAGGTGTCGCCTTCTTGATGTAGAAGGACGACAGACTACTATGGCTCTCCAGCCTGATATCGGTCAGGGGCCTAGCCCGATACAGCCGTGTCGGGCGGCACACCCTCTCGAGTGGCACGCCTGACGGGCAACTGTATCGCTCAAGGATCATGGCCGATACGCTCACGTTGGGCGATGGACCCTCTCGGGCGGCACGTATCATGGGCGAAGCGTATCGGGTTCGATATCATGTCGGGCATGGAGCTACGCGTTCTACTGTCGGGCATGGGTGTCGGGCACTCATGTCGCGTATCTACATCGGCCGATATCGGCCCTCGGTGTCGCCCGGTACAGTCCTAGGTGAACCATTCCCCTCCCTCTCGGGATGAGGAAGAGCTCACGTAGTGTCACCCGGTACGAGCACTGGGGCACGATACGTCTGCTCTCGCAATTCTCCTCGAAGATAGATCAAGTTCCCTACTGTCCGAACTGTCTTTTCGTCTTCCTGTAGCTCTTATTTATAGTTGGCGAGTGGGGGAATTTATGGTGCTCGAAGCACCACATGTCCTCCTTAATTGTGGGTCGGTGGACGGCCGATACTCATATCGCTCGGTGCAGGGCTGTCGGCCGTTGGTCACATGACGGGCAACGGTGCCTGCCGGTGGGTGGCTGTGTCACCCAACATACTTGGGTTGTTGTGGCGACTATGGCTCCCTGTCGGGTAAGAGGCGTGTCGTCCGTCAGTTCCTCCTTGCGCGGCAACCCTTTGTCACGCGTCGTGGTTTCGTTCTACCCTACCGGGCAGGGCGTGTATCGGGCGTCAGGAAGGCCGGTGCAGACTTGGACTTATTTAGTGGGCCGGGACGGCCTTATTGCACCAAAATGAGGAGAAACTCTGCAAAAGATGAAAATATAGGATTAAGAGCATTGCTTGGCCAATTATTGTGAAAGTGCATACAAAAAGAGAGGAAAATAGCTAAAAATGGCAGTTTTGATAACAGAAAAACAGTCTAAAATATCACAAAAATTGGTGTTATCAGTAGATGCTCTTGATAGTGTACGATACATACCAGTTTGAATAGAGTTTTCCTAGGAACAATCCCAGTCTTGAGTTAAATAGTAGAACTTGGTCTCCCACTTGTAGGCCTTTCCTTTTCAGATGACCATCATGCCATAGTTTTGTGCGTTCTTTGTAGATTTGTCCATTCTTGTAGGCTGTCGTCCGAAGTTCTTCCAGCTCCTGAAGTTGCAGAAACCTAGTTTGGCCAGCTTTGTTCATGTCAAAATTCAGTTGTTTGATTTCCCACCAAGCTTTGTGAGTTCTATAGGAAGGTGACATGACTTTTAGGTGACCGACTAGCGAGACCACCGTCTCCTATACTAGTGTTCATAGTGAGATGCTTAATCCTGCAATGGAGATGAATGGATTTGGTCAAAACTTTAAATAATCACCTAAAACTGAGGAAATTGTATATCAACAGATTCCAGGGGATATGAGAGCTTTCAGTGCAAATCCAGGTCAAAAATGGCAATGAAAACTAAGATGAATATGCATTCATCAACGACTACGCCACCTGCTGCTTCACCTATTGTCTCGTGCTCAGGGTGGTCATATGTTAGTGCAGTCTGCTTCCAAGGGACGTAGACAAGCCAACTTCATGTGAACCACATCACCTAGCATTGGATCACCATCAAGGGGTAGTAAGCCATGCCCACAACAACTACATATCCTTTTCATAGAAAAATGGTATGGCCTCAACCCCTACAATTTGCATAAAGTGTTGTATATATACATAAACTCAAACATATTATATAAATCATTCTAAAAGAGTAATATGTCATAAAAATACATATATTGGGTGTGTTAGGTGGTGGGTCAATGGGATTACGTCCAACCACCTCTTTTGTAGAGGGCTCCACCTTGTATGAAGAGTGGGGCACCACATGTACTATCTGAGGAGCTGATTGAGAAGAATGAAACGTTCACATTGCTTCCTCTATGCCCCTTCCAATCAAATCTTGTACCTTTTCTTCTGAGAATCCCCTTTCTGGATAGATTTTTTCTTATGCTATGATGGCCCAAAGAAGTCTCTTATACCGGTACTAGTGCCAACATCCCTAACACACCCATGATACTCAAGGTTACCTAGAGCAACTGTAATTCATCCCTTGTGCCCCCAAGGATGAACTTGCATTATTACCATTGCCCATGGAGCTCCCTCTAATCACCAAAAGTGATTGGTAAGTAAAATATAAAAATCATCAATACTAATTGCTTTGAGAGTTTAATTTTACCATTTTTGTAATCGCCTCAGCAGTTTTGGGGTTAGGTATTTTCTCAATTTTAGTTTGCCTCTATCTATCCACAGATCATGGTGAGGTAGAAGTGTAGGAGTAGATGTGTGAGTAGTAGAAGACTCAACAATCCTAGGAGTAAGCTACTGAGAACAAGACATCTGTAGTAGCTTTTGGTGAAGATTTGCATAACCACTTGAACCCATCATGTAGTTGTGCATATTCTTTGCACTCCTTTCACATTGAGCATTTTTCATAGACTATTTATTCTGCACCATATGTTAAATGTGTAACTCAATGAATTCAAAATGGGGAACGAGGCTTACTACCATGAATTTGTCATTTTCTCACTTATCAACAAACACCCCCACACCTTTGGTTCAAGATAGTTCCATTGATTTGTGGATGACTTCTTCCTTTCTCAGCGTTCTATATGTATTCTCTTGTCAGATTAGTCATATAATTCCTTAGTACCCTTTCATTTAGTTCAAATATGCTCTAAAAAAGATAGTGTATACTTAATGGAATATTCTTAAAAATATAATTATAAATATCTTTGAAAATAGAATTATAATTGATAATATCTCACACATAGTTTCTTCCATAATAAGTCTTTCTTGCTTGGATCAACTTTATGCCAAGATTCTACATTTACATCCGATTTTCTACGAGTCAAAACCCCTATATATGACGCAAAAGAACAACAATTCTTCCCAACAAGATTTCCTTGATTATCAAACTCAACGACCAGCTATAGTATGTTACCCCTTCTCTCTTGTAATTTATTCATCATGGTGATGCTTCATATTGTTGCACACTTATGATGTTGTGCATCAAGATCATGAAGATCCTCATGCATCCTCATGCTAAAATTGACAAAAATCACACAAAAGTCATAAAAAGATATTAATTATAAATGTGATAAAAAAATGACAAGATAGAGATTGTAAAAAGCACATCTATCTAATAAAACAATACAACTTATAGTAGTGTCAGGGCACTCATCCTCACAGTGCACATTTTCAAGGTGCTCATCCTAACAATAATCATCATCACAATCATCAAACTCATGGTCAAAAACCATCTAGAATAATTTCAAATCAAAAATAGTCAAACAATGAAATATAAGTGATTAAGAATGTAGAATACTTATCTGACATTTGAAAAAATAAAAGTGTGTATCAAATATTTGGATCTTGTATCAATTAACATTCACTCATTATGATCTCCACACATATGTAAGTCAGTGTTAGCTTCAATATTTGGTGTTGGCAAGCCAAGTGAGAATAGACTAGAGTTATCATACTTGTCATAGTACTCTTCTTCATCTATGAGATCTACAATGAACTTCCTTTTATTGTGAAGAAAAATCAACCATTTTTCATTTGCAGGATCATTGATATAAAATACTTTCTTAGCATGTGATGCCATTATGAATGGTTCACCCTTCTTGCCAATCTTTTCAAAATTCACTAATGTGAAACCCAATTCATCCACTACAACTACTTTGGTGTTATAAACCCAATTACACCTGAAAACCAAAAATCTAAAATCTCTGTGGTCAAACTCCCATATGTCTTCAATGACACTGTAATATGACAATTTTAGCTTCACATAGACTCTTATACTTCACACTAGAAAAATACAATGAAGACACTTGAAGGGTGACCCCACCGTTTTAGACGATATTCTTATCATCTTGAAGCTTTGTGTAATATGCAAATCCATATATGTCAAACCCTTTATAAGACATAACATTTTTTTAAAGGTGAGGCATTTGATATTTTTAGCAATATTATTTGGTGTTTGAGATAGTTGATGTAAGACTTTATCTTCAAACCGCCTAATAAATGTCTTGTTATACTCTCTATCAAGCTAGATTGAATTGGCTTGTGGATTTTTTTCTAGTTGAAATTGGTATGTTTGGTGATATAACCAATCAATTCATGAATTTTGTGTAAAATATAAAAGTGTGTCTGCTTCAACAGTTCACAACTATTGATTTTTGCTTGTGCTCCCAAAGTCCCTTATCGGAATAGTCCTCAATATTCTTGTTGTTTTTAGGAGCTTCATTACAACTCAAAAAGTCCTTACAAAAGTCCATAATCTCCCTGATCACATAAACCTCAATAATACTTCCTTCAGGACGATATCGATTTTAAACATCACCTTTAAAAACACTCATGTACCGTTTAAAAGGATATATCCATTGTAAGAATATATTTGCCAATATTTTCACTTCCATAGTCATATGGACAACAAGATGTACGATGATATCAAATAATGAAGGAGAAAAATACATCTCAAGCTAGTATAGGAAAACAACCACTTCTCTTTGTAGCTTATCGAGATTATTAGGATCAATAACTTTGCTTCGTAGTGTGTTGAAGAAGAAACAAAGCCTTGTGATTGGAAGCCTTACATGCTTTGATAGTACAGATCAAATTGCCATGCATAATATTTATTGCATTAGAGTGTCACAATCATGAGATTTAAGAACTATCAGATTCAAATCCTTCATTGATACTTGTCTATGGATATAGGAAGAGTATCCATGTGCTACCTTAACATTAAGTAAACACTCAAAAAAAATTTACTTCTCCTTCTAGACAATATGTAACAAACAAGAGGTAATTATATTTTTGGATCACTACTAACTTCTTTCGTTAATTGTTTCCTTATTCCCATTTCACATAGGTCCAATCTAGATTTGATTCCATCTTTAGTTTTACCTGGTATATTCAACACATTACAATGACGCTATCACAAACATTTTTTCAACACACATGACATCGATACAATGCCTAACTGTCATAGAACTACAATAAGGAAGATCCCAGAATATTGACCTCTTCTTATATAAAGATTTTTCACTCTGTGTGGGAATGATACATTGTGATCTCTTAATGAATGCATTGACAAAGTATTTTGCTCTTTCATAAACACCCTCCCCTGATATAGGTTTAGGGGCACTTTGTTCCTCATTTGATCCATTGAACTCTTTGCGCAACCTTCTGTAAGGATGATATTTTGGAAGAAACCTTTGATGACTAAGATATATAGTCTTGCCGCCGCATTTTAATAGTATTGAATTAGTTTTCTTTTCACATATATGGCATAATTCAGATCCTTTTACACTATATCCAGACAAATTCCCATATGTTGGAATGTCATTATTACAACATAGCATACAAATGAAATATATCTCTACATGAAGCATCATAGGTCATTACGCATTCTCCTGAAAGTTTATTTAAGTCATCAATCAGAGGTTCAAGATAAATATCGATATCATTTCTAGGTTGTTTAGGGACTGATATCAACAACAATATCATAATGTACTTATTTTTTATACACAAACAGGGAGGAAGATTGTATATAAAAATCATAATAGGCCAAATTCTATATTGCCCCTAACCATTAACATCATGTTCATGCACATTCAAAGGAAATATTAAGCACGTGAAACATAAAGATGTTGAGCATGAAAAATGAAGGGTATTAACCATTTTCTTATCATTTTCTAGAAATTCCTAGTTACATGTGGTGCTTGTCCTTATGTAGAAAATATCCCTTCATCCTCAGGTAACAAAACCTAATACTATTATTCCATTAGGAAAATTTGATTATCCTTGTATTTATACATATTTATCATATGATGTAATGTGTAATATATATATAACCACTAGTTAATAATCATCATCATGGTTATAGAACCATATAATTAGTTTTCCATTAGCATATCATCATCATAAAAAGTACCTAAATGATATTAAGGTATATCAATATAATCATTATTTTCGGTGAAAAGTAGCCCAGGTGGTCGTAGCATGGGTTCCCCACATAAAGGATCCTGGGTTCGATTCTCCATGGAGTTACTAGAAAAGAAATTTTTCTAGTAGAGTAGTTGACCTCTATACAATAAATAAGGGATCTGAATTCTTAAGAGAGGAGTGGATGATATGACATTATTAGAAGCTTATAGGACTTGGTCTTGTAGAGTTCCCTCTATAAATGACAATGATGTTGCCAAGTAGATTGATTTTGATACATTTCATGATAAAATGGAACAATGGGATTTTATTTTATGATTAAGGTTTGTTTTATTGAAATATATAGTTTGCAATGTACATCATTTTTTTATCATGGTATTTACACTACATTTGGCATTCTCTCAAATGGAATGAATTATCTTTTAGTTTATCATTGTATAATCTTGTATTTAGGTGTTGTTACAACAGATGGTCTCACTTCTAACTAGATAAATAGACACTTCCACATGTATGTATATAAATCTCATTACTCATGTGTAGATTTCTACATTAAAAAGTAACATCATCTAGTGTAGGAGATTTGGTTAAAATATTGTGTTACAATGAATGAGTTGGGAGGAAAATAAATTATTATATTTCTAAAAATTATTACTATCGACATAGATCAACACTACTCTACTCATTGTCTTTCATTGCAACTTGTAAGCATCTATGGAAAATAATATATTATTAATACTAGTAGTACTATAGGTCTTAAAACTCCTATTCAAAAAGTTTATAACAAAAGGAGTTGGACTGTGTGTATATGAGTAGATGCTATGATTTTATTTGGCGTCATCTTATCTCAAATATCAAATCCTAGGATATTATATGTTTCTCTATAGGATATTCCTTTTCATATAATTAAATGGACAAGATATTGAAGGCCATGAATAAGTAGTGATGTTTAAAACCCTTTTACACTATGTAACTTAGAATATTAGTTTTAGTACATAAATGAGAAGCTTAACCCATATTTTACATACATGTTATGTCACTCTTCTATTTTATTCTCATGAAACTTAGCAATTTTGAGTTGAGCAATTTTGAAACATAAAATGTCATTGTAACTTATGAGATTTAGCTCATGAATGAATTTTTTAAAAATATTATGTAAGATCACTAGAATAATGAAAAAGAAAATTGGAACATAAATAAAAGAATATAGGCATATTCCTCTATGATCTTCATGTCAATGAGTTCATATGTGAATGAATGATCAAGTCAAATTGAATATGCGGTTTACTCATGTATTCACCACATTGACACTTTCATTCACTCCTTATAATCCTCAAATTTCACGTATGGCCATTTTTCATGAAGTATAGATATAGCTTGCCACATTGTCACCTTGAAGTTCATCTCGTTTCTATTATGATATTGAATAATATTTTCTATGTTATCACAATAGACTTTCACTCAACCTTTTCATACGAGCATTTGATTGCAATCAGAGCTATCACCCATAAATAGTGAAATGCCCTTGAGTAGGAATTCATGCATTGTATATGGTTTGAAACTACCAAAAGTAATGTGAGGGCACACCTCCTACGGGAAATTCATATGTAAATCCAAGAGGAGAAGTACTTCTTATTAGAATGTGGGAGTTAAGCATATAGATAAAAACTAATATGTACGTAAATGAAAAATAAGCAACAAGTACTCATTTTGAGAATAGAAACATGATGTCTTATTTGAAAAGATAACCTATAAGAATGTCCTATGATTTATTTTCTAAAATATTATTTTATCATTACAATTTATTGAAACTTCTAGATATATGTGGTTTATTATCTTGATTCTGTATGGAATCGGAATACAATTACTACTATGCAATTTTAATTTCTGTACGTCACTAAGATGTGAATCAAACACCTGAAAGTAAAATCTCCCAATTTGGAGTAAGACCAAATCACACATATAAATGTCATATGGATTTTGTGCTATTATCTTAAAATAGACAGTTGGTACTGCCAAAATTTGAGTTTAAATAATATATTAATGTTTCATAGGAACATGCCAAATTTGATGAGTTTTCCTATCAAGTATGATGGGCCTACCATATTTGCTATCAACTTGACGATGGTAGCGGGGCTAGCTTCATATTGATGGTTCAATTGAAACATATTGTGGCCATCAATTATGCTTATTGACCAATGGTTACAACTGTCTGAATCAACCCTATTTCTAGGAGTGTTTCCAATCTAGACCTATAGAAGATTTTGATCCCTATGGTTTTCATGTTGACCTAGTAAAAATTGTAAAAACCTTCATACCCATATATTAATTAAATGATCTTCCTTGATGTTCATAAACCCCTAATATCACCCATATATAATGGATGCACCAAGTTGATAATCTCGAGGAAGAAATTAGTTTCTAGAGAAACATACATTGTTAAAAAATAAGCATTCATACCATAAGTGCTTTTGTCTTTTTCAACATATCTCATTTCTTCTCAAAATGATTCCGTCTTATTTTTCATTGCAATAAACTTCCTTGTTGTGATCCTCGGTAAATTACTTCCCTATGTAACTGTGTATTTTCTTCATGATTACATTTGAAATTTTTCATAGTTGAGTAGATTCTTGTAGCCCGAAGCAATTCTAATTAGGATGGAAAATATATAGATATATGAATAGTAAGCAGTATAGAATTTTTGAGGTAAAAGGATATGTAATGAACAAATCACATATAAATGGTACCTAAATTACAATAAATATGTGTTTTAATTACAAATTATATAATCCCATTTTGATTAGTCTAGTTGATGTGATACCACTTCCAAAACTCATACAAGTGTCCTTTGAGCAATTAACCCGTCATTTAGACTCTACTTAGCTATTTTTCAATCATTAGTACAACATACTACATTGGTTTCTAGATATTGATTATCATTGTAATACTACCATTACAACTATTGTTTTACACGAGATTATTGATCTCATTAGTAGGGGATGTAGAACTTATTGGTATGTATGCCCGTATTGCAAGTCATATGATGATTGTAATGGGATACTTTGTAAATGATTTGAATAATAATAAAGGCAATTTCCAATCTATATGTTTAAACTGTTTCTGAGATGATGGCGTAACATGATAGATGTCTAAAGAATGGTTTTACTCAATGACGTATGCTTTTAGGTTCAGGACCTAAACGATGAGATCATACGAATGTTAAGAGTATACATTCTTGTTTGGTCCCTAGTCGGTTGTTATTGTGGAAATAACCATAGACATCAATAACACTAAAGACTAGATTGTGTGTTGGTTGATGACAGAATCTCATTAGTCATGATATAGTGATATCAAACCAAGCACATAGGTACTTGTTAGAGAATAAGGTACCAGACAGACCTACCGTGAGAGTGACACATGGAACCATGACTTGGTAGTAACAGTCAGCTCTCACAGTGATGGTGGTGAGTGTAATTCTTAGACCTAAAATCACTACACTCAACACATGTCGTTGGGTACACTTTGACATCATCAAAAATAGTCCTGAAACATGGGTTGTTATAAAGGTGATGATTGGGTGGCTTTGACACATGGGGCTTTTGAGGGGTGAGTGATAGATATGGGATTTGTCCCTCCTAAGGGAGTTTGATGTCCTTAGACACTTGATGAGTAGGATTGAGAAAGGCATGCACATGCACGTGTGAATCAATATGTGATTTTAATGTCAGACACATCTCACCCAGTCTGCTCTGAGATCAAGGAAATGAATGAACGTTGACAGGATGACTGTTCCATGCCTCGAGTTCATTCAAGATATCAGTTACAAAGGAATTATACATTCACTATAACACCATTCACGGATTGTAGGATTGAAAGTTGTTCTCCATCTTTCTATTTCACTTGGGTAGCACTGATGTGTGACTAGGCACCACTCTTTGCTTGTGAAGTCATAAGTGTTATGGGATTTCACTACCATCGTGAAATTACTTGCAGGTTCACACACATAGGATTTAACATGGAAGAGGAGTTTGTCCACAAACATGTTCAGATTGATTACTAAAGGAGTTTAGTAGTTCAATTAAACACTCAATCAATTGATATCTCAGTATCATAGTGTTCAAGGTGTTGGACTGATTGATTAGAGTATTAGATTGATTGAAACTGCGATTGACTGATTTTGCACAATCTGCACTCCCAACCGATCGGATGAGCTTGGTGAACGGATCGGCTCAACTAGTGAGTCGATCGGCTCATGGACAGGGAGAAGCGATTCGTTCAAGTGTTGAAACGATCAGTTCAAGTTCAACCGAGAAAGTTGGGAAAGTAAGATTGGTGAGAAATTTCCTTTCGTTTCACTTGCCCAATTTGATTGGAACAAGGATTGGTATTTGATACCAATTCAAAACAAAAAGAAGAAAAGTCAATCGGGAACTCATCAGGACCACGAACCGACCGGTTCTGAAGTGAACTGACCGTTTCATGGGTCCCAACCGATCGGTTGATGTGTCAACTGACCGGCTCAGATCCCCAACTGACTGTTTCAGTTGTGAAATGATCGGTTCAGGTTACACATTTGGTTGTTTTTGTGGAAAATCTCGAACCCTTCTACTCCTGCTTTAGTCCCATATTGCCCGGGATGGAGAACCCTGTCCCATGACCGTCCTATATATATAGGGGTATTGGGGGCTTCTCAAAGTACAACTCAGAGCAACCAGTTACTCTGTGAAGTTGTCATTCTCTCTGGTTTTGGTAACCAAGAGAGCCCCCGAGAAAGTACTACCCGATAAGGGAGGCACAACAAGGGAAAGACAACTGCAGAAAGCGACTGGAGGCAGGAGAGTGTGTTGGTGACTAGTACGCCAACAGGAGGGTGCGACTCCTTCCAATTCCTTGTGGGACAAGGAGATTGGAGTTCCAGGCAGTCCGTGTGGACGACTGTAGAGGCGGGAGACCTCTGTCGCTCGGAGGACAACTATCAATCCTGACAGTCCCGGTGAGACCGGGAGTCTTCAATCTCGTTGTGACCAGGAGCTGCACAGACACCGTCTAAGACCGGAGGTGAAGATCACGCAAGGCGCGAGGTACCGTCACTGATAAAGCCTCGGGACAAGGTATGCTTTCACAAACCATCTTTCCTATTGTATAGATGTTGATGCGATTCCTTTTGTTCTGGGTTTTGGGAGAAAATTTTTGTTTCCACTGCTTCTCTGCCTCCCTTAAAACCCAACAGTAGTATCAGAGCCACGTCAGCCACTCTATATTTTAGGATTATCGATATGATCGATTTTGGTTTGTTGCCTTTATTTATTGCATACGATGCGAATAAAATTGTCTTTATGCATGTCCAATCCACAAATCCTAAATATACATATATGATATGTAATATTAATGCACTTGATACGCGTCACCCTTAAACGAGTTTTGTGGTGGATGTGTAGCATGGTTATGGCCTATAAACCCTATATCTGTGTGTGGTTGTATGTGGTTTCTTGCATCTCGATCTGCACACCAATTCCCTTTCTCTCATTCCTGATGTAACTCAAAATAATTGGAGATTTCTTTTCCTACCTATGCTTCCCCCAAATGTAACTCGGGGTTTCATAATTCAATTGTAAATAGGATAGATTTTATTTCTTGTTATGTCAAAGAATGGCAGATGACCTGAGACGATCAGTTCAAGACGTGAACCGATCGGTTGGTGTTCCAGACGACTGGTTCGAGGAGCGAGACGAGAAGGTAGTGACCTGAGGAGATGCATGACGACTGGTGAACCGATCGGCTGGAGGCACCTGTCGATCGGCTGGTGGCACCCAAACAACCAACTTGATGGCGAGCCAATCAGTCATGGAGATGAGCTGATCAAACCCAGAAAGGCAGACACATATTTCATCTTGTACAGGTTGCATGTGATGTAGACGTAGATGACCGTGATTCCTCTTGGCTCGAGGAATCATAATAGGATGGCCATAATCATTATTTTTTATCGTTTTGCATGTTTTTCTGTGGGATATAGCATGTATATGATACATACTATATATTGTGGTGATTGGGTATGTATATGTATATAAAAACCAAACCCCTCATTAAATATTAAGCTTTATATGCCTTCCAAATGCGACACACATGAAAATCTTAATCGACCAAGTGTGGGCACACCCTAACGTGGTGCACCGTCTATCTCATGGAAGCGTGAAGGATGAATGTGTGGGTCTACCCTAGCAGGGTGCATATTCATCATGTTGGCTTTGGGTCAGACTTAACAAGGAGACCTAGATAGGATCTAGCACCTTGAGGCATGGAGATGATCATGGCAAGGAGTTGCATATGACATCTTTCAAGAGTTGCATATGATGCAATTGGCAAGAGTTGCCTACCTGGGATATCTGAGTTGTGGGTGACAGCCCTAGCTGGTCCATGACTCAGAGGATTTCAACATCTTGACCCACTAGAAGATTGTACGTTGCAATCTTCTGAATTGATGGTGAGGGATGTCAATTTGAGTGAAAATAGTGGGAGCGGTAATTAATTAAAGGCCTAATTAACTATCATCAAATTTATTCAAATCAAATCAAAAGGAGTTTTGACAAAATGCAATTTTCTCTTGTAGAATGGCAAAAGAATCATCTTTTAAAATGGGCAAATTAAATGAGAACAAATTCCATAACTGGTTGAGGACTGTGAGAACTATTCTGCACAGTCCAGATATACCAGGAGCCTTTGAATCCACTCTATGTACGATTGATGCGTTGGTGAAGAAGAAAGAAAGTTCATTGATAGAGATCAATGGAACGAAAGGTAAGTGAGAGAAGGGTTCTCTCACAAAACTGATTTCTTTAACATGGAGAGGATGGAAGGAACGATGGAAGAAGAAGTCAGAGATAGAGATCTCTACTTCTGGTGTATACATGATAGAGATTAACTTTACTACTTCTTCATCATGGGTACTTGATACCGGATGCGGATCTCACATTTGTTCAAATGTGAAGGATCTTAAGAGAAGTAGGCCTTTGGGGAAAGGCGAGGTTGAACTACGTGTTGCCAATGGGGCAAGAGTTGCCGCCAGTGCCGTAGGAACCTATGAGTTAACTCTACCAAGTGGGATAATAATAGAGTTGAAGAACTGCTATTATGTACCTACCATAAATAGGAATATCATTTCCGTCTCTTGTTTGGACAAAGATGGATTTGAATTTCTTATTAAGAATGGAAATTGTTCCATTTCTAAAGATGGGATCTTTTATGGCAGTGCCCTAATGTCTTATGGTCTATACTTGATAGATTTGGAGACAAGTGTATACAACGTAAACAACAAAAAGCAAAAACTCAATGAATCAAACAAAACATATCTTTGGCATTGTCGTCTAGGGCACATAAATGAGAAGCGCATTTCTAGACTCCATAAAGATGGTTATCTAGACTCTTTTGATTATGAATCAATAGAGACATGTGAATCTTGTTTATTAGGGAAGATGACCAAGACTCCCTTTTCAGGTAAAGGTGAGAGAGCTAGTGATCTATTAGGACTCATACATACTGATGTATGTGGGCCTTTTAGAACTAATGCCAGAAATGGGTGTTAGTACTTCATTACCTTCACTGATGATTTCAGTAGGTATGGCTATGTGTACCTGATGAAACATAAGTCAGAAACCCTTTAAAGGTTCAAGGATTTCATGAATGAAGTACAAAACCAACTTGGTAAAATTATTAAGGCACTTCGATCCGATCGAGGTGGAGAATACTTAAGCCAGGAGTTTGAGGACCTTCTGTGAGCCCGTGGTATTGTATCACAATGGACTCCGCCTGGAACACCACAACATAATGGTGTGTCTGAAAGAAGGAATCATACATTGTTGGATATGGTGTGATCAATGATGAGTTTTTCTGATCTTCCGATTTCCTTCTGGGGTCATGCTCTTGAAACCGCCGCGTTTACACTTAACCTTGTACCATCTAAATCGGTTCAAAAGAGACCATATGAGATATGGTACGGGAAGCGTCCCGATTTGTCTTTTCTGAAGATTTGGGGTTGTGAGGCTTACATTAGGAAAATTTTTCCTGATAAGCTTGGACCCAAATCCGATAAATGTTATTTTGTTGGATACCCCAAGGAAACGAGGGGATATTATCTATACCACCCTACTGACAACAAAGTGTTTGTTGCCACGACAGCTGTGTATCTAGAGAAGGAATTTATTTCCAAAGGAAGCAATGGGAGGAAAATAGAGCATGAAGAAGTTCAAGCCCAACAAGAAAACATAGAACTGGTAGATGTACAAGAGGAAAATGAAGATTCACAAGGTGTTGTGGGATCTCATTCTCCTATGGTAACGCAAGGACCTCGTAGATCTAGTAGGACCCGCCTTGAACCTGAGAGGTTTGGATACCTTGTGACTCACGAAGGTGGAGAGTTGATCATAGATGATGATCCAACTACCTACGTAGAGGCTATGGAGGGACCAGATTCTGAGAAATGGCTTGAAGCCATGAGATCTGAGATGGAATCCATGTACACCAACAAAGTATGGACTTTGGTGGAACCACCCGAAGGGGTAAAATGCATAGGGTGCAAGTGGGTCTTCAAGAAGAAGACCGACGTGGATGACAATGTGCAAACTTATAAAGGCAGATTGGTTGTGAAGGGATTTTGACAAGTTCAAGGTGTTGACCATGACGAAACCTTTTCTCCAGTTGCCATGATTAAGTCCATCAGGATCATGATTGCTATTACAGCTTATTATGACTATGAGATTTGGCAGATGGATGTTAAAATTGCATTCCTTAATGGGAATATAAATGAGGATGTGTACATCATACAACCTGAAGGTTTTGTAGATACAAAGAATGCCAATAAAGTCTATAAGCTGCAAAGGTCAATCTATGGATTGAAGCAAGCATCTCGGAGTTGGAATCTTCGATTTTATGAGGAAGTCAAAGTGTTTGGGTTTATTCAAAATGAAGATGAACCTTGTGTGTACAAGAAGGTTAGTGGGAGCTCGACCACATTCCTCATATTGTATGTGGATGACATACTTTTGATGGGGAATGATGTCTTAGCCTTAGAGAAGGTAAAGACTTGGCTTGGGAATACTTTCTCAATGAAGGACTTAGGAGAATCATCCTACATTCTAGGAATTAAGATCTATAGAGACAGATCTAGAAGGCTTCTCGGACTAAGTCAGAGCACGTACATTGACAAAGTGCTGAAGCAGTTCAGCATGGAGAACTCAAAGAGAGGCAACATCCCCATGCTACATGGAGTCACCGTCTCTAGAGCTCAGTGTCCCTAATCTTGTGAAGAGAGGGAGCGTATGAGTGGGATCCCATATGCATCAACCATCGAATCCATCATGTACTCTATGTTGTGCACACACCCAGATGTCTCGTATGCTCTCAACATGATGAGCAGGTACCAGTCAGATCCTGGGGATGCTCACTGGACAGCCATAAAGAACATCCTCAAGTACTTGCGAAGGACTAAGGATCAATTTCTTATTTACGACGGCGAGGAAGAGCTAGTTGTAAAGGGTTACACCGATGCAAGCTTCCAAACCGATAAAGATGATTATAGATCGCAGTCAGGATTTGTATTTTGCCTGAATAATGGAGTTGTGAGCTGGAAGAGTTCCAAGCAAGAAACAATTGTCGATTCTACTACAGAGGCCGAGTATATTGCTGTTTCACATGCAGCAAAGGAGGCTGTGTGGATCAGGAAGTTCATTTCTGAACTTGGTGTAGTTCCCAGTAGTTGTGATGCAATTGAGCTTTATTGTGACAATAATGGAGCTATTGTACAACCTAAGGAACCCAGATCACATCAGCGGTCCAAGCATATACTGCGACGCTTCCATCTCATACGAGAGATCGTACATCGAGGAGATGTGAAGATTTGCAAAGTACCAACTGAAGATAACATAGCTGATCCACTAACTAAGGCCCTTTCTCAGCAGAAGCATGATGGTTATTCTAGGTCACAAGGACTGAGGTTCCTTGGTAACTGGCTCTAAGTGCAAGTGGGAGTCTGTTGGTATGTATGCCCATAGAGCAAGTCATATGATGATTGTAATGGGATACTTTGTAAATGATTTGAATAATAATAAAGGCAATTTCCAATCTATATGTTTAAACTGTTTCTGAGATGATGGTGTAACTTGATAGATGTCTAAAGAATGGTTTTACTCAATGATGTATGCTTTTAGGTTCAAGACCTAAACGATGAGATCATACGAATGTTAAGAGTATACATTCTTGTTTGGTCCCTAGTCGGTCGTTATTGTGGAAATAACCATAGACATCAATAACACTAAAGACTAGATTGTGTGTTGGTTGATGACAAAATCTCATTAGTCATGATATAGTGATATCAAACCAAGCACATAGGTACTTGTTAGAGAACAAGGTACCGAACAGACCCACCGTGAGAGTGACACATGGAACCATGACTTGGTAGTCACAGTCATCTCTCATAGTGATGGTGGTGAGTGTGATTCTTATGCCTGAAATCACTACACTCAACACATGTCGTTGGGTACACTTTGACATCATCAAACACAGTCCTGAAACATGGGTTGTTATAAAGGTGATGATTGGGTGGCTTTGACACATGGGGCTTTTGAGGGGTGAGTGATAGATATGGGATTTGTCCCTCCTAAGGGAGTTTGATGTCCTTGGCCACTTGATGAGTAGGATTGAGAAAGGCATGCACATGCACGTGTGAATCAATATGTGATATTGATGTCACACACATCTCACCCAGTCTGCTCTGAGAGCAAGGAAATGAATGAACGTTGACAGGATGACTGTTCCATGCCTCGAGTTCATTCAGGATATCAGTGACAAAGGAATTATACATTCACTGTAACACTATTCACGGATTGTAGGATTGAAATTTGTTCTCCAACTTTCTATTTCACTTAGGTAGCATTGATGTGTGACTAGGCACCGCTCTTTGCTTGTGAAGTCATAAGTGTTATGGACTTTCACTGCCAACGTGAAATGGACCTGTAGGGTCACACACATAGGATTTAACCTGGAAGAGGAGTTTGTCCACAAACATGTTCAGATTCATTACTAAAGGAGTTTAGTAGTTCAATTAAACACTCAATCGATTGATAGCTCAGTATCATAGTGTTCAAGGTGTTGGACTGATTGATGAGAGTATCAGATTGATTGAAACTGCGATTGACTGATTCTGCACAATTGTCACTCCCAACCGATCGGCTCATGTGATGAACCGATCGGCTGAGCTTGGTGAACCGATCGGCTCAACTGGTGAGTCGATCGGCTCATGGACAGGGAGAAGCGATTCATTCAAGTGTTGAAACGATTGGTTCAAGTCCAACTGAGCAAGTTGGGAAAGTAAGATTGGTGAGAAATTTCCTTTCGTTTCACTTGCCCAATTTGATTGGAACAAGGATTGGTATTTGATACCAATTCGAAACAAAAAGAAGAAAAGTCAATCAGGAACTGATCAGGACCACGAACTGACCGGTTCAGAAGCGAACTTACCGTTTCATGGGTCCCAACCGATCGGTTGAGGTGTCAACCGACCGGCTCAGATCCCCAACTGACCATTTCAGTTGTGAAATGATCGGTTCAGGTTACAGAGTTGGTTGTTTTTGTGGAAAATCTCGAACCCTTCTACTCCTGCTTTAGTCCCATATTGCCCGGGATGGAGAACCCTGTCCCATGACCCTCCTATATATATAGGGGTATTGGGGGCTTCTCAAAGTACAACTCAGTGCAATCAGTTGCTCTGTGAAGTTGTCGTTCTCTCTAGTTTAGGTAACTGAGAGAGCCCGAGCAAGTGCTACTCGATACGGGAGGCACAACAAGGGAAAGAAAACTGCAGAAAGTGACTGGTGGCAGGAGAGTGTGTTAGTGACTTGTACGCCGACAAAAGGGTGCGACTCCTTCCGATTCCTTATGGGACAAGGAGATCGGAGTTCCAGGCAGTCCGTGTGGACGACTGTAGAGGCGGGAGACCTCTGTCGCTCGGAGGACAACTATCAATCCCGACAGTCCCGGTGAGACCAGGAGTCTTCAGTCCAGTTGCAACCAGGAGCTGCACAGACACCGTCCAAGATCGGAGGTGAAGACTGCACAAGGCGCGAGGTACTGTTGCCGAGCAAGCCTCGGGACAAGGTATGCTTTCACAAACTATCTTTCCTATTGTATAGACGTTGACGTGATTCCTTTTGTTTTGGGTTTTGGGAGAAAATTTTTGTTTCCGCTGCTTCTCTGCCTCCCTTAAAATCCAACAGAACTTATATGTAGTTGTATTTTTTGGATGATATTTAGCCAACATGTCACTAGTTACATTGTTTCCTCTTTGATAGAACTCTGCCTTCCAGTTTGGTCTCTTCAAATTACCATTTCTAAGAGACGCTTAGCATATCTCAAATTGTGTTCATAGTTGACCACTACATTAGAGTGTCCAATTCAAAAATAACATTATCCTAGTTGTTTTTTGAGGCCACCTCCATGGCTAGACATATACTATCTAGCTCTACAATCATGACATTTTGAATATTACAATGCTCACCAAAACCTCCCATCCACTCCCCTTCTTCATCCATTATGAGCCATGCACACAATGCCCTTATTGTGTTTCACATATGTGTTATGGTTAATTTATCTACCCTCTAGGTGGTCGAGTCCATTAAGTGGTTTGTTTCCCATGTTTTTGGTTCTTTTCTTTCCCCTATGCCTTTCTAAGGTTTTGGGATTCCCATGTAGGAGTCTGCATTGTTTCTACTTATAGATTCTAATTATTGACTCCCACTAGACTAATTATTTATGTTAGAGTAGTTACCACTTGTAGTTTTTTCTACAAATGCCTAAATAGCATACCTTATAAAAATCATTTGTGTTGATCTCCTGTTTGGTTCAGGATCGCAATTCCATGGTCAGGGTTGGGTTTGTCAAAATATCCAAATTACTCATATTTGAATACAACCCAATTTGTTTTCAACCTAATTGGCATCCATATTGGATTGGTCTCATTTTCAATGTTGCTTACAAAATAACAGAGCATACAAGCCATATTTAAACCCATATGTCTATTTCTAATAGTAGGGTTGAGTTGGTCTGAACCAAAAAATACAAAAACTCAAACAGACCTTGCCAGTCCAGTTTTTATCAAACATCACATGATTGGATCTCGACAGAGTTGGTCACGATCTACGTACACGTGGCACAAAATAACAAAGATAAATTGATATAATATCCTAAACTAAAAACCCCCTAAAATATTGAATGTATAATGTTTCTCTTTTTGTAATACGTTATATGGTATGTGGATGTAGTTTTGGGACACAAAATGAAACACATTTTATACTTTTCAAACTAGATAAATGACAACAAATAAAACATGTTATTTTATTTGGTTTTTCCTTTTTTTGTGGTGGGAAAATGGTGTATATTGGGTTTTGAGTCTCAGAATGAATCTACATAGAGAAGCCCTTAATTTTTCCATTATATAATGACACATTACATCCCTTAGAGATATGTTAATGGGTGATGATGCATGGTGCACTCTGAGTAGTAGTTGGAAATGCTTAATGCAATTTTCGTCTACTTATTTGTTTATTTAATATCTTGAATACACCCTTGGGATCAAAGTATTTGTTTGCAATATTTCTAAAATAGCTATACATGCATAGGTTGGGCTCTACCACCATATGTGACCTAAAAATTTGTTTCCTTGTTATAGGAGATGACCATTAAGTTACCTACTAGAAGGTCTCCACTTACACCTAACAATGCTCATTCTCTTTTGTACAACAGAAACATAATATGGAAGCTCATCAATGAGAGATGTTAAAATCTTGATATCCATGAATATACTACTATGGAAGAATGTGATAGTGAAGATAAAGTAGAAGAATGTGTTGGTGATTATATTCAAGACTATGCTAATGAATTTAAAGATCCTCAGTAAAATCTACCGTATCTTCCAGTTACTAGAGCTAAGATGCATGATGAACACTATGATCCAAGAAAATATTTCATGATCTAGTCTTTAGTGTTATTAGGATATACAATTTTTGAGCTTTATATTGTAATATTAAGGGCAATTTTTTCTAAGGATTGTACTCCAATTGAGAACTTATTTGATGTCGTTTACCTCTTTTAAAGCTATTTTTGTCTTATTTTTCATTGTCCAAGTAGTCAAATATTTGTTATTGAAAAACAATTCTACTAGTTTGAGTCATATACTTACATATTTTAATGATAATGAGTGTAACGACATATTTGGGTTGTTGAACTAATTGTTTTATTTTATTTGATACACATTGTTTTGACATTCCCTATTTTTCTTAGTCTCCTACCTTTCCCCCACTTTTCTATATGACAAAAGGGATAAGATATTGATTTAGTTTTGATATAAAATAATAAAAATGGTTTTGAATTGAAAATATTCTTGTAGAATAAATTATCTTATAGATCATGAGTCACCTATGTTGATAATACATATAGATAAGAAGCTTTCTCATACCTTTTAAAGTTATCAGACATGATTGATATCATGAATTGGGGGAGCTTTATAACTTTTGCCAATAAAAACTCTTTGATCATAATGATATGAATTTTCAATTTATGTGTTGTTAATATATTTTGGGAATACTTTTCCATCTTCAAAAAGTGGGATAATGGTGACCCCATGGATCATATTGCCCATACATATAGATTGCTTCACCATTCCATTCATCTACCTACTTTTTGTTTGAGATTATTTGGGATGCATATACACTTTCCAATTTTCTTGGTATGCAAATCATAGAATTGGAGAATTGGCATCAAATATTGGACAAAAATAATGATTGAAGAATACATAGAATTTTTTGTAAATTTTAAATGTCAATACATTATTTTTTATTTTATGACTTGCAATTAATATCAAAATTGTAATGAGTTTAACGAAAAAAAATTATGATTCCCCTTAGGGAGTTTGCTACATATCCAAGTGTGTCCCTAAGTCGACCAAGTCTTCCATAAGAAAACTCACTCTATGGGACGATTAAGGGTTTCCCAAACCCCTACATTGGTTGAGTTTTCATTTTGGAAACTCAGACGATCAAATAAATTGTTGGAGACCTATTTATTCGTGAGAAAATTTTAAGAGAAAACTACTTGAATGACCTACCCAAAACACCAACATGATTATTAGTTAGACAAGTAATTATTAAGGAGATATGTAGGGATATTATGCATTTAATATAATTGTTGGTGCTAAATTTAAATGCTAAAGGGGATAAAAAGTGCAAAAAGAGGCATCTGATTTCCACCTAACCACCTTAAGTAGCATAACCTCATCTCAATCATGTTGACTAGAAGGTAGGAACTCTCAAGTTTACAAAAGAACTCATTCAGATACAAGTCAATCGTATGTTATAGTTGATAATTCACCTCAGAGAGCCCCTAATTGCTCCCACCAACTTGATCACTTGCTTAATAAAGTCATAGTAAGTAGGATACATGTAGGGGATGTAGCCTAAATTTTTATCTTGTGATCTCTCATCTCTCTTCCAATCTCTTTCTTCAATAAAGGTTGATTGAGGCTCTTCCTTATTTATGTAAGGTGTAGGGTAGGCCTCTCTAGGTAATGGAATGTAATTCCTTAGGTAAGGTCATTTATTCCTTACGTAGAATAGGAAGTTGGTTTCTTTTGACTTGAAATACATATACCTGTTTAATGTATTCTCTTGTGATAATTAATACAAGATTGTAGTTTTGAAAATCATACAAGTTGGCCTTTGCAGGTAGTGGATCTACAACATTACAAGCTAAGACCATTTGAAACACTTCTATTCAATTGTGCTTTTCTCAAAATCTCTCATGCTTTCTTTAATCACTAACATATTGAAGAATATATTAAATTAGATACTAGGAGTCATAAAGGAACATTCTTAAATGAACAATGACATATTTTATAGATCCTTAATATCTATAACTAGATTCACTTTCACTCACTACCACGCCAAGTGCCACTTCGAATGATATGTTCATCTTGTTAGGCATTGAAGAACCTCACTATATCTTGCATATCCATCATTACTACAATGTTGACCACTGTGGTATCCTCTATATGACCACACTCACACTCTACAACCCTACTATCAATCAACATCCTCTTTGTAGTTGCATTCCCAAATAGAGATATGGATGAAAAACATGGGGGGAGGGATTAGTAATTGGGAAATAAACACATGGAGGGAAAAAATGTGGAAATTAGAAAGGAAAGATTCACATGGATCAATGATCGATGGATGGAGTGGACAATATTGAGAAAGAGAATAAAAATTTTGAACACCAACTGGAGCAAGTAAAGAGAAATAGTGTTCTAAAAGCATGATAGAGAAACACCCATAGAAAAGTTGAAACATTATTGAAATTATAATACAATTGTTTTGTATATGATGTTAACGTATTAGGTCAAGTATCAAACAAGAGAAAAAATTTACATCTTCAAGGATTTATCCCTGACCATTGGACTAGACTCTTGTTTACTTATTTCATAGTATTTGTTTTAATTGAAAGCATTTATTATCATAATTGAAAAATAGTTATGAATTTCATATGCTTTTGATTATTAATAATTAATAAAATGAAATTATACTGATATATTTATGTTAATTTTCTTTTGTGATTCTATGTGGTGTTCTAAAAATGTAATGCAATCAGAATAGGGGAAAATTTATGGAATGGTTGAAAATGAATAAGAATATTTGTTTATGGAATCATTAGTTGATCATTCACGATTTTGGTATAATCCTTTACCCATGCATATTTCTTAAAAAGCTACCATATTTTGGAAATTAGTTAGATTATAGATTCTAAAGCAAATCTCATGTGTTTCATCAATTGTTGGAGAACATAAGATCTCATTCGGTTTCTCAACACTCTAAATCCCTTATGTGACTTCACAACATAGATCAAGGGACATTATACCAGGTCGTTACCTTCTAGGTGGAGTGGTAGTGTAGAGAAAGCCATAAAAATCTTTATGTTGTTCCCAATCAAGCATTAATGTTTCAAAAGATGAATGGATCCCAAGAAGCTAGTTAAATTAATTTGAAGTGTGGCATGATGATGGCCTTAACAACCATTGACTAAAAAATGGTAGCAATGAGGATCCACAACTATATTGTAGCATAGTACATGTGTGACAAACTCTATGGAAGCATTTGTAAAGATTCACAATTGTAAAATGATTGTAAGATTGGGTTCAAGTATGCTCTTCAAGTGAGATCCATCTTCAATATGTAATATGATGGTAAGGACCAAATCATGTCAACCCCTACCCAATAACAAAGCTCAAGAGGCTAGGATGTCATGAAAAAGGATTACAAAGATGGATTTATCACACATGTTGTAAAGGGATAACACAAAGGTTGGACTTCATAGGAGAAGTCACATGCAACATGAAGGGTCTAGATGGTGGATAAGAGGGTGAAGAAAAAATATGTATATTTGTAGTTAGAGAGAGCCCGATCTCAATGGATCTTGCACAAGATTTGGTTAAGAAGAGATGGAATGAATAAAAGTATTAAGGGTACGACCATTAAGTGACCCTTCAATTCTTGATCAAGGAAACAAAATCACTTCACTTGTTGTATTTTGGAAAATTCTTAAATCAAAGTATCAATTTGAGGTCATAAAGACTATTTCATCAAAATTGAAGAAATGTTGTTTTATGTAAAAGTTAGATGAAATAATTCAGAGAAGGATATAATAGTGAGAAAAATTTAATAAAAATTATTAAAATGATAAATTGTTAGATAAGTTTCCAAAATTTTATGATAATGATATATACATTAAAGTAGGAACACAGTATTTGTGACAAAATATTTTTTCAAGTTAAATGAAAAATAGTTAACTTTTGAGTTGATGACCATGACAGAGAGATTGAGATTGTAAATACTAGATGATATTAAAAATGTGGAGATTTCACTGTATTATCTCAATCATGTCCAAAACCTAAATCTAATATTATTTTCTAATACTACCACTAGTTGAGTAATGTAATATCTTTTGTGAGTTGTAGTGTTTGTGTATGTATGAAATCATATGCCATATATATTGGTATGACTATGTCTACAAACATGCATAAGAGAAACATATAACAAAAATGGTAATCAATATGAAATTTAAATTTAGTTGATAGTTTTAGATCAATAATAATTATACTAGCATATTATAAGATCATAATGGAGTTATGATGATGATATGCTACATGTAAAACTATATATGATTGCATAACCATGATGACAAGTGTTAACTAGTGATTATAGATATACATTACACACCATACAATATGATAAATCTAGAAAAATATAAGGATAATAATCTTTTCATACTAGAACACTATTAGTTATCTTTTGGGACATCAGGAAAAAATAACACCTCGCACCTAAGGCCAAGATCCACATGTAACTAGATACTCACAAATGAATATGACCCCAAGTTTAGTAGTCGTTATTTTTTATGCAATATATCTTCATGTTTCACACTTACTTACTATACATTGCCCTTGCATTGGTATGAACATGATGTTCATTGGTGAGAAGCAACATCAGAATAAGATAAGACATCATTAAAATCATTGGGGACTTGACATAGTAGAGTGCCTTCTATACAAGACAATCTTGTAATCAAGTAGTATGGTTTCTCATATTTCATCTAATGAAGTGGAACCATGTAATTTAATTATATGATTAAGTTTTCATAAAAGTATATATTTTGTAACATATTTAACTTTATCAGCATGATATTAAATCTAAATTTGTCTTTGATCAAGTGCAAAAAGGATGAATCATTTTCTAACTTCTCATTGTGTAATCATGTACTTGAGAGATTTTACAACAAATGATCTTACTTTTAACAAGATATAGTGATTTCCACTTGTTTGTATATAAACCTCATTACTCAGGTCTAGGTCACTACATGAAAAGATGTCATCATAATATAGTGAAGGAGATATGGTTGTAATACCACTATACAATAGTTCCGTGTAAGGAAAATAAATTATTGGATTGCTAAAAACTATGACTATCCACATAGATTAACACTACTGTACTATTTGAATTATATTCTAACTCATAAGAGTCTACAAAGAATAACAAATTGTTTGTAATAGTACTAGTATAGGTTTTCAAACTACTAATTAAGAAGTTTATATCAAAGGGAGTTGCACTATGTGTAGAGGAGTAGACCCAATTATTTTATCTAGCATCATCTCAACTCAAATCTCAAATTCTAGGATGTTATATGCTTCTCTAAAAGGTTCCTCCTTGCCATATATTTATGTGAAAATGATCTTGAAGGCCATTAGTAACAAGAGATGTTGGATTTAGTCATGTACATAGATAACTAAGAATTTTAGTTTTACTTTCACAAATACACTATGTAGCCCATATTCTACATAGAAGTTATGTGTCATTCTTCTATTTGGTTTATGGATCTCTAATGATTTTAATTTGACCAATTTCAAACATAAAATATTATTGTAACTTATGTTTAGTCCATGAATTAAGTTTATAAAATATATTGGGTAAGATGACTAAATTAAAAAAAAGACAATAAAGTCCATGAATATGGGAATATTCCTCTACTATCTTCAAGATAATGAGTATATTTGATAATATGATATCAACTCATTCAAAACCATGTTGTTTACCATGTATTTGCCACATTGAGACTTTTACTTGTTCTTCTCTAACCTATACATATGATGGTTTGCATGGAGAAGACATATAGCTTGTGACATTCTCTGACCTTGATGTTAATCTCATTTCTATTGTATTACTTTAGCTTAATACTAAATAATAGTAGTATATGTGATTATAATGAAATTTCATCCAACTTTTTCATGTGAGTATTTTGTTTATGGTTGGAGCTATAATCCATAAACAATGAAATGCCCTTGAGTAAGAAGTTTCACATTATTATCCAAGATGAGACATCGAATTGGCTAGATCCTTGGTTTGTTACTTAGAACTCTCAGTTTCAAACAACATTAGAGACACCAATTAGAAACAAGTTCCTACATTATATATAGTTTGAAATTACTAAAAGAGACGGGAAGAGACACCTAGGGGAAGTTCATATGTAAATCCAAGAGGAAAAGTAGTACTTATAAGCATGTGGGAGCTAAAAAACATAGAAAAAAACTAATATGTTTATAAAGAAAAATAGGCTACAAATTATTAGGTTTAGACTAGAGAACCAATGTCATATTTTGAAAAAATAACATTATCAAAATATTCAATGCCTTTTTCTTTTAAAATCTTAATTTTAATTATATAGTCAAATTGAAATTTTGAGCTATATGTGTTTTTTATCTTGGCTACATATTGAATACTATTACTATTACGAAGCTATAATTTATATACGCATTGAGAAGTGAGTCATACACTATAAAACAAAATCTCCAAAATCTTTAGTACACTAATCACAAATAAGAATATCATATGAATTTTGTCTTTTCAACTTAGAATGGACAATTGGTGCTACAAAGTTGAGGTTAAATAATATTTTATTAATTGATAGAAAAATGACCAGATATGACAGTCTTGCTGTCAGGTATATGACGGGCCCACCAAATTTGACATCAGGCTTGAAGGTTAAATCCACGGTTCAAAAGAAAACAAATAGTTGTCACCGTAAATGATAGTTGTCAATCAATGGTACTTGAATCTAAATTGACCTTGTTTATAGTAGTGTTGTCCATTTAGAACTATGTAACAATTTGACCCCTATTGCAAGCATGCTGATCTAGCCGAAAACAGTCAAAATTAATATTCTCACACACTAATTAAATTGGGTGCCTTGATGTTTTTTAACTTTTACTATCATACATATATAACAGGTGCACCAAGTTGATAATCTCGATGAAGAGATTATTTGCTAGAGCAACTATCATTGTTCAACAATAAACATTTGTAGTATACTATTATTTTCTTTTTCAAAATATAAGAATAGCAAATTAGCTCTTTTCTTCCGTAGCCACGAGTCCCTCTTATTTTTTCCTCGCAATGAGCTTTCTTTGTTGTGCTCCTCGTTAAATACTTTTCTATTTAACTTTGTATTCTATTTTCTAAGACTGAAGTTAAAATGTTGTATGGTTGAGTAATATATTTGTATCTGAAACAAATTAGATTAGGACTAAAAATATTAATACTTGGACACTATCATAATAGAAGTTTAAAGGTAAAAGGACTTCTAATAAATAAATTGCACCAAAAGGAAACCCAAAATATGATGAAACGTCTATGCTTCCTGTTACAAATTATATCCTATTTTCTTTAGTCTAATTGATGTCATAGCACTGCCAAACGTCGTAAAAGGATATGTGGAACATTTAACCCATCATTAACTCAAACTCCACATAGCTATTTTGAGTCACTGGTACAACATATTACAAGTTGTTGGTTGGTAGATCTTGACTCTACTTATTGAGCCCAATCAGGAGTGGATCCTGGAGGACAACCGGGGCTGAAGCCCTTCCTCCCATATTAATATACATGTGTTAAAGATATATGACATGGTCAAATATGGTATATATAGAATATCTTTTAACATAATTTCAAATAAATGGCTAACTGGATTCATATAAGGCTGTTGTTTCTAAATAAATTTTCAGGTTCGAATCTTATCCAAGGCATATTCTCCAAACTCATTTAACTCAGCACCCCAGCCCCTCTTACTGACATTTCTTATTTACGTCAGTTCAGTTTCCACTTAATTCTGTTTTCTACTTATGCCTAACTAGCGTACTTCATCCACAACATGTGCACTGAAAGCCTGAATATATAAGTTTCTTTCTATGATTCTGCAATGGCACATTACATCCCGTAGAGAGACGGTAATAGGTGATGCATAGTGCTCTCAGAGTAGTAGTTGGATATACTCACTACGATATTGTGTCTGCATATTTATTTGTTTATTGTCTTGAATACACCCTTGGCAACAAAGTCTTTATTTGAAATATTTCTAAAATAACGATACATGCATAAGTCGGGCTCTAGGGCCGCATATATGTGACCTGAAAATTATCGCCTTGTTACACGAGATTACTGTGAAACTACGTATTAGCAGGTCACACTGCGATGTCCAGGTGAGACACGCAGCTGTTTGCAAAAGTCTATGTAGTATTCCGCTTTGCTGGCGACCGCTAATGGATTCCCACCTCCACACTCGAAGTCCTTGAGGGCCCGGATTGTCTCCCCGAACCCTTTCCCGGATACTATGATGTTGTGGCTTTCGCTGCCGTTCATCCAGAGCCAGACGGACGTCTTGAAGGATATCACCGGGTCGGTCGCCACCTTTTCTGGCTCGGCGAGGCCATTGAACCCGATGTAGTCCCCGGCGGCACCGTAATTGACATTCCAGGTCAGCTGGAGTGGCCCTCGCCCGTAGTAGTACTTGCCTTCGGCGCATGGGTACTTGTCGACGTAGCTTATGTCACAGCGCGGCAGTCTCCTATCCCTGTCCTCGATGTCGCAAAGTGCTGCAATTTGTTGAAGTAGCAAACGAGATAAATACCGTCGGAGCATGAAGAAATGCACAGTAATTGATATATAACACAGACACGTACAGAGATCTAGAGAGAGAAAGAGATGGCGAAGTCTTACATCGTGTTTCTTGCTTGACGTTTGCGAAGAAGGCAGCGATTTCCAGCCGCCTGACCACGGGGTTCCCGGTGGTGCCGAACGTTGGAAATGAAGCAGCGGCGTCCAGGAAAGCCTTGCGGGTGTAGAACCTCCTACCAGGGCAGTCGGTATTGTTGCGCCCATCGTTGATGATTCCATCGAAGAATTTTTGCGTCACAATGTCCGCCACCTTCGCCCCAGTAGGATTGAGAAATTGGGCGGCCATGGCAAACAGTAGAAGAAGTAAGGGAGCTTGCATGGTGCTCATGCTGGGAGTTGCAATGAAAATGGAAGGAAAGATGCTTTGTGCTAAAAGCAAGCTTACGATAGGATTTTTTCTATGCTTGAGTTGTGACTGGATGGTTTGAGTGAGGGGAAATGAGGTGTGTATTTGTAGTGCATTCAGTTTATTTGCAGAGATTTGGTCATGGTCATCGTCAGGGACTTGGTCATCGTCTCTCTGTTCCAGAGTTCTTTATCATCATACGCGTAGTTGTCAGCGACCCAACAGCAGTATAATAATCAATCCCGTGGCAACCACGAGTCGCTGTGCAATATGGACTTCGTGATCTTGTTGCATGTGCAATTGTGAACGGTATTCGAGAAAAGACGGAATAGAGAAAAATTTGAATGTGAAGTCAGTATTATGTTCATCCCAAAATAGCACAACTCAGTTCATTCCAAAATTATATCAAACAAATGAGTTCGTTCCAAAATTGGAATATGAAGTCATGATTATGTTCATTCCAAAATTAAATACATTTAAGATTTTCTATATCTATTTATGTTCATTTCTTATAGAATGTATAATGTCGTCCACTGATATTTGTCTCTATTTTCGTATGGTCGTACGATGAGATTTCTTTAGATCAACGAGTAAAAGAATTTGAACTGAGTGCTTCTAAGTCGAAGTTTCCAAGAATTAACTGGTGGGATGCCATCTACACCTTAGAAGATCCATAACAAATTTTTGGAAAAGATTTATGCCTTAGATTTCTTCTACCATGTAAGAGATTTATGCCTTAGATGACTGCAGTTCCAACTGCTCATCTTTTCCAAAGTCTTACCAATCATCCAAGTTGTATAAAAAAATTGGAAAACAAGATGCATCTTTAAGCGGAGTTCAATATCGTCGGCTGTCAGTGGGTAGCAACATCATACTTTTATCCTGCTGGAGTGCTACTGTAGTTTAAGTTATAGATGAAGAACGTCAGTGAAGAATTATATATTATGTCAAACATTTACAAACCAGGACCAGAATCACAACTCAATTGAACCAAATAACGTATAGTGTAATTAATTTTCACAATTTTGAATTTCTCATTTTTAAATTCATGCCACACAATTCAACCGCGTACAACAAAACAAGGCCGTAATAGTAAATGCAAAAGAAGGCGAAAAAAGTGACCTCCCTGTAAAATAATATAGGGAAAGACGAGCCCGTGAGTACTTGAGTTACAAATGAATATACTTACGACAACATCAAAAATAGATCTTAACAGTAACACCTCACACACATGATATAGTCATATGTTCAGTTCATGGGGTCCATAGGTAAAAAATAATGTACAATTCATGCTTATATGCTGCTTCATCAGTAAATATGACCATTAGACATTTCGGAACCTCATATTGATCCTCCGAGTCGAACTCTGTATATTTATTCAATTTGAACATTTTATTTTTGTATCCTAGACATCATGCTTCCAGAAATTCCTTATATAGGTTATGAGCTTCTCGCTCAATCCAATTCATCCTAAATATAATATGTAAGTAATGTTTTTTTTCTAAATACCCGTGCATTGTTCTTGAATAATGTTGATTTTTTGAAAAAGTATACGGATATGCAGTGTGCCCTCATGATGAAACTTCAAACATACTACAAGGGTTTGCATTCCATTAACAAATCAAAGTGATAGACTGTCCAAGTTGATTCTTTGGATAGACCTCATGGTTTAAAAGTAAATTTTGACGTTATATCATAGAAATTTATTATTTGCTTTTCATATAGTTTGAATTATACAAGTTATGCACTTTGTAATGTTATTGGATATGTACTTAAAGTTTTCATTTTAGACCATGTTTGAACAATTACATTGAAACTTTTTATCAAATAGATAAGGATTGGAAGGAAAAATGCAGCCACTGCCAATTATGGTGGACCATGTTTTCTTAGATGACTTCCTTTTCTTGGAATATTCTATCCATTAAAAGAAAATTTGTAATCACAAATGTGTGAAATATATATATATATATATATATATATATATATATATATATATATATATATATATATATATATATATACTATTAGTTGCACGTACGATACATGTGCTATTTACTTATAGATCTTTTTCCATAAAAAAGTAATTCAAAATGGAAAAAATAATTTGTTAAAAAGTACATAAGATTTATTATATGAAACATGCAGAAAGTGTGCAACTCAAAGGGGAAAAAGTAATTTTGTTAAAGTTCACAATATTTGATGTCTTTTTATCCTCCATATCTTCATCTAGTTTTGATATTTCCTTTTCTTCACTTTTTGGTTTCTAAACTAAAGTACTTGCTTACCTTTTTCTTTAATGTTTAGTTTCTTATGCTATGTTACTTTCTTAATAGCTATTTCTTTAAATCATGGGGTGTGGATGACTCATATATTTTGAAATGTCATCATGATGTGGATTTCCATAAACGAAATTAATAAAGCTTTTATCAAGAAAAGGTTCGTGACATTGACCTTAGTATACAATAGAGAATCCTTAGAATTAAAAAAAAGCAAAAAGTGATAAATGCATTTCACTTCACTTCAAATATATTTTGTTCAGACACACAGAGTGTGTGTATTAGTTATATGTATATATATATATATTGTTTTTGTCAAAGGAAAATAATGTGCTCACATATATAATTCTAAAAATGATACATAGTACTCAATAGTTGTTAACTATCCATGGTTAGATTGTAATCACTTCATATTCCATTATGTCATATTAATTTATATATTATTAATTCCACATTGAATTCAGTAAACATGCATGGTAGAATACATCAAAGGTCTTACCATATTGCATATAAATGTGAGTGAAACATGTTCTGTCAATATGTCTAGAAACAAACTCCCTTTAGAATGTTTTATGTATGGTAAAATATATTGTTTGTCGACTTAGTTGTAGTTAAAGAACTACTCAATATTTATGTATCTCAAAATGCTTCATCTATACATTGTATTTTAGAGTTTGGTTATATATTGGGAAACCAAGTAAATTGAATCTAACATATATAAACTTATTCTTGAACATGTACACTATCATGGAGCAAGACTACAAGAAGATATGGTTTCCAGAGCAAAATGCAACAGGGTGTTTAAATTAATTCCTACATTTTCTATTACCAAACATCCCTTCTCCCATTGTTTTGTACATAGAGCATGATGGTTTCATTAAGATTGTCATATATTAATGGAAACTTGTTTTCCATACCTACGGTAGAAATGAAAATTTAGTGTTATTGACCTTAATAAGCTTTTAGCCCTTTCAAAATGGTTCCCCTTGAAGATTAAATGAGCCAATCAGAGATACACTTTCTTATTCTGTAGTATATGCTTATCTATAGTAATATGATTGAAAGAGAATGAGTCTTTGTTTTCTAAACTCTAATATAAATGACACTATATAGATCGCACTCCATGAATCATCCAACTTATATAATTACATATATTTTAGGGGTCACTAAATTTAATATTGACTAGATCTATGGTTTCTTGTTTCATTGGGTCACACCTCCCAACTCTATACACTGGATATTCTTGGTCCCTATGACACCCAAAAGTTGTTTTGATCCAGTTGGACACAAGAGTCAGTGTGAATGTGACCTTCTTTGAGGATACTCCTTTTGATCTTCCCCCAAAAGCTCATCTGACCCCAAGGTGGTACGTATCCTATAAAAGTTGTCACAATCATTAAGAGGAATATGACAACTCTGAGGCACCAAACAAATTCCCAGGTTTCCAATCCTAGTAGGAAAAGGAGGGAAACATATACTCAATTTAAAGTGAGTAAATAGAATTCCATACTATGTCCCTTTGTACTAGTTCTCAGATAACAAATAGTATCATTCTCTCATAGATGGGAGAACACTAGGCACCTAGTGATGTTCACAAACCATATGACATTTTGAACATTTTTGGTTGTACATTTCACTCAATTTAACCAAAATTCTACTCTCATTCATGCTAGAATGTATGCCTTTCATCGTTCTTACTCGTGGTATGGTTAGAACTGCAGGCATCCTTTTATTCTGCTCATTTTAAAAGAAAAATTCCCAAAATTCAAACTATTTGGCATTCTAGAGTTATTCTCAATCTTGGAGTCTATCATTTAACCATATCATAAAACATGGTGTGTGGACCATTTCACATGGCGTGTATCTCTCAGACAAAAATTTCATCATTTGAGCCAAATTATGGCGTGTAGCTGAGATAAATGGTGCAACTCTAAAAGATTAGAAAGCTGCTAGGAGATAATCATTACGTCGTGTGGTTCCCACACACGGTATGTCACTTATGATCATGGCACAAGTAAAGTAGAAATTGCATCTTACATGTTGTCTGAACTTATGCACATGTTGTAGGATGTGCATTTTCTATGCATAAATTAGAAATGAACACTCCATCATTTTAATAACTATTTGCACCCCTTGGGAAGAGAATCAAGCATCATTTGGAGGGTTTTGAGATGAGAGATAAAGAAAGAGAAAAGGGAGGTGGTTTTGGGAGAAAAGTTAGGATTAGTTGGGAGAGAACGTCATCTAGATTCAATCCCTCTTCACCAAGGTTGGGGAAATTTTCTTCAATCAATTCCTACCCGCAAGAGAGGAAATTATTGGTGTATGAGCAACTACAAAGACGAATCTCCCTCTTTGGGCTGGAGATTTCTATTCGTTCCTCACTCCAACAAATTTCTTTATTTATTCTTGTTGGAAAGGTATGCCCAAAGAGCAAATCATGTGATAATTGACATGTCATATACCATAAAGGATTTGATTATATTCATAAAGGAAAGCTTCCAATTAATTCTATTTCATTCAGTTATGAGATAATCAGGAAATATTATGATTGTATAAAGATTGAAAATACTCAATGATGTATGTCTTCAAGTATGTGACTTGGAGAATGAGATCATACAAATGCTAAGAGTATATACATTCTTGTTATGTACCTAGTTTACTGTTACTGTGGAAGGTAGATAGACACCAGTAACACATAAGAGTAGAGTGTGGGTTGGTTGAGGACTGAATCTTATTAGTCATGATATGGCAATATCAACCAAGCACACAGATACATGTTAGGGTATAATGTATCAGATAGACCCACCTTGAGTGTGACACATAGGAACCATCATTTGTAGTCATAGTCAATCCTCATAGTGAAGGTGGTGATTGTGGTTCTTCGACCTGAAATCACTATAACTCATCACATGTCGTCAGGTGTGCTTTGGCATTATCAAGCACAACCCTGAAACATGGGTTGTTATAACAGTGATGATTGGGTGACTATGACACATAAAGATAGATTGTGATTGATAGAGATGGGATTTGTCCCTCCTAATGGAGTGTGATATCTCGGCCACTTGATAAGTGAGACTGATAAACACATGTGCATGCACATGTGAATCAATATATGTATTGAAGTCACATTATCTCAAATAGTCTACTCTTGGTTCAAGAAACATGATATGAATGTTGAGAGGATGACAAGTCCATGCCTTGAGTTCACTCTGAATTTTAGAGATAAAGGAATTATACAATAAATGCAACACCTTACACAGATTGTAGGTTGAAGTTGTTCTCTAACTTTCCATTCACTTGTATAGCATTGATGTGCGACTAAGCACCACTCTTTACTAGAAATTTCATAAGCTAGTTATGGACATTCACTTCCAATGTGATATGGGACATATATGGTCACACATAAAGGAACTCAACTAGAAGAGGAGTTTAATCTTGAATAATAATTGGGTTAATTAATAAAGTGTTTAGGTACTCAATTCACACAACAGATCAGTTGATTGCACTCCAACTGATCATCTCACAGGTTGATACGGCCATTTGGTTCACTAGAAGATCATCTCAAGTGTTGAGATGTCTGTTTGGGTTGTCATGGTGATCATAAGTCAAATTTGCTAAATTATGCCCAAACTGAGGTGTGAATTGACCGGTTCAATTTGTTGAACCAAATAGTTCAGCTTGGCTCATCAGACGACCATCTGGGTGGGCGATATGACTATCTCATATGTGAGAGATCTCTCAGTTAGGCCAGAGGAAGGTTCTAGATACTTTCCCAAATCATTTTGATTGCTCAATACTTGTGGTGTAAGGAATTAATGTTTGACATTAATGGGAAACACATTTCCAAATTTGTGCGCAAGTGGAAAACTATTAGACAACCATTTGGCAGTATGAGATGACTGTCTCACACTGCCAAATGACCATCTAGACTTCTAGACAACCATTTTGTGTTTCATAGGTTACGAAAATTCAAGATCTTTTGGGGCCCTCCTATTCCACACCGTTCCCAAAAAGACTGGAAACCCTGGCGCAAACCCCACCTATAAATAGAGAGGTATTGGGGGCTTCCCAGAGCACAATAACAACACAGACAATTGAGAATTAGTTGCTCGGACAATTGTTGATCTCTCTGGTTGTGGTAACCAAGAGAGCCCAAGGAAATCCTACCTGACTTGGGAGGAATATGTACGGGAGAGAACAATTGAGGATCATTATTATGGGAGAGCAAGTTGGTGACTAGTACACCAACGGGAGGGACAACTCCTTCCTATATGTTCTAGTTGAAAGACAGAAGTTCTAGTTAGTCCATGTAGACTACTGTAGAGGTAAGAGTCCTTTGGTTGCTGCTAGGAGAACAAAGTCATCCTATAGTATGTGGAGAGACCACATGATTCGCTATAGAAGTTGTTCTGTTCGTTGTTCATTGTGAAGATTAGGAGTTGTACAACCATCGTCTAAGAGCAACTAAAAGATAGTTGCATTGTAACGAGTTGATGTCATTGGACTTACTCGAGGACTAGGTATAACTCGTTATACCATCCTTTATACTTCATAGTATTTGACGCGATCTTATTGTTATAGGATTACATATAGATAAAATTGTGTTTCCACTGCTATACTTTGCGCATGTATTTCCCAACATTCCTCTCTCTCTACTCATGTTTTATTCCATGATTTATTGTTCGTGCTTGCATTTCCTCACCATGTGTGAGTGGAACCTCATTTCTTGCGTATGGAAGAGTGGCTCCCTCATGACTCATGTGAACTCAAATTTCATATTTTTCACTAATTGACCTACTATTCCAAGACAAGTTATAATTTTTATTTTCTTGTGCATGGACAACCATCATATTTACATATTTTATGTTTTTTTTCACATTTTTGGAAGAAATATTAAGAGTTAAGGAGTACTTGTCTTGGCAACATATCCTTGACCATAGGAGTGGCTGGGATTATGTTGAGGATCTTAGGTTGTAGTTTAAAATTGGTATAAGAACAAGAGTGATATATATAATTAGAATTGTCTTATATCATCTAGAGAAATATAATGATGACAACCTACCATTTCAAGTTGACTAGTATGATTGAAATTTGTGGTCCTATGTGAGTTGTTATACGGAAGTGAAATCCCATATCGAAGGTTCTCGTTATTTGATCTTAATCATCCTTCAAGAGATTAGTATTTATATTTTATTTTCTTTGAGTTGAAAATTAGTTTGATCTAAAATCAATCATTCACTTGCAACTAACCTAGATTGTTGAAAGTTAACATTTTTGCACCTAGCTAGCCTAGGTCTTTGTGGTTTCACCTTGAATATAATTGATCACATATACTTGTGGGTGATTGACGAGTTGAGACCTTTAATAATTTAAAACTCGTTTACCATTGGATAATCAACACCTAACCCTAACGAAGATAATATATGATGCAGAAAATACCAATGGATAATTCTAACAATTTGAAAAGTTTCACATATTGCACATTTGGTACTTTGAATACTATTGTGAAATATATCTTATAAACTTCAATCATAGAATAATTTCATCCATGAATTTATTAATTTAATTACCTGAGTACATAAAATATTATTTACCTAGTTTGTAAAAGTATTGAATATTCTCTTTTTTCTAAATTTTAAATAGATTAATAATAATTCCTTAAAGAAAATAGCTCAATAATAGTGATTTAGTACAAACATTAGCTAACCAATATTCCTCTTTGCTTCATGTCATGGATTGAACTATCACTTTGGCATATACATCGGTAAGTAACTGAATGAATTCTTAAAAGAGACATGCAAGAGATGTCCTCTTATTATTGAAGAGTACATAGGATACATGCATGTTTAATGTTTGTAGCCCATATGTACACTTTCCTAGGAACTGTGATGTAGACCATGATTTTATAAATAGTTTTAATATATTACTATTCAAATTTTGTTAAAAACCTCTAGTACAGAAATGACGTATAATGTCACATTTGATGTCGTCGGTTGTTGCAGAAAAACTGATGCCAAT